>CM053591.1:136724298-136784025 GCA_028646515.1 Pseudochirops corinnae
AGAAAAATAGTTCATTGGATAAGTATGGGCAGCAAATATCTCTGATATTTGCAAGTATGATATCCTAGATACATAGGAAATTAATAAAAATCTATTAACTCAACAGGTTTTCCCTAACGGATAAGTGGTCAAAGAATATGATGAGTTTTCAAAAGAATGGCTGAAAAAGTGTGGTATGTGAAAGTAATAGAATAGTATTATGTTCTAATAACAAATATAGAAAATTTAGATAATCTTGAAAACACTTATAATTATTAAGTTATTTCTATAACTATTAAAAATATCTTCCCCCCCACCAAAAAAAAAAAGGGAAATACTTGGCCTGCTTTTCTGAAATTCCAGATCATACATGTTATCTCTTTGGAGGTCCTTCAAAAGACTACTGAAATGAAGGCAGTTTTTGCCTCCACATCAAGCATTTTAAAGAACCTACTATGTGCCAGACCTGTTTTGGGAGATCTGTGGGCATGTCCAAGAGACTGCATGGGAGGATTCCCAGGAAAGGCTGGTAATGCCTTTTTGATCAGGATTCATTAAGAATCTGCTGTGTAGAAGGCCTGGATTTAGCAAAGACAAAAGCAGAAAAGGGGGGCTAACCCTCAGTGAGCTAACGGTCTTCTGGTCCAGGTCCATTTACAAATAAACCAAAAACTATTAGAAGAGCTTGTAGAGAAGCTAACAGGAGCTAATAGCTAACTAGGTAGAGCAATAAAGTCTCCTAAAAGGAGGTATCTCCTCTTTTGTGCCTTGAGCCTCCAACTTTCCCAGGGTCTGCTTTGTTGTTAAGCCTGCTCCCAAAGGCAACACTTTGGTCCTTCTGTACTTTGCTGCAGAAACCTCTTCATCCAAAATGTTCACTTGAGCCCTGAAATTCATACATTGGAAGTATCCTCCTCCTCTGCAGTCTCTCCCTCTGATTAGGCGACTCCTCCTGTAACCTCCATTTAAGGAGGGCACACAGGCCAATCATACCTCATTCCTCTCTAGGCTATACAGTACTCTGGATTTTCTCTATCGGGTCCCTACACCAAGTACCTTCACTCTCTCTACCTCCCTTTTAGGTGTTGTCTTCCCTCATTAGAATGGAACCTCCTTGAGGGCAGGGACTATCTATCTTTCTGCTTGTTTTTGTATTCCCAGAACTTAGCACCAGCACAGTAAGTGCTTAATAAAAGCTTCTTGACTGGGCTATGAAGTGACATCATGACTTCTTCATAATGAATGACCTTTCTCCAATTGAGGATTTCACTTGTCTTACAATATATCCCTTTTCAATCTTCTCGAGTTTCTTTAAAGACCCCCTAAAGTGCCCAGACTTTCTTATAGCACAATCTGTCATGTGGAACAATTGTTGAGCAAAGTGTTGTTGTTATTTTAAAAGATTCATAGGAAACACTTTCAACCTTGAGATATGAGGTGATTAGCCAAGGTCACACAGCCCTGGTTAGGAGTTGGGAGAACTAGAACCAAAGTCCTTGAATTTCTTTTGAGCGAAGAAGGGGAGGTAGTTGTAAAATCTATTTCAAACAAGTCTGTGATTCCTTTTACTCTAACCATATAAAATATTTGTTGAATTGTTTTAATCTCAAATAATTAAATCATACTTTTATCACTATAATGAGAATGATTTTAGACACAACTGTTTTTCACTTGCATTGAAGACTGCATTGTTGTATTTGAATTTTAATGTCCTAATAAATTTTGTGAAATTATGGGAGTGACTATGCTATATTTGACCTTTTCAACATTCTAAACTCTCATTGGTTGCCTGGTCAGAACATTTCTATCAGTTAAGTGGGGATTGCTGTAGCAGGAGGAGGAGTGGAAATGCCAGCCAGTCAGGAAACGGAATATTGAAAAGGTCAACATAGCACAATGTGCTGCCATAACTCAGAAGGACATTAAGAGTCCAATATTTCATTTCATGACAAAGATTATAATGAGAACAGAAAATGGCACAACATTAATTCATCTTCATGACAAACATGGTAATGCAAGTAGAAGTATACATGCCTCAAACATTGTGTTACTGTTTTAAAATTATAATCTGATAGCTTTTCCTCTGTAATGGGAGCTAGCCTATACTTCTTCAAGACGGGTCATCTCAGTAAATATCTACTGCTTTTGTTATAATTAGTACTGACTCACATTTATAGAGTGGTTTATAATTTACGTAGCACTTTCTCTACTGTACCCTTAAGAGACAGGTAATGTAAGAAGAATTACCCCCATTTTGTATGCGAAAAACTGAGGTTCAGAAAGGTCATCTTGCTCAGCATCTTGGGACTTGAACCCAGGTTTTCTGAATAGGAAAATGGCTCCTCCTTTGCTCTCACTAATCAAGAGTATTGTTATTGAATTTTGCAGGATTGCCAGAGTGGGCTTAAAAAAAGAGGATGGAAGGGGGAGAACCACTGATATCACCAAACTTTTTTTTAAACGTTAAAACAGAAACACTGATTACAAAACTGAAAAATAAATAGCTTTGGTGGAACACACAGAATTCTGGTTTGTTTCATTGATTTTAAATCACTTGTTTTGGATGATTTAATTTTATTTTTCTCATTATGAAAGATGGTTTTAGTCATTCCATCTAAATCATTGCTGAGTTAGGGTATAAAGAACAGAAGCCAATAATGTAAGAATGTTTGGAATAGTAATTCACAGTTAGATTTATAGAATTACAGAGCTAGAAGGAAGCTCAAAAATCATCTGGTCCAACGTCTTCATTTTGTAAAAGAGTAAATGGAGAACAGAGATGTTAAATGTCTTGCTCAAGATCACAAATCACATTTGTAACAGAACTAGAAGTAGAGCCTTCAGGGGTGTGGAGTCTGCAGCCTTGAGGCCACATGTGCCTTCTAGGTCCTTGGGTGCAGCCTTTTGACTGAGTCCAAGTTTTACAGAACAAATCCTTTTATTAAGGGGATTTGTTCTTCAAAGTTGGGATTTAGTCAAAGGACCTCACTTGAGGACCTAGAGGGCCACATGTATCCTCGAGGCTGCAGGTTCCCCACCCCTGAGTCCTATGTCATCTCTCTTTCCATTGTTTCTACCATAGAGATGTTGTTATTTAACAGTGAAAGCAAACAAGGTTCTACGTGGCCAGTACTGAAAAGAAATTAAGCAAGTCAATCCAAATTCAAAGATGGTAGTCATCCTCAGAAACATCCTGTCTTTCTTCTCTCCTCTCTTTGATCATTTTGAACATGGAGACATTTATTTGGGGGAATGGATGGGGAACTCTGAATGCAGCAGGAGGAAGTATGTTTGCTCAGAGAGGTAGGTGAGGGTAGGAGAGGTTTAGCATGGATCATGAAGCAGAATAGAATGTGCAATGAATTTTTTTCATACTTTCAAAGCTATTTATAGAGAACTACTCCAAAGTCTCATTGTGTCATGGAGATGATCCTGAGTTCCTAATGACTGTACTAGGAGAGCTTGAGCTCTAACAAGTCATACCAAACAAGTAAAACTTTCTATATAGGCCCAGTCATGGACTGTAAGTCGGTTATCCAATGACCAATCTAGCTAAAAGTCAGGAAGCTCATCTCTAGGTTGGTCATAGGAAGATGAATATTTTGGCCACAGCATATCTCCAAGACTGTCTTGAGTTTTCAAGACCCAGGTAGTGACAGGGGTTGAGATCTGTGCTGTTGGAAGAAGTTCACACACCCATAAAATTATAAATCCTTGAAAGAAAAGGGATTTATAAGGCTGCATTTAACAGCATTAGAAAAATTGGCCCCTATATTATTCATATGCAGTTGGCAACCACATGGTACAGTGGACATGGTGTTGGATTTGAAGTCATGAATTCAAATGCTCTGGGCAAGTCACTTAAACACTGTCAGCTTCAATTTCCTCATCTGTAAAAAGGGGTGGTTACAAGGATCAAATGAAACATGTATAGTGCTTTGAAAACCTTTAAATACTAAATAAATGCTAACTTTCATTATTATTACGTTGAGACACAACAAACTTTCATATTTTATATGTTTTTTCCTATAAAGTCATTAGGCATTTTTTGAAAACCATATTATAGAAACATATCACCCTAATACTTTGAAAATCCACCATATTACATAGAATCCAACAAGCATGTCAACTGACTTGTTAACAAGAGTGTAATTGCTGTCTGCCTTTTACCATATCTAATTTACTCCTAACAAATATCATTTTGTGCTTCTAAAGAGTGCCTTTCCTCCAACAGTTCCCAGAGTGCCTTACAAACTAGGAATATAGGAATAACTGAAGCAGAGATATCTCTGGGGTAGAATAAGACAGCTGTTAGCTTTATAGCAACATTGCACCACAGTCTAAATGGAGACAAGGGAAGTGTGCTCTCTCTAATTGAGACAGCAAGAAGAATTTAAGTTGATGGACTCTAATTGCTCAGTCTGGCATTTGTTCAGGAAACTAAGACTTCTCCTGATCTCCTGATTACAAATGCCCCAGCGACTCAGTTCTATAAAAAAATGTGTTGTTACTCCCATTTTGTAGATGAGAAGATTGAGGCTCAAAGGCATCTCTGGATCATAGAATTGTAAATTTAGTGTTAGAAAGAACCTTAAAGGTTACTGAATCCCTTACTCTCGTTTTTTTTTTTTTTTATGGATGAGTTTATGTGACTTGCCTAAGGTCACTCACACACATGCATGCACACACACATTAAATTCAAAGGAGGAAAGGATTATAAAGTGTGTCCTTTGAGTTTATCATTCACTATTTATTTTCTGAGTCACCCAGCAAACAGGAACGTTGGTGACAAGAGGCCTGATTTATTACCAGTTTAACGTTAAGGGCATAACCCGTGTGTCCAACGGTACCAGTTCCTATATAGCCTGGGTCTTTTCTAGGTAGACTGCTGTTCAATACGCACTCTGTTCAGATTGTGAAATTTGCTGAGATTCCAAGCCCTGCAATGATTTAATGGCCAAACACTTTTATACCTTAAAGGAACAGCAGTTAGCAATTCAATGGAATTTAAAACTGATTAGTTTGCAGCAGGTTCCCTTTTCTGAGCACTTCTTTCAAGCTGAAATGTCACATTAATTGGTTCTTAATTGAGCCATGTGTTTCTAATTTTCTAAACCCAGCAGAGTAGAAAACTCAAGAAGTCAGAGGCTAGCTTTTTGGGATATGAAGTCACACTGAGTCAGATAAAGTCCAGAGAAATTAGAATCTCAGAGGTTAAAAAACAAAACAAAACAAAAACTTTTTGCTCCTTTCCCCTTGACACTGGAGGGTATATCCCTTCAGACTGTCAGGTCTTTACATGGAAAGAAGTTGAATATAACTTGTTTGTTAAACCATGGAATCCTGAGGGGAAAGAACATGATTAGGGATCCCTTGCCTACTTTGATTCCTGGGGGGGAAAAAAGGAAGGTCCCTAAATAGAGTTATACATTGTCATTAGAAAAGCCCAATAACTAATCATCCAATTGCTTCTTGAATAATGGCTTTTCATTAATGTTTTAGAAATAAATTATTGTTGGAAGAAAACTGGTTAGGTCCTAGCTGGGATATTCTCTTGTCTGAAATTGAATTTGGGCTAAAAGGTCACTTTTCCACCTTAAATTAAAAACCTGTTTGATCATGCTGGTGCCTTGCATTTGTTCCATGAGAAAGCAAGCTTTATTTTGGTTTCAGAAGAAATAATCTTTTTAAACATGTACAGTGTTATGAATTTATAAAGTGTGAAAGTGAGAGAATGGAAGGAGATTTCTTTCTATAAATAAACACATCACTTTCTGGTTGTACTTTTTGAGAGATTCCTAGAATCTCTTCCATTACTCCCTCTATTTTCATTCCCCCCCTTCAAAAAGAAAATTAAGAAAAGCACCTCTGAGTGGATATTGACAAGTTAGCTATTTCTCTTTCTTCAGTCACATCTCTGTCAGATTGGCTAATTTTACAAGCTGGAGATGCTTTTTCTAATTTCAGACTTGAACCAAGGTCATTTATCAAAGGTAGGCTCTTTCTGTCTCTTGCATCAGAAGTAGAAATTATCTTCTTTCTTCTACTTGCATCATTATGAATAGCTTCATGTAGGATTTGGTTTGTAATTGGTAATTCAGTTGAGAGACAAATCTAGCTGTTTCTTCTTACATAAATATATTGGGGGTTCCATGGTTATTGAAATAAGTCCCATTTACAACAATATGTAAAGCAAGGATTCTTAGAATATTTTGTGTGTGTTATGGCCCCTCTGGCTGTCCAGTGAAACTTATAGATCCCTCCTCAAAAAAACATGTTTTAAAAAGCATAAAATAAAATACTTGGAATTGTAAAGGAAAGACAAGTTCATAAACAACCAGGTTAAGAATTTTTGGATCAGATGATCTCTAAGACCCCTTCCAATGCTATATCTATGATGTAATAATCCTTGGTGGAGATAGTAAGTACAAAGCTGGAGCAGTGGATTAGGGGCCTGTGGTCAGAAAGACTGAGTTCAAATCCAGCCTCAGACACTTACTAGTTGTGTGACCCTGGGCAAGTCACTTTGCCTGTTTGCCTCAGTTTCCTCATCTGTAAAGTGAGCTGGAGAAGGAAATGGCAAACCACTCATAACTTTGCCAAGAAAATTCCAAATGGGATCACAAAGAATCAGACATGACTGAACAACGAGGGGAGTACAGACTCCTTTTTCTAAAAGATGTATATGAAACAGGAGACGGGTAAGTTGATATCTACCGATTAGTAGGCTGTAAGTCAGGGGTGAAGGGAAGATGTTTTAGATAGAGAGATGTGTGCATGTTTGTAGGCAAAGGGAAAGAAACCAATGAAGGGATGCCTGAAAGTAAAAAAGATAAGAAGGTTGATTACTGAAACAAGGTCTCAGAGAACATGAAAGGAGATGAATTCCAGAGTCCAAGTAGCAGATTCCAGCTTGGTTTTCAGCAGCCCCTGATATGGGGGTCCTCTGACTATAGGTCCTACAAGGCCATTTAGTATTCTGATAACGTGATCACCCATCTTCAAGCTAACTACTCCCATTCATTCAGTACTCATCTCTTCTGCTTTCACAAGAGCTCTGTAAAACTTAGCTGGGTCATAACACAGCACAAGGAGCAATCACTACGGCAATGCTGCCATAAGAGATAAATGTTTGCCTGGGTACAAACTCAATAATAAGTGAAACGTTTGACAGAGAAGAATGCACTTGGCAGCCTTGTTCAATCTCTCTATGAAACGGACTCTACTAAGGAAAGGGAGTCTAGATAATGACAGCTACAAAAGGCTTTTGTAAGCAAACTAATCTGACTTGTGTCAGCCTGCCTTTACTTCCATGATCCCTTGCTTGGACCTTGGTAAAATCTGATCAGTGGGATAGTCTTCAAAATCTGTGGCCAATCATCTATCAGCTGAAAATACTACTCTACAACAAAAACCTAAAAGTGGGGGCATAACAAATGACTATAAGTGGAGTAGAGAGTTGAATATCATGAGTTATAAACCACTAGATATATTTGGGGGGGGTTGTTGTTATTGTTCCTATTGTTAGATTTTGTGTTTTGTTTTGTTTTTTTACATTGGATATCCCTATCTCAGCCAGGCTGGATGTTTGTTGGTCACTCACAGGTCCAATTCCACTGCCAATTAACATATGAGCTTTCACCTGTTCAATTTCTGGCCTGGGCCAGTTTGCCCCTCCTCAGGAGTCCTGGAGACTATTGACTCTCTGGAGCTACCATATTGATGCTCAACTTGGGGTGGACCCCTACTGACCTAGCCCATACCTGCGCAACGTGACAGTAGGTAGGAGCCAAAATTAAAATAGACTAAACTTCTTTGGGCTGCAGATAGATTGGACTAGAGACAGACTGATGACAGCTGGTTGCCATAAACAGGAGAGTGCACAGTGGCAACCCTACATTTTTCATGGGCCTCCCAAAATCCTTTGGTTTTATCCATAGGTTGTGCAGACCTGGCCCAGCCTATTGCAGCTTCTTCCATCTCAGCACTACCCTCACTATCTTTTTTTACTTTCTAAAATTACTTTTTTTTAATTGTTTCCTCATTTTCCCAGCCTATTTCTTGACTTTGAGCTTTATTTTAAAGTTAGATTCTCTTCATCTGGGAGTGGGGAGACACTGTCCCAAGCTTCAGCCTTTTTTGTGCTGCTGTTTTCAGAACTGGTTCTGGGAGTGTGCAAGTTTTTGATGCTTCCAAGGTGGTGTGATCCTGGGAGGGCCATGGTCACTACTCTTCTGGTCTGTGCTCTGGTATTTACTGAGAAAGTGCCCCTAGTCCAATCGTGACCAGGGCCCCTGCTGCCTTGGGACCAATACTTCCTCCCTGCCGCCCTACTCCCCGCATTCCCTGCTGTCCTGGAACTGTGATCCAGAACTGAGTATGGGTAATAGAGCTGCCAGTCTATGCCATCTGTACCCAGTTATGGCAAAGCGTCCCCTGTAATCTCTTTTTGACCAGTTGTCTGACCCCCTTATGGCGTCTGGGCTGAGAGCTCCCAAAGCTACTGCTGCTGCTGCCACCACCTGTGTGGATTCTGGACAGATCTCCACCCCAGTGTAACAGACTTCTGCCAACCTCTTACGTTTTCTTAGACCAGAAAAAATGTCTCACTCCTACTTTTTGCAGTTCCACTGATCCAAAATTTGGTTTGAGTCATAATTTTAAAGTTGTTCAGAGAGGAATGCTGAGGGTGCTTAGGAAACTCCTACTTGACCATCTTGTCTTTATCTCTTTTTCTCTCTTTAAGAAATATATATTATGGCTCTCTGGAAAGGAGAGCAGAAGCAACATGGGAAAATTTATGTGATGTTAAAACAAAGGATATCTATAATTTATTTTTAAGTTCCACTTGGTCTTGTATGTTTGTATTAACTCCCTACAAATTTTGGATATCAGACCTTTTCTTAGTGATAATGTGTTGCAAAGGGTTTTTCCCCATTAAATAACATCTGTTCTTAGCTTGCTTTTGTTCATGCAAAAGATCATTCTCTTTTATATCATGACTATATCTAGCTCTCTGTATATGTATGTATATACACACATACACATGTATAAGTATATGTGTATATGTACATGCATACATACATACATACACATATACATATACAAAGCAGGCAGTTTGATGGCACAGTAGATAGCAGATAGACAGCCAGACCTGGAGTCAGGAAGATTTGATTTCAAATCCAGCCTCAGATACTTAATGATTGTGTGACCCTGGGAAAGTCACTTAAACCTGTTTGCCTCAGTTTCCTCATCTGTAAAAAAGAGCTGGAAAAGGAAATATACCTTGCCAAGAAAACCCTAAATGGGGTCAGGAAGAGTCAGGCATGACTGAACAACAGCAACAACATTTTTATTCATGTCTCTTCTTGGGTACTCTTTCCTTTGAGTTGTCAAGATTCTGTTCTTTCTTGGTTTTCCTCCTACCTGTTTGATCATTTCCTTTCGTTCTCTTATGCTTTGTCTTCATCCATGTCCTTCAAGGCCTTATTTCCTTTTCTCTATTTACTATCTCACTTGATGATCTCATCAGCTTCTATGGCAATAGTTCTCAACCTTCCTAATGCTGCAACCCTTTAATACAGTTCCTCATGTTGTGGTAACCTCCAACCATAAAATTATTTTTGTTGCTACTTCATAACTGTAATTTTGTTACTGTTATGAATCATAATGTAAATATTTGATATGCAGGAAGTATTTAAATTGAACATAACCCACAGGTTGAGAACCGCTGTTCTATGGGTTTAATCATCATGTCTACCCAGATGATTTATGTAGCCCTAGTCTCTCTTTTGAATTCCAGTCCTGAATCACAAATTGCCCATTGGACGTTTTAATAGAAACATCTTAGATGCATCTCAAACTTAATATGTCCAAAACATAACCCATCGTCTTCCCCTTCCCACCCCCATGCTCCTCTTCTGAACCATTTAGGGCTTTGACGTCCTTCAAATCATTCAGGTTCACAACCTCGTTGTCATTTTTGTTCCTCTTGATCACTGCACATATCCAATCAGATGCCAAATCTTTCTTTAAAACATTTCCATATGTGTCTCCTTTTCTCCATTCACACAGTCACCATCCTCTTTAAGAACTCATCACCTCTTTCTTGGCTATTAAATTAGCCTCCTAATTGGTCTCCCCACCTCAGTCTCTCCCCACTCCAATTCTCATATCTGCCAAATGATTTCCCTACAGTATAGTGCTGACCAGGTCACCCTCTTTCCTCACTCAATAAACTCAAATCTTCCCTATTACATCCAGGATGAAATATGAACTTCTCTCTTCAACATTTACAGATCTTTCACCACTTGACCTCTTCTGATTTTTTTAGTCCACATTTTGCTCCCCTTCACTTACTCTCACCTCCATACTGACCAAGTTACTGTTCCTCAGACTCAGCAATCCATCTCCCTTATCTATGTCCTTGTACTGACTCCTTCCTATATCTGGAATTCTCTCCATCTTAACCTCTGACTTTTAGAATCCCAGGCTTCTTTTTAGACTCTGCTCCTCCAGGAGGTCTTTCCTTCTTGACACTTGAATCTTATCCTCCAAGGCTACCTTTCTTTTTTTTTTTTTTTCTGGAGGGGTGGTAGGCAGGGCAATTGGGGTTAAGTGACTTGCTCAAGGTCACATGGCTAGTAAGTGTTAAGTGTCTGAGGCCAGATTTGGACTCAGGTCCTCTTGACTCCAGGGCCAGTGCTCTATTCACTGCGCCACCTAGCCGCCCTTTGTCATACTCTATATAAACTCTATCTTGTATGTACCAATTTATGTATATTTTTTATGACATTAGAATGTAAGTTCCTTGAGGGCAGGAATTGTTTTTGCTTTTTCATCGTATCACCAGAGCTTAATACAATGCCTGGGACACAATGTTTAGTAGATATTTGCTGATTAGAATGTCTCTCATTTCACTTTACACATCTTGCTCTTGAGATCAGGGTTTGGATTACATCTATCTTTTTATGTTTGGCACCTACCATAGTTCCTTGTACATAGTAGGCATTTTTCAAACAATTTTCTATGCACTCAGTTAATTAACAGGTAAAACACTAGAACTGAGAATTAAATATTCAGCTACTTTTTTTTAATTGTGTAACTCAATGCAAGTATATTCATTTATCCTTATGCTTAAACTCCCTTGCTTTTAGAATCAGCAAAATGCTAAGTAGGATGTCCTTGAAAGTAAAGCTACATAAAGAAATTCAGTCCAGTCTTCTTCCCAACTTGCTCATTCCTTCATCTGTTCAACAAGTGTTTATTGAGCACCTACCTTGTGCAGGGCATTATGGGAGGAGAGGGATATGAAGATAAACCTTCCCTGGAGTAGCTTGGTTTGGTGGAAAATACGGGTGGCATAGACAACGGAGGAGAAAAGGCAAATAGAGGAATGTAGTGTGAAGACACAACCTGGGAATCCAGAGCCCTGGGCTCTTCACCTACCTTTGCCATGAGGTCACCTTTGTGACCTTGGAAGTGACCTTTAACCTCTCTGGAACTTTTTTTTTAACTGTAAAACTGAGGGCATGGACTAATTAATCTCTAAGATCCTTTCCCTCTCCAAAATACCCATGCTTTCATTAGCCTGGAGGTATTTAGAGGAAGAAGATATTCCCTTATGACTGGATGAACAGAATTTGTTTCATGGAGAAGGTGAGTTTCATCATTATGAACCAACATTCACTGCTTAAATCAGCTCTCTTATCAGCCTGGAAACTACACAGGATCACTCTCACTTCCCTTCCATGTTTCTTTTTTTTTTTTTTTTTTTTCCATTTCCCCCCCTCAGTCTCTTTAGGAAGCTTTTATATTAATTTCTTTGCTCTTTCTTCACTGCTTCCAAAATAGCAATCCATGAGGTCTCTGTCCTTTGCAGAAGTGAGGCAGAATTGCTCAGTCATCAGCCTAGCTCTTTCTTCCAGATTCTTCAAAGTCCAGTGACAAGGCAAAAGTAAAGATGATTGTCCCCAGTGATGATGACGCGTCATAGCTACTTTCCCACTTGTTAATGATTGCCCCAGTTTCCCAATAGCACCCCCAATACCACTGAGAATAACATAGCAACCTACTTCAGAGTGATACGACTAGTTCTTATCATCTAGACCAGGGGTTCTCAATCTTCCTAATGCCATGACCCTTTAATACAGTTCCTCATGTTGTGGTGTCCCCCAACCATAAAATTATTTTCGTTGCTACTTCAAAACTGTAATTTTACTACTGTTATGAATTGTAATGTAAATATCTGATATGTATTTTCATTGTTACAAATTGAACATAACCCACAGATTAAGAATCGCTGATCTAGACAGTCAAAGTTGTCAAATCTGAACTTAAATCCCCAGTGAGGATCAATTTGCCATATAGGCAGGGGCCAAGTCCAGAATTAAATATTTTAAATTTGTAGTTTACTGAATTGAACTTAGAAATGTTTCTGAAAGGATAGCTATTACTGGTGGTCACAAACTATACTAAAAACAAGTATTTCCACTATTGATCTTATAATAGCAATAAAAACAACTTAAATCCATTGCTACAATAGGAAGACTTCATCTGGGTTCCATTGACAGAATTCAAGGGATTTGCGAACTTTGATGGGGAAACAAAAACAACTACACCAACATTTCAGTATAACTGGTTTCCTTTATAATGGTATGATTTTATGCTTTTAAAAATATTATTCTGAGAAAGGGTCCATTTGTTTCATCAAATTGACAAAGGAGTGATGTCACAAACAAAAGTTAAGAATACCTTCCCTAGATCCATGGCTAGGAATTTTTGTGCCCACAACAAATTTAGGAGCTATAGCATCCCAGAGAAGAGTTCATTCCCAGTGTAATCACTGATAGATACAGCAGCCTCTCTAAAGAACACAGGTAAACATCCCCAACCATCTAAATCCAAGGAAAAAGGAGGTAGGGAAAGAGGAGAGAGCAAAAAAACCAAGGGGACAGGGGACAGGATCACAAAGAAAGGAAGCATTCTCCCACACTGCTGGACATTGGTGTCCTGGTGAAGAAGTCCAATTATCTGACACTAGGTGTGACTGTGCTGCCCCTTTATTTATTTTAGGGCCTGGGAATGTATATGACTTAGTGGACTAAGACATCCAAACATAGAATTGTATCAATGTCTTCAAAAGATGCCTGTGTGTGTGTGATAGGTATCAACCAATTTATGGGGAAGGCATTTCAAGAGGAGACAGTCTACCCCTTCTGTTGGGATAGGACTAAAGTATACTTCTTAGGGTTCTTAGCTTCCTTCAGGACCAACCAAGGTGCCATTTCTCATGAAAAGCCTTCCTTGAGCTCTTCCATCTACATACATACCTCAGTCATTTTTTTCTCTCTAGGTGGTACAATGGGTAGAGTGTTGGGTCTAGAATCAGTTATTCCCTTCCCCTTGTCTTTCTCTGACTCTTTCTCTCTGTGTATCTGTCTCTCTGTCTTTTTCTGTCGAGAGTCAGGAAGACTCATCTTCCTGAATTTAAATCTGGCCTCAAACACCAGCTATATGAGCCTGGGTAAGTCACTTAAAGCTATTTACCTCAGTTTCCTCATCTGTAAAATGATCTGGAAAAGGAAATAGCAAACCACTCTAGTATCTTTGCCAAGAAAACCCCAAATTGGGGCAGCTAGGTGGCAAAGTGAATAGAGCACCATCCCTGGAGTCAGGAGGACCTGTGATCAAATATGACCTTAGACTCTTAACACTTACTAGCTGTGTGACTTTGGACAAGTCATTTAACCCCAATTGCCCTGTCTTCCCCCTTCCAAAAAAGACAAGAAAAAAAGAAAATCTCAAATGGGGTCATGAAGAGTTGGATATGACAGAAATGACTGAACAAAACATATTATGTTTTGTAACTGTGCTAGGTGGTAGGCAGTGATAATTAGGCATAGAGAATTCCCTGTTTTTCCCAGGTCCAGTCCTGGCAAAAGAACTCAATTTTAAATGCAGGAACCAGACTACTTGTAGGAAGCAGCAGATCAGTAGCACTTCCAGAAAAAAAAAAATTAAAGCACTAGCAAAGGGCAAGTTAGTGGAGCCCATGAAAAATCTAACTGTTTGATGAGATTTTTTTTTAGTGCCCAAGGAAAGAGTGCTGTCCTCATGAAAAATGAAAAGCCAGTCCAGCAGGTATGGGGAAGGAACAGATAATCACCTGAATAAAGTCAGTGATTCAACCAAAGAAAATTCTAAAAAGCAGCTCTGCCAGCATAAGAGGCAACAGGCATATGCCTGCAGTGTTTGAAGTATCAGGCCTTCTTTAAATGCATCTCTGAAAAACAATTTTTTAAAAGTTATTTATTTTAGGTGGCTACCTAAAGACTACCTTAACTGTCAGAATTGAGAGAGAAAAATCTCCCCTCTCCCCCAAGAGATAATCATCATTCAACCTGTAAATATTACTCATTCCACTGATTGTTCCATGATTATACTTTTCCCTCTTTAAATGGCCATTAAATCAGGTATAAAAGAGCCATTTGTTTCTACTATAAATAGTCTTACAGATACTAAATACTTCATTGTTTGAATTATTCACTATAGTTTTTATGCGGATGAAATTCTTGGTGAATTTCAGGTTTTATGTTGCTCTCAGCCACCCTCCTTTTCCTTCCATTTTGGGTGCAATAATTCAGCTTCCAAACACATTAAACATGCTGTAAATAGTCCCAGTCACCACAGCACCACCTTGATGGTCTGATCGACCTTGCTGCCATCTCGTAAATCTGAAACCATCTAATAAAACCACTATATTCATTCAGACGTTTCCTGTCTCAAAGATGCTGGGGGAGGCTCAAAGTTCTTCCTTTCTGCTAAGCTCTCCCAATCTTACCTTCTATAGAATTATTAGTACTGAAAATAATAATTCAACTTCATTCAATAAGCATTTATTAAACATTTACTATCTGCCAGGCTTCATGGTTTGGGGCAGGAAGCAGAAGAATATGGCAGACAAATTGGAACTGTCCCTACCCTCAGTGAGTTAATGTTATGCTGGGAGAAAACAACATAAACTTGGAAAGTAAGTATAGCAAGATGCCATGGTGCATGCCTGTAATCTCCCTAGCAGGGGAGGCTAAGGCTGGTGGGTTGATTGAATTCAAGAGTTCTAAGTTGTGTAGGGCTAACAGCATCTAGGAGTTCATACTAAATCAGGCACCAGTATTGTGAAAGAAGTGGGTGGGATCAGCCTACCTAAGGCAAACTCCTCTGATCAGAAATGAAGCTGATCAAAATTTCCATGCAGACAAGCAAAGCAGTGGGATTGGGTTGCTGCATTAGTGGTTGCTGCGTTTTCAGCTTGGACAAGATAGGAAGATCCTAAAGAAAAGAAGAAGAGGGGAAAATAGGAAAGAAAAAGGAAAGAGGGAAGGAAAGAGAAAGGGAGAGGAGAAGAGAAGAGAGGAGAAGAAGAGAGGAGAGGAGAAGAAGAGAGAAGAGAGCAAAGGGGAGAGGAGAGGAGGGGAGGGAAGGGTAAGAGAGGAGAAAAAGTAAGCATAAAATATAAACAAAGTAAATATCATGTAATTTGGGAGTAGGAATGATCACCAACAACTAGGAGATAAGGAAAATACACTTGCGGCAGGTGGTATCTGGGTTGTGCTTTGAACATAGCTAGGAATTTTACAGGACTATCTATTTAGTCTTTTAATAAATGCTTCCAAGACTATTGGGAATATCATAATACCAACACATATGTAATTTGTGGGCATTCCTTGTGATAACAAAGAGTGCAGCTGATTTATGCTCGCCCATCCTAAGCAGCTCTTATCCATGTCCTCCCACAAATTGTTAGGGGGTGAGGGGAGAGAATCTGAGAGGGAGTAGTTTAAAGGTTGTTTTCAAATGCTATTTTCACTGCGGGCCAACTATAACATCTTTGAGAACCAAAAGACCAATGCAAAGTCAATCCAGGGTTCACACCTACTTGGTTGAGTTCCATAGAGAAGCAGGTATGTCCCAGGCTAAATTACTACTTAAGCAAAGTTTTTCATTC
This sequence comes from Pseudochirops corinnae, assembly GCA_028646515.1. Taxonomy (NCBI): domain Eukaryota; kingdom Metazoa; phylum Chordata; class Mammalia; order Diprotodontia; family Pseudocheiridae; genus Pseudochirops; species Pseudochirops corinnae. The sequence continues at coordinate 136,740,284 of CM053591.1, forward strand.
TGTCTCTAAGTGCTGGAGCCTGGAGTCAAAGGAACCTGAGTTTGAATTCTGGTTCTGAAACTTACTATCTGAATCATCTCAGACATGTCACTTTCAGTTTCTTTATCTGTAAAAAGAGAGGATTGATTGGACTAGATGTTCTTTAAGACCCATTGCAGCTCTGAATCACTTTCTTCTCCCTTCAGGAATTGTGTGTTACCTTCAGGATCAGATTTAACTTTCTTAATCTTCTTTCACCTGTTCCATAGTCAAATGAGTCTATGATCTCACCAATATGGGCACTCTCTCCAACAATACAGACTACAAACCTTCCATGTCTTTTTATTCTGTTTCTCTTGTCTGTGTTCTCCTCTAAGTCTGACACAGGGGGTTCACCCAGCATGATCAAAACTTCCTGCCCTTCTAGTGACATCATGAGGATGCCCATGGAACACACAAACTTTCCATTGGTTATTCCTTGCTATATCCCCACTAAATCAGCCTATATTATCTACTGCTGATACATTTCTTGGGTGAAATCTTTCCCTCTGGTTCTCTTTTGTGATCCCTTGTTTGAAATGTATTGCAGCTTAGCGACAATAAAATATAATTGCCTAATTGCTCATTGTTAGCCTTCTCAGAAACATTTGTATTTTTACAAGAATCAAAGTCTTACTTTAAAGAGATAAAGCTCTGATGATGATATTTCAAGCATTAGTAGAGAGAGAATTTGAAGAATTCAAGGAGAGAAACACTGTTTTGGTTCCCTCGAGCCTCTGAAATTATACCACATAGGTAATCACTTATCTAATTCACCTAAACCTAAGATCAGCACTATAAAAAAGGAATACTTACACTACTACTAGGTCTGTATCCCAAAGATCACAGAAAAAGGGAAAGCATCTATTTGAATGCAAATATTTATAGCAGCTCTTTTTATGATGGCAAAGAATTAGAAATTGAGGGGATGCCCACTAATTGGGGAATGGTTGAATAAATTGTGGCATATGGTTGTGATGAAATACTGTTGTGCTATAAGAAATGATGGAAAAAAACCTAGGAAGACTTATATGAGCTGAAGTAAAACCAAGTGAACAAAACCAGAACACTGTACATAGTAATAGCAATATTGTAATGATAATCAACTGTGAAAGACTTAGCAACTCTGATCAAAACAATGATCCACAGCAATTCCAAAGAACTCATGGTGAAAAATGCTGTCCACCTCCAGAGAGAGAGCTCATGGACTCTGAGTGCTGATTGAATGCCATATTTTTTTTTCACTTTCTTTTTCTTGACTTTTTGTTTTCTCAACATAGCTAATATGAAAGAATGTTTTATGTGACTTCACGTGTATAATGGATATCATATTGCTTGCCTTCTCAATGGGTGGGGGAGGACTAGAGGGAAGGCAAAAATATGGAACTCCAAATTAAAAAAATTAATGTTTAAAAAGGAATGCTTTCTGATATCTGAGTATAAAATATTGTTTTTTTTAAAATTAGACAAACCCATATTTAACTTTTTTAAGCCTTGATTTGAATAATGCTAAAATTTAAGGTCCGCAAGGAAGAAGTAAATCTGTGTTTGAAATTAAGATCGCTGAAAGACAGTACAAGCAATTCTACCTCAGCATGTGAAGTCATATTGACAGCCATCTTTTTATCTTTAAGTTAGATGCCACCTGTTCTTCATTGCTGTTTAAATGTATGAATGAGAAGCTCTGAATTTAAGTCACACGTGGGTGGAACATGCTTTTCTACAGCAGAAAAATTATTAATGGACTTCCATATTGAAGTCTTAACATTTTTGAAGAGCTAATTACAATGTAATTTCAGTTTTAAAATATTGCTTTGTTAGGGGTGGGAGTTGTGTCATGTATTATTAAGAGGATTTTTTTTTCCCAGGGCTTGGGAAAAAACATTGGCATTCTGCTTTAGGAATCTTTAGCATTCAATTATGTTCCTGTCTTTCATATTGTTGCTTTGTGGCTTGATTTAACATAAAATACATCCTGACATTTGGTCAGGAAAAAGTTTCTGCTTGAATGTCAAATCCTAGGAGATGCTGGTATTTCCTTGGCTTCCTCTGACTGCCTTCAGAAAAGAGGCTAAAACTACTTACAAGTTTGAGCTTTACATTTTTCTTTGCTAGAGGGGACCATATCAGTTGTACAATTTCACTGTTTTATTGGAAAACTGAACAGGAAATCAAATGTTGCAAGCTATGGTTCTCTGAAGAGCTAATCCTGGTATCTTCCCAACCATTCTGTTGTAACCTGGTTGCAGACATACAAGGAAAGCTCTATTTGATTTTAATGGGAACCACATGATCCAGCTCACTGGCCATAGTTTAGAGCCCTATTTTGGAAGCACTCTTTACTACATATTCCAAACTGAAATCAACACCCAAACTCTGAGCATGCATACCACCTTCCCCATTTTCACAATGATCTCAATGGTATTCTGGTTTTGCCAAATCAGGGGGAAGGCACATAAAGAAAGGAAGATCAATAGCAAGTAATTATGGATTGTACACATGCAAAGACAAGCATCATGAAGAGGAGGTGCTTTTCAAATCAAACCTCCGCAACTGGCAGCCCATGGTTCAAATCCAATTGGCCAGGACTCCTTTGTTGGATGGTGTCAGCAAGCATTGCCAGCTTCAATAGAGCTGGCAACTAGCCCAACACTTCCATTTGTGCCTGTCCAGCCTGTCCATCACAGGTGGCTGGCTTAGTATGTCACATTGGTTTGATGCTTCACTTCCTCTAACTTTTGTTGTGTCATTTCAGAAATAACTATCATTATTCCTTGAACTGAAAGGATGGAACTAAGCAAAAAAGAAAGGCATAGAGCTCTGGAAGGTAATGGATTTGTTTTGTCAATTCCATCAATCTCTTGCATGGAATCACGAGTCCAATTCCTTAACCAAGGCAGAAAACAGTTTCTTCTGCCCATGGAATTGGGAAATTGATGGCACCAAATGCCTGCAAGGAGTCCGCTTCCATCATCTAAATCCCCTCCCCACCTTGTTGTCCTACATGCCACGGTCTTGGAACTAGAAAAAGGAAAAAGAAAGCAGAGGGGCTGTCAAATAAGGTATCCTTTTTGTCAGAATCATGGGTGATTGGGCTCAAGGCTACACATTTTTGTAGGGTTGTGGCAGGATTATATTTCACCAAAGCCTCTCTACCTTCTATCCCTAACCCACACCCACCCCCCACCAAAGCATCACTCTATAGTACATCATTTGAGTTACTTAAATGATTCAGCATGTGAATAATCCATAGTACCACTGATCCTGTCAGTTACCAACAGAAACATCTTTAATATATTTTGTTTTTACCTTGTGATTACGATTCTATACTTCTTAAAAAACAGGCTTCTGAATCTTTTGTTAAAAAGTCCATGTTTTTGTAACATTAATATTTTCCTGATTATACTATATGACTTCCAATCATGCAATACCACAGTCTCTGAAGCATCACAATATTGGGAAGACCTATAGCAGTGAAAGAAAGATCTTAGGTGGGTAAAAGAGGTATAAGAATCATATTAGCAACATTGACATGCAAAGAATGGTATAAAAATATTATCAAGGACATAGCTGGCCAAGTAAAGGTCATCTATCAAGAGCAAGGGACAGCCCAAGTACTATACTAATGTCAAAGAAATAGTGAATGAACCAGAGGAAGGACTCTGAAGCCTCTATAGAGAATTTATGGGAAGACCCGGACATGAACAAGGCTCAGATGAGAAAGACTATAAGGAATGTTCAGGTTGCAAATTACATGGGTAGAGGGCACCTTGAGATTACAGATCTAGTGAAATATCGATGTAATTAGAGCAAATCCAATTCTCTGTTCCCTCCAGCTTTAGCTACTTCTGAGCTTCCAATAAGATAATTTAGCTACAAATGAGATAATATGTGTAAAGTGCTTTATAAACCTTAAAGTGTTATGTAAATGCCAGCTATTATTATTATTATTTACTGAGAGAAATGGGGAGAAAATACATCTCCCTCTCTGCTCTTTTTGAAAATGAACAGAGCAGGAGAGAATGCTGATAGGAACAGCATGTTCTACAACCAGGAAGCTGTCACTGATTTACTAGCAGAAGGCAAGTATTTTAAATTGTTTTTCTATGAGTGTTGTCAGAGCTGTGCAGAATAATTCATATTCCCTGACTCAATTCCCCTCCTGACCAATCTGAGATATCTCCAAATGTAGAAGTGCTAGAGTCAGACTGTCAGTCGATCCATCACTATTTATTGTGCCTGAGATATGCAAGTCAATGGGCCAGGGATGGGGATACAATGACATACATTAAATCATCCTTGCTCTCAAGGAGTTTACATTCTGGGGGGTAAACAACACATATACATATAAGTGGGTACAAAATACATGCGAGGTAAATTTAAGGTAATTGAGGGAGAAGATTTCAGAATCTTTAGTTTAGTTTTAGTCCATTGGGAGAGGCATCCTATAAGGGTGGTACTTGAAAAAGCTTTAAAGGAAACTAGGCATTCTAAGAAGTGAAAGGGATTAAGTGTATTCCAGGCATTGGGTGACAGAATATGCAAAGCCATTGAGATGAGAGGTAGAATGTTGTGTGCAAGAGTCAGCAAGCAGGCCAAGCTGGCTAGACCACAGACTATGTGAAGAGGAGGGATGTGTAATAAACCTGGAAAGATAAGTTGGATCTGGACTGGAATCCCACTGTGATATTTGCTAGCTGTGTGACCACTTAATTTATATGACGCCGTTTCCTCATTTGCAAAATAATACCCATAAGGCCTACCTTACAGAAGGCTTAAATGAGATAATGTATGTAAAGTATTTTGAAAACCTACAATTGCTATGTGAATGTTGGTTATCATTATTATTGTTATTAATTGTCTAGCATTAGAGGAATAGCCTGTGGTTTTGGAACGTGGGAAACATAATTGGACCACAAGGGGGCTGAACTCACAACCTTGGCATCCTTAGCACAGTGTTGGTACCCACAAATTCTGGAACAGTAAAGTAAAGTTGTTTTTACTGAGAGAAATGGGGAGAAAATACATCTCCCTCTCTGCTCTTTTTGAAAATGAACATTTGAGTATTAATGAAACAAATAAGTCGAAGGATGGTTGAGTGCCACTTACTGAAGTGGGATCTTATTAGGGATGAAAAGTTGTGATGATTAAGGTATTCCTTAGAGATGTAAAATGGAGGTAAAATGTAAATTTGTAAATATCTAGGTTTGGAATAAAAAACCAAAAACTTCAAGTTTCTGTATCATTAATGACCTTTTGTGGAATTCTACTTTAAGAAAACCCATCTGTGTTGCTTCTTTTTAAGATTTGTATTATTTTATCATTTTATTCACAGAGTCAGAAAGAAACTACTACTACTCCCACCACCACCACCACCACCACCATCATCTCATCATCATTACCATTCTTCTTGTTCCTTTGTTCATTAAATAATTCTCAGGGCCAGGGTTTGTTGTTATATGTTCCAAAGATCACCTGAGATAGTTATGTGTATAACAAAGGTGTGGCACTTAGAGCCTTTACCCTCATTTGGTAGCTAGTATATGTTATCTTCCTAGAATGGATGGATATGTCTTTGTATCCCCAACACAGTATTTGTTGAAAATGGACTACCTTTAGTTTGTTGTGTTTTGTCAAATTTTTCTTATCACTATGTATATGAATGGAATATAACTATAACTATAACTCCCTGATTCTAAAATTTGGGCAGCCTCAAGAACACCATTAGTAATTATCAGGAAATATACTTATAATCTCTAGAAAGGCAAAAGAGAGACCGGGTTTGGCCTTTTAGTGAGGTGAAATTTCCTGAATTAGCAGTGAATAATGAGGTCATTGTCAGAAGAAAAGACTCCTAATTTCTTTCCTTTTTTTTTTTTTTTTTTTTTTTTTACTTTTTGGAGGAGGGAAGGCAGGGCAATTGGGGTTAAGTGACTTGTCTAAGGTCACATGGCTAGTAAGTGTTAAGTGTCTGAGGCCAAATTTGAACTCAGTTCCTCCTGACTCCAAGGCTAGTGCTCTATTCATTGCACCATCTAGCCTCCCCCTAGATTCCTGATTTCTTGAAGAAATTTTAGGCCAAAATGGTAGATTGATGCAACCCATATGAATGTTTTCAACATTCCTTTCCAAACTTTAAAATAATGCCACAAATTAAATTTTGGAGTGGTGTCAGGGTGAGAATGTTTTCTGGTCTAAGAAAATTTAGGAGGTCAGCAGGAAAATTTTGTGATACCAGCCTGTCCAGAGCCCCTGCACACACAATGGCAAAAGAGCAGCTGTAGCATCAGCCTCAGGAATTCTGAACCCAGAGATATAAGGGAGTCAGACAACTAGTCAGAAAAAAAAGATTACCGGAGACCTTTTGCTGGTACTGGATACAGCTGGCACTGATTGGCACTTATATTGCTGATACATCATTGGGCTTGCAGTTCCAGGATGAAGAAGAGAGCGGGGGATTGGTCACAATGGAACAGGGGACCTGGTTGTAGTTAGAAGGCAAAGAGAACACTATTGTTGTGGCTACAAGGGAGCAGGAACCTTTCCTAGGTAAAAACAAGCAAACAAAAAAAAAAATCAGAGTGCAGACCAGGAGAGCAATGACTGTACCTCTCCCAGGTACACCACCTTGGAAGCATCAAAACTTGCAGAACCCCAGAACTAGCTCTGAAAACAGGAGCACAAAAAAATCTAAAGCTTGGGACAGAGCCTTCCCCACCCCTAAATGAGCAGAGCCCAACTTGAACATGAAGTTCAAAGTCAAGAATTAGGATAGAAAAATGAGCAAAAACAATGCCAGCAAGAACAATGAATCTGACCATAAGCTATTATGGTGGCAGGGAAGACCAAGGCACAAACTCAGAAGAAGACAGCCAAAAGTCCTCAAAGAAAATCACTAATTGGGCCCAAACCCAACAAAAATCCCTGGAAAAGTTAAAGAAAGAGATAAGAGTGGTGGAGGAAAAATTGGGAGAAGAAATGAGAGTGATGCAAGAAAATCATAAAAAGAAAATTAACAGCTTGGTAAAAGAGGCAAAAAAAAAAAAAAAGATACTGAAGAAAATAACATCCTAAAAAACAAAATTGACCTAATGGTTGTTGTTCAGATGTTTTTCCATTGCATCTGACTTTTTGTAAAGCCATTTGGGGTTTTCTTGATGAAAATATTAGAATGATTTGTCATTACCTTTTCCAGTTCATTTTATAGGTGAAGAAATGGAGGCAAATAGAGTTAAGTGACTCACCCAGTGTCACATGGCTTCTTAGTGTCTGGGACCAAATTTGACCTTAGGAATATGAATCTTCCTTGCTCCAGATCTAGCCCTCTATCCAATGTACCAGTTAGCTGCTTGCCTATTTGTAAAAGGCACAAAAATTGAGTGAAAAGAAGAACTCTTTAAAAAGCTAAATTGGCTAAATGGAAAAAAAAGATACAAAATCTTACTAAAGAAAATCATTCCTTAAAAATTAGAATTGGGCAAGTAGAAGCTAGTGACTCCATGAGATATCAAGAAATGATAAAGTCAAAAGAATGAAAAAGAAAGAAATTATGAAATAAGTCATTAGGGAAAAAATGACTTGGGAAATAGATCAAGAAAAGATATTTTAAGAATTATTGGACTACCTGAAAGGCATGATCAAAGAAACAGCCTAGACTTCATATTTCAAGAAATTCAAGGAAAACTCCCCTAATCTTAGATCCAGGAAGCAAAATAGAAATTTAAAAAATCCACCAATTACCCCCTGAAAGAGAACCTAAAATGAAAACTCTTAGGAATATTATGGCCAAATTCCAGAGCTCTCAGGGCAAGGAGAGAATATGTCAAGCAGCTAGACAGAAACAATTTTTATAAAGTGGAGCCACAGTCAGTATCACACAAGACTTAGCAGCTTCCATATTAAAAGAATGTAGGGCTTGGAACATGACATCCCAGAAAGCAAAGGAGCTAGAACTACAACCAAGAATAACCTACCCAAGAAAACTGACTATAATCTTTCAGAGGGAAAAAAGATATTTAATGAAATAGAAACTTTCAAGCATTCCTGATGAAAAAACTAGAGCTGAGTAGAAAATTTTACATCCAAACACAAAACTCAAGAAAAGCATAAAAAGGTAAATATGAAAGAATAATCATAAGGATCTCAACAAAGTTAAGCTGTTTATATATCTATATGGGAAAATGATACATGTAACCCCTAAGAATTTAATCATTATTAGGGAAGTTAAAAGGAGTTTACACAGACAGAGTGTATGAGTGTGAGTCAATTATGTTGGAATGATCTCCCAAAAAAATGAAAGGGAGAGAAAAAAAAGATGTTCTCAGAGAATGGAGATGGGAGAGGTAGAATGGGGAAATTTTTCCTATATTAAAAGGTTCACAAGGAAGAGCTTTTACGGTGGAGTGGGAAATGGGGATTGGCAGGCAATGCTTAAACCTCACTCTCATAGGAATTAGTTTCAAGAAGAAAGAATGTATATACACACTTGCTTGTATATAGAAATCTAACTTACCCAATAGGGAAATAGGAGGGGAAGGGGAAAAGAGAAAGATGTGGGAGTAATAAAAAGGCAGACAAATTTAGTGAGGCAGTGGTTACAAGAAAATAGACTTTTGAGTAGGAACAGAATAAAAAAGAGAAGAAGAAAGAAGAGAAGAAGAAAATGGAATAGAGAGATATACATAGTTAATAATCACAACTGAATAACAATGGGAAGAGCTCACCCATAAAATGGAAGAGGATAGCAAAATGAATTAGAAACTACAATTCAACAATATGTTGTTTATAAGAGATATACCTGAAAGACACACATAGAATTAAAATAAAAAGCTGGGGCAGAATCTAATATGCTTTAGCTGAATGGAAAAAAGGCAGGGGAGCAATCACAATCTTAGACAAAGGAAAAGCAAAAATAAACCTAATTAAAAGGATAATCAGGGAAACTATATTTTGCTAAAAGGTATGCTAGACAATGAAGTATTATCAAAAAAATTTACCATAAGTTTCTCTGGTAAAGGTCTCATTTCTCAAATATATACTATGTATAGAATTGAGCCAAATTTATAAAAATAAGATCCATTCCTCAAATGATAAATGAGCAAAAAGTATAAACAGTTTTCAGAAGAAGAAATCAAACCTATCTGTAGTCATATTAAAAAAACTCTAAAACACTATTGATTAGAGAAAAGCAAATTTAAAAAACTGTGAGGTACCACCTCACACCTATTAGAAATTACAAATGCTACAGGAGGGCCGAGGGAAAATAGTTACACTAATGAATTGTTGGTGAAGTAGTGAACTAGTCCAACCACTCTAGAGAGAAATTTGGTATTATGCCCAAAGGGCTATTAAATTATGTGTCCTCTTGGCCCAGGAATACCACTACTATGTCTGTATCCTAGAGATCAAAGGAAAAGGAAAAGGAGCTATATGGACAAAAATATTTATAGCACTTTTTTGTGGTATCAAAAACTTGGAAATTGAGGGGATGCTCATCAGTTGGGGAATGGATGAACAAATTGTAGCATATGATTGTGATGGAGTACTGTTGTGCTGTGGGAAATGATGAGGGGGGTGGTTTCAGAAAAAAATGTGGCAAGACCTATATGAATTGATGCAAAGTGAAGTGAGAAGAACCAGGAGATCATTGTACACTGTAACAGCAATTTGTAATGATGATCAACTGTGAAAGACTTGGCTTCTCTTATCCATACAATGATCCAAAATAATTCTGAAACACTCATGACAAAAAAATTCCATCCACTTCCAGAGAGAGAACTGATGAACTCTGTGTACAAATTCAAGTATAATTTTCTCATTTTGTTTTTTGTGCTTTTTAAAAAATATGGCTAATATGGAAATATGTTTTGCATGATTTCACATGTATAATTGATATCATATTGCTTGCCTTCTCAGTGGGTGGGAGGGAGAGAGCTTGGAACTTAAAATTTAAAAAGAAAAGAACTTTAGAAAGAAATAATAAAATATAAAATATTTTTTAAAAATCAAGATTTTATTTTTGGTTAGTTCATCTTGCGGATATTTTTAACTCTATAAATGAACTACATGTTTTGATTTTCATCATGGATGCTACTAAAAAAATTACAAGCTTTCTTGGCTAAACTTATAATATGATAGAAGGGATTCGAGGCCTACATTGTTGCAAACTTTCAAATTCTGTAGGAAGTGCTTTACCAAGATGGAGCTGAGATTTTAAAAAAAATTTCTCTGCAAATTCTCTGAAAGGAGAAATCTGTAAATACCTGGAAACACTTCAAATGTCTTTCAAAAGATTTTTGTCTTTATGATGTTAAAATTGAACTACGTATTTCCATTCCTTTTCCTTTTGATATAAATTGTATTATAGATGAGCTGATTGATCTTAGGGCAAAAAAATAATATAATCGAAGTATAACAAACAATCTTAGTGAATTCTGTTGTTCCTAGAGAAATAGCCTATCTGAACCCTACAAAATAAATTATGGATGTTTTAATTCAATTTGCAACAGCATATCTTTGTGAATTTTCAACAATTGTAGCTGTCAAAATAAAACAAAATGATCAAAATATTAGATATCATAAAGGATATGGTTGTTGCCTTGACAAAAACCATTTTACACTTTCATATTCTTTTGCAAGCAAAAAGAACCTTAATACTGATATGCCTCTAAAAGATAAAAATTTAACTTTAACTTGCCTATATTTCAAATACATTCTCTTGCTATTTAATATATTAACAAAGGAGCACACAAAGGAGCACATGTATTACTAGATCATTTTTTTTCTCTTTTGATGATAGCATTTTCGTATAATTGGAGTTTTTAAAATAATCATGGGTATTTGATTTTTTTTTTGCATTTAAAGACATTATTTTGAGAAATATATCCACATATTTCACCAGACCACCCAAGGGATCAATGACGCAAAAAAAGGTTAAGAACTTCTGCATTAATCTGAAGTAAATTAATCACAAGTTGCCTTAGAAGCACACATTGATAGACTCTAAGGTATTAGTGATGGTTCCTTTCTTTGATACACATACTTCAGTGCTTCTGTAATTTTGTTAATGTAGATATTACCTCCAGATAAAAAACTATCCTATACCTTTTTGCCCTGTTTTCTTTTTGTCAGTCAGTCACTCAATAAACATGTATCAACTGCCTACTCTTACTAAGCACTGCACTCAAGACTAAGGATACCTCTCCCCCAAAATAAAACAAAAATAATCTGTCCCTGCCCTCAAGGAGCTCACTGGGAGAGAAATGAGCAAACAAATATGTGCAAATAAACTACATACAGGATAAAAGGAAGTCGGGGGAATTAAGATTCCTATCTCCAGATGCAAAGGTATGAAAACTTGATTAGTGTGAGAAAGAACTGAAGTCAAGCTTACAGATATTTCTCAGTCCTTAATTCACATACAGGCTGTGTGGGGGGGGAATGTGATAAATGAGTTGTTTGGAGAGAGAATGCACTGAATGGGACATTTCAGCTAATGTTGAAATAATGCTTCCAACTCCCAAGCTCATAAGCCAGCAGGCCCCATGACTTGGGTTGGCTCCATCCATAAAATTTCAGATAAAGTTGAATATGAGTGTCTCTCCAAAAGCTTTGTCTGCTCACACTATCCAGAAAGAATTCAGGAGCAGGGGATTGTATCTGCTGAGTAGAAGTGACTTAGGATTTGAATTGATCCCAATTCTTGTCCCATCTTCTCCAATTGCAGAGTTCCATCTACTGCTTCTTCTAAAGCTTTATAGGTGGGACCAATTGAAGACCCCAAGAAGGTTGAAACGCATCAATATTCCTCACCCCACATCAGAGAAGTCCTAGTGTAGGTGGTAGCCTCTAAGCTGGGCTTCAAAGGAAGATATGGTTTCTAAAAGACAGAGGTAAGGAAAGAGAACACTCTAGGCATGTGAGACAACCAGCACAAAGATAGGTAGGGAGGAGATGAAGTGTAATGTATGGGGAGCAGCATTATATAATACACTAACTGGAATAAATGGTGGATAGAAAGGTAGGTGGGAGACATTGTGGAAGGCTATAAATTCCTAATTAAGGATATAAAATTTTATGCTAGATACAATAGAGAGCCACTGTAGATTTTTAGGGGAATTAGGGTTTGATATGGCTTTTGTGGACACCAACTTGATAAATATGTGGATGATGAATTAGAAAATGGAACAAGTTGGGAGACTAATTAGGAAACAATTGTACCAGGGGATGAGGATCTGAACTAGAATAATGGTTTTGTGCATAGAGGCAACAGATGGGACAAATATTGTGAAGGTAAAAATGATCAATAATTGGAAACATTGAATACGAGGAAAGATGGAGAGGAAAGAGTCTAGCATAAGAACCTGGATGACTTGGAAGTTCCCAACAGAAATACAAAAATATAAAAGGGCAAAAGGTTTGGAGAAAAGATATAATAAGTTTAATTTTATACTTGTTGAGTTTGAGATTTGTATCAAAATTGTACTTTGTTCTGGCTCCCCTAATCACCTCTGTGCCCCTACCCACCCCACTAAGTATAGTAAGTTTGTGAGCAGACAGTATAAAGTAGCAATAGCATGAAGTAAGATTGCAAAAGAAATAACTTACAAACCATTCCAAAGATCAAAGGGCATCATTTAAAAATTGTATTACATATTAACCAAAAACCACATCCTAATAATATGTGCTGAATCAAGGGAAGTCACTAGGCTTTACTGTCCAGGTCTTTTAGTACTCCAATATGTAAATCTCACACAAATTACAGAAGACCAGCAGAACATCCAATGGTACTGATAGCTTTGAGATGATCTCTCCTCTCCTCTCCTCTCCTCTTCCCTCCTTTCCTCCTTTCCCCTGTCCTCTGAGGGTACTCTGATAAAGGGAAGGTACATTTCAATGGCCAAAAGCTGCCTCTTGAACTTTGGGTCTACTGGCTAGATTTCTTTTTCAAAGACCAAGTTTAAAACCCAAATTCACTCTGGAGCTCTTAGATTGGACAATAGGTCCCTGTCCTCCCAGCACAGAGTGAATGTAAATACTAAACAGTAACTGTTTCTCTCTTGGCCTGGAAATCTGAGGGTCTTCCCTTCCCAGTTTGATTTTTTTTTTCTTCTTTGATTAAACAGGCCGCCCCTTGATTAACTTCTTAAAGAGGTCTATGAACTGAATGGGCATTACCTCACTCAAAGTGAGAACCAGAAAATACCTTAGCGTACAAGGGCCAGGGTCTCCCATTGCATCTTGGGCCATCTCTAGTTGTCCTGATGAATATCTGGCCACTGGACCCAGATGGCTCTGGAGGAGAAAGTGAGGCTGGTGACCTGTACAGCCCTCCCTCACTCAAATCAAGGTCAACTACAGTGATGTCATCATTTCCCTGATGTCATGGTCCTCTTCAAGAAGGAAGGACAAACACAACAATGACAAATACAACAGCAAGGTAGTACAAATAAGAGTCTGTTCCTTCAAAAATCCAGTCCATCCTGCCAAATGCTCCCAAAGCTAATCCATGGTTATGGGAGTGATACTCTCTATCTCTCTTCCTCCCCATCTTCTCCATCACTACCTGCCTTGCTTCACTCTCCCATCCCCTGTCCCACACCATTTGCTTCTGTACCCCTTTTCCTGCTCATTTGTGTACTTTCTGTGCTATTTTCCCCTCACACACTCTGTACCTTATTAAAGTATGATTACCACCTCATTTCCCACTGCCATTGTGGTCTTTCACAGTGAATACCCAAAGAACTGGACCTTCCTTTCCCCTTTCTTAATCTCACAAATTATCAGCTCAGGGTGTCTATGAGACACAGGTGAACATGTCCAAATTCGGTACTGAACAAGAGTTCAGTAGACAAAAGGGCTGGATATATAAATGTGGGAGTCATTTGCCTAGACATGATACTTGAACCCATGGAAGATGATGAGATCACCAAGGGGACATAATGAAAAAAGAGGAGGTCAAAGATAGAGTTTTGGGTAATATCCATACTTAGTGGAAAGGATCTTAAAAATGCAAAGGAAACTGAGAAGGAATGATCAGATATAAGAGGAGAACTGATAGAGAAAACAGTGTCACAAAAGCAAAAGAAATACCTCCCCCCACACACTATTATTGACATAGTTGTCAAAATGTCTATAGTAATACAATTACAGAACAAACTTAATAGTACAAACATTGGCAAAGAGGACACAAAATTATCCCAATTTGCAAATGACAGAATTGTGCACTTAGAAAAGCCCAGAAAAATCAGCACACTAAATTAAACCATTTGCCTCAACAAAGTAGGAGTATTCAAAATAAATTCACAAAATCATTAGCATTTCTAAATAGCATTAGGAAAAAAAACTGGAACAAGAGAAATTTGATTCAAAATAACTACAAAATGCAAAAAAAATTCTGAGTCATCCTACCAAAACCGACACAAGATTTATGTAAACATAACTATAAAACAGTTTGCAGAAATGAAGAAATTCTTAAAGTATTCTAAAGATATCCACCATTCTTGATTAGGCCATGGTTGGGTCAATAACAGAAAAATGATGATCTACCTAAATTAATGTATAGATTTAATTCTATACCAATCAAATTATCAAAGCAATACTTTATAGAACTAGATAAAACAACAATAAGATTTCATTTGGAGAAACAAAAGGTCTAGGATATCAAAGGAAATTAGAAAAGATAATAATGAAGCGCAAATACTATCATGATATATTAGCAATAATATTCTACTAATAATTAGTAATTATTGTATAGTCACTATATTGTAACAGTCATTCTCAAAGCTAGTTGGTAATAATTAAGAGAAGAGAAGGGAAACAATCATTTATAAAGCACCTACTGTGTGCCAGGCACTATGCTAAATACTTTTTAAAATTTTATCTGTTGATTCTCACAACAACACTGAGATGTAGATGTTATTTTTATTCTCACTTCATAGTTGAAGAAATTTCAGCAAGCAAAAAATTAAGAAATTTGCCCAGGGTCAAACAGCTACTAAGTCTTAAAGCTGGATTTGAACTCAGGTTTTCCTGACTCTAGGCACAGTGACCTACTCACTTTACCACTGTCTTGTTAAAAAATTGAAAAGTAGATCAGTGTGTATATAAACACATATACATACATACATACATATGTATATGACTCGTAGAACTTTCTTTTTCACAAGAAATTCTGAGAAAACTAGAAAGTAATTTAGCAGAAAATACAAGAGCAACATTAAGAGGAGAATTATTAAGCAAACAAGGGAGAGATCATGAAAAAAACAAAATAAATAATTTTGAGCACACAATTAAAAAGCTCTTACATGAATAAAATAAATGAAAATACATTAAGAGAAGCTGTAGAGTAGGGAAAAATTTGCATTAACAATCACTGATAAAATCTTGCTATCTAAGACATATTTAGTGAATTGAGACACATACATAACATGAAGAGCCATTTCTCAAAGATAGTAGTTTTAGGATGTGGAGTTTTCGAAAGAATTGTACACTCTAATGTTCACCTTCATGTTAATGTTCATTTGAAAGCATGTTCCAAGTTATTAATTCTATAAGAAATACAAATTCATCGAACATCCATAAGATTAGAAATGATGCAAATGGTCAAAGGTGAAGGAATTGTAGGAAGACAAGTGTAGTGATGATGGAGATGTGAATTGATCTATTCTTTTAATAACAATTTGGAATTATTCAAGTATAGGTAATAAATTGTCATTTACCCCAACATGGACCTTATAATTCAAAGAAGTCAAAGACAGAAAGAAAGATCCAGCATTAACCAAAATTTTGAGCAGCACCTTTTATTGTTTCAACAAGTTAGAAACAAAATGGGTGACCATTAACTTAGCAATATCTGTGGGGGGGCGGGAATGTTAAACATACATAATGGAATATTATTGTACAGTGAGATAGGAGGAATTAAGAGAAATGTGGGAAGCTTTGTATGAACTGATGTAGAGTGAAATAAATAGAACCAAAATAACAGTAAATACCCTCACTACAAGATCACCAAAAAGGAATCTGAATACTGAATAATTAAACACTAATTATGAATAAGTTATAAAACATCTCCCTCCTCAGGGCAGAGAGGTAAGAAAGAACTGGAGAAGAATGCTAAATATATGTGGTCATATAAGGGTCACTCTATCAGGTGTCTTTTCTTAATTGCTTTTCCCCTTTACAAGGAAGAGTCCAATCTGAAGGAGCTAAGGGGAATCATTTTCCAGAAATTATTGTGTGGCAAAGATGAGACCCATCTTTTTTTTTTTTTTTTTTTGGAGCCAAGGAAAGAAAGGAGAAATACAAGAAAAAGAAGTGTTCAAGAGCGTCAGAAACTGCACAGAGGTTAAACAGAATGAGGACAAAGAAAAGGTCACCAGATTTAGTAGTTGAGATTATTGTTGTTCAGTTGTTTTTCAGTTGTGTCTGACTCTTTGTGACCCCATTTGGGATTTTCTTGGCAAAGATACTGGAGTGGTTTGCCATTTCCTTCTCCAGCTCAATTTACAGATATAGAAACTGAGGCAAGCAGGGTTAAGTGATTTGCCGAGGGTCAAACAGCTAGTAATCACCTGAAGCGGGGGAAGATGAGTCTTCCTGATTCCAGGCCTGTCATTCTATCCAACTGCCCCATGATACCTAGCTTTCCAAAGAGGTTATTAGTTCTTGCAAAGAACTGTTTATTTTCAGTAGTAGGTCAGAATGTACAGTCTGCCTATTGGGGGACAAGCATTGCAAGTTTTACCCTCTTACAAAAAACAGTCCTTCAAACACTGGGACATCTATTGGTCTATTGCCTCCAAGGTAAATATCTTCCCTTCCTTTTATTAACATTCCTATGGCATGATCTGAAGATCTTTTAACACCCTGGTCACCTACCTCTAGTCATTCTTCATTTTATCAATGTTCTTTCTAAAATGTGGCACCCAAAGCCAAACTCCACGTGTGATGATTTAATCACTGGGCAAAAGTACAGCAGGCTGCCATGTTGTACCTGATGTTACACCCCATGTTGCCCATGTTGAGTTTGTAGTCTACTACCCTTCCAATCCAGAGATCATTCTATTTTGGCAGGGCAAAATAGGCAACACAAGAATTGAGTGCATCCACCTTTTCCACTGTTTATTATCATTGTATAACTCTCTACCTGGAGCAATGAACTCATACCTTATTTGAGTTTCTTCTTTTCCCTGATATAACTAATTGCATGCCAACCTCAGTTCATTCAGAGCTTTAGCTCCCTTAAAATTACTTTTACCAGATTGTGTGAGCCTATTGTATTGATCCTCTACTACTGGCCCTTGATTCCATCTCTTGCTGTCTTTCTTGGACACCATATTCATTGTGGATGCACTTTAGTTTCCTATCACAACTGCTCCTCTTCTTCTCCGTCAGAATTATTGACTTCTGTATTTTCAGAATTTCATCACAGAGAGTTTCCCACACACACATTTGACTGGTTTGAGGAGACTACTGGTGACCTTATGGATAAAAGCACTGGATTTGGAATCTGGAGGAAATGAGTTCAAATTCTACTACATACACTTGTTAGCTGTGTGACTCTGGTAAGTTGCACTCAATCTCAGTTTCCTTGTCTGTAAAATGGAGATAGAGCCCCTATGTCATATGGTTATTGTAAAGATCAAATGAGATGACATAGAAAGAACTTTGCAAATGATAAAAGCTATATAAATGTTACCTACTAAACTGACTTCCTCTGTAAAAACCTAGGCCATAGGATCTCACTTTCTCTTTATCTGAACTTTATCAATCAATAAGCAATCAATAAAATTAAGTGCCTAGAATGTGCCAGGCACTGTCCTAAGTGCTAGGGACATAAAAAAGAGGCAAAAGACAGTCTCTGCCCTCAAGGAGCTCACAATCTAATGGGAAAGACAACATGCAAATATAAACAAAGGAAGCTTTATACAGAATAAATAGGAAATAATCAACCAAGGGAAAATGCTAAAATTAAGAAGGTTTGAGAAGGGTTCAAGTAAAAGATGAGATTTTAGTTGGGATTTAAAAGAAGTCAGGGAGCAGAGGAGGGAGAGCATTCTAGGCATGGGGGATAACCAGAGAAAATGCCTGGAGCCAAGAGATGTAATGTCTTGTTTGTGGAATAACCAGGAAGTCAGTGTCACTGAGCTGAAGAATCTGTGGTGGAGAGTAAAGTGTAAGAACACTGGAAAGGTAGAAGGAGGCTGATTCTGAATGACTTTAAATGCCAAACAGAGCATTTTGTATTTGATCCTGGAGGCAATAGGGAGCCCCTGGAGTTTAACTGAGTAGGGGCTAACATGATTAGACCTGAATTCTAGGAAAATCACTTTGGTAGATGAATGGAGGATAGATTGGAGTGGGGAGAAACTTGATGCAGGCAGACCTACCAGCAGCCTATTGCAATAGTCCAGGTATGAGATGATGAAGACCTGTACTAGAATGGTGGCAGTATCAGAGGAGAAAAGGGAGCATATTTAAGAGATGTTCCAAAGGTGAAATCGACAAATCTTGGCAACAGATTGGACATGGTGGACAAGAGATAGTGAGGAGTCCACAGGATGACTCCTAGGTTGTGATCTTGAGAGACTGGGAGGATGGGGTTGCCCTCTATAGTAATAGGGAAGGTATTGGGAGGGGAATTCAGGGGAAAAGATGATGAGTTCAATTGAAGATACTGAGTTTCACCTTATGAAAGTTGCTCTCTCAAAATCTAGGGTCATGTTAGACTATGCCCAACTTTCCTCTCTTCACAAATTCTAAGATGCAGTGGTCTCCAAGGTTTTCATCATTCCCACCATAGTCATTTCTTCCTCCCTATTGATAAGAATCAGATCCAAAATAGAATTTATTTGTGTTGGTTTCTCCATATTTGGAAGAATGAAATCATTATTAAAGTAAATCGAGAAGTTATTAGCTGATCTCCTTCAAGCAAAGACAGAATTCCAACAGATGACTGAATAATTAAAACCCATTGCCAGCTTCCACATTACATCACTCTTAGATCATGACTCTATTCAAAGCTTATGAGATTTGCCCCTGATATCTCCGTTCTGTCCATATGGTCTAGACATGGAAAGAGTGCTGGATTTGGGAGTCCAAAGACCCGGGTTTGTGTCCTAGCTCTCATACTGTTAGGAAACAAGCCGTTACTAAGCTCTTTCTGTGTCTGAGGCACTATGGTATATGCTAAGCATAGTCTGTTTCATCTATACAATGGAGAGGTTGAACTAAGTATACATGTTTCTTTTCAGCCCCAAATTTACAATCCCATCACAACATTGTTACTTTTTCTGCTTCCAATGAACATCCACAAATTCTCTTCATCATACTTAACCCCTTCCTCTTTCTGTCTCAGCCCAGATCTTGAATTTCTTCACATGAGTGTAGGTTATTCCACCATACAAAATATCTTGTCATTTAGCTTCAAACACTGTGGTTATTCCTCCAATGGCCTAAGTCACAACCCCTCTATGCCTTAGTAAACAATTTATTGAGTGACTATGGACCCCCAAAATAACATTGTCATTAAACTTGTAGTGATTCAATTCAACAAGGATTTATTAAGTGCCTGCCAAGTGCAAAGTACTATGTAAGGACTGGGAAACAAAAAACAAAAACAAAACAATTTCTTACCTCAAGGAGCTTACTTTCTAGAGGACAGGGAAGTATTGAGACTCTGGACTGGACATAGCAGGCTGGTCTTCTTACCATAATGTGATATAATGAAAAGAGCTTTGTATTTGGAGTCAAAGCACATTTGCTCAAATCAAAGCTCTGCTTCTATAGTACCAATACAATATTCACAGCACCAATGGTCACTATAAATATGCCTCATAGTGCTCAATCACAAAATGTAATAGACTCTCCATATAGAAGACAGAAGCAAAACATTTATTCAAACACCAGAAAACCAAATCCCCAAACTAGTAAGCCAATTCCATCAAGTTAATAAACCATAAGAGCACAGAGAGCCATAGCATCCCTTAGCCTTTCCACAAACCAACATTTACTCACAAACCTGTCTCCCTTGGATGCATCCTCTCCTGACTCCCAGTCTAACTGCTTTGACTCCCAGCTTCCTGTGGGCTCTGCTCTATCCTTCAGCAAACTCATCCCACCACAGGCTCCATTCAGCCTATTAGGGGGCACAGTATATCTTTAAAGCAGGGAAGGTCTACAAATTACCTTAGGCTTAAGAGGCAGGGAAGATCTTCAAATTCCCATTACCATTCCAACTTCCTCACCTGGAGTCAGGTGAATAACTTTTGGGACCTTAGTTTCCTGATCTTTATTCCCCGGGGTAGTCTTTTTGCCACAGAGTAAGGCAAATGGAGCTAGCTTTTCCCCATCACTGTCCCTCCCCTCCCCTTCCTGTTCTAATAAGTACTGCTGCCATTGCCTTTGGAAAAGATGTGCTAACTTACTCACCATTCCTGTACCTCTCCAAACTAAAATAACCCGCCCTTAGCCACCCCTCTCCCTCTATGAGAATATGAGCATCTCCAAGGCTGAGACTATCATCAATTTTGTATTTGTAGCCCCGACACTTATTACATAGTAAGTATTTAATATATCCTTTTCCAAGTATTCATTGCCCAGCACTGAGCATCTAAGAAGTCTTTTTTAATATATGCTTTTTCATTATTCACTCATCTACACAATGTGTCATTAAAATTAGATGACTTCGAAGGTCCCTCCGAGGTTTAAATCCCATGAATCTTTCATCTATGGCATGTAGTCCATCACTGGACTGGGTCCATCCCGCACACTTCTCCAATTTAACAGGACTTTTAAATTTTAACTAATGTTTATTTAGTACTTCCTAGGTGCCTGACACTGTACAAAGTGCTTTGCAAATTATTGTCTCATTTTATCCTCACAACAATCCTGGCAGGTAGATACTATTATCAATCCTGTAAACGTCAGGAAAATGAGGCAAACAGAGATTACATGATACTCCTTCCCCCCACAGTCACAAAGCTAGTAACTACCTAAGGTCAGATTTGAACTCAGGTCTTCCTGAGTCCAGGCCTGGTACTCTCTCTATTGTACCAGGTAGCTGCCTAATCAAAGTTCTTGCCAAAGTTGACATGTTTCTAGCGTAACCTTTAAAGCCACAAGGTGTCTTTCCCAGTGGAATGAGATATCAGAATATGACTTTAATATAGAGTTCATAAGATATTTAAAAATTACACTCAAATAAAAGTCCATAAATTTTAAACAGCTTCATTTTATACCGTGGATTTAAATTTTCATTAAACATGTGAATTTTAAATATTTTAATGTGTTATTTCAGTTTTAAATCTGTGGATTTATCTGCGTCTTTGTGATGATGAGGCTGGTCCTGATTGTGTGTGGATAGTCTCTGCCTACTTCCAGTCCAACAAAGTGAAAATTTGATGTGTTAGTTTTTGACCAATATTGCTGAGCTAGCCAGTTAGTCAGTAAGCATTTATTAATACTTGCTATGTGATGATGAAGACTTTTAATTGATTGCGGAACCAGAAAAACTCGAAAGAGTCCAAGTAGTGAGTGAGCCTGAACTGAGTATGCATACAAAAGTTCAGACTGCCCATCTCTCAGCTTCTTCTTCAGTGACTTCTAAAGGGGAGGATTACTTGGAGCTGCTAGGTCAGGGGGTGCAGCTGCCTAGTTCTCTCACCAGACGCCAGGTGTAAATGAGCATATGGCTTTCTCTCTCATGTTTATTTTTTTCTTGGTCTTGGATGAATAAATATTCTGAGAAGGGAGTGCCCAGGTGACCATGTGAGATTGGGAAAACTTGAGGTCCTATCCAAGGTCCCACTAGCAAACAAAGTCCACCTAGATGTGGTAGCACTTGCCACAAGGGGTAGGAAAGTGCCCAAACAGCAAGCAGCCACCTGTGGGCATTGCAAGGTAGAGAAAGATTGATTACTGAGTAGTTTAGCTCAGCAGCAACCATGCCCTGTGGAAGCGAACCCAGTGGAGTTGCTGGCTCAATAGAGAAACTACTCGTCCCAGCAGCCACTGAATGACCAGGCTCAGCAGCAAATATCCCACCCCTCAGATAGCTACACCTAAGAGGAAGTTTGGGAGGCCTCCATAAAGCTTTGGCTACTTGTTGTATCCATAAGTTTGCTGAGGCTCTAATAATTGTCTTTTAGGTTAGAGCTCACTTTCTCCAAGGACAGTGCATGTGTGTGTGTGTGTGTATGTGTGTGTGTGTGTGTGTGTGTGTGTGCATGCACGTGAACGCATTCTTGTACACACTTACACAATAGCATGACAAGGTTACAACTACCGTTTTGAAGAAAATGAAACCCCAGATCCTCAGAGTTAGTCATAGAACCTGGTGGGGGAGAAGTTGTTGGCCACCCCTTTGATCCCCACAGTGAGTGCAAGTACCTCCATG
Source organism: Pseudochirops corinnae (assembly GCA_028646515.1). Lineage (NCBI taxonomy): Eukaryota > Metazoa > Chordata > Mammalia > Diprotodontia > Pseudocheiridae > Pseudochirops > Pseudochirops corinnae. Next base: position 136,762,698 of record CM053591.1, read on the forward strand.
GAGGAACACGCACATGAACATACAACATTTGTATATGTGCATATATGTAAACATACACATGTATAGGGTGTCTCAAAAGTCTTAATTCAGTTTAAAGCTATTAAAATTAAATTGTATGCATATATACGCACATTTATACATTACTATGTTGCAATTCTGAGTTTTAATTTTTCATCTGCCGTCACCTATACGAGCTATCAGCAATATAATTTTATGTGATTTTTTAAAATATCAAACTTCTTAGATTTTTCTAGTTTATTTTCCTTTCCCAGTTTTAAAGAAAATTTTAAAATAAACATCACCATATAGTGAATACATTGTTCCATTCTTATTCATTCTAACTTGGAAGGAAAAGGAACCACATTAGCTCAGCCTTTCAGAAAAAAACCCCTGGGGGTCGTAAAACGAAAGCCTCCAAAGCAAACTTTTTAGAAAGTCATCCACCAGGGAAAACCCAAATTAGAATGAAAGCTGGCAGTGGATCTTTAAAAGGGCATCGATGGTGTCAACATGCTTCTAATATTTAACCATAAAGCACTCCAGTGAGGAGTACATACTATTCAATGATGACTTTGGCCAAAACCCCCTCCCACTCACCCCCTTTTTCCTGGAAACATGTGGTACTTTCTCCCCAGAGCTTTCTTAATGCAGACTAATATCCATGTGTCAAAGTTCAAAAAAATTAATCTTCCAGACCCTCTCCTTACATCTTGACTAAGGGCCAGCATTAATGTGACAGAGCTCCCGCATCCTGGATGGCACCTGTGGAATCTCTAATGGTTTAGTCCCTTGATTTATTTGACGGTCTTCTAATTCATAAGTGTGATGCCCCCCCTATGGATTGCAGGGGCAGAGACACCCCTCCTTTAAATTATGAAATCAGTTTCAAAGGCTGATGGCATGTTATTGAATGTTGCTCCCTAGAACATTAATCCACACTCAGAAACTAACCTAAACAAAGTCTTGGCATGCAGCCAGTTCACCAGCATCCCAGCTGTTTGCCCAAAGCTCAGCTTTGCTAAGAAGGGTGTGTGTGTGTGTGTGTGTGTGTGTGTGTGTGTGTGTGTGTGTGCTTGCATACGCGCAGAAGGGATCATAGAGCCACCCAACTAACTCCTGGATGAGGCGCTGATGGGCTGTGACTTCAAACCGAGACAACCCTAGAAAATCTCTGTAATATAAAATGTGATGAATGGCATGTGGATACCTAGTTTAATCCCCCATGCAGTCAGTAGAGGTTGGATTGGTATTTCAGGAATATATTTCTTTAATCCAACAATGCCTGATTCCATTCTCTATCTTTCCCTCTCAATTACCAGCTATCGGATACAAAGACATTTAATAAAATAAAATGGCCCCACAGCACAGTAACTAGAGGCACTCAAAGAAAGAAAAGCTAACCAACAGAGAGTTTACCAACAGTAAATAAGGGACGTGGGGCACAGATGAGTACTACAACCAGAAGAAACTGTAACAGTAGCTGGCATTCACACAGCACTTAAAAGTGTCCAAAATATATTCATTCAATTCATTAACTCATTTGATAGGTTTCTTTGGTAGTAAGGGGTATCCCGCCACCCCCATACTACTTGCCAGGCACAAAAACAAAAAAGAAACCGTCCCTATCCTTTACTGAGCTTACAATCCTTTGGGAGGTAACAACATTAAAAGATGAGTAATTACAAGATATAGACAAAATTAATACAAATGAGTGAATGCACTCAGAACTGGGGCCTCATGTGGATGGCAGTCCTTGTCCTGAGATGTGGGGGACACTAAGGGTTCTATGGGAGGAAAATGAGGAAGGAGTACATTCTATGCCTAGGGAAAAGCCTATAATAATTAACATTTATACAGCACTTTAAGGTTTGCAAAGTGCTTTATAAATATTATTCATATTTTATTTTATCCTAACAGCGATTCTGAGAAGTAGGTGACTTTTTAATCTACATTTTATAGACGAGGAAGGGGTGCAAATCTAGGTTAAATTAATTACTCCAGGTATCACAGCTAGGAAATATCTGAGGCCAAATTTGAACTCAAATCTTCTAGATGCCAGAATCAGAGTTCTAGCTATCTTGCTACCAAGCTACCTCAGAACACAGAGCTAATTAGCATATCACCTGTGCAAAGACATAAAGATAGGAGATGAAATACTATGTATGAAGAAAACAGTAAGCTGGCAAGTTTGTCTGTATCAGAGTATAATGGAGGGGAATAATGTGAAGTAAACCTGGAAAAAATGGACTTGAGCTAGATTATGAGACATTTTTTTGGAGGAAATATTTATATTTTATTTTCTAATTACATGCAAAAACAATTTTAACATTAATTTTTTAAAAATTTTGAGTTCCAAATTCTGTTCTTCTCTCCTATCCTCTTTGAGAAGGCAAGCAATTTGATATAGATTATACATGTGCACTCATGCAAAACATATTTCCACATTAGCCATGTTGTAAAAGAAAACACAGACCAAAAGAAAACAACAGCAAAACAAATAAACAAAATTATTTAAAAGTGTGCTTCTATCTGCATTCAGACGCTATCATTTCTCTCTCTGAAGGTAGATAGTATTTTTTATCATAAGTCCTTTGGAATTGTCTTGGATCATTGAATTGCTGAAAATAACTAAGTCATTTACAGTTGATCATTGCATGATATTACTGTTACTGTGTACAATGTTCTCCTGGTTCTGCTCACTTCACTTCGCATCAGTTCATATGTCTTCCCAGGTTTTTCTAAAACCATACCCCTAGTCATTTCTTATCACACAATAGTATACCATTTGTGAAACATTTTACATGCTAAATAAAAGAGTTTCTATTTTATCCTAGACGCAATAGGGAGTTTCTTGAGCAGGGAAGTGATATCATCAGACCTGTGCTTTAGGAATAACAATTTGGCCAATGTGTGGAAGATGTATTGCGGAAGGAAGAGATCGGAGACAGGGAGACCAAATAGAAGGCTATTACAGGACTCCAGGCAAGATATGATGACAGGTTAAAGAGGAGTGAAGCAAAGAGAAAAATAGGAAGATATGAGATTATAGTCATATGGAGGAATTTCAGAACTCTTGATCACGGAAGTAGAACACTTTGGAGTGAATGTAACATAAAGGGTATGACCATCCCTTGATGTAACTGAAGTAGAATGAAGTTGAGATCTGAGGTGCTTGATAAATTGGGAGATCAGGTTGTTTAGAGTGGACATCAAAATACAGTACTGAAGCCTCAAAGTAATGTTAAAAAAAAAATATAACCTCATTTGAGTCTCACAATAATTCTGTGAGGTAGGTACTGTTTTCATTCAGTTAGAATTTATTAAGCACCTACTATGGTTCAAGCACTATGCTAGGTGTTGGAGACAGACAAAAATGAAACAGTACCTGTCCTCAAGGAGCTTACATTCTACTAAGGGATTCTCATCCCAATTTTATAGATGAGGAAGCTTAGGCTAAAAGAAATTAAGTGACTTACCTATGGTTATACAACCAGTTAAGTATCAAAGGCAAGAGGTAAACCCAAGCCATCCTAAATCCAATCGGTATAGTGAATCCATATTACCAACGGATTATACTGTAGTAACATATGTATATGTAGCTACATATATGTTGTTGAGAGACAAAGTGGTTCAGTGGATAGAGGGCTAACCTTGGAGTCAAGAAAACTTAGGTTCAAGTCACAAAAACCATCTAAGAGCTGTGGGACACTGGATGAGTTATGGCCAATACCCCAGGTGACTCTCTTAAGATGATAAATTAAAGATAGGGGAGTCTAGGTGGCGCAGTGAATAGAGCACCAGCCCTGGAGTCAGGAGGACCTGAGTTCAAATCCAGCTTCAGACACTTAACACTAGCCATGTGACTTTGGGCGAGTCACTTAACCCCAATTGCCCTCCAAAAAAAAAAAAGAATGTAAAAAATAAATTAAAGATAAATTTATACTCAGTATCAGTGAAGGGAGTTCCCACACTAGAAGTTCCCCCACACTGAAGAAATCATATATCTGGAGGCCCCGCCCCATCAAAATATGTTTTTATGGTCTTTGTTCATAGTTCCCCCTCTCCAAAATTACCAGGCTATAGCTATGTTAGGTATAATACTTCCCTATTTCTGACAAAGGCATCATTGTCCTTCCAAGGTTGCCGGTTTGTTACCTTGCCATCATCCTTGTCGCCTCACAATACTTCACTTCACATATTCAGTCATTTGCAAAATCTTGTCATTTGTACCTTCACAGCATTTCTTGCATCTAACCCCTGTTCTTCACTAAATGATTAGCCAAGGGAGCATATGTGGAAAGCTCTGCACATCCTAGGCTTCAGACTGCTGTTAGCTAAAATAACTCAATGCTTCTTTAGCAACTCAAAAGTAGTACAGAAGTACTTTTGATCCTGGTGATCTCCAGTTGTCCTGATCAATATCTGGCAGTTGGACCCAGATGGCTCTGGAGGAGAAAGTGAGACTGGCGACTTTGCATAGCCTTCCCTCACTAAAATCAAAGTCAATTGCATCATCTCCCTGATAGCATGGTCCCCTTCAAAAATGAAGGACAAACCACACACAAAACGGTGAGGACAGTAGAAACATTGAGAAGATGAAGAAGTGACAAATGGTATGGGCTATTGCTTTAAAAGACCACAGGAAGGGAGCTAGGTGGTGAAGTAGATAGAGTCCCTGGCCCTGAAATCAAAAGAACCTGAATTCAAATCCAGCCTCAAACACTTACTAGCTGTCTGACCCTGGGCAAGTTACTTAATCCCTATTGCCTTAAAAAAACAAAGTTTGAACAGATCCAACCATTCTGGAAAACAATTTGGAACTATGCATAAAGGGCTGTAAAACTGGACATACCCTTTGACCCAGCAATACCATTTCTAAGTCTGTATAATAAAGAGATTATAAAAATTGGGGGAAAGGACCCACATGTACAAAAATATTTATGGCAGCTCTTTTTGTGGTGGCCAAGAATTGGAAACTGAGGGGATGTTCATCAATTGGGGAATGACTGAACAAGTTGTGGTACAGGAATGTAATGGAATACAAATGTTCCATAAGGAATGATCAGCAGGTAAACTTCAGAAAAACCTGGAAAGACTTACATGAACTGATGGTGAGTGAAGTAAGTAGAACTAGGAGAACATTGTACACAATAATAGTAACATTGTGCGATGATCAACTTTGTTAGACTTAACTCTTCTTAACAATGCAGGATCTAAGACAGCTCCCAAAGACGCATGATGGAAAATGCTGTCCATATTCAGAAAAAGAACTATGGAGTCTGAATGCAACTTGAAGCATACTATTTGCTCTTTTTTTTTTGGTGGTTTTTGTTTCTTCTTTCTTGTGGCTACTCCCATTGATTTTAATTCTTCTTTACAACATGGCTAATGTAAAAATATAACAAAAAAAGAGAGACCACAAACATACTAGCCTATTTCCCACACATGTGTCTTGCACACTGGCATTACCATTAATATGCTCTATTTCTAGGTTTCTACAAATTTATATCCACTGTTACCCACCTCCCAACAGATACCCCCACTATTTGTGAAAGAAAATAACTCAGGTTTATGCATGGACTGTTATATTTTGATTATTCTTGCTTTTGCCTTCTTGTTTAGTAATATTTTATGTTTCAGTTAATGGCTTTATTTCCTTATTTGTGTAAATGAGATCTCCAGTTCATTCAATAAGCATTTATTAGATGCTTACTGTGTGTAGGCACTATGCTAAGTGCTGTAGTAAATGTTCACACACCGGGGTGACCTCTAGGAGAGCAGAGAGAATTGTAGTAATGTGACTGCCCCTTTGCGGAACCATCCTTACATGGTGAAGTGGTAAGGGTCAGGGATGAGCAGGAAGCTGGAGACAATGAACTTCTTAGAGCAAGGGGTAGGAGGGAGGAGGGGAAGATGCCATGATCTAAAGGATAATGCCATGCCCTAGTTACATGGGTAGATACAAAATAGTGATGAGATGATTTGGGGATGGGAAAGGTTAGGGAAAGATCTAATATAGAAGGTGGTACTTGAGCTGAGTATCAAAGGAGACTAGGGATCTGTAGACATAGAGGCAAGGAGAGAATGTATTTTGGGTGTGGGGGACAGCTACAGTGAAAACATATAGATAGGAAATGGAGTGTCCTATGTGAGGAACAGTAAAAACGCCAGTTTGCCTGGCCAGAGGACAAGAAAAAAGGAATAATGTAACAAATATGGAAAGGTAGGTTTGGGGGCCACATTATAAAGAGTTTTAAATGCCCAAATAATAATTTATATTTAATCCTAAAAGTAATAGGGAGCCACCAAAATTAATAAAGAAAGGGAGTGATTTGATCAGACTTGTACTCTAGGAAAGGCTCTTGGTTGATTTGTGGAGGATAGATTGGACTAACAAAAGAAACTGAGGCAGGAAGATCAGTTAAAAGGCTATTATCTGAGCAAGAGGGTCTAAGTCAGCTGTGTGGATGGAGGGAAGGAGACAGATTCAAGAAATTCTTTTGGGGTAGAAGTAAGAAAATTTGGCAATAGATTGAATATGTGGGATGAGAGAAGAGTGAAGAGTTGATGATGATACCAAGGTTGAATATCTAGAAGTGTGGCAATGCTATCAATATAATTAAGGAAGTCAGGGGAAAGATAATGGAAAGATAATTTAGATATGTTGAGTTTGAAACATTGCTGAGGGACATGTCTTATAGGCAGTGGGTGATACGGGAATGAAGCTCAGGAGAGAGATTAGGGCTGGATATATCAATCTAGGAGTTACCTTTAGAGAATTCATAATGAAATCTGTGGAAACTGAGAAAGACACCATGTGAGAGCATAGAGAAAGAAGAAGAGGGCCAGGGAAGATCCTTGGGGGACATACACATTTGGGGGGGAGGATATAGATGATGACAGGTTAAAAGAGACTAAGAAGGAATAGTCAGATGGCTAGAAGGAGAGAGAGGAGAGAGCAGTGCCACAAAACCTTAGAGGGAAGAAAATATCCAGGAGAAGTGAAGAACCATATTAAATGTTACACATAGGTCAAGAACAACAGATTTGGTAATTTTGCAATCAGTAGCTTTGCGGTTACAATTTCAATTGAGTGATGAGGTGAGAAGGTATATTGAAAGGAATTGAAAGGGAGTAAGAAAAATTGAGAACAGCTTTTTCTGTGAGTTTAATCTAGAAAGGAAAGACAGATATAGAATAATAACTAAAGGGAATAATAGGGTCTAGTGAAAGATTTTCTTTGTTTTTGTTTTTAAAGATGGTAGAGAATTGGATATTTTTGAAAGCAAAACGGTAGGATCCAGTTGATAGAGAGAGATTGAAAAGGGGATGATTATGGGGCAATCTGTTGGAGGGGATAAGATAAGGACATGGTAGCATGATTGTCTTGGGGAGAAAAAGGGCCACCTCATCATCAGAGACTGGAATAAAAAATAAGAATGGAGGATCATGTCAAGGGCTAATAAGATGCAGTGGAGAGGAAGAGAAAGCTTGAGATGAATGATTTCTATTTTCCCAGTAAACTAAAATGGGATGTCTTCAGCTGAAAGGGTAGGAGAAGGGTAGGCATGGAAAGTTTGTGTGACTTCCTTGAGTTGCATTCAGCATCATTCAAGCAGACACAGAGGAGACAGATGGTGGGAATAAGCCAGGGATAGGGTTTGGCAAAGCATGAACAGTGATAGGACAAGGGAACAAGGGATTCCAGAGTAGCCCTTAGGATAAAATACAAATTCTTCAGGCTGGCATTTAAATCCTTCCACAATCTGCCTTCAATCTATCTTTCCAAACTCCTTTTCACATTATTCCCCCTCACATAGTCTTTGTTCCGGTAAAATTGCCCTACCAGCTGTTCCCCAAACTTGACAGTCCATCTCCTGACTCCATGCCTTTCTGATGTTCATTTTGATGCTAACCAATCAGCAAAATCACCTGGTACAGGTCATGTTTCCTGTTTCTCCAATACCTGTGGTTCTGGAGGAACCAATTATCTCCCTATGTACCAATGTTATGGGAGAAATGAAAGCCAATCTCATAGTTCATGAATGGGGAGACTGATCAAGATCTCATGCAGCTACCCAGTGAGGGTACCAGGACATACTATTGGCAGTCCTTCTGATACAGACACTGGAGATATTAAGTACACCAGCATTTTGGGGCCTGGGCTCCAGATGAAATAAACCAAAACAAAATGAAACACAAAAACATAAAACAAACAAACAAAAAAGAATGCGGGAAGGGGGGGGTGTGCAGCTAGGTGGTGCAGTGAATAGAGCACTGGCCCTGGAGTCAGGAGGACCTGAGTTCAAATCCAGCCTCAGACGCAACACAAAAACTAGCCATGTGACTCTGGCCAAGTCACTTAACACCAATTGGTCTACCTTCCCCCTCCAAAAAAAGCTAAAAAACAAAAGCAAACAAACAAACAAAAACCAACAATGGGAACTTTCACTAGAGGTCAGGTGGAGTCTTCCAGTCCCCAGAGCACAGTCATCATAGGCTGATTCCATATCTTATAGTGTTGAGACCCAAAGTACTGGCTCACTAAATCAAACAGTACTTCCTCCATCTCAGTGCAAGACCTCTGCAATGTCATTCCTTCAGAATAACCATAAAATGATATAGTCTCTATGTTTCCTTCATGACAATAGGAATTCAAGTTCAAGGTCACAGGATGGAAAGACTTCTTGCACCCCAAAATGAGGTTCAGATAGAAAAGAATAGATTAATATTCTCCTGCCTTGCCTAGGAGTAAATCCTGTGAATATGAACCTCAACAGGAAGACTAGGGAAAGTCTGGGGCTGTTTTTAGGATCACTCAGCCCCTGAGCTGAAGCACATCATGGGGAGGGGAGGTGGTAATAGCAGAAAGCTAAGGCTTAAAAAAAATCTGATGATGTATAGTAGCAAAGATGGAAGCACATGTGAGTAGATATTTATGCCCGTAGAAGACAGGTGTTCCATGTGAGTTGTCTAAATGTATAGATGTGCAGCTTGGATAGATAACTGGATTCTGAGTCACCTGTCTCTAAGAGAGATAGTGATTTCCACCTTGAAAAGAGCAAGAGACAAGATGCACTTGCTTCTCCCAAAGAGGGGTATAAGGCTAGGTTTAGATCTGTTATTCTTGCATATTGCTGGACTAGAGTATGAATTTTTGGAGGAGTTCAAAATAAAGTTGTTTTCCTGCTTGCTCTAAAGAAAGGAGGAAGCCCCTAGCTTCAACCCATGACTTGGCCCCTTCCTATTAACTGCTACTTACACAAAGATCATTACAAAGTAAGTAGTGGCTGAATGCATTTATCTAAGCAAATTTAAAGAAGTTATGCAGATTAGAATATAGTGCCCCCCCCCCATACAGAAGAATGACTAGCTCTTTAGATGGGAGCAAGATAAGGTCACAACTCAATGAAAAGAAAAGCTCTATTCTCATTCAAAGAGGAAGTCTCAGAAGTCTCTAGGAAGGCAAGCTGGAAATTAGGAAAATATGGGTTCCTCGGAAGTTCTGTAGCTTTCAAAGTCTTCTTAACTATCTCTTTTCTGAAGAGTTTTAGGGACCACAGTTGTCTCTCCTTGCAAAGAAGCTCTTTTACCAATTCTATCTCTCACATGGGTCCACAGCACACAGAATGTCCCAGCCTTCACTAGAAGGCTGGTTACAAAAATGAAGGGACTGAAGGAGAGAACCTTGGAAATGCCTTGGAAGGAGTACAAAACATATTTGGAAGATAAAACAGGAGAGGCACCAGGCTGGAGGGGAGGGGGTTAAAGGGAGAAAAGCCCTGAGGCTACTGCAAGAAGAGTAAAGAAAAAAGGAAAGAGCAAATAGAAATAAAATGAGACTGACAGAGGAGGAAACCTGGAGAATAAAAAGACTACAACCAGAATAAGAAAAATGGAGAAACCAGTCATGGCTGCTGCAAGAGAAGCTGAGAACGCAGAAATAGGATGCCATGGAAGGGGGGGAAATGTACCCTATGACTGTATTGAATATGGTAAAACTTTTAGCTGGAATTCAATGTTATTTGAACATGGTGAACTTACTCCAAAAAAAGAAACCCTATGAAGGCAAGGAAAGATTTTCATCTTTTCCTCTGAGGACCTCATGGCACATTTACTCCTCATGTAGAATGTGGTGCTTGAGCTAAGTATGGAAGGAGACCTTGGATCCTCAGAAATGGAAGCAAGGAGAAAGAACATATTCTGGGTATGAAGGACAGCTAGAGTAAAAATATACAGACCAAAAATTGTGTCCTGTGTGAAGAACAGTAAAAATACCAGCTTGCCTGGCCAGAGGACAAAAAGAAGGGAGTAACATGCAACAAGATTGAAAAAGTAGATGAGGACCAGGCTATAAAGAGTTTTAAATGCCAAAGATTTATATTTAATCCTAAAGGTAATAGGTAGTTACTGAAATTCATTGAGAAAGGGAATAATTTGAAGTAGCCCTTGCTACATTTGTTCCTGTGCTCTATTCCTCTTCTCTGGGGAGAAGCTGAGGAAAGAGATATTAAACTGAGTGAATACTGTTACAGTCTTAGAATTCTGGCAAAGGAGGAGCAGGTGGGTTGTCCCTTGGGCTTCTGAGAACATTCGCCTGCCTAAAGCTGTTACGTGCCTTTAACCTATGAGGGAACCCTTAAATCAGTCTTGGAGGGATGGTAGAAATGAGCTCCTGGCTAAGGCAAAGAAGGAGTAACTGGTGAACTGAGTTCTTTTCATACTCCAAATATTCCTATAATTTATCAAGCTGCAAAGGAATTGGGTGAAGTTGTATTGGGGGGGGTTACTTTCATTTCTCAAATGATGCCTCCCATGTCCTCTGCAGGTCGCAAGGGAATAGAACGGACACAGAAGAATGGAAATGCATGATGAACTTTGTCCCCACTTAATTGCTTCCTTTTATTAATCACTACTTTTAGTTACTGGGTTTTTTTGCCCTTTATTCTGTCCTACAGGAAAGCACCACTCTCTCTATACCCTTCTAACTCAATCTTTATTCTGTTCATATTCTAAAACACCATTTTCATCTTATACTTGAAGCTTTTTGTTGTTCAATGGTTCAGTCCAACTCTTAGTGACCTTATGAACCATAGCATGCCAATAGTGTCCATAGGGTTTTCTTGGGAAAAAAAAACTGGAGTGGTTTGACATTTCTTTCTCCATAGGATTAAGGCAAAACAGAAGGTAAGTGACTTATCCAGGGTCATACAGCTAGTAAGTGTCTAGTGAAGATTCAGGTCTTCCTCACTTGCTCTCAGTATCAGAAACATGCTGAGCTATCACCAATCCTCTTGACTTTTTTTCTTGCCACTGGACTCCAATTGCTTTGGAGGAGAGAGTGAGGCTAATAATTTTGCACGGTTCTGCCTCACTTAAATCTAGTTCACTTACAAATTAAGATGTCATCCTTATGATACAGTTGGTCCTCCTTGAGAAAGAAGGAAGAACAACAAATAAAAACCTAAATAAGGGTTAATAAACAAAGACGAATCTTACTACAAGAGATTAAGGGAAAATGAGAAAAGAAGAAATGGTAAAAGTGAAGGCAATCATGGCTTCCTGTCATGAACTTAAGAGAAATATGGTTAATAAAGAGAGTGAAGCCAAATTAGCCTAGAAAGGCAAACATAGGAATTTGGACACGATTATGGACTACTAAGCTTCAGTTGGAGGCAGCGAGGTAGCTCAGTGGATAGAGCACTGACTCCTATACTTGATTTTATTTAACCTTATTTCTCTTAAGTTCATGATGGGAAACCATGATTGCTTTTGCTTATGCTGTTCCATCTGCCTGGAATGTCCTTACTGCACATTTTGGTCATGAAACTTCCTAGACTATTTCAGGGTATGTTGACCTCTCTCTTCTCTGAATTCCAATTTAAGATAGTTTGACTGGCTATAGGATGAATTTATTATATATTTCAAAAATGTGCATGTGTGGGGGGGGAGATTTGCAGTTTCATGTATAATATTCTTTTCTCCTATGTATATGGAAATGAGGTTTAAGGTCAAAATACAAATAAATAAAAATTTTAAGATAATTACTTTCTCATTGTTTTATGTGTGTATATGTGTGTGTGTGTGTACACACATATATATACCCATATATACATCTATGTATATACATAGATTTGTGTACATGTACACTGTGCTAAGAGTATGGAGTAGGGATACAAAGAAAGGCAAAAACCAGACCCCCAACCTCATGAAACCCAAGTTAAGAGAAATACGGTTAATAAGGAGAGTGAGGGCAAATTAGCCTTGAAAGGCAAGTATAGGACTTTGGACGTGATTATGCGTCACTAAGCTTCCGTTGGAGGCAGCTAGGTAGCTCAGCGGATAGAGTGCTGACTCCTATACAATGTGCAAACAACTATGTACATCTGAGATATGTTTAGCTCTTGTTTTCAGTCATATCTGACTCTTGGTGACCCATTTTGGGGTTTTCTTGGCAGAGATACTAGAACTGTTCACCATTTCCTCCTCCAGGTCATTTTACGGGTGAGAAAACTGAAGCAAACAGCCTAAAGTGATGTATCCAAGGTCACATAGCTACTAAGGGTGGGAGTTTGGATTTGAACTTAAGATGAGTCCCATTCCAGGCCTGGCACCTTCTCCTTTGCACCACCTAGCAGCCATAGGATTTATACAGTATAAATGGAAAGTAATTTCAGAGGGAAAGCATTAGCTTCCCGCCCCCACCCTCCCATTGACATCTATTTGTCAGCATACTCTTACAAAAACCACTATCACAAGAGTCTTGCCTGGTTCCCCCTATTACTAATGCTGCCTCTCTTCAGGAAACAAACAAATATGACAAGACCTGCTTTAAAGTTTAATCTGTATTATTAAGTCTAAACAATCAAAAAAATAATAAATCAAGCCCTGATATATAGTTTGTGTGTTTTCAGGCTGTAAATACTTACACTGGTGTGAATGGGGTATTCAGGGAGGTCTATTAATGATGCGGGGGCTTGCTCTTTTCAGGTCTGCCCATCCACCTTTGGTATATACCTCTCACCCAGCTCTCACCTATACCTCCAAGAAACTGTAGCATGAGTAGTGGCCACACCCCAGTAAAATCTATCTAGGCAGACCAAAATTATCTATTGTATTTGTCCTGAATTTTATTGCCTATTAATATTTAACTAATTTATAATCATGTCAAGTGTTCCTTTGGTTTTACCTTCTTCCTTATATGTGACTTCACACAAGCGTTTCATGTAATGCTCTGAATTCTTCCTATCTGTTGTTCTTTATGGCACAAGAGTTTTCTTAGAATACTTATATAACAGAATTTATTCAGCTTTCCCCCAAATTATTGGACAAGTAGTTAGTTTTCAGCTTTATGCTAATCCAAATAAAAGTGTTGCTATAAATATGTTTCTACTCATGGATTATTCTTTTTTTTTTTTAAACTATCATTAACCTCCTTAGAGATATATACCCAGTAATGGAATTGTTGGATCAAAGGATATGAACAGTTTAGTAAGTTTTTTCTTTTATAATTCCAAGGTTTTTTTTTAGAAATGAATGGAATAAATCATAACTCCACAAGCAGCAAATTAGTATGTGTTTCCTTCCTACAGTATGTCCTCATTTCTGCTTGGTGCGTATGTGTGTGAGTGCATGCATGTGCATCCATCAGGGACTTTATTTTTAAGTTTTATTGAGGCCTTTTCTTTTTATAACTCATTCATCTCTGAATATGTCCTCCCCGGCCCACCTCCACTGTGAATCTTCCTTTGTAACAAAGATTAAAAAAGAAAAAAATCAAATAAAATTAATAATATTGAATGCTTCTGATACCATATACAAAATCCCAAACCCAAAGCCCCCAAACTCTCCAGAGAAAGGAAGTGAGTATATTTTTTCATCTGTTGTCTGGAGCTACGCTTGGTTATAATTTTAGAAAGGTCTGTCTTGTTTTATTCTTTCTATTTCCATTACACTCTCATATATATATATATATATATATATATATATACATATATATATGTATATATATACACACACACACACACACACACATACACACACACACACATTCAGCTTACTTGACTTTGAATCAGCTCATTATAGATCTTCTTCTGTTTTGTGGAATTCTTCATGTACAATGTTTCCTCTGACATAATAATATTCCACTACATTCACATAGCATGGTTTGTTTAACCATCCAAAATTGAGGGGTTCCTGCTTTGTTTCCAATGTATTGGTACTACAAAGTTTGCTCTGACAAATATTTTTGTTCACATTAAAACTTTTTGTCTGTCTTTGACTTCCATGGGAATATATAGCAATGGGATCTCTAAGTCAAAGAGTCTAAAACTTTTTGTCATTAAAAAATATATAATTCTAACTTCCTTTCCAGAATGTTTGGACCAATTTATAACTCCATCAATGGTGTATTAGTGTGCCTGTCTAACCTAAGCCTCACCAACATTGACTATTTCCAACTTTTGTCAGTTTTGTAATTTTGTTGGTTGTGAGGTGAGTTGTGATTTTCATTTTCTCATTATGCATGATTTGGAGTAATCTTTTCCTTTAACCATTTTTTATTGATTCTCATTCTAATATGGCATAGTCTTATTTTTATAAGTTTGATATTTAATTATCAATGGATTAAAAACTGACTTTACTAATCACAAGATATCATGGACTTGACCAATTGTCTCAAAAATTACTCTGTAATCAGCATCGCTATTTTTATTGATATTGCTACTCCTCTTGGAGAAGAAAGTGACTTAGGTTATCATCATCTGTATTTTGGGTTTAGTTATATTTTGCCTTCGTTTACCATGAGAGGCAGATGCTGCTTATTTCATTCTCAAATTTTAGTCAATACTGTTCATGTGCCTCAGGCCCTGTCATATGTGGTAATCTGAATCAGTTAATGAAGTTAATTATATTTTAAAGTAATATTAATAAAGAACCCTCTGCTAAAGTCCTACTCTGATGCTGTTAACTATAATCAAAGAGACAGAGCAATTAATCTATGGGGCAAAAAGCCAACAGCTGCTGCCAATCACCCTAACGAGGTCACTAAGCTGCTTCTTACTCTGAAGGGGTCTGTGTGCAACAGGTATAAGCAGGGAGAACTCAAGAATCTAGCTGGTGTGAGACAGGCCCAGTTTTTTTCTCTTAATCAATTACTCAATTTCACATGACCATCTAGCGCATAACAAACATGAGCTAATAGGAAAGCACTTTCTTAGCCATAATGCTGTGGGCTCAACACATAGGTGCTTATTGGAGAACAAGTATTGCTTTGAGGAAAAACATAAACCATCCATAGGGACAGGAACAGCAGGAACATTGGTGGCAATATGGTATCCATTAGGAATGCAGCACCATCTGGGCAATATGAGCAAGTTATTGGCCAAATGTCCAAGAGCCATGAAGTCAAACAGAGAGTTAGGAGTTGTGTTTCCCTGGTTGTTATTGGATGTCTTTGGACCTCAGAAGGGGGTAGAGCAGGCATGTGGATGCTGGAACCAATGATTAAGCAGACTTGGGGGTGGGGGAAGAGAGGGAAGAAACATGAGGAAGAAATAGATACTGAATTCACTGAGCCAGACCATTTGGACCAGAGCTGCAAGGTAAAAGATGAAAGAGACAACAGCAAAACTACGTAATATATGAGATTATAGAGTATGATGTGATATAATAATAGCTAGCATTCAGATAGCACTTTAAGGCTTACAGAGCACCAAACAACATCTCATTTCCTCCTCACAACAACCTAAGGAGGTAGATGTTATTATTATTCCCATTTTATAGGTAATGAAACTGAAGCAGAGGTTAAGTGACTTGCCTAGGTTCATATAGCTAGTAAGTACCTGGGGTCAGAACTGAACTCAGAGCTTCCTAATTTTAGATCCAGTCCTCTAGTTACTTCTCCACTTAGCTGTCTCTTAATAGACAGGTCAGGGGCGGGGGAGAGGTTGTGTATAGCATTATAGCACTTCATCAGTAGCTGGCATGTAGAAGGCAATAAATACTTGTTGACTGATTAAGTACTCAAAGGATGGTGTCATGGCACAGGTAAGGTATCTCTACATCCTTGCTACTGCCATCTTTACAGCACAACTTGAGCGTACCCATGCCCATATATCACCCCAGTTTCTGTTTAAATATATAGCTCAACATATAATACTGTGTGTGTGTGTGTGTGTATAGTGCTAAAGGTTCACTATGCATTTCACAAACATTATCTCATTTAATGCCTCATCACCTTCATCATCAACTGGTCCAGAAGCTTTTTGAGCTCAGCAGTCAATGTGAAGGGAAAGAAAATGGGCATCCTTTGGGACTACATAGTTATCTATAGCTGGTGTTCCGTCTTAAAGTAGTCCAAGAACATTTTGAGAGTCGTCTTCTCATTGCCAGATTATGGGCCCTTCACTTCACTCCATTCAGGGTCGAGTTGGAAAGGTGATGAGTACAGGCACTACAATAAATTATTTGCCTATTCTCCATAGACCAGCCTGACTACACAGAGAGAGAAAAACTCATCAGGAGTTTATGAATTTCCCATTTCCCTCAACTTATGAAAACCTTCTAAGTTGCAGAAGAATTTCTATCTGCATTGATGAAAGGAATACCCATGCTTATGAATTCACATGTAAATCCTTAAAGAACTGAACTACTAGTAAATAACTTGATAAAGCATTAGGATTACTGCTTGCTCTGGATGAGTAATTCCCACCTGAAAGAGAATAGGCTTCCTTAGTTTTGAAGCAAGCCAGCACATCCTTTAAACCCAAGCTCTAAGAAAAAGTCTTAGGCTAGGAACTCAAGATGGAATCAGAATCATGGAGAAATACAAAACAGTGTTACAAAGCACTTTTCCTTAATGCAGAACTCAAGTAATGCTCATGTAAATGTTTATTGCCAGCATATACATGGTACATAAGAGAGAGGTAGTGTGTAATAGTTGCTAGTGAGCCAGTCCTTGAGTCCAGAATAACAGTTCTAACACCACCTCTAACACATACTAGTTATGTGATTTCGGGCAGCTCTCCTAACCTCTTAGGGTGTCAAGCCCATCTCTAAGGTTTCAAATTATAGACATGTTATCCATCTGCATTGAATGAGAGAGTTTCCAATCCAAAATAATAATAGCTAGTATTTTGCATTTAAATCCTTAGATTTAAAAAGCACTTTATAAATATTATCTCACTTTATTCTCAAAGAAACCCTTGGAAATAAGAGCTATTATTATCTACATTTCACATTGAAGAAACTGAGAAAGTCAGAGGGTAAGTGATTTGCCTAGGTCCACACAACTAGCAAATATCTGAAGCTGGATTAGTTCCTCCTGATTTCTAGTCTAAGATTTTATCCACTGCACCACCTAGTACCATATCAATCAAATCCAGACCATCTTCTTGTCCCTCCCATCACCCTCTCTTTCTCTCTCTCTCTCTCTCTCTCTCTCTCTCTCTGTCTGTCTCTCTCTTTCTGTGTGCGTGTGTATGTCTCTCTGTCTCTCTCCATATATATGCACAATACACATACATACATACATACATACATACATACATATATATACATATATATATAATCTGTCTCTGTGTATTTGTGATTTGGATACACAAATACATAATGTATTTTTCTAAAAGAATATTTAGATAATTAGCCTTATACATTACTAATGGTGTAACTACAAATATATATCTATGTGAGAGTGGTCAAAGTCTTGCAGGGTAGACATAGACCCCCTGCCCCAATATAATATGAATAATTTCCTTGAGAAAAGAGTTTGAGAGCAGTAGAATGACAACAAATTATTTTAAAATGAAAATGATGTTTATGAATGTCTTAGACAATCAGTGATCATCGAGCTATTTCCAAATATGTTTGGGGGATATAGTCAAAATACAACTTTGTTAGAACAAAGGGAAAAGTCTTTAGCAAATAGAAGATTAAAAATTTTAAAAGGACATGGTAGAATGGAAACAACTTTAAAAGCTGAGAAATGGGAAAAAGAAAAAGAATGAGCATCAAAACAGAGTATTACCATTTCTTAAGGAAGTTTAACCAATGTCAATAAAGCACCACAAACAAGGAATGCAAAAGACCTTGGGAACTGCCTTGTCAGCTTCAGTTGATTCAATTTTCTTGCCAGCCAGAGAGATATGGCAATCAAGGGCAGCACCTGTTAAGAGTATAAACTCCCTTGGAAGACCTTACAACAGAAAGAAACAGTGGATGGAAGAACACAACTCAATGGTTGAACAATGTCTGTAGTCAATAAAGTCAGATCCATGACCCCTTAGTATGTACATGCTGGGCAGACAGTTGCATAGACCATATTCTAGCACATAAATAAATGCTTGTTGAATTAAATTAAAGGTTGAATTGAACTCAGTTGAATTAACAATGACCTGGACCCTCAATTACATAGGAGAAAGAGAACAAATGGACTGGATTACCTTTGGGAAATTGTCGTGTTTTTAGTGACTCCACGCTTCTCCCTGAAACAAAGACCAATATTTTTTATCAATAATAATCTCTGGTACCGTAGCATGTTGCATAGATTACTTATAGTCAGGAAAAGCTGGGCTTGAGTTCTGCTTCCAACAAAAACTGTCTCTATGACCCTAGTGAAACATTTAACTCTCAATACCCCAAGCAACTCAAAGACTATTAGTCACAGTGCAATCAATACATTATATTGATAAAGGGAGTTTTCTTAGAGAATTCTCTACTCCAAACGAAATCAGAGGTAATGTCATTTGACTCCAAGTCATGAAATATACCAATTTCCAAAGAATTAGAACTGAGACTCATCCAAAGGTCAATAAGTAAGCCTGATTAGGCTATAACATATTATCAAACAAAAATTGCACAGAAGTAATATAAAGAACCTCATCAAGGCAGTATATGACCATAAAAGAAAGTGTGCAGGTCATGTGTCAAGAGCAAGGGATAATGATGTATACATTTCATTGATACAATTACAACATTAAGAGAATGTAAGAAAGGCCTCCAATATGTTTGGTGGATCCCATGTGGAGAATTTATAGGGGATAATAGCCAAAAGTCACAGTTATTGTGAAAAGTTATCGATGCACTTCCCTGGAAGGAGTTACCACCTAAATGAGTTTACAGCCCCAACAAAGATTAATTCTTCTTCCATATTTACTGAGTAGCAATAATATTATGGACCCAAGACATGAACATCTCCCGAGTGTACCCTGGAAAAGAATCACAGTGGTAGAGAATGTTAGAATTATAAGGGACCTAGGTATAATCTAGTTCAGATACTTTATTTTGTGAGGAAACTTATAAAATATGGGGCCCTGTTCTACTGAAGATCTGCTTATTTTATAATCAAATAAGCTTAAGAGTACTTTCTCTGAAATGTTTGCTTCAAATTTAATTTAAACACACCCCACTGTGTAGCAGTAGACTTTAGAGAAAATTGAAGTTCTATTTCCCGTAGCATTACTACTTATATAATGTACTGATTTCTTGAACATTTCCTGCTTTGATCAAGAAAGCTTATTCAGAAAAAGAAAAAAAGAGAACTATACTCTACCCTTGCTCACCAAAGGTAATTATAACTTAACTTTGCCAAGGGGTTGAGTGTCCACAAAAAGGAGGGAGGGGAGGATTTGTAGTTCTTCGTAGTTTGGGAAGAGAGACACTAATTCAAGATTAGCCCTTGACAGAGAGGGCAGAGATTTTTCACATGAAGGGACCACAGGAGCTTAGGGACTCTCAAGGAAAATGAAAAGAGGAGAACAGAGAACAGTTTTCCCTAGACAATAACACCATCATGACATGAGCTGGTGTTAGCCATATCTGTGGTTCCATTCTTCAAGATCACAAGAGAGATTTCTAAATGAGCAAGGCAGTACTTGTTCCAGTAGCAGGAGTAGTAAGAGAAAATCCACAAGTAATGACCAGTGCCTATCCTTCTCCTGTCTTCAGTTTAACTGAATTTTTAAAAAGTCTGCTAAAGAATATACTTGCCAGATTTAAAAGTGTTTCTCATAAACATCTGTGGTGGACCCAAATGCCTTAATTTCATCTATCATCCTTTTGTTTGTGACATGAAAACACAAGGGAAGTCACACAGGGGAGATGGACCTTTCCACCACTGTGCTCAGAGCTCTACTCCCAGTCCACAGTTGTGCTCTCTAATTGGAAGCCTAAGCATGAGGCATTTCATAATACATTTCCAAGTGCAGAAAATTATTATGAATGTAGTCCAGATTTTATAAATCTGACATACTGACAAGAGCTTAAGAATAACTGAGTGTTTACATAACCTGTTATAGAATTAGGTTGTTTGGAATCAGATACCTGACTGTAATGGCAACAGATGAGAAAAAAACCTCTGGCTAAATATGAAGGCAATATAGTTCAAGGATAATAGGCCACTCAATGCCCAAGGTCAAGTTGGTTTGGAACCACCTAAACCTTGTGAGTTCAAATTCAGTGAACCCAGAGCCCCCTAATTTCTGAAAAGCTAAAAGAGATGCAGCCAACCAGCTGGATTTTCAAGAGGTTGCATCTCTTCTAACTCTGTCTTAGGCCTTTAGTTTCACTCCAAGATGGGCTCAGAGAATCTAGTTTTATCTTAGACCCTTTAAAATGCCAATTATGAAGCCTCAAGTCATTGAGGTTGCCCCTCATTCTAAATAATCCATGGCCTGGAGCCAGGCCAATGCCAGACTAGACTTTCCAGAGATAATCAATACCTTCAGTCAGAAGTGAGTTCTCCCTCCTATGAACTTTCATAGTCCCTATTCTTATTTCTCTCAGACACCTCTACTACATAATACATTTATTTTAGTACATGTCTTTTCTAGGATGGAGGCTCCTTGAGAAAAAGGACGTTTTAAAAAAATCACCCCCAACTCCTAATACACAGACCTAATGCATATCAAAGCAACTAGGTGGCGTAATAGATAATGAGGCTAGACTCAGTCAGAATGACCTAGGTTTGAATCCTGCCTCACATATCTCCTAGCCGTGTGATCCTGGGCAAATTTACTCAACCTTGTTCAGCCTTAATTTCTTAATATGTAAAAATAGGGATAATAATAGCATCCACCTCACAGAATTGTTGTGAGGTTCAAACAAGACAGTATATTTAAAGCTCTTTGTAAACATTAGAAGAAGAAGAAGAAGAAGAACAAGAAGAGAAGAAGAACAAGAAGAACAAGAAGAAGAAGAAGAAGAACAAGAAGAAGAAGAACAAGAAGAAGCCAGAGAAGGAAAAGGAGGATGAAGAGAAGGAGGAGGAAGAGAAGAAGAACAAGAAGAATGAGAACAAGAAGAACAAGAAGAACAAAAAGAAGAAGAACAA
>CM053591.1:136784525-136806038 GCA_028646515.1 Pseudochirops corinnae
TCAACTATCTTCATATCGAGAAAAGTTTCATAAAGTTACAATGATCATTTTCTCTATGTTGGCATGTAAATAGTTCAACTTTGACAAGTTCCTTATGATTTCTTTTCCCTGTTTACCTTCTCATGCTTCTCTTGCTTCTTGTATTTGAATGTCAAATTTTTTATTCAGTTCTTTTTTTTTTTATCAAGAATGCTTGAAAGTAATCCACCTTATTGAATGACCATATTTTCCCCCGAAACATTATAATCAGTTTTGCTGACTAGGTGATTCTTGGTTTTAATCCTAGCTCCTTTGATCTCTGGAATATCATATTCTAAGTCTTTTGATCCCTTGATGTAGAAGCTGATAGATCCTGTGTTCTCCTGACTTGTTTCCAAAATATTCAAATTGTTTCTTCTTGGCTACTTGTAATATTTTCTCCTTGATCTGGGAACTCTGGAACCTGGCTATAATATTTCTAGGAGTTTTCTTTTTTAGGATCTTTTCCAAGAGGTGATTGGTGAATTCTTTCCATTTCTATTCTGTCCTCTGGTTCTAAAATATCGGGGCAATTTTCCTTGAGAATTTCCGGAAGGATAATTTCTAGGTTCTTTTCTTGATCATGGCTTTCAGGTAGTCCAATAATTTTTAAATTGTCTCTCCTGGATCTATTTTCCAGGTCAGTGGTTTTTCCAATGAGATATTTCACATTGCCTTCTATTTTTTCATTTGTTTGGAACTGTTTCATAGTATCTTGATTTCTCATAAAATCATTGGCTTCCATTTGCTCCAATCTAATTCTGAAGGAATTATTCTCTTCAGTGAGCTTTTGAAATTCTTTCTCCATGTGGCAAATTCTGTTTTTTAAGGCATTCTTCTCCTCATTGGCTTTTTGGGCCCCTTTTGCCATTTGAGTTAGTGTATTTTTTAAGGTGTTATTTTCTTCAGTCAGGTTGTTGACTCCCTTTACATGATTTTCTTTCATCATTCTAATTTCTCTTCCCAATTTTTCCTCCACTTCTCTTACTTGATTTTCAAAGTCCTTCTTGAACTCCCCCATGGCCTGTAACCAGTTCATATTTTTCTTGGAAGCTTTTGGTGCAGTAGTTCTGACTGTGTTGTTTTCTTGCTGTTCCATGCTTTGATCCTTTTTGCCCCCCAAAAAGGAATCTAAAGTTGGATGGTTGTGCTTGCTTTGCTTCCTTTACTTGCTCACATTGCCAGTCAATCACTTGACTTTTGAGCTCTTTGCCACAGTAGAACTCTGCTTCCAGAGGGGAGAGATTTGTCCCAAATTGCTGTGGTTTTCACAGCTGCTGGAGCTATTAAGAGGGTGCCATCTCTACAGCCCCCACCAGCTTTGGCTCACTGGTCACACACCTCAGGACCCCCACCCAAGACTACAATCCCAATCCAGGCAGGTTAAGGCAAGAGTGCTTAACCTCTGAATGGTCACTTGGCCCCCCTATGATCTGCAGTCTGGGAGCTCTGAAGCAGCTATGTGGAGGTGCTGCAGGGCCGTCACTTCTGCCACTTCTCACTCTGGAGGGAGAGGTCGGGCCACACTCTGTCCCCTCTGGATCCAGGAGAGTTCCACTGACCTTTTACTTTGTCTTTGGCATTTATGAGTTGATGATTCTGGAAACCACCATAGTTGCTGGTGATCTACTCTCCCAAAGTCCCTCCAGATGCAGCTGGTCTGGGCCACCCTGGGGCTAAAACCACAGGCTCACACAGTGCTAGTCTCGGCTCCCAGCAAGCTGTGATGAACCCTTCCTGTCCACCTGCCAGGCTGCCTTCAGCAGGAGCTTTGTTTCTCTCTGTCACTTTGTGGGTTCTGTAACTCTAAAATTTGTTTAGAGTCATATTTTATAGGTATTTGAGGTGGTTATGGGGGGAGCCACAGAGATTTTCTGCTTCTATGCCACCATCTTGATTCTGCCCCACCCCCCAAATAATTATTTTTTAGAGCTAGAAAAAATGATAACAAAATTCATCTGGAAGAACAAAAGTCCAGAATATCAAGGGAATGAATGAAAAGAAATGCAAGGGAAGGTGGCTTAGCCATACCAGATCTTAAATTGTGTTATAAAATAGCAATCATCAAAACTACTTGGTACTGTCTAAGAAATAGAGTGGTGGATCAGTGGAATAGGTTACATGCACAAGAAGTAGTAATTAACGACCTTAGTAATCTACTGTTTGATAAACCCAAAGACCCCAACTTCTGGGATAAGAACTCACTATTTAACAAAAATTGCTAGCAAATGGGAAAATAGTATGGCAGAAACTAGGCACAGATGAACATCTTACATGGCATACCAAGATAAAGTGAAAACACAATTTAGATATAAAGGCTGATACTAAAAACAAATTTGGAGAGCAAGGAGCAGTTTACTTGTCAGATTTATGGAGAATGGGAGAATTTAAGACCAAACAAGAGATAGAGAATATTATGAAATGCATAATGGATAATTTTGATTACATTAAATTGAAAAGTTTTTGCATAAACAAAGCCAATGCAAACAAGACTAGAAGTGAAGGAGAAAGCTAGAAAAGAATTTTTACAACCAATATCTCTGATAAAGGTCTCATTTTTAAAACATATAAAGAACTGAGTCAAATTTATAGGAACACAAGTCATTCTCTAATTGATAAGCGGTCAAATGTTATTGTAATAGTGATGAAATTTGAACATGCCTTTGCATTGCTAAGCTGATAAGTACTTAGCCTCTAGTTTCAAATTAAGCCTCTGTTAAAGAAATAGAAGGTATGACATAACAGGAAAGGGCTGAACAGGGAGGAGCGATACTGTATATAAGGAAAAACCCCAGCTGTGAAAGTCAGAATTCTCCTGGGATAAGCATGTAGAGGCAGGGCAGCTGCTGCCAGATTGAAGGCTGAACTGAGAATTAAGAAGAACTGAGAAGAGGAATGAGAATTGAGAACTGAGACAGAGTTTCTTGGAGCAAGCAAGGCACATGGAGGCTAGATAAAGCTATTTTGATTTTGAGAGTGGAGCTTATGGTGCCGAGAATTTCCAAGGGCCAGCTAGAGCTGCTGAGGACTTCCAAGGGTCAGCTGGAGGTGTTGAAGACTGAAGACGCATGACTGTCGTGCCAGTATTTTGTACAAATGTTGTTGTGGCTTTGTTAATGTATATGAATGTTATTGTGGCCTTGTTAAGACTTGTCTTCCCAGGAACAGAGACTGTGAAGGATTTGAGGTGGACTGGACACTGTGAGTTTCAATGTGGAGCAGGAACTGCATAGAGAGCTAGACAAGGAGCTGGGAGTTATCTGCCTTTGAACTAAAGTGGCAGTTGGTTAGATTCAGGTGGGAGCTGGGACCATGGAAGTGGAATCATGGAAGCTGAAAGCCTCCCCCAAGTCAAGATGAAAAGACCTCTCTGTGGGTACTGAGTGGTGATGAAACTGTGATTTACTTGTGACTAAGGGGTGGATGGTCTGTGTATTTTCCACTGCCCCTTAAGAGAGTACTGAGTAGTGACTGATGACTGAGTAGTGACAGATGATTGAACAGTGACTGATTACTGCATAGTGACTGATTTGTAACTTAGTGTGCCCCATGGGTGGAAGACTTTTATCTTTTGTACTTTATGATGGAATGATTGAATTACTAAGTGATTGACTGACTAAGTGATTGTACTTTGTTCAAAACTATGTGACCACTTTGCTGAAAACTATGAGGCCATTTTAGTGATAAGTTGTTGAGTTGTGACATTGTGAATGCTGTATTTTGATTTTCTGTGATAAGTTGTAACATTCTGAATGTTGTACTTTGATTTTCTGTGAATGTTTTGCTCTGATTTGTTACTAAATAAATGGAGTGTTCACTATACTATGTAATCAGAACCTCGAAAGCTGTTCACAGCAGCCATTCTCTGGAAAGCTGCTCATGCTTGGCTTTACAGTTATAGACAGGCAGTTTTCAGATGAAGAAATTAAAACTATCTAGAAAAAAACTCTAAATCACTGTTGATCAGAGAAACACAAATAAAAACCAACTCTTAGTTACCACATCATATCTATCAGATTGGCTAACATGATAAAACAGGAAAATGGAGCTGATGTGGGAATGGAGAAGATGTAGAAAAGTTAGAACACTAATGCATTGTTGGTGGAGTTGTGAACTGATCCAACCATTTTGGAGAGCAGTTTGGAACTATGCACAAAGGGCTATAAAATTGTGCATATCCTTTGACCCAGCAATACTGCTTCTAGGTCCATACACCAAAGAAATCATAAGAATGGTTAAAGGACCTACATTTTTATAGCAGTTGTTTTTGTGGTCACCAAGAATTAGAAATTGAGAGGATACCCATCATTTGGGGAATGATTGAATAAATCGTGGTATATGAATGTAATAGAATACTATTGTTCCATAAGAAATGGTGAGCAGGCAGACTTCAGAAAAACCAGGAAAGATTTACATGAACTGATGCTGAGTGAAGTGAGCAGAACCAGGAGAACATTGTACACAGTAATAGTTAAATTGTGTGATGACTAACTTTGATATACTTATCTCTTCTTAGCAATGCAAGAATCTAAGACAACTTCAAAACACTCAGGATAGAAAATGCTACCCACATCCAGAAAAAGAACAATGGAGTCTGAATGCAGATTGAAGCATGCTATTTTCTCTCTTTTTTGTTTGTTTGTTTTTCTTTCTCTTGGTTGTTCCTGTTGGTTCTAATTCTTTACAACATGATTAATGTGAAAACATGTTTAATATGAATGTATATGCAGAGCCTATATCAGATTGCATGCTAGCTTAGAGTGGGGGGTAAGGGCATGGGAGTGGAGGATTTGGAACTCAAAATCTTAAAGAAGTAAATGTTGAAAACTAAGCATAAATTAATTAATTTTAAAATATTTAAAAAACACCCTTTGTTTTTTCTTTCTCGTGTTTTTTCCCTTTTGTTCTAATTCTTTCACAACATGACTAATGTGGAAATATGTTTAATATGATCATACATTTATAGCCTTTATTAAATTTCATGCTGTCTTAAGGGGAGGGGAAAGGAGGGATTGTGGAAAATTTAGAACTCAAAATCTTATGTAAGCAAATGTTGAAAACTAAAAATAAATTAATTAATTAACTTAAAAAATAAAGTTAGAGATATGAGTGGAACCCCTGCTATCAAGCAGATTGGGAAGTATTGTAATGCCAGCATTTTAAAATAATTTTTGCATTTCAGTGTAAGGTGGTAAGAAAATAGAGGCAGGTGGAATAGTACATAGAATCATGGTTTTGGAGTCAGGAAGACCTAAGTTCAGATTCAGTCACAGGTATTTACTAGCTGTTTAACTCTAGGCAAATCACTTAACCATTGGCTACTTCTGTTCCCTCATCGTAAAAAAGGGATAATAATAGTCACCTGCCTTGTAGGGTTTTTGTGAGGATCAAAAGAGATAACACATGTAAAGTGCTTTGTTAATCATAACATGCCATTTGAATACTAGCTATTATAAATTATTATTAATAAACTATATCTATACTATGAAGATATTACTTTATAGCATAGAAAACAGCAAAGAAGATTTATGTCAAACTGAAAGTTTTTGTGATCCTATAGAAATACATGTTTTAGGTAAACCCAAGTGAAAATGTATTTGATTTCTTGCATGTAAGACTAGTTTTATCAGAGGTCAAACACCTCCGCTGGGAGTGATGAAGAGACTCGGAAGTCATTTTAGTTTTCAGACACAATTGTGTTCATTTACAGGTCTCCATTTACTCTAGTAACAGATCATCAAGCATTCCTGACAATATTTGGTAGTTCACAGTTCAAGACAACAGTGTGAACTGAATGATGGGGTTTACAATATCTACATGGTTATGATTATAAAATTGTGTATGGGCCAAGCAAAGAAAATAACCCAGCAGATTATATTTCAAGGCGCCCATTAGGGGATCAGCAGGAGACACCATCAGTAGCAAAGGAATTCATCAACTTCATAGGCAACCAAGCAATGTTAAAAGCTTTAACTTTACTAGAAATATAACAAGTAATAAAAGCAGAGAAGACCTGACATGGTCTAATGGACCCAGCACAAATGTGGCAGAAGATTAACAGCTCTAAATTATCAGGCATGGAAACTTTCCCCAACATTCAATAAGCAGTTTCCTTGAAATTCACTGACATTAGTATGAATAACTCAAGTCTTGGATGTACTGATTTTCCTTTGTCTGTATTCACAAAGCCTCTGTTGTCTTACTAACATTAGAAGTGGATGTTAGGCCTTCCATCTTAATGCACACTTATGATCTATTATGAACATTGTCTCCACATCTACTAAATTCATGTGGCTTTCTCTCTAATGGCCAGTCTGGGGGCTCTTGTGATGTCTCTAAGATTCTGTACAAGCAACGATAAAGCTAGAAAACATAGAGTTGCTGAGAAACCTGTTAAATACTTCGTAATCAAAGAGGAATGCACTAAACATTACTCTCAAGAGGACAAAGTACAGTGTAAGTTGACTAAAGGGTATCATAAGCCTCATTGATGAGATATTTGGTGGCAGATTCTGAACTCTGTAATTCTCATTTCCTACATCACTCATAAGATCACAAAATTTCAAGAAGAGAGATGAATTAGTCCAACTCCCTCTTTTTGTACATGGGAAAGTTGAGGCACAAAGAGGTAAAAGGGTTTGCCTGGAGTCCCACAGGTACCAGTAGCTAAGACAGGATTCAAATTTAAGTCTTCTAACTCCAAATCTAGTTCTTTCACCACTGTGTTGTACTCATGTGGCTACCTTGTGTGTGTTCCATCTTTTTTTGTTCAGATGTCCTGTGGATAGAGCACTAGGCTTGGAATCAGGAAGATTCATCTTAAAGAGTTCAAATTTGGTCTCAGACATTTACCATCTGTGTGACCCTGGGCAAGTCACTTAACTCTGTTTGCCTCAGTTCCTCAACTATAAGATGGGCTGGAGAAGGAAATGGAAAACCACTCCAGTACCCCTGCCAAGAAAATCCAAAAATGAGTCAAAAAGAATCAGACATGACTGACACAACTCAACAACAGCAAAACATGTCTCTCCAACTATACTGTAAGTCCTTTAAAGGCAGAGAGTTTCTGCCTGTGCTTCACACCTATTTGTATCCTCAGGGCCCAGAACATAGAAAGTATTAAAAATATATTTACTGAAGATAATTCATCAGACTTTTGTTTGGGAAAGGTGTGGTGCTCAAACACCAAGTGGAGTTTGAAGGA
Organism: Pseudochirops corinnae; assembly: GCA_028646515.1. Classification (NCBI taxonomy): domain Eukaryota; kingdom Metazoa; phylum Chordata; class Mammalia; order Diprotodontia; family Pseudocheiridae; genus Pseudochirops; species Pseudochirops corinnae. Next base: position 136,791,748 of record CM053591.1, read on the forward strand.
AGGAAATGCACTAAATTTATTAAGTGCAAATTATGTGCAAGGCATTGTGTGAAGTGCTTTACAAATATCTCATTTTATCCTGGCAACAGCCTTGTGAAATAGTGCTATCACTGTCCCCCTTTTATAGTTGAGGAAACTGAAGCAGACAAAGGATGAGTGACTTGCCTAAGATCTCACAGCTAGTAAGTGTCTGAGGCTGGGTCTTGCTTATTCTAGGCCCTCCAAGCTGGCCTTCACTGTGCTACTTAAATGCTCATAGATGTGGTCTTGTAAAATATTTAAGTCATTATCACATTGACATAAGACTCCCCCTTGCCACAGTTGAACAAAACCTGGGTAAATACAAAGCTTTCTTCTAAAATGTCAATTCTGAAAATGTGATACATTTCTTTACATTATATTATAAACTCACTGGTATCAGAACTGACAACAGCCACTGTCATTTACATATTCTCAAGGATTTTTGAGTTTAACTTCTTTTTCTTGCAGATGACAAGAGAGTGAATCACATAAAAGACACTTAGGCATGTATGGAAGATAAAATTAACTCTAATGCAAGAAAAACAAACAAAACCCCAGAACATAAAAAAGAGTTGTATCATAATGGACCCACAGTTACACAGACATAAGTGGGTCATAGGTCCAAAAGCACCCTAATTCAAATCAAATACATTTTGCATATAATCATGTTCATTGAAACACTAAATAAAATAGATTTTGACTTGTACGCCTTCCAGGAGAACATGCCAAAGATGTTTTGACATATAAGTTGCAAAGAAGTTATCAACAACTCATGGCAAGTTTCTTAATCTCTGCTGCCACATCTTCCTTCCCCAGTTTCAAGACCTAATGCTAGTCCCCCCTTTCCTCAGGGGAACTCAGTTGCTACTTATAGTCCACCCTCCCCTTCCCACTCCAGCATGCCAAAAACTCGACACCACACTTTTTAGTGATTGTCGATTTCTGGGTTAAGGGGGAAACATGCATAGATACTAGAAGAAAGACTCAGAAATGATGAAGATTCATCATGTTCAATTTCATTCCCCACAGAAAGAAAACTGGGATTACTGGGGAATGAGTTGGTCGAAGAAGCCACCTGTAATATATCAAGCTTACAGGCAATCACAAGTCTAAGGCCTATGTCTGTAAAGTAGATGGTGATTGAAAAAAAATGTATGAATGGCTCCTGGTCAATCATGAAAATAGAAAATAACTCAGTAGAATCCATCAAAGTAGGTGATGTGTGAAAATGAGAATTTTCCAACTTGGCTCACAAAGGAGAGATTTGAAATGAAAAACTCATGAATGCATGAATGAATGAAAGAATGAATGAATAAATGAGTGATGGAAGCTGTGCTTGGAGAGTTAATGTGGACCCAGCTTGAGCTCAACAAAGGTCAATTGGAACAAGGCGGCTGTCTCGTCTGTTGGCATCTGGGTGGTACAGCCAATAGAGTGGAATGGGCAGCTGATATACTCTACATAATTTAAAGATGGTTGCAATTATTCCCAATGCGCTACACTTAGAGAGAGTGTAGTTCACAAGGAATATAAAATCAGATAGCCCTATGGTCACTTTCTTCAACTAGGATATCATATATATATATATATATATATATATATATATTACATATTACCCAGATTTTAAACTATCATAGATCACATGGAATCATAGATTTACAGATGGAAGGGACCTCAGAATCCATCAAATCCAACCCTTTCATTTTTTAGACTTAGAAACTGAGTCACAGAGACATTAAGTCACCTGCCTAGGGTTCACCTGACTCCATAATCTTCCTGACTTCAAGTCCAATGTCCTATTACCACCATGTCCCTCCTTAAGGAGATTTTTTTGCTATGTCTTTGTATTGCCTGCTTTGCACATGTAGGTACTTAATAAATTCCTGTTGGAGTGGATTAGATTGGAAGCATCATAGACCATAAAGGGTTATAGGATAGAAAAGAAATGTGTATTACTATGGTATCTGGCTTTCTATTCATGAAAGTATGCAAAGAATGGATTATGGGAGGAAAAAAAGAATGAAAAACTATGGGCTTGCTGATGAACTCAAGATTTTATAGAAGAGAAACCAAGCAACATAATGCTCCTATTTGAATTAAATATGTGGGAACAGTACATTTATTTTAATACTGTAAAATGAAAATCAATTCTGATTTCAAATGAAGACAGCATATTTTTATGTATATGGAAAAAATTAAAGGCTCTTTAAATGTTTACTTATCTATTTTGGCTTATGAAGGAGGGATAGCATGTGAAATGAGAACAGTTGCATTAAAAATGGGAATACATATTTTAACGGGAATTTTGCAATTGGCACTATAAATCTCAGCTCCTGACACTTGTACTGTAATCTACCAACTAGGAGCTCAAAAACTGAGATGTAAACCAATAAGAAAAAAAAAAAAAGAACGATGGCCTTACTAAAGATTATTTTTTGACAGATTGCAAAATATGGAATGGAAAAAGATGTGTATCTTCAGATTTTCTTCTCAAGAGCACATTACATGTTATTTTAGACTTTTCATTTCCTGACACCTACATGAAAACTTAAATACAGCATTGGAATTCTGGTAGCAAGCATCTCCCCAGAGAGAATGCATATCACTTTTTTTTTTTTTTAACTTTTTACTTTTCTTCCTAATCTTCAATCACTATCATATGCTTTTGTGTATGAGTATTCAATCAGGGCTCATCAGTCCTCACTTCTGTAGGATCTTGCTAAATACAGTAAGACTGTTTGCAATCGACCATCCATTTCTGTACGGAGCAATCCCCTCTCATACATAACTACAGGGTATTAATGTGCTATTCAGGTAACACAGAGAACACAGGGAAACATCAGCATAATTATATAATGCCATCAGTCTCTGAAGTATATTCCCAGCTGAGTTACCCTATACCGAGAACTTTCTAATATAGCACCAAGGAGACTCATGCAAAACTAACTTTTCTGCTGATACAAGTTGTTAGAAGAGCTAAAGATGACACAACCACTACTCTCTCTTCTAATGCTGTTTTTGTTCATTATCCCAGAGACTGATGTCACCTATATAATGGTCAAATATTTAAAAGAGGAAAAGTCCCTTAAAACTAGCTGAACACTGGAGTTTCTTACCAATCACTTTCAATCGAAGAGCTTTGTTTTGTTGTTGTTCATTTGTGTTTTTTTTCTTTCTTTTCTTTTCTTTCTTTCTTTTCTTTTCTTTCTTTTTTCTTCCTTCCTTCCTTCCTTCCTTCCTTCCTTCCTTCCTTCCTTCCTTTCTTTCTTTCTGACTGTATCAAGTTCCCTGTTGCTCTTGTTGGTATAGAAATAGAACTGGATATGCAGTCAGAGGGCCTGGGCTTGGAGCTAAGCTTTGCCATTACTGTATGACCTTGAGCGACATTTACAAAGCTCCAGCATCATCTCATTTTATCCTCACAACCATACTGGGAGCTTTGGTATTGTTTTACCTATTTTACAGATGAGGAAATGGAGGCAAAAAGAGATTAAGTAACTTGTCCAGGGTCTCACAGTTAGTATCTGAAACTGAACTTGAATTCAGGTCTTCTTATCTAAAAACCCACACTCTATTCCCTGTACCACCTAGTTGGCTTATTTAAATATCTTTTTACCCTAATTCCATTCAAAGCTGAGCCCAATTGCTATGACAATATGGGGGTCTTACAGAAGGTGAGAGGAAGTAGTTCTACCCTGTGAGGCCTACTCTTCTGTCATACTCTGGCCCCTCATTGTCTCACTCTGGACGATGAGGTAGAGTGGGATCAGATCCTAAGCAAATGATCACTATTGATCATTTGTTGAATTAACTACTATCTCTGGGCAGAAGCTTGCCTTCCTTTGGTGATAGGCAGTTAGGTGACGAGTACATAGAGTGCTGGACTTGAAATCAGAAAGACCTAAATGTAACCCTGATACCTAACCAGTTGTGTGATCCTAGGCAAGGCACTTAACTTCTCTGAGCTTCAATTTTTTCATCTGTAAAATGGGCATGATACCATATATATCCATGTACCAACCTCCCCAAATTATTGAGGGGATCAAATGAAATAACATACGTAAAGTGCTTTGCAAACCTTAAAGTGCTACATAAATGCTGTTATGATTATTATTGTGATAAGAGCTTTGAGTTCTCCTGCCTTTATGATAGTGACAGGGAAAAATTAGTAAAATATTTTGCTGCCAAACATTCAGATAGTTGGGAACGTCCAGATAATTTCTGCTGACATAGTAAGAGCAATAATTTAGACATAGGCAGAGTAATAATTCTGTAAACTTTCAGTTTGTAAAGCCTTAGAGATGAAAGAAGCTATGCAGACAAATGGCTGTTTTCCAGTAGATTAAGCACTTCTAGAAATCTCTTACTCATACTATTAAACAAAACCAAGCTAAAATTACCTACAAAATTAGAAAATGCACCAAGTAGCCATAAAATCAACTTTAGTCTGTGAATTACAGCTGCAGCATGCCTGAACACCACAGTAATTTGTGGAGAAATAGATAAAAAACTAATTGTTAACCTTCTAAGAGGATATCTATACCTTGTAAATCATGAAGAGAGATATGACTCTGGGATATTTTATATTACCTAGTAATAGCTAAATGGTAAATTTCAGAGTTTGTCAGATTAATTGAAGAGACCCATAAAATATCACTAAAATCCAGTTTAAAAATAATTATTAGATTGCTGAAACTTTTTCTGAAATAGATATTAGAAATATAAAACATTTGCTCTGACAGGTTATGAATTCTGTCTTTTAAAAATAAGGACTAGAATATGAAACAGACTAGTGAATTGGGCCAAGAATAACTTTTCCTGAAGTTAAGTGGTTTGTGTGTGCATGGTTTAGCTAGACACATCATTTCCCATATGAGTCTTAAATAATTTGGGGGCATGACTTGTAGAGAGACATTTCAAAATGTGAGTTATGGAGAGCTGATGTTCTTTTTTTTCCTGAGAAATTTCCAATTTACTTCCAAGGAAAAAAACTCAATCATAATTAAATTAGTGATTTACAAATAGAATAAGAAAATATTAACAGATGATGTTTTAAAGGATGATGGGTTAGAATAGATGAGCCTGACAAACAGATGCCCCCATGTTTAGCCAGCCAGTCACATTAACCAACCAGGATTTCTTAGAGGGAAAACTAAGACTTTTGTAGAATTTTTGAGGGATCTTAGAAAAAAAAGAGTTCTGCAGGCTGACATCATCATGGGTTCTTAGAGATGGTACCAAATGAGACCAGAAATGAGACCAAAAATCCAAAATCTGACACTGCTTTTATCTCTTCTTTCTTTCTTTGTCAGGAAATGATTAGACCAGTTGCCATGAGACCATTATTCCCATCCTTGGTGGATAGTTTGGTTTTTGGAGGGTACCAAGAAAGTAAGTATATAGATTGATTCGTGGAGGTGGATGGAGGTGGTACAGGGAAAGGTTGTATCTAATCTTTAATAGAACATTGGATTAGAATTCTATCTGGCATCCCAAGTCCAACCAAAGTTTATTCTAGAAGAGATACTGAACTGGTCACCCACAGTTCTAGAGCAAACATAATGCAAGAGAAGGCTGATATTTCCAGAGTAATGTCAGTCATTGAGCTGTTCATAAGTTTAATGAGCTGTTCTCTATAAGTATATATATATATATATATATATATATATATATATGTGTGTGTGTGTGTGTGTGTGTGTGTGTGTGTGTGTGTGTGTGTCTCCATAGCATGGATAAAGGGGACAATATAATTTGGTTGGTAGAATTCACCTTTGCAAATATCATAGTAGAATAATGCCAAAACAGCATTCAATGTTGGCAATCATTCATTCAATAAATATTTATTGGGAGGCTATTTTATTATAGGGCATTGTTCTAGGACCTATGAGGAAAATGGATGAATATTTATAAAAATATGTTACCTAAATTAACAGATGAGGCAGCAGAATGCCCAATATCTTAGAAAAAGAAATTGAACAAATCATTAATGAACTTCCTAGAAAAAATCGTTAAGGTCAGATGGATTCACAAGTGAATTCTACCATACATTTAAAGAATAATTCATTTCAATACTATATAAACTATTTGGAAAAATAGGCAACAAATGAGTCCTGCCAAACACTTTAGGAGTAAAAATAAAACACTTATGCAAGTATCTATAATGTGATGCAATAAGTCATAATTGGAAGAAGAGTAGATATACTCTTAAGCATTCTTCATAATCAAATATATTGTTGTTCTCCTGTCATTCAGTTGTATCAGACTCTTCATCACCCCATGAAGCCTACTGGGCCCTTCTATCCTCCACTATCTCCTGAAGTCTATCCAAGCTCATATTAATTTCTTCCATGATACTATCCATCTCATCTTCTGTCATCTTCTTTTCCTTTTGTCTTCAATCTTTCCCATTATCAGGGTCTTTTCCAACTAGTCCTGTCTTCTCATTATGTGGACAAAGTATCTAAAGTGTCACCTTCAGTATTTGACCTTCCACTGAATAGTCTGAATTAATTTTTTTTGACTGATTTGATCTCTTTGCCATCCAAGGGATTCTCAAAAGTTTCTTCCAATACCATAATTGGAAACATTGATTCTGTGTGCTCAGCATTCTTTATGATCCCATACTTAATGCTACTGAAAAAAATCCTAGCTTTGACTATAACAGATCTTTGTTGGCAAGGTGATGTCTCTACTTTTTAGTATGCTGTCCAGATTTGCCATAGCTTTCCTTCTAAGGATCAAGCATCTTTTAATTTCATGGCTACAGTTGCCATCTACTTGGCCTTTGAGAACAAAAATCCAAAATCTGACATTGCTGTTATCTCTCCTTCCTTCCTTTGCCAGGAAATGATGAGACCAGTTGCCAAGATCTTAGTTTTTTGATGCTAAGCTTCAAGCCAGCTTTTACACTCTCTTCTTTCACTCTCATAGAGAAGCTTCTTAATTCTTCTTCGTTTTCTGACATCAGAGTGGTCTGCATATCTGAGATTGTTGATATTTCTACCAGCAACCTTAATTCCAGCTTTTGATTCATCCAACTTGACATTACACATGATACACTCTACATTGTTATTGTTGTTTGTAGTTTCTTTTTGAAGAGGACCAATGACATCACAGGTGATGTCTTGACTTACACATGAATTAGATTTAAGTGAGACAGAGTCGTATATGGTCATCAACCTCACTCTCTCTTCCACAGTCAGAGTCATGAAAGTCCAGTAGCAAGACAAAAGTCAGGATGATTGGTGATGGCTAAGATGCAATGGATGACCTTGGTGTCTTCCATGTCTCACCAAACTCTAAGCACTCCACAGTACCTACTTTAGCTGCTTTCTAAAAGTCTTCAGCAGCAGTTCTCAACTTGTGGGTTATGTTCTCATCTGCTCATTCCGCAGGGGGAAGTCTTAACATGCTTAGGGTAGACATCCTCCTAACTTACTGATGTGTCTGAACCCTATTGGTTACCCTCAGTCTGGTTTAGCCGATTTGCCAAGACACTTTACTGGGGTGTGGTTGCTGCATATGCTACAACTTCTTGGAGTTACAAGTTACACTCTATATCTAAATTAAATAAATAAGGTGATGATATATAGCCTTATCACACTCCTTTTTCAATATTAAACCAATCAGTTTTTTCCATGTATGGTTATAATGGTGGCTTCTTGGCCCACATACAAGTTCCTCAGAAGACAAGTAAAATGATCTAGTAATCCCATCTCTGAGGACTTGCCACATTTTGTTGTGATCTACACAGTCAAAGGCCTTAGTGTGGTCAATGAAGCAGAAGTTGATGTGTTTTTGTAGTTTCCTTGCTTTCCTTTTTTTTTGGTCACAGTTTGGTTTCTAGTTCTTCTATAACTTAAAAAAAAAAAAAGCTGTTCTTCTCCAGTGGATCACCTTTTGTCAGAACTGTTCACTATGACTTGTGTACATATTGGATAACCTCACATAGTATAACTTATAGTTTCATTGAGCTATGCCAGCCCCTCCACTACAACAAGGCCAGTGATCCAAGAGAATGCAATCAAATATAATATAATCAATTATGACACATATCAATAACATATATGTAAAATGAGACAATATTTGCAAAGTACTTTAACACAATGCAAAAAGTAGACACTATATCAATACTTATTCCCTTCCCCTTTTACAAATGAGGAAACTGAGACTCAGAGAGGGCAAATGACTTGCCAATGGACACACAGGTCAAAAATGTGAGAGATGGGATTTGAAACCAGATCTTTCTGACTTCAAATCAGGCATGCTATGGGATTCAAGAGAAAAGAGATCATTTCCACCTGGTGAAATCAGAAAACTCTGCAAGAGGGAAGCAATCTGTGATTTTAACATTTAAGTGTGGATAGGATTTCCACAGTCAGAGCTAGAAGAACATTATCCAGATGGAAGTTCTTTTATGGACAAATGTAAGGAGTTAGATAAGTATGGACCTTGTTTGGAGGAAGTGTGCTTTTTAATTCGACTGGAATTAAAAATTTGGATAAGGGTGAAGTAGAGGAAAAGACTAGAAAATTAGGATTGGCCAGCTTCTGGAAGGGCTTGAGTGCTAGTATTTGGTAGATAATAGGGAAGCCTTGAAGGTTTTTGATTAGAGACATAGGATGACGAGAGATATTCTTTCTACCTTCCCAAAACAGGGCATTCTTATTGAACCTGAGCTACCAAATTATAATTGCATGTTCAGAGTTTCCAGAAGTTAGGTCTTTTGGGTTTTATGATGACACAAAGAAATTTGCTCCCACAAGTTTAACTATCTTCTCTATGCCTATGATTCTAAGATCTATATAATCAACCCATCTCTCCTCTAAGCTTGAGCATGACATAACTAGTTGCCTATTGGGCATTTTAAAGTGGATGTCCTGGAAACATTAACAACTCAATATGTCTAAAATGAACTCATAATCATCCCCAACCCACCCCCAACTCTCCTTCCTTCCAAATTTCATTATTTTTATCAAAGTTATCACCATTTTCCCAGTGTCTCAGGTTCATCTCAGCATTATGTTCAAGTCATCGTTCTTTCTTACCCTTCACATCCAATCAATTGCCAAATCTTGCCATTTCTACTTTCACAACATCTCTCATATCTAACCCCTTCTCACAACTTACCCAGCTACTGCCTCAGTTCAGGTTCTCATCACCTCACACTTGGATTACTGCCTCAAGTCTCTTAAAACTGTAGTACATTCTACACACTACAGCAAAAAGGATTTTTCTCAAACACATATCTGGCCATGTCATTCCTTCACTCACTCAATCAACTCTAATCACTTCCTACTGCCTCTGGGTAAAATATCAACTCCTCTGTTTATGCCCTGAAATATCTTCTCAGCCTCACTAGATGTTACTTCCTACCCAATACCCAAGCTCTTTGACCCAGTCAAATTCACTTTTCTTTGTTCCTTACACATGACACTTCATCTCCTGTTTTTGTGTCCTCCCCCATCCTCAACTTATTTCTACCTCTGAGAATCCCTCTTTTCCTTCAAGGCAGAGCTCTAGCACCACCTTTTTACATGAAGCCTTTTCGGATCCCCCTCATGCCCCTTCTCCCAAAGAACTTTAGCTTTAATGACTTTGTATTTGTTTGTATCTATTCTCTTTTTATTTATTCTGATAAACACTTACCTGTTGTCTTCCTTATTCCAATGCAAGCTTCTAACAAGTAGGAATTGTTTTATTGTCTCTATATCTGCAATTCTAAGCACAGTACCTTAGGCACAGTCCATTAGTAGGCAGTTAATAAAATGTTTGTTGATTGATGGATCATCATAGACTAGCAAGAAGACCAGGAGATATAGTGCTGCCCAGTACAACATAGGGGAAAAAAATGAGATCTAGAGTAAGTATCCTGGCCCTGCCACTTCTTACCTGTAACTTTGGACAAGTCACTCAACTTCTTCTAGCTTCAGGTGAATATATGTTTAATATGAATGTGTATGTAGAGCCTGTATCAGATTGCACGTCATCTTGGGGGGGGGAAGGGAGCAAGAGAGAGAAAATTTGTAACTCAAAATCTTATGGAAGTGAATATTGAAAACTAAAAATAAATAAATAAACATATATTTTTTAAAAATTAGAAGTATGGATTAGAATATCTATAAAATATCTCTTCCAGCTCCAAGTTTTTGATCCTGGAATTAGCTTCCAACCAACAGTACGGTACTAGATGGAGCCACATAACTCCAGATATCTGGGGGAAAAGGATGGGAAAAGAAACACATACCCATAGATATTTTTGTTGGTTGCCTTCCCAGAAATTGGCATGTTTAAGGAGGCACAAAAACCTACTATATTGGGGAAGTTCCTAAGATACCCTTAGGAAGCAAGCAAGCCTTTCCTGAAACCCAAAAGCTGATTGGGTTTTGAATTGTTTTCAAAAGTCATTGTAATTGGCAACAAGGCCCCATAATATTGTTCAGACTCATAATGCTGTTGGAAAAAAAATCCTCTCCTCTTTTTGTAAATACCTTGTCACGCTCTGTCTCTATATTCTCAGAGCGACAGCATCAAATAGCTTAGTTGTGGGTGCTTATGCCCTGTCCTGTCCATGGGTAAATGCAGCTCTAGATCTCTCTGCTGTGCTTTTCCAGACATTATCCCCCTTTTTATGGTTACTCTCTGACCCCCTACCAGGAAGACAGTCAAGGCCAGCCAAGATACTCAAGGAGAGTATCCTTAGTAGAACTCCCTCTTCATGGAGAAATTATTAATATCCTCTATAAGAATTTGTTTAGCTTGAAGCTTGCCGATCTAAAGGAAGGAATATTGAAATTTGAAGAGGAAGGGGAAATGCTTCAAGATAATTACTAAACTGGGAATAATGAAAAACAGCATATCTTATAGACATTGAAAACTTAACTGACTCCATGATTAGATACTCCCCTCCACCAGGATAGATGACAATCTAGGTATGACTTAGAGGGAATAAACAACAGTATATGAGTTATTCACTAGAGAAAATAACTGGAAAAGGAAGCAAGAAAAAAATGTATAGCCTCAGATATTTGTTTGTCTGTTTATTTAAAAGTCATGTTTTTTTTTTTTATTGCTTTTTGGAGTAGGAAAGACAGGGCAATTGGGGTTAAGTGATTTGCCCAAGGTCACATGGCTAGTAAGTGTTAAGTGTGTGAGGTGGGATTTGAACTCAGGTCCTCCTGACTCTAGGGCCGGTACTCTATTCACTGAACCACCTAGCCACCCCAACCTCAGATAGTTATATGCCAATGCACAAAATATGGGAAATGAATTTGGTGAGCCTGGAATTATAACATGGAATCACAAAGTTTGAAAGTTCTAAGGGATTTTGGTAGCCATCTAGTTCCAACTCATACACAAAGTGAATCCCCCTTACTACATACTCAAGAATGTTTACCCAGCCTCTGCTTGAAATCTCCAAAGAAGGACAACCACCACCTTTTGAGATAGCCCATTCCACTTTCAGACAGCTTGAACTGCTAGAAGTTTTTGTTAACCAAGTCATATTTGTGTTTCTACAACATCTACCCATTTTTCCTAGTTCTCCTCTCTGGGACCAAAAAGATCAAGTCTAATCCCTGTCCATATGACAGTTCTTCAGATACCTAAAGGCAGCTATTGTGTCCTCCTCCTACCCTACTCCACTTAATGCTCTCTTCTCCCAGATAAATATTTCCAGATTCTTTGATTAACCCTCAAAATCTTGAATCAGCATTCCTCATCACCCTGATCACCCTCCACTGGACACTCCCTAATTTATTAATATCCTTGTTTAATGGGAGGAGGTAAATTATTGATATTACAAAGATTCTCCATCCACCATCAAACCCAAAGACCTACCAAGGACATTATATATTATAATAACCTAAAATTATAATGAAGACACATAATGTCAGAATAGAATGGAACAAATTTTGTATTGCTTATTCTGTCACTGCATAGTCATGTAATTGTATTATGAACCAGTGTAGTTTAAATTTATATCTATTAAATTAGGCACTAATAACTTCAAACAAATGTTCTAGCCCTTCTAGAACTTTTTAGAATTTCTGCCATCCTGCTCATGAGCTATACATTCTAGTTTTGTTATCATCTGCAAATTTGTTAAATGTGCCTTCTGCCAAGTCAATGATAAAAATTTTGAACCTAGATTAAGGGAAGTGAGAGTGGGAGAAGGAGATCAGAATCCTGAGATATTCAGCCAAACACTGAGTTATGTTTTGCCCTTCTTTGTAGCTCCATCACTTAAAACAAATACACACAGAACATGATGATGTTGGCAGTCTGCTTCTTTTCCAGTATCTCCTTGAGCTTGTTGCCTCCTTGATACTGCATTCTAGGCATCTTTGTTTTCAACACCCATTTCTCCTTTAGTTAAGCATTCCTTATGTGTTCCTGGCCTGGTGCTAGCATCAACAATGACTAAAGCAAAAAAACCCATATTTCTGGTGCTAGAATTCTATCTCTTATCCTAACTCATGCCTCAGTCCACTCCTGACTCTATAGTTTCCCTGATCCTTGATTCCCACCATCTACCAGTATGTCACATGTCAGAATTTTAAAAAATGGATTTTCAGTTAAAAAGAGAGTCTTTATAATCATGAAAAGTAAGAATGAGGAACTTGCATATTTCTTCAACAACTTACATTATACTAGCACTGGAGTCTAACTCTAGAAATCTGAATGATTTGGGGACAAATTTTACATTGATCTTTCCTGTATTTCTGATTCAGAAGCTAACATACCCATATTTGAAAATGAAACTGAGTAAGGGTAGCTAGGTAGCACAGTGAATAGAGCACTAGCTCTGGAGTCAGGAGGGCCTGAGTTCAAATCTGGCCTCAGATACTGTAATGGCAAGTAAAGAAGTACTTAGTGCCTTGTTTCAGCTATTTAATTTTTTAGCACCATGTTTCAGTTCAAGTTTCTTTTAAGCCTTGCCCATGATTATATCAAATCTTTGTTAGGAAACAGAACTTGTGAACCCCACAATTTGTGAAACCCAGAGCTTCTGAACCCCTCTTGCTGATGCAATAGGAAGAAGCAGAATAGAGAGGAGCTTAATGACTATATATAAGGAGAAACCCAAGCTGGGAAAGAACAGAACTGAGAAAAGAATTTTCGTGGTGGCAGAGTTTAGAAGAAGAAAACTTGTGGTATCCCGGCACTCTGTTTGTCTGTTCTGTCTGTGTTGATTTTTGTTTGTAATACTTTGTACAGAAGCCCTGGGACCTTATTGAAAGCCCTGAAAGAGGATTTTCTGGTTGTCTGTTTACAGAGGTCCTGGAGGAGGGTTTCAGAGGTTCTGGGACTTTACTTATGATTTGTGTTGATCTCTTAGACCTTGTTTGTGGGTCTATGTTGATTTCACAGGTAGATGGTGAATTAATGATGGTTCCAGTGACGTGTATGAATGTTGTTTTGCCTCTGTTAAGCTTTGTCTTATCAGAAACAGAAACTGTGAAGGACTTGAGGTGGACTGGACACTGTGAGCTTCGATATGGAATGAGAGCTGGACGAGGAGGTGAGAGCTACCTACCTTTGAATCCAGGTGGAAGTTGGGTAGATTCAGGCAGGAGCTGGGACCATGGAAGAGGAACCATGGAATCTGAGAGCCAGCCTTGAGTAAGATGAAAAGATCTCTCCTTGGATACTTAGTGCTGACTGAGAAGATCATGATGTACTGTGACTTAGGGGTGGGAGAATTTTGTACTCTATACCTTGTACCTCTTAAGTATGATTGAGTTAAGGATGATTGGAAACTAATCTCCAATTAAGAAGAAAGAAGACTTTTTGACTGAGAGATTAAGACAATGTGACCTAGGGGTGGAGAACTTTGACCTTTGTATTTTGTGTCCTTTAAGGAGGCTTGCTTCTTTTTTTTTTTTTGAATGACTTGTTTATTTACTTTTAGTTTACAAGATTCAATTCTACAATCACCCGAGTTTCAGATTTTCTCCCCTCCCTTCCCCTCCCATGGTGGTGTGCAATCATGTATAGAATATGCAAATACTTTCACATTGTACAATAGTTTGGTTATATAGGAGGGTTGTAACCTATGAGTGATCACTGGGAAAAAAAAAAGCAAAACCAAACATGAAAAAGAACGATAGCATGTTATGCTTCAGTCTCCATTTAAACTGTAGTCTTTATATATCTTTCTCTGAGTTTAGATTTCTCCTTCCATCCTGAGGATTGTAGAATTGTCTTTTAGCTGTGTGTTGTTGAGGATAGTCCAGTTTATCAAGGTTGGTCATCATATGTATGATGTG
>CM053591.1:136806538-136882552 GCA_028646515.1 Pseudochirops corinnae
TTGTGTTATGCTGATTGTGTTTCCACAATATTCAAATTGTTTCTTCTTGGCTGCTTATAATATTTTCTCCTTGGTCTGGGAACTCTGGAATTTGGCTATAATATTCCTAGGAGTTTTCTTTTTGGGATCTTTTTCAAGAGGTGATTGGTGAATTCTTTCAACTTCTATTTTGCCCTCTGGTTCTAAAACATCACGGCAGTTTTCCTTGGAAGTTTTTGATGCAGGAGTTCTGACTTCATTGTCTTCCTGCTGTTCCATGCTTTGATCCTTTTTATCCCCAAAAAAGGAATCTAAGGTTTGATTGCTGTGCTTGCTTTACTTCCTTTGCTTGCTCACATTGCCACTCAATTACTTGACTTTTAAGCTCTTTGCCATGGTAGAACTCTGCTTCCAGAGGTGAGAGCTTTGTCCCAAATTGCTGGGGTTTTCACAGCTGCCAGAGCTATTAGTTGGATGCCCTCTCTGAAGCCCCCACAAACTCTAGCCCACTGGCCACACACCCCAGGACTTCCACCCCCAACAGTGATCCAGATCCAAGCAGGGTAAAGCAAGAGTGATTACTCTCTGAATGATCACTTGGTCCCCCTACGATCTGTAGACCAGAAACTCTAGAAGCAGCCACAAGGTGCAGCCACCGTGCCTCCTTTGCTTCTTGCTCCAGGGGTAGGGGCCAGACTGTGCTCAATTACCCCCCAGTTTCAACAAATTTCCACACTGAACTTTTACTTTGCTTTTGGTGTTTATGAATTGAGAAGTCTGGAAGCTGTCACAGCTGCAGGTTATGCACTCTCCTGAAGTATGCTCTGGCCACTGCTGGTTGGGGCTGCCCTGAGGCTAAAACCATGGCTCACGAAGGTCTGTGCTCACTCCCAGCCCCCTGTGATGGACTCTTCCTGTAGGCCTCCCAGGCTACCTTCAGTGGGAGATTTGTTTGTCTTTCATTTTGTGGCTTCTGTAGCTCTAAAATTTATTTAGAGTCATATTTTATAGGTATTTGAGGTGGTTGTGGGGGGAGCATATGGAATTTTCCTATTTCTATGTCACCATCTTGGCTCTGCCTCCCTCCTGATATTTTTAATGATGTTTTGGATCTGATATTTAAAGAAATCTTGTATTAAGACCTAAGCAAAACAATTGATCTGGATCATGTAGTCATCAATGTTTCTCTGAGTGAATACATTTTTTTCTCCTAATTTTTTTTTTCAATGACAACAGAAAACTATGTCAGAGCCAAGACTTGAATTCATCTTACAGGCTCTGTGGCAGGCTTTCTGTCTGCTACACTATTTCAGAATTATGCTAGATCAAATTGGGATGATGTTTAACGATCTCAAAGAATTCAAGGTGTTTGAGAAAATTTTTAGAAATTATTACAAGTTTCTGTTTGCCTATAAAATCATAGAATCATGTATTCACAGGGCTGCAGAGTACGTTAGAAGGTGATCTAGTTCATTTTTCTTGGTATTTGGGCATACACATTCATATATTCCATACATGCATTTATCTGATTTATTCCTTCCTTTTTTTCCAACCGCCACCTCCCTATACCTGGCTGTCATCGCCTCGTGCCTCTCTTATTGCAACAACTTTCTAACTGGCATCCAAAACTCAAGTCATTCCTTGTACCATTCTAGTTTATATGCAGCAGCTCCTGGAATAATCTTCTTCAAATACCATTTTCATGATTTCACTACTATGATCAAGAACCTACAGGAGATCTCTCTTGCCTTTTGTATCAGATCCAAACTCTTCAATTTAGCACTCAAAATGTTTTTTTTTTTATTAATTGGCCCTCCTTCAGCTTCATCTCTTATGATGCCCTGACATAGCTAATCTATTCTAGTCAAGCATTCCTGACAAACACCTGGTTCTTTTCCACCTTTGTTCCATTACTACACCTCCCTCCCCCCCCTTTCAGCACCATCTAGAATATCTTCCTCCTCTTTGATAATACATATACATCATCTTCTTTAAGGTTCAGCCCAAAACTTCTCTATATGAAATCTTCCTAATAAACCACATTCTACTCAGAGTTTCCCATAATTGTTTTACACTTAGGAATTCCATTTGTAACATGTCCTTTCATATGATTATCCTTACAGTCACTATCATAGAGTTTAACATGTAATCATGATCTGTTTATTTTTATTTATATTATCTTCATAAGTATATTGTAAGTTCATTGATGGAAGGAGTCAGGCTCTATTCCTATGAATTCTTTACAATACCCTATACTAGGCACAAAGATTGCATTAAGAAACAATCATTGATTGAGTTGCCATTTTCTTCATGTTATTGCATGCATCTATTTGTTTTCCTGGCCACAGTGAAAGCAACTTGATTCCTGATTTCCAATTGTATAATCTTGGTCAAGTATATCACATATTCTTCTTCTGTTTGACTTTTAAGGATCCTCATAATCTATTTGTTTCTTACTGTTTAGTCCTTCACAAACTCTGAGATCCAGTAGCATACAACACTCTGTCTCCCAACTCCAAGCATTTTTACTTGATGTACCCCACCTTTCAGAAGGCTCTCTCCTCACTTCCACCTCATTGCTTCTCTGGTTTTCCAATTTCTGCAAGAAGTCTTTCTCAATCCTCATTAATTATAATACTTTCTCTCTGAGAATATTCCCAGTTTACCCTCTTTGTTCATAATTGTTTGTGTGTTGTTTCTCTCATTAGACTCTTTAGAGCAGGGATAGTTTTTTTTTTTAATTTTGTTTTGGTTTTACCTTTCTGCTTTATCACTAGGGCTTAGCACAATGCCTAGTACTTAATAGGAGCTTGCTGATTGACTGTTTGAAACTTCCATGGGTCTCATTTTCTTGATCTGTAAAATCAGAAGGCTAGTCTAGATTACTCTAAGATCTCTTCTAATTTTTAATCTTGACCTAGGGCAGGAATGATTTATTCTGTTGCTTTTATTACAAGAAATTGTCCTTAAATCACTTCTGGGAGACTGAAAATTGCCAGCATTGACATAGTAGTAAAACAAAAATATAGTATTAGATACTCTGGAACTATAAGTACCAACATCAGTTAAGGAGATACCCACAATTTATACCTCAGATCCGAAGGAAGAGAGACACTGTCATACTCACCACTTAGCTATGGATAGCATGCTAATTACGTGAGGAATGCTCATACTGAAAGGCTTAGTTACAACCCAAATTGGGTCCCAGTCTTGGTCTGGCTCTGAAAAATTAAGCCACATAGAAAACCATGACCAGGTAATCAGTACTGTCTCGATATATACTGATTCTGAAAGAGGCCATTAAGGCTTGTATGAGCTTTATACTAAGGTAGAAAAAGGCAGCTAGAGTTTTTGAAAAATGTACCAATCTAGTATCTTCAAGTGAACCAACTAGTAGAATTCAGTTGGTGTCAAGGGCTGGCTTCATAGATTCTTGTCACTCCAGCTATTTCTGGATATATGCCTCTTCATCTTTCTTATTTGGGGGAAGGACCTTTGTCTCATCAGCCCACAGTAAATGGTGTGATGAAATGTTCCCTGTTGAAAAAGGTTATTGTGTTTAGGAGAGAGAAGCTTAGAGAGGGTGACCAGGTTGTCTATTCTGAAGCATAATCTAGAATCTTTAAGAAGTTGTCTTTTTCAAAATATGTGTTAAATCTGTGGGCATTGTTTCAAATTATAAATATATATTGCAAAGCCATGGAAGAGATACCATAAGAAAATGAAAACTCCTATCTGTATTGAGCTTTGGGTGACTAATGTCCACTCAAAGAAAGAGCAGTTAGAGGAAGAAAGAGGCAGAGATTGGAAAGAGTAGATTAAAAGGGAAAAGGATAGAGAGAAAAGGAAAAAAAAAAACTGTGGTGGATTCAAAATGTCAAATGGAGCAGGGAGATGTTACCAACAGGGTGCAGTGAGAATCGTTGCCAAAAGGTAGAGAAAAAAGCTGATATGAAGGTAAAATTTTCTATTGTCAATCCCTTCCTATCCCATCTTGAATCATGTTCCCATAGCCCTCTCAGCAGGAGAGCAGAATAATTTAAAGACTATGATGTGACCATGCGGTTGAGTTTTATTTGCCACTCTATAGAGAGCCTAATGAGAGAGAGTTAGTACATGTTTCAAGCTTAACTGAACGTTTTCATAATCACAGAGATGGCATATATTATTAGGGGCCATCTTACAAACACTGATAGCCATACCCTTCATTTCATTTGCATGTAACCTATTCCCTACCACCTGCTCCTATGTATGTGTATTTATGTATTTCTATTTACCTATAAAAACATACATATATACCTAATGTGTGTATACACACACACACACAAAAGAGTTGTACGTATCTTATACAAGGGAGTATATATATATATATATATATATATATATATATATATATATATATGTATACATACATACATATGTGTGTGTATATATATATATCTACACACATATATGTACACACACAGACATACACAGACACACATGGTCATGAATCTCTGCCATTCTCACTCCCATCTCCATCTGCTGTTGTCTGTCCAATTTTATCCTTAAAAGCTCTCTTGATAATCTGGTTTAAATTGGTCTCATCTAGATTTCCACAAACTTTCCACGTCCGATGCCTCCTTATGCTTTGCTCAAAGTGACTATTTACAATATTTGAGCATAAAATCATAAGCCCGTGCCCTCCTTGTTTTTTACTGAAAAATTATGTTTTCCAAAGTAGTTTTAATGGTTCTCCAGTTGTACTCCCTTTGCATTAAAGTCACTCAGTATTAAAGCATATGTTGATTTATTTTGGCAGGTCTTAGTGAGTTCCTCATAGGCTTTCCCTACCTTTACCTTCTCCAACAGATGTTAGAAGATAAGCAGCATTTATCTTCATGGCGATGCCTTAAATGCTTATCACAAACACTGTGAAATGAGATGATCCATGTTCAATGAATGGCATTTATTGTTGCCTTTGGATGCAATATGTAAACACATAATACAATATAACATTTATTTTCTCTCCTGAAAATGTACTTAACTATTAAACGTATTGTTTATTTTCTCTTACTCCATAAAATACTAATCTCAACTTCTTTTAGGCAGCTAGGTGGCATAATGGATAGAATACAGGACTTAGAATCAGGAAGACCTGAGTTCAAATCCTACATCCAACACTGGGCACCTTGAATAAATCACTTAATAGTCCAGAGGTGGGGAACCTGAGGACTTGAGGTGACATATGGCCCCTCTAGGTCCTCAAATGCAGCCCTTTGAATCCAAACTTAATAAAAAGGGATTCTTTCCCACCATTGATGGCTTAACCTACCTTAGTCCCAGTTTCCTCACCTATAAAATGGGGACAGTAATACTACCTACTTAACAGGATCTTTGTAGGGAATCAAACATGTTAGCATATGTGAGGCATTCTGGAAACCTTAAAATGCTGGATAAATGGCTAGCTCTTATTATTTTAGCACAGAAGTAATTGACTTTTTGAAGACTCTATGCCAGCACAGTGAAAGTGTAGAAGCTTCAACCATGCTGGAATAGCTTTAACCTCCTTATTACCAGTGACCCACTAGCCATTGGGGGTTGAATTTTTTGGCTTTGATGACCAAGGATACTAAGCAAAATGCAAGAGTACTTGGTTCTCTGTGGTCCTCTTCTTCTGCAACAGTGGCAAAGTAGTGGGGAAAGGGGTTAGAGAGATTAGGAGGAATCACACAGTTTTTAGGCAATCTATAAACAATAGGTTTTTGCTGCTTCAAATATGAGGTGCTATGACCAAGGAGGTTACATACTTCTGGCAAAGCTAAACCATATCAATCACATCATTCCCATTAAAATGAAACCATTAGACAAAAAAGTGATTTCAGCTAAATGAAAGGATGACTCCCAGATCTGCTTTGGAGAAACAAATAAAGGCGTAGGCAGACTTGTTTTGATTTTGCATCCAAAGGCAACAATAAATGCAATTCATTGAACATGGATCATCTCATTTCGCAGTGTTTGTGATAAGCATTTGAGGCATCACCATGGACTTTATGCTTATATATCATGAACACTCACTCTGGGAAAAGCATAAAGAGGCAACGGATGTGTTTGCAGAAATCTTGATAAGAGAATAGATATATTACATATCTTGATAAGATTATATATCTTGATTATATACAACACATATTATATAACTTGATAAGAAACTAGATTATCAGGATAGCATCTAAAGATAAAATTGGATAGATAACAGCAAATGGGGTGTGGGAGTGGGAATGGCAGAGATTCATTGCCATGTAAAGTCATGAAGATGGGAGATGGAGCATGTCATGTGTCAGGAATGGAAAGAAGGCCAATTGGCTGGGTTGCAGAGTGTGGGGTAGGAAAGGGGTACATAATGTTTAATTAGTAAGTTGGGGCAAGGTTTAGAAGAACCTTAAAAAAACTAAATAGAGGAATTTAAGAACAATTGAAGTTGAGTCACATGGTCATATCCACATTTAAGGAAACTCATTTTGGTAGCAGCGTTTAGAATGGACTCGATTAGTGAGGGGCTTGAGGCAGAGAGAACAATTAGGAGACTGATTGGAATAATATAGGATAGAGATCACTAGAGTCTTGTAATATATTTTCTATATACCGATTTCTCTCCTTTGAACCTGGTCTTCCTCACTTTACTCCTAGAGTACTTCAATAACCTGTTGATTGGTCCTGCTGCCTCAAGTTTCTCCCCCTCGATCCATCATTCAAGTATCAAACTGATCTTCCAAATGCTGGTCTACTTCCAAAATAAAATATAAAATCCTTTGTTCAACTTTCAAACCCTTCATAACCTGGTCCCTGACTACTTCTCTAGTACTCTTCCTCCCTTCTACGTAACTTTAAGATTCAGTAACATTGGCCTCCTCACTGTTCCATATGGAAGACACTCTAATTCTGAGCATTTTTACTGGCTGTCATTCATGTCTGGGACTCCATTCTCATCACCACCTATGAGTTTTCCTGCCTTCCTTTAAATCTCAGCTAGCGTCCCATCTTATTCATGAAGCTTTTCCTAGTCTTTCTTAATCTTAGCTTATTCCCACTGAACCCCCCTCTTCCCAGTTAATCTTGTACATGTCTTATTTGAACATAGCTGCTTGCATACTGGCTCCCTCATTAATCTGTAAGCAACTTGAGAGCAGGGACAGTGTTGGTTCTAGTATTCTTATCCTTTCTCTGTAGCTCTAGAGCAGTGGTTCTCGACCTTCTTAATGCCACTAATTAATTAATTAATTAATTAATAGTTAATTAAAAATTAATGCTCATATGTGGGCACATCTGCATGTGGGAAGATCCACCTGGAGATGGATAGAGGAGCAGTGTCTCGGTTCCTAAGACCATCAGAAATATGTGTTTTCCAATGGTCTTAGGCGACCCCTGTGACCCCTGGAAAAGGGTCATTCGATCCCCAAAGGGGTCGTGACCCACAGATTGAGAACTGCTGCTCTAGAGTTTAACACAGTGCCTGACATAGTAGGTGGTTAATAGATGCTAGCTGACTGACTTACTGAACCAATATGGTTTCTGTGTAAGTAGAATAAAGAGTATGATGAGAGATATGTTGACAAAATAGAAACAAGATTTAACAAATGCTTGGATTTTTGGAGTAAAGTCAAGGATAATTCCTAGATAATGAACCTGGGAGACTAGCAGGTTCCCAGAAATAGTGAAGTTTGGAAATGGAGAGTATTTTGGGGGAAAGAAAAATGAGTTCATCTTTGAACATATTGAATTTGATATGTCTTGGAGGCATTCAGTCTGATATGTCCTACAAGCAATTGGTGACATGGGACCGAGGCTCAGGGGAGAGACTAGCCTAGATACATACATAGAGACATCTGTAGGCCCTCTCTAATTTTTAACTAGGACCATGCTACAGTAATTCCAATGTATTCTATCTCCAGAGAAGAAATTCTTACAACTTCCCTTGGTAAGTCATTTAAACAATTAACATTTTTTACTGTAGGAAATTTGTTCTCATTTTTTTTCTTTTAGAGGCCTCTGTGTAGTAATTCAAGTCTCTTTGCTGGAAAACATAATAAAGAATATAGATTAGTATACATGACACACTGGACCTTCACTATATGAATAAGTAACGGAGTTTATCATAAGGTATGTCCAATTTGAATACCATTTATGGGTATGTAGGTGCAAAATTAATACAAGCATCTTCTTGATAGAAAGTGATAGTAGGAGGGATGTATTAATCTCACCTATAGCTCTGTTATGCATATCGAACACTAGAGAAAGTGTTATAGTGAGAGTCTAATAGTTCATTATAAATATTTCAATATCTATAATATTTATAGATTATCAATAGCATAATAGGTACTTTGAAGAGCTATATAGACAGCTAGGTGCACCAGCGCAGACAGCAATGGGCTAGAAAGTCAGGGAGACCTGAGTTCAAGGCCTGCCTCAGATACTGTATGACTCTGAGCAAGTCACTTAATCAGTGGTACCCTAAGTTTCCTTATCTATAAAATGAAAACAATATTAACACCTACCTCAAAGGGTTTTTGTGAGAATGAGGTAACATATGTAAAGCATTTTGCAAGTCTTAAAGTGCTATATGTGAGTTATCATTAGTGTGTAAATAAGGCAGTTGTCAGTCAATTAGTTAAGTCAATTGTCAGCCAATTTATTAAATACTTATTATGTGCCAGGAAGCTGTCATTATGCCTCCATACCAGACCCCTTTCTAAGAAAATTACTTTTATGATGTTAGACGTAACATAAAAGTTGCATAAAAGTTTCAGTCTTCAATATTCTCTTGTCAATTGCTTATTCCATGAATGCTAAAATGAAGCATTGATCTGGGATGTATGTAGGAATTTTGTCCCAATGGAGTCCCCAAAATGACTATGGGGTACATAGTATCTGGGAGGTTTTTATTCAGGAGGAAGAAGAACACTTCTAGCTTGGGCCTTGGTATCCCCAAATGCCCTAATGGAGTTAAGAGTCTGGTGATTATTAATAGAGCATTGGATTCTAGAAATCTTACCTCTTCTAAGATACTAATAATCCTATGGTCCTAATCAATCAATCAATCAATCCTTCAAGTATTTATTAAACATCTATTATGTGTCATGTATAGTATTAGCTACTGGGTATAAAAAAAGAAAAATGAAAGCTCTTCATCTGAGGGAGTTTACATCTACTGAGAATGGGGAGGTAGAAAATACACACACACACATATATACACACACAAATATAAAATAAATACAAGGTAGTTGAGGGAAGGAAGATCCTACCATACTGTAGATCTTAGGGAAAGGTTAATCTTCAATTCAACTAACTGTTTCATAATAAAAAAAATACTCATAATAAACCAGGATTCAAATATTATATATTCTGTATTTCTTCTTTTAATATTATGAAGCTCCATAGGAATGCCAGACAAATCTCTGATAAAATAGTTTTGATAATTTTCTCTTAACCATAGGAATCAGTAAAGGGACATGCAGTTGTAGTATTCTCTAAATTGCAGAAGAGTTGAATATTTTGTGTGTTTGTGTTTGAAGCTATAATTTTATTAGTACAGTAACATTTAATGAGGAAATTCCCCTAACATTGCAGATGGATAACTGTTCTTCAATGCATAGCCTTACAGAGTTTCCTGGGGCACTCAAAGGTTAAGTGAGTTGTCCAGGATCACAAATGTCTAATCAACTAATGTCAGGGCAGGATTTAAATGCAGGACTTTCGGATCCCCAAGGTTGGGGCAGAGATCATCTCTCTATCCAATACCCCCATGTTGCTTTTCTAATAAATAAGCTATTTCAGACTTGATTTTAAAACTGTGTAGAGTATGTCCATTGAGGAAACTCCATTAGCCAATGAAAATGAGAAAGTTATCTGAAATTGTCAGTCTCAGAGAAGCAACTGTTATTTCTCTTCTCTTTAATGACCATAGGTGTGCTGATGTTGAACAGCAAAGAAAGTAACCCACCATAAGCAATATTCCCATATCTAGTAAGCAAAACAGGAACATGGATCCTAGGCACTCTCTCATGTTATTCCGATAAGGCCAGTTAGGTTTATTGTCTTCCACCCTGGAAATCCCAAGAATGAAATATTGATTTAGAAATTTGCTAGGCATGGATTACTATACATTGTAGCTATGTTTGTAATATTGGTTGTTAACATATGATGAACTGTTTTAATGTATGCCGTGATGATGAATAAAAAGTTAAATGCTGATTTTTAATAAACACAAGCTATAAACCCTGAAATCTTTCCAGAATTACTAATTTGGGGTCACATAAGATCACTCAGTGATTAACATGATTGCTTAATTCATTAATGTGTTGCTTAATATGTTCTTTAATCTCAATGATATCACCACTTCCCTTAGGAAGCTAATCCAATTTTCTCAGAGGGTAATACAGAGAATTTTGGATATTCTCCATTATTTATCCTGGGGTCTGAGATGCTCTGGGAATATGTGTTGCAGAGGAGTAGTTAAGCAGGAACTTGAGACATTTTGTAGAAGTGAAGGAAGCAGGAGGTGATTTTAAAAGGGAGAAGGGAATCATTGAGAAAGTTGGAACAGTGTAGTGGTAAATAATATATGTGTGTGTATATTTATCTATCTATTATCTATCTATCTATCTATCTATCTATCTATCTATCTATCTATCTATCTATCTCTGTATCAGTGGTTATGTGGAACAAAGGGTATAAAATTATAAAGTCTTTCCATCTGTTGACTCTCCTAGCACTTCTCTATCTGCATTTTACTTATGATTGTTCAAGGATAAGTTCAAACACCACATCTTCTATAAAGCCTTTTTCAGATCACTGCAGTAGTCACTTTTCCCTTTTCTGGACTGAGCCTGTCTGGTTCAATATATACTTAACATATTTACTACCTTGCTAGTATGGTTGTATAGTTTTTACCTTTTCATCTCTATGTCTTTTCTCCCCCAACTAGCTGATGTGTAAGAAAATGTTGTAGTCTGTGTTTTAGGCATGAGCCTGCCAGAAACAATTTTAATTGATTTAGATTATTCTAATCTAAGCATTTCTCTTGAACAAGAGACAAGACCAAAGATAGGCTGATTCACTCCATGACTTTAGCAATCTTTCTCTGACAAGCTTTTTTTGAGTTAAAATTCACTATATTCCTGAAAAAAGAAAATTTTCCAATATGATCAAGCACAGTTATAGACCTCAAAGTAAAAGTTCAGTTCTCATTAAGCAGAAAAATAATCAAACTAATTCAATCCAATAAACATTTATAAAGTACCTACTATGTCTGAGGCATTGTGCTTAGCACTGAGGACACAATTAATTAAAATGACAGACAGTTCCTGCCCTCAAGGATCTTACAATCTAATGGGAGTAGATAGCACGTAAAAGGAGGCAAGAATTGCCTGGAGGCCAGGACACCTGGCACAAAGGCATCTTGTTCTATTTTATTTGATGCAGGTAAAATCAGGCAGAGTGGAGTAAGTCACTTTCTGTATACTCTTCGAGGATCATCTTAAAATCACTCATCCTTTTGATCACCCACTTTTAGGCAGTAGTTTTCAAAGTTTTTGGTTTCATTACTCTTTTTTGCTCTTAACAATTACTGAAGATTCTCCCACCTTCTGTTTATGTGATTTATATCTATGGATATTTAATCTTTCTACCTAACTTGGACCCTGCATTTGGTTCCTGGAGCCTGGATTCCTCACAATTCGAAGGACTCTTGTTCATTTCCATGTTCTTATTTCAGATCTGTTTTCTAAATAAAGCTTTTCCCTCCCAGGGAAAGGATGAATAGAATAAGAAAAAGAAAGAAAGAAACTGAAGTATCTTATTAGTATTATGAAAACAATTTGGATCTCATGAACCCCCAGAAAATGTCCTTTAGATCACACTTTGAGAACCATGAACCATTGCTGTCAGGGTTCTCCTCCTTTCCAGGTATTCAAAGATGAATTCAAAATATACCTCCATTAACAGAAGTAGTCAAAGACTTCTTCCTACTCTTGGTTTGATTAACTTTGATCACTGCAAGGAGGAGTCCTTCCTAGGCTCATAAGGAGAAAGGGGCCTGAAGGTGAGTAATTAGATAGTTCAGTCTTTGATAAGAAAGACTGAGAAAGATTTTAGTGCTGGATAGTATTTCTGAATTGGTAGTTAAAATAGGGGTTCTCTTTCAAATTAGTGCAAATGCTTCAGACTAGAGCAATTATAAAACACGTTCTAAATATTTGTAAAAGGCAATGTGTATATGTGTACGTGGGGTCTTTACTCTGCTTTCACAATTATAGACATCTTTGAGAAGGCCTCGACTTGATTTTAAGGAAGCTAAGATGACTTCCAACTCTGTAACGTTGAACATGAGACTAACTTAGAAAATCTGTATCCCCTATACACCTTACACAGTGCTAGTTCCACAGTAGGTCCCCCATAAATAGTGAACAAAAAGGATGCAAAATGATGAAGGCTTCCCCAAAATGGTGAAATTTCAAAAGTCAAACTGAAAAGGTTTCAAAGCTCTTATGTAATCACCTGTACATCTGTCTTAGACTGCTCACAAAATGCAAATGGTTTATGGGTATACTTGACAGTAGGAGCAAATCATTTTAGAGAGAAACATTTTCTATTCCTAAGTTTTTAGCAGATTGGATATTTTCCAGTTATTCAGTTTTCACTGGTGAAGAATACACACTTTTGGAATTATTCTTCCAAAAGTCTTTGAAAATTAGTTTCTCAAGTTAGATATCAGTGAAATACAATGGGTTCAGAAGACCATGTTTCATTAGGGAACTGGACTTGGAATCAGGAAGATCTCAGTCCAAGTTCTACTTTAGATAATGACTAGCTGCATGACCTTGAGCAAGTCAACCTCTCTCTCACTCTGGCACTAATTAGTAACTAGGACTAATCTGCTTACTCAAAAAGATACCAATCTGTAATCTCCCTGGAGAGCAGTTCCTTCAACTGAAGAATTCATGGCTTCTTCCCTTTCTATACATATGGCACATCTTGATTCTAACTAGTAGAGTGACCTTGAACAAATCTTTTTGGCTCAAATCAAGGGTAACATCTGTTGTTATCTTTTCAAATGATCTCCCCTCTATGCTTCGGTTTTCTTGACTGTAAAATGGAGGAATTAGACTAGGGCAGGGGTAAAAGTAACCATTGATAGATTTTCGGGGAGGTTTGTGAACTTGGGTGTGAAAACAACTACAACTTTATTTTCATTAACTTTTGCTTTCCTTGGTAATCCTCTGCATTTCATTTTGTGGATTTAAGCACATTATTCTAGAAGAGATCCACATGCTTCACCAGACCACTCTGGGGTTCATGTCGACAAAAAAGGCCTAAGAACCCTTGACTAGATGACCTCTAAGGTCCTTGCTAGCTCAAAACAAACAAACAAAAAAATCATCTTGTGATTCTATATGTCAGTGTTACATGTGTTATGGTGGGGCTGTGAGTATGGTCTCCTAATAGGCCCTCACGCAGTTCTGTACAGGTATGGGCCTTGATATTCTTTGTGCCATTTATTCTGAGTAGGGTCAGAAGCACCTGTTCCATCCTTTCTCTTGAATCTGTATCCTCCTTTCAAAGGTGTGTGTGTGTGTGTGTGTGTGTGTGTGTGTGTGTGTGTGTGTGTGTGTGAGAGAGAGAGAGAGAGAGAGAGAGAGAGAGAGAGAGAGAGAGAGAGAGAGATGCAGCTTTGCACTCTTGTTACCATTCCCTAAGTGTGCTTCTGAGATCCGGTTTCAGTTCCCCGGGGTGTAAGCCTGGGCTCCCGTTACCAGTCTCCTGGGCTGCTGTGTGTCTGCCACTCTCTGTGTGTAGGTAGCTCTCGGGTTCGGGTTACCAGCACCGTACCTCCAAGCCCGCGCTCTGGTGCAGCTTGGCGAGGCCCGCGAAGGAGCAGGGGGAAGCGCCGCGGCCCCTTTAAGAGCCGGGGTAAGGCCTGGCCCCCGGGGCTGCGGGGAGCAGGGAGTGCGCGGAGCGCGGCGGCGGCAGCAGCGGAGAAGGAGGAGGAAGAGGAGGAAGAGGAGGAGGAGGAGGAGGAGGAGGAGGAGGAGGAGGAGGAGGAGGAGGAGGAGGAGAAGGAGAAGGAAGAAGAGGAGGAGGGACGACTTCGGGACCTGGGCCACAAAAGTTTTTTCGTCCCCTCCTAACTCCAGGGCAGGACCCACTCCGGCATCAGCGAGGCCCCCGCGAGGAGGGGGGCCTGCTCGGGGCCGGGCACGAAGGCTGCCCGGCCGGGAGTTTCGGTTTCGCGGGGCGCCGGGAGGGGAGCCGTGGCCGGGACATGAGGAGGAGGAGCCGGCGGCGGCGGCGGCGAGGCGTCCCTGAGCGGCTCGGCCTGCGCTTCACCTGAGCGCCCGCCCGAGCGGAGCGGAGCCGGGCGCACGGAGCGGAGCGCAGCACTCACTGAGCGCAGCGCAGCACGAGCCGAGGGGCAGCACCTTTGCGTCGTTGTCCCGCGCGCGGCCGACCCTTCCCGGGCACACGCAGCTCCCTCCCTTGCCCCGTGGCACCAGGCCCCCGGCCCCACGTGCCCGAGCCCCCCGCGGGACTCGAGGAAGACGGGGTAGCCGCGCGCCCCCAGGTGGGCGTGCCTCCTGGGACGAGGCTGACACACCTGTTCTCAGCGCCGCCCCCCTCCGGTTCCCGATCCCCTTGACCTCCAGCCTTAGCCAGGGCTCCAGGAGTGAGGGCAACCCCGCTCCCTTCCCATCCACACCCAGCTCTTCCCGCCCTGCACTGTTGTTCTGGTTGCCGGGGCGTCCTGTATTGGTGACCACTTGGCGAGGATGAAAGTGACCGTCTGTTTCGGGAGGATGGGGATTGTGGTTCCCTGTAAGGAGGGGCAGCTCCGTGTTCGAGACCTCACCCAGCAGGCTCTCCAGCGCTACCTCAAAGCCAAGGAGAAGGTAAAGCCAGCCTTTGGACGGGTGTACTGCTTAGCGGGTGTGTGGAACAGGACCAAGGGAGGTAGTGCGGCAAAGATGTCACTCCTTCCTCCCCACACCACCTTACTACCTAGGAAACCCCCGAATACACCTGACACCTGTCTGATGCCCTGGGTGGAGTTCAGGTAACCTCCTGAAACTCAGATACAAATGTTGGGAACTCCCAGTCCTCCCTGGGCATAGGTCACAGAAGCAGAGTCATTGGCCGTACTTTATGCACTCAGATTTTGTGATCTGCATTTCATTTTACTTTTTTTGGAGAAGTCCTTTGGTTTTTTAGGTTTAGGAGTGTTGTGAGGATATAGGCGAAAAGACGTGGCGTTGACCATAATACTTTTTCAGACTCTTTTTCTCTTCTTCCCCAAGGAAATTATTGGTATCAAAACTTTATTTGGTCTAGGTAATGGATGTTTTTGCAAGTAGTGTCTCAACCTCTAATTAGGCTGGTTTTCAGTGACTTGAAGAAACTCTGGTAGGAGGATGAAGTAGTTATACTATCCCATTCACTTTTTTTTTTTTTGAGAAAACGGTTCCAGAAATCAGTGACAAGTTAGAACTAGTGTCCTATTTCTGTATCCTGTTAAGGTGTGTTAAAGTGTGTTTGGAATTCTAAAAGGTGAGTTGAAAAATAAAACTTACAGTAAGATAAAACTCTTCTTAAAATTGAGGCAGCAAGGTGGCTCAGTGGGAACAGCAGTCAGGATAGACCTGTGTTCAGATCCTGTTTTAGATACTTGCTAGCTGCATGATCTTGGGCAAGTCACTTAACTTCTGTTTGCCTTATCCACTGGAGAAGGAAATGGCAAAGCACTGGGATATCTTTGCCAAGAAAACTCCATGGACAGTTATTGGTGTCTCCAGGGTCAGGAAGAGTCAAACAGGACTGAACAATAATTACCTCTTGAAATTCTAGAACTTTTTTTTTTTTGCTTTGGATACCTTTAAATTAATTATTTAAATATTTTGTTAATGACCAAAGAGATTTTGTGATCCTAGAAGTTAGAGTCCCAAGGGCTCCTGGAGTTCATTTTCTCCCACTTCTCCCTCCCCTCCCCAACCTTTTTTTTAAGCCAGATGAGTAAACTGAGGCTCAAAGAGTTTAAGTCACCTATCCTGGGATTTGACCCTGGGTTCTCTCACTCCCAATCAAAGACTCTTCCCACTGTGTACATCTTTGAACAACACAGAATACATGCCTAATGTTCAGTCCAGTTCAACATTTATTAAACACTTACGCTGTTTTACCAGGTGCTGTGGTAAGCATTGGGGGCTACAAAAAGAAAAAGAGAAAGAAAGAAGAAAGAAATGGTTCCCTCTTTGGAGGATGTGAAATTCTCTTAAGGAGGCAAATGCAGCCTAATATAATACAGGTGCAGTGAGCAGAGGAGAGATGAAAGTCCTCAAGGAGAATTTGAGGAAAGTAAGAACAGTGTCAGCGGGGGTCAGGGAAAGCTTCATGGAGAAAAGGGAACCTGATGAGCTGAGTTATTTTGAAGGAAGACAAGGATTTTAAAGGGTGGAAATGAAGGAAATGTGAATTCTGGAGATGAAGGAAAGTTTCTGTGAATTCAATGGAGATGCTAAGTCTAGTTCAGAGAACTGCTAAACATCCACTTTGGCTGGAATGATGGGTACAGAAGTAGCTGGAATGAGAGTGGAAAGGTAGGCTGGAGGCAAATTGTGGAGGTCCTTACATTCTGAGTTGATGAATGTATATTTCATCCTGTAGGAAATCAGGAACCCGCTGAAGTTTCTTAAGCCACAGAGTAATAGTTATGCTTGTATTCTAAGAAGATTGTTTTAGGCATCTTTGGTGAAAGATGGATTAGAAAGTTGAAGAAATAGAAATAGCAGGTGAAAATAGATGAGGACCTCAGTGAGAGTGATGATGATGAGAGCAAAATGAAAGGGACTAAAGTTGTGATGGGTCCATTTTTGTACGCGTTCATCTCTACAGAGATTCTAGAACTGGAATATTGGACAATCTAGTCCGTGGAAAATACAATTTCTAATTTCTTTGAATGACCCCATGGCTATCTGAAATAGAAATGAAAGAACTTTTTATATTTTAAAGACCAGAGATAAAGTGTGAGACATATCTTTAAGATATATCCATACATACCATCACTCTCTGTCCGCTAAAAGTAAGTTCTCATATTCAATTACGTAGAAACAAAGTACTAGTTTTATGAATACGTTTGATTTTGTGCTGTTTGGAATAAAGTCATACGTTGGAGAATACTCTTTCTGTCATGAATATTAGACCTTTTAAGTGCTTACCACTCACAGTATGGACAACAAAAACATGAATGAAGCACTCTGCTCACTATTAGGCCAAATGGATTAATTAGAACATGGTCTCCTCTCATGGAGCTTATATTCCATTTGGGGATATGAAAGATACACAATAACTATGTGGGGGGTGGGGAGGAGGTTACCTGGGGCATGGGAACTTCTTTAAAAAAGTATTTTGATAACTGCATCTCAATATAATTTAGTTTCCTTTGTAATCATATGTCTTATTTTGTGCATTTTTATAGGCTTCACCAGACCTATTGACCCTAAAATGGTTAACAACCCAGTTAGGAGTTGGAAGGTCATAGAAGGCTCCATAGAGTTATGGCATTTGAATTGGGTCACAAAGGCATTTTAGGGGTAGATAATGACATGAACATCTAATATATTTTACCAAAATTTAACTCTTTACTGACTATAATGGATAAAACCTTACCTTTGTAAAGTCCTTTGCACTTTTCAAAGTTCTTTGATTTATCTTTTTTTGATACACCTAAAAATGGAGCTGGGCAGGACATATATTATTATCTTCATTTGACAACTGAAAAAACCAAAGCTCAGAGAAATTGAAATACCCTTTGGTGCATAGGGTCCTATAGCTAGCTCGTTAGTAGATGGACTGGAACTAGAATAATCTTATTATTTTAATATTTCACTTTTGTTTTCATCCTGTTCTGTTGCCTCCTGTCATCTTGACATGTCAGTCTGTATAAAGTGTACTTTCTACACAGCTTTCACCACTGTTCAAATTGTACATTAATGTTGAGATTTCTACTATACTGCACAGTTAGAATTGAGATTTCTTTTAACTTGGGAACCAATTATAATGTTTGAGTTCACATTCCACCAACTTTTGAAAGTTGGCTACAATTAAGAATAGAAATGAGCTTCAAGCAGATTTTATCAGAGGATTATTTTGATGAGTTTTTTTTCAATCTTACTATAAAAAAAATTGATTTAAGTCTTGTACATTTATAACACTAAGGTATGGAGCTGTCCAGGTCATAGGAATATGCTGTAACAGTGGAGCATATGATTCACAAAAAAAATACCAATACTTGTTATTGTTGATTTATCCTATTACATGTTATTTAGTGAATCGCAATTTGTTTTTAAAAGGCACTTGCATCATTGGCATTCCAGACTCAGTGTAATTTATAATATCACAGAACACATTATAATTGCATTGATCAGTTTATTATAGTTACCTGACATTACATTTTTCTGTGTTTATATTTACGTATCAGTAAGTTTGTGACATTTAAAGGTCATCTGCTGCTTATAAAATGCTGATTTTTTTCACATTCGTAGAATCCCAATTTTAAAAAAGCAACTATATTTTCCACTTATCTCTTCCCTCCACAAACCCCAAACCAAAAACCCACTCCTTTCCCTAAAGTTCTTGAACCATTTAAAAAAATTCAATAAATGCTCCACACCAAATGGCATTTCCAATTATTAGAAATCCAAGAGTACATATGAAGAATGGTTCTTCCTTTAGTTATATTTGAGAAATAAAAGGATATTAGTAAAGCAAGTTGGAAAAAACTATTTTTGTTAACTAAATCAGTGAAATTTCTCAAATGCCCCTTTTTTGCTCACAGGATTTCACAAGTTGCATATTGATTCTTCCTACTGAAAAGTAACACCCTGTATATATTATGATCTCTTTAAGCCTGTACATGGCATATGAATTTCATTGATACGAACTTTGGTTTGCTTATGAAAAAAGTATATACTCAGAACTAACTCTGAAATAAAAATTCAAATCATCTGTAGGTCATCCTAATTTTTAAAAATTATTGATAAAAAACAATTAAATATTGGAGCCATTTTTTTTTTCAGTAAAAGGGTGCCAAATAATTGCATTGCTTTAAAATGTAGCAGTTTTATGTTTGCTAGCTACATGAAGGATGGACACAATTGTTTGGGCTCCTGTTTTATTATGTAAGTTATATAGACTATAGAAAAAGCACTCTTTTTTCTGAGTAATACCTCAGGCTTCTTTGTAATTTGATTTGAACTTTCCACATGAAAGAAGAATAAAATTATGTGCACAATCTTGTAGGCCATGGATAAAGAGTGCTGTAAAAAGACATTTATGGGGAGAATAAGCATAGTAAATCTCTGTAGTTCAGGGGCTTAATTTAATAGACAGTCAAGTTTAAAGATTTAGGATAAGAACTGAGATTTCTAAATAGTCTGGAAGCTAAATGAGGCATAAAGAAACTTCAGGATTTTGTGGGCAGTGTGAGAGAGGCATCAGCCACCTGCTGAGGAGAAAGAAAGCTGGTATTTGAGGAATGTAGGGAATAGTCTGAGTCAGCAAGAGATAAGACCAGAAGTAGGTGGGAACATAGATTGATGGAGAGATCCTGTCCAAGACTTCAAAGGTAGAAGAACCTTTAAATTTGGGGGTAAAATTTATGCACATGAATCCTTGCTTCCAAATTAGTTGATTGGTGAATTGAGTTTGGACTATCATGTTGACAAAGGGTACTACAAAGGCACTAAAGTAGAAAGAGACAGGAAAGCCTGGGAAGAGAAATGTATGGCTTATAGATAGCCTGTTAATTCATGAGTTTGTTCCCTTTCTAAGATGGTACTTATGACTGGTATATGAAACCAATTGAAGTAGTTAGCACAGTACCTTGCATGTGATAGATATCTAATATTTGTTGACTTGAACTGATTTTAAATGGATATTTTTCTGCTGTGGTTGCTAGGTTGTGTCCAACTCTTTGTGACCCCATTTGGGGTTTTCTTGGCAAAAAACTGAAGTGGTTCATTATTTCCTTTTCCAGCTCATTTTACGTTTCTAACTGAGGTAAACAGGATTAAGTGGCTTCCCCAGGGTCACACAGATGTTGGATTTGAACTCAGGGCTTACTGACTCTAGGCTTGGCACTCTATTCCACTATGTCACTTAGCTGCCTGGATTTTAAATGATAAGTCAACTTTAAAGGTTATTATAACCCTGGTCAGAGTAGCTATTATTAAATTCATGTTCCACTTTGTAGGTAGAGGAGCAGGAAGAGAATAAACATTTACATAACATCTGTTCTGTGGCAGGTAGTTTGCTAAACACTTGATCTCATTTGATATCTCATTTGATCCTCAAAATAACCTTGCAAGGTAGGTGCTATTATTATTTTCATTTTATAGTTGAGGAACTGAGAGGGAGGACTTGCCTGGGGTCACATAGCTAATAAATGTCTGAGGTCAGCTTTGAACTCAGGTCTTCCTGACTCCA
This sequence comes from Pseudochirops corinnae, assembly GCA_028646515.1. Lineage (NCBI taxonomy): Eukaryota > Metazoa > Chordata > Mammalia > Diprotodontia > Pseudocheiridae > Pseudochirops > Pseudochirops corinnae. The sequence goes on from CM053591.1 coordinate 136,827,026, forward strand.
GTCCTAGAGCTCTGTCCGCTGTGCCACCTGCTAACTGGTGAAGCAACTCGAGAGAGGTAAAGTAGTTGTAGGAGTGGAAGGAAGGTGTAGGATATAGTATAGACTCTCTTCTTCTCAAGTAAACTGAACCAAATGTGGCTAGGTTAAGTGGACAGGTATGGTAAGAGTGACAGCTCACACAGAAAAAAAGAGAAATCTGTTGGGGAAAGTATGCATTCTAGGAGAATGGGAGAGTAATCTATAAAGTTAAATTAATAAGCTTGTAGACACAGTGACATAGAAAAAGGTCCATCACCAGATTGTCTTCAACTATATGAATAAACATTTTTGAACACTTCTCAGAAACTTGTCAGACTTTCTGTTATATGATCTGTTTACTAGTTGATAATAACTTTCTAAGTGAGAACAGGATTAAAACTGGAACTCTGGATTCATAGAAAGATCAACATTTTAGAAAAATTGTTGATGTAACAAATGAGATTCCTATGTATTTAAGGATAAAATTATCTGAGAAGTGCTTAGAAGGCTAACTGCTTCTTCTGTTTAACTTTTTGTGTGTTTGTACTGTTTCTCTCCAACTATTAAAATTCTGTGTATCACTCACAATGTCCTACACATAGTAGGCTCTCAAAATATTTGTTAGGTTGATCTGACTTATGATAGGATAAATTTAAGCCTTTTTGCATTTCCTAGAAGAATAACATCTTATCAACTGAAGTTAATAATGACTCAGCATCACTTAGTGGGGCATGTGAGTTAGTTTGGTTTACTAGTAGTGATGTTGGATTTTTGCTGATCCATTCAGAACTGTAGCTTGGCCCTTCTTTTGGCCGGGGTGGATATTCAGGAAACTGTGGCTATGTTTGGGAAGACAAGAATCTTTAATGTTGAAGAAAAATTAAGCTAACTCCATTGGGGAAATGAACCTCCAATCTTGGCCTCATTGGCAATTTGCCTCCATGTCCAGTTAATCAGTCATTGATTTCTGGTGGGGTCTGTGATTGTGAGTCCTATAACTGTCCTTAAAAGAATTTAGTTGGGGGAGAGTTTTTCATTATCTCATGTAGTTCTTACTTTCACATTCTTGTTGACATTGTCATTTACCATGCTTCATTAAAGACTTTGTTGACATAAAGGGATCTTTGTTTACTCTAACCTCTGAGAACTCCCAGGAAGAAAGAACCTTGTAAGACTGAATAACCTGTCACTGGGCCAGGATGTTTGTTGAGGTAGCCTAGGTCTGCCACAGGGAGGTTCTTTGCCCTCCTCAAGGAAGTTCTGAGATTCATCCTAGCATGGAAGAGAGAGTAGCCAAGGAATAGAACAGGATATGAAGTTTGACAGACCTTTAACAGTGTGGTTTGAATTATTGCAAATTTCTTAGCATTCTGACAAGACCATGTTAAAAATGGAAGTTTAAAAAGAAATTTTAAGCCACAGATAAGTTACGGTTGAAATGTTCTTTTTGCACTTTCTTCACTAGTCCCCTTTTCCATTAGCTTGAGGAATCAAAAGTTGGTTCTTTTTTCTTGTTTTCCAATAAAGCTGTACATTGATTTTGCCTAAAGTTACATGGAATGAAGAGAAAAATAACAGTACGAAAGTGTCCGTATGTCTGTTTTCATACTCCGCAGATGTTTTGACTTTACTTGGTGTGTATCATAAAATTGGACTTGGCCTTGATGCTTGAACTTCAAGTCCAAAGTTTTAAGTTGTAATCCCTGCCCTAATTATTTACCAGTTATGTTACTGTGGCCAAGTCACATCACCTCTCAAAAAAAAAGGTCATCTATTATGAGTTAACTAACAAAACATGATAAAATAATTTAGTTTCCCCCCTTTTCCATGTTTTGCTATGTTAAGGGCTTGTACTTCTTAATTGACAAAAAAGAGACTCGCTCTTTTTCTTTGATCATTATAGCTTATTCTGTGAGGTAAACACTGATGGACAAAAATGTGGATAGGTAGACTTCTTCTCTAAGAAAATTAAGAGACCTGATTATGAAGAGGCAGGTTAGTGGTGTGGGAAGAGTTCCAGATTGGAAGTCAGAAGATTATGTTTCACCTTGAGTGTTCCAGGATTCAGTTTTCTCAACCTTTAATTTAGAACATTAGACTAGATCAGGGATTCTTACAATAGCAATATAGTGAAGTCTTCAGATCCTTTGTCAGAATAATGTTTTTAAATGCAAAAAATAAAATAAAACACAAAGGATTGGAAAGGAAACCAGTTATATTTAAATATAGTTATCAAAACGGTTAAGAAAATATGACATGAATCCCAAGATAAGCTGTGGATTAGATGATGTTCAGAGTACTGAGTCCAGTCAACAAATATACAGCTCATGCTGTGTGCTTGGAAAAGCCATCTTGCAGAAGATGGGACTTGAGCTGTTATTTGAAGCCAGGGAAGCTAAGAAAGTCTAATATAGGGGTTCTCAACCTGTAGGTCACGCCCCCCCAGGGGTCCCAGGGGTCGCCTAAGACCATTGGAAAACACATATTTCCGATGGTCTTAGGAACCAAGACAGCGCTCTTCTCTCTGTCTCCAGGCAGGTTGCCCACATGCATATATGCCCCATACGAGTATTAAAGGGTCGCGGCATTGGGAAGGTCGAGAACCACTGGTCTAATACATTGTAATATGAAGAGAGAGCTTTGCAGAAACTGAGTTGAGTGTCTCCCACTGGAATAGAAATGACCATTTTCAGAGTTTGTTGTTATGAATGTTGGAAATTTAAATTAGAGATGTACCCTCAATTTTTGCAATAGCTGTCTTAAAGAATTTCTTAAAGGTCTTTTTTTCTCAAGATTTTCTTTTGCAATAAATATCTTAAAGAACTTTAAGATCATAAGACCATCTTTAAAAGGTTTATATAAACTGACTTTTGGGAATTGAAAAGAAAACTTCTGAATCTTTTCTGTAAAGTAGATAAGATATAATCACATCTAATTTATATTTTATAAGAATGATTATTCTTGTCTTCTGAAAGCTGGATGTACTTTTTATTATGTATTTTCTCTAATGTGATTAAGTATTAGACTAACATCGTGTTCTAATTCTTTTTTTAATATTGATGCTCCACAGTCAGTAGATTTTACAGTACTTTATACTTGTAATACATTGACTCTTTAATACCAACTTTAAGAATTAGGAGCTTGACTAAGTTAATGTTTGAAATTTTGGAGTTTCACAAACAGTACTTTGTAATAATTTTGCATAGGGAGGATCTCTTGAAGATACATGGGATAAATGACCTTTATTGCATTATTCAAGCAACTTTTTCCTTTCGTTCTCATTATTAATGTTGTGTGAAACAAAGGATTTGGGTAAGTCATTTAAATTCATTTATCCTTAATTTCCTCATCAGAAAACTGTGCATAGTTAGACTTACATTACTACTTCATAGGGTTGTGATGAGGAAAGTGCTTTCTAAACCAAGAAGTACTCAGTATAAATGGTAGAGATTCCTTTGCTAAGAACATATTTTATTTTGGATAGGTACTGTAGGATTCATTTTTAGAAAATAAAATTGGTAGTTTCATTAAAATCTGCTGGGTTTTTTTAATGCCTGACTTTAAGCTCATAGGACTAAGGGTACAATAAATACAGACTGGATATGAAGTTGGCAGTTTTGAGTATGGAATATCAATTGTCTTTCTTGAGCAGGAGAGATGAGAGTTGGATATTGAGGCTTACTAAAGGTCAGAACTTGGCCCAGAAATAGGTTGGCCCAGAAATTCTTGTAACTTTGTAAATCCTTGGAAAAATTGAGAGCCTGACTTGTTAGTCATTATGTGAAGATAATTTTTTTCCCCTTTGTCATAACATGAATTGTATTGAGAATTTTTAATATTAGTTTCTGGGTTACTTTCTTTTTGTGGGAAAGAGACAGGATAGGATAAACAGTCCTAACCTTTGTATTTATAGATAGCTACAAATTCTGAAGAATATAGCTTGACAAAGATATTTGATCTGAAACAGCCCTACATAGATCTTAACAAAATGCAACAAAATGCTCACGACTCTGGTTCATATTTATTTCCAGTCCAAGTTTGATTTCATATTGTGTAAATTCAGTTTGGTTTACATTTTAAACTTTACTCTTTTTTGTTCTAGGTTATTCTTGGGTGACATCTCATTGAAAAAAAATAACCTTTTATTTCAACTGCCCTGTGTTGTTAGTATTTAGCATTTTTCTGGCTTGCCATGACTTTTACTTTTAGCAGGAAGATGTGTGGGAGGAGCTTGTTGATTTCCTTTTGTACTTCCCACAGTGACTGTTCCAAGTCTTTCCCAATTTGTTCAATCCCTTAATTCCCTAACTCTTAGCAGATGAGAAATAGAGACTGTTTGGCATAAGTTTCATTAGCTTTCCTCTTTGCTTCAGAATGTATTTGTATCTACAGCTTATCCTCTTCTCCAGGGCAAGGACTTTTTATTCTAAGAAGGTAAAGGTTGAGAAGTGATGTGAATGAAATCCAAAAATTATGGATGACATTGTGAAGGTGAACATAAATTTGTCCACCAGCTTCTGGAATACTAGGATTAAGACACACCCTTTAAAAATAGAGTAAGGGGTGGCTAGGTGGCGCAGTGAATAGAGCACTGGCCCTGGAGTCAGGAGGACCTAAGTTCAAGTCTGATCTCAGACACTTAACACTTAACTAGCCATGTGGCCTTGGGCAAGTCACTTAACCTCAATTGCCCTCCCTCCAAAAAGCAAAAAAATAAAAATAAAATAAAAACAGATTAAGGTAAGTTAAAGATGTCAAACCTATTTCAGAAATTCATTATCTCTAGCAATCTGTAAAGGCAGAAAATATAAATTGCTTCAAAAAGGTTTTATTTAGGTAGATTTATGAACGATAGCAGCATAATTGACTCAAAGAAAATCTGGGCTATGCCTAATCTTTAAAATCAAGTTGGACTGCCATATTCTCCAGTAGAATGTCTCCTGGGTCCTCTGTTGAAACATTACTGGGAAGAATGGATTTTGAGGACTGATCTAATATGGCAACTTAAATTTTTATTTCATGGTCAATCTACCAGTTTGATTAAAGGATTCACATAGAGGGATAGTAGAAGATTAATTAGGTGGAAGTCCACTGGTTGGGCTTGAATGTTAAGACGAAGGAATTTGAATTTTGTCCTCCAGGCAATAGAGTACCAGTAAAAATAACAATTAAAATCATATTTTAGGAAGAATAAGCCTTGTGTAGTGGTAAGAGTGAGCCCTGAACTTGGAATCAGAACCTAAATTTCAGTCTTGAACGTACACCTTGTTCGGTGTGTGACTGGGCAAATCACTTATCTCCTAAGGTTTGAACTAATTATATCTTTGATAAAGTTCTGTCCTATGACCCTAATCTGTTAAGTGTATGTAAAATGGGTTAGAAATGAGTCTAGAGATAGGGAGGTCAATTAGGAACGTGTAATGAGAAGTGCAGTGGAAAGAACATTGACTCTAAAGTCAAAAGTCTCTGGGTTCAGATCCTTCCTCAGATATGTTGGCTTACTCAGATACATTACTATGCATGACCATGGCCAGATTACTATCTGCTCTGGGCCTTGGTTTCCTCCTTTGTGTGAGAATCTCTGAGGGTCCTTCTACCTCTGTGACCCGTAGCTAGCTCAGGGTTCTTGATAGTTTCTCTCATGCCTAAACATTTTTTTAAAAAAGAAATTCTTTGTTTTTTATTTAACACTTAAAATGAAATCCACTAATTGAAACTAGTGGAGTGAAAAGTCAGTTTGAATTGTGGAATATCTGTGTGGTATATACAGTGGAAAGACTACTTAATTAGTGATTTGAGACCCTGGGTTCTAGTCCTGTCTCTTCCTATAAAAACCTATGTGATCTTGCGTTGTCATTTTCTCTTTCAGGGCCTCAATTTTTTTCATCTGTAAAGTGAGTAAGTTTGGCTAGATTGCGACTTTAATATATTTTCGAGGTCTAAAAAAAATTATTGCTCTCATTCCATGATTTATTACATTGGAGCATATATACACATGGACATATACACATATGTACATGTAGGTTTGTATGTCTTTGTATATATCTGTATATTCTTATATGTGTATACAAATAAATATAAATTTCTAGATTTAAAATGAATGTATATATTCATTATAAAATATAAATATATATGATGAAGCCTACTTAAATATACATATATATATATATAAAAAAATGTATAAATATGTGCACACATATTCTATGTATAAATAGGGTCCCTCGAACTAACTCTTAGTTTTAGGAGAACTCTTTGTCAAGGCTGCTGTGGTGAATACATGACTGATTTGCAGTTATCAGTATACCCATCTAGCCAAGCATTGTCTTTATTTTATTTTATTTTTTAAGTTCGTTTGCTCAAGCCTTTTTTTCTTCATAGATAGCTACATATTTTGTCCCTTATTAGACTGTTAGTTTCTTGATGACAAAGGTTGATTCTTCTTTTATGTCTCCACAATACTTTGTATAGTATTATGCATGCAATGGGTATTAAAAAACATTGGACTGTTGGATTAACACAGATTCTGAATTAGTATGGATTTATATTGGTTCTTGCTTCATGTTATTCACCTCTCTGTATTATCCATTCCTTTAAAATTGTCCTTCTAGCTATTTCCTATACACAGCAGTTCATGTCCTACTTGCAAGCCTTTTCCCAGTCTGTTTCCCCACTCTGGAATTAATCAACTCCTCCTTTCTACCTTGTAGAATCCCCTGTGACTTTTAAGTATATCTCAGGTGATGCTGCTTACATGAGAGAAGCCTTTCTTGTTCCCACCAGTTAGAAATAAACCATTTTGTAATTGCTTATCTATTTATGTGTCTATTTCCCATAGTAGAATATAAGCTCCCTGAGGGCAGGGACTGTTTTTTTTTCCCTTTGTATTCCCTGTGGCTCACAGAATGTCATGCCTTAGGTAGTTAAATAAATGTTTAAGTTAATTTAATGACTAGGTAGAACAAAATGAAGACTTGAAGAGGCTCCTTGGAGCACATTCATACATTAATATTATTTGACTCCACGAGGTTAAGTAGAGTTCAACCATGAGCTAAGTGTTGCTATGAAGAGAAATGGTGAAACAGGGAGATATATTCAGCACTATCAAGAAAGATGTGCTGTGTAAGGTCCAGAACAGAGAAGGACTTCCTATTGATAGTAAGCTTCTCCTAAAGGTTTCCTCTTTGCATGGCAAGATAACTTCATGGACTCCCACAATACTTAAATGTTTCAGAGACATCTACAGCAATAGGAAATGGATACATCAGGCCACCCATGATAGAAAAACAAGATTTTCAAAAAGCATATTTCCTAGATTTTGAAATTCAGCTGGAAGGGCAGACTACCATTTCATTCTATCAACATGTACATCTTGGACAAGTGGTATTGTTGGTCAGTGAATTGGTCCAGAAACTAAAGGAGATTAGGCCTAATTGCATTTGGGGAAAATGCATAGAACATTCAGAGATCTTAAACAACAGATGCACAGAAACATGGAGTTATCTTGTTTGTGCAGCAACATTACTTACCTGTATGAGCTTGGGCAAGTCATTCATCTGTAACATGAGGATTAGATGACATATTGGGAACTTATGAAAGATTTAAATTCAGCATTAGAAGAAGAGATGTGGTGGTCAGATAGTGAGCCTGAGAGAAAAGATAGACAGTCCAGTGTTACATCAAGACTCTTTACTACCAAAAAACAAACAAACAAACAAAAGGCTTCAGGGCATTGGTTGGATTCTCTATGGGAGAATTTATAGGAAAATAGGAACCTAAATCACATAGAATGAAAAGCCATGATGGCAATGAGACCTGGAACAGTAGAGAAAGTGTTACACACTATTGATATGGACCAAAACAGAATAATTTAATGACATTTATTACTGTTTTTTTGCATTTTGGAGGGGCCCTGGTAGTAGTGAATGTTAGTCTTCAATTCTGTGGTCGAGAGGTTTGGTAGTTTCCTTTTTGTTTTTTCATTCCCTTAAAGCATAGATTCTTAACCTAGGGCAATTTAAAAGCCATTTTTTGGATAACCATCTCAACATAATGGGTTTTATTTGTAGTTTATGTCTTTAATACATTTAAAAGAGGAGATGTCCATAAGTTTATCACACTGCTCCGGGGGGGTTGGTGATACAAAAAATGTTAAAAACTAGCATTCTTATCCCCAAAGGGAGATCAAGGTAATAGGGTACCCTTTGTTGTTGTTGTTCAGTCACTTATGTCTGACTCTCTGAGACCCCAGTTGCAGTTTTCTTGTCAAAGATACTGGAGTGGTTTGTCATTTCCTTATCCAGCTCATTTTACAGATGGGAAACTGAGGCAAACAGTCAAATAACATGCTTAGGGTCACCTGGCTAGTGTCTGAAGGCCAGATTTGAACTCAGATCTTCATGACTTGAGGCCTGGTGTTCTCTATTGCCCTACTTAGCTGCCCAATATGGTGCCCCAAGGTGGAATTAATATGCATAATGATGACTGGGACTGCAGTAAAAGAGTAAGGTTTGACCTAGTATATATATCCCATTTAAGAAACCAGGGAACTGTGTAATAAGTTTTGAAAAGACTTCTATCCCCCAAATATTTAAATATATGTTTTGTACTTGAAGAGTTAAGCTTTGTGCTTCTGGAAAATTCAAGGCTGTGAAACAGTGCAATTGTGTGAAATAAATATGCGTTTTATTGAGCCTGAGTGAAATCCTGTCTCAACTGTTGACCTCCATTTCTTGAGTTGCCTTTGTAATGGGACCCCAAAGCTTTTTGGGCTCTTTGCCTCATAGTCCTCTGGGTGTGAAATTTTTCTCCTGTATCTTCTGCCTTAGTTGATTTTCTTATTTTCCAGTCAGAGTATCAATTGCCACACAATCCTCCTGCTGCTTCTAATCTCTGCTGGACACTACTGCCACCTCCCACTGCTTCCAATTCCCTAGTTTCTGCTGCCTACTGCACACCTCCCTAGTCTTCTTTTCACTTTTCTTCTTCCTGTCTTTGGTCTCCTTTTCCCTGTGTATATTTTAACTTCAATATGGAAAAGACTAACCTATTATAGATATAGCTAGCCAATCAGGATGTTCCTTTTTTTTTTTTCCCCATGAGCTGACCTGAGCAATAATAGTTCAGAGCATTTCAGAATGGAAGCTGCAAAGTAGTTGAGGTTTTTATTGTAGTGACTGGTTATCATTCATGGGGAACCTCTAACCCCACCCTAATATTTGTATGCCTTGAAGTTTTATTTTAACAGTTTCATTTTTTTTGTTTGATGTAAAAAAAAATTTTGTAAGAACTCTTTGCAAAACACGCAATTCCTTAGCTAATCCTTTTTCCTCATAATTCAAGTATTCATCTTTGCAGTTAAAAAAAAAACTTTTTAAATTGCCTTAAATTCTTTCCGTTTATTTTTTTAAACCATTAATTAATAGCTGTTCCTTTAAATTCATAATCCATTCACTCTTTTGGGGACGCCCCCATTTTTTCCAGTAACAGAAGATGGTTCTTTTGGTGGGATTTTTTGGTTGTCACAGTTGTAATTGCTAACCTTGTTTAGCATTTTCACAGGAACTCCTCATTTTGAATTACTCCTAATATCCTAGTGTGTTCAGCAAACTGCGTAGTTGACATTTATAATTTGCATCATAAACTAAACTTCAGACTCTTGTGAAAATCTAGGTTATCACAAGTGATCTTAAAAGTGAGTTTTATTCACTTGAACCATCTGCCTGGAGACTTTTTATTTTGTAGTGGGGACAAATTAAGTTTTATCTGGTCTAAACCATTGACACTAAGAAAAGAGTTCACAAGATTATCTCCAGTTTGCTAATTGTAAATGAAATTGAGTGAGAATTTGTTCCTAACCTCCCCTTTGTAGTCCCTCTGAAATAAAATTTTGAATGAGGTGGTATTCTTGTGTCCTCCCACCCTTTCCCATCAGAGATTTAGGGCATTGCTAATGTGCCCCATTGTCTTCTCTGCCTAACGGAGTTGCTTCAGATTCACTGTGCTAACTTTATTCAGATTTCAGTGACTCGAAGGAAAGGATTATGTTTAATTTGAATTCACTTTATATTCACTTAATTACTCTCAGTTTGTGATCTTGGACAATTCCTCCTTCTTTTGGTCACAATTAGATTTTCCTAGTTCCCTAGAAGCACAGCACTATCGAGGGCCAAGTTTATTTTTATATTCTCTCATACAGTCACATGGATCCCTTGTTGTAAATAAATAGCAATTATAATTCACATTTTAAGATATTTACTTGATTTGTTATACTTTAATAAGAACTCATTTTTATGGATAGATCTTCAGGTTCAAATTTTTTTTTTTTTACTCTCTTTTGCCTGAGTTTCAAACAAGCAACAAATGACCAGTGTCCTCAGATCTACCCAGTAACTCAGATATGATCAGATTCAAAAATTGGTCACTTGAGATTTTGTCTTTGCCATTTCCCTTTTAAAAGAGACAATCCAAAATAGTGTTCTTTGGATTTGGAATTTGAATTTGTTACGGTCTTTACTTTTGGGAAAGTCTTTGACCATTTCTAAGCCTGTTTCTCAGTCTGTAAAATGGGATGATACTTATGCTAATTTCATGGGATTCATAGTATGAGGAAAGTAGATGAAAACTTTAAAGTACTGTATACAATAATTGCAAAGCATCGATTAAGGGCCTGTTATGTGTTAGCAGCTCAACTGCTTGCGGGACAAACAAAGACAAAAAATGAAATAGTCTCGGCATTCAAGAAGCTGACATTATAGAGGAAACAACACTGTGTAGAGGTATATGATTTGGCATTTGAGTGACTCTCCTCTTATATGGAATATCCCAAGGCCCAGAGGAGAGGAGGCAGAGCAAATAAAATTCAAAATATGAAATTATACTTTTCAAAAACACTCATCTCACAAATGAAAAGTTATCTGTGCATTATCTCAGTAAGTAATTTTAAAGATTTTTAAAAACGTGTTGACATTTTTGTTTTCTAGGGGTGGTGATAGGTTGCACCATTAGCCATACTCACCCAGTATCCCTTGTACAGTATGTGTTTGCAAGATGGCTCTGTGTGTGTATGTGTGTGTGTGTGTGTGTGTGTGTGTGTGTGTGTGTGTGTGTGTGTGTGTGTGTGTTGTTGGGGGGCCCCTCAGGAGTTTTGTTATTGATATGAAAAAAGAAGGCTATTTGTGTATATGTAAAACTAATTGACATACAGAGGAACTGATTTAGCATTCAATTGGAAAATAACATTTTGCTTTATACACAAATAGTGGTTCTCTGCTTTATGAATCAAGTTGGGGCTTCTTAGTCTCTAAGGGGATTTATATTCATATTGAATAAAGTATCAGACCTACTGATTCTGTTTAAGAAGAGAGCTCTTATTTTGGGATAGAAAGATACTTTAAGCATTTTTCTCTATTATAAAATGCTCATCTTAGGTAGACTCTAGTAGTATTTTATTTATAGTGTGTTAAATGAATCTAAGGAAACTGAATATATCATGGATGACTTTTTTTTTTTTTCTATCCTCTGGGAAAAGCTTATGCTAAGATGAGATCCAAAAATTAAGGTGATTCATTTCTCTTTGTTATTGTAAACTACAAAGTTTTAGGGAGGCTCATGATTTGGAGAACACCCCTCTACATGCCTAGTGAGAAGAGTAATATTTCTCTTTTTATAAGTTTAATATAGATAAAGGGATAGATATAGATATAGATATTGCTTTTTGGAGGAGGGAAGGCAGGACAGTTGGAGTTAAGTGACTTGTCCAAGGTCAAATGGCTAGCAAGTGTCAAGTGTCTGAGGTTGGATTTGAACCCACGTCTTTCTGACTCCAGGGCTGGTGCTCTATTCACTGCACCACCTAGCTGCCCCTACAAGTTATATTTTGAGTTGAAAGTCTTATCTATTTAATTGTTAATCAATTTGTGTTGCGATAGAAATCAATTTTAAATCGAAAAGAATCTTTAAATTAATTCATATATCTAAATTCTGGGTGTAACTTGGAGTGTGTTTCTTTTTTCTTTTTGGCTTTTTGGAGGGGGGAAGGCAGGGAAATTGGGATTAAGTGACTTGCCCAAGGTCACACAGCTAGCAGGTGTTAAGTTGAGGCCAGCTTTGAACTGGAGTCCTCCTGACTCCAGGGTTGTTGCTTTATTCACTGCGCCACCTAGCCGCCCTGGAGTGTGTGTTTCTTGATGCTGAAGGGTAGCGATGGAACTTGGTAACCTACAACACACATAATCAATTTTGAGAAAAAGGATGAATCATCAAGAGAGTTTATGCATTTATTCACTAATGGGAAGAGGCAAAAAAATGGGGATATCTCAATCTTTTGGGTAAAGGATAAAATAAAACCACTTAATAATGATCAGTATTAATTGAATGCTAAGTGAGCCATTTGATCAGTCCATTCCTTTATCTTTAAATTGGGAGGATATTTTGGTGCGACTTTCTTCACTGGGTTGAAGTAAGGATCAAATACAAATGTGATTGATAACCACTGATAAAATGCTATATAAAGTACTATTATTAGGCTATTTTTACTATTAGTGTAAGATGCTTGAAACAGAAAGTTAGGAAAGTAACACTCACTTGTTACAGTGTGTCCATGAGTTTTCTTCTGGTATACAAATGGATTCTGCCTGACTACTTTCTACTACTCTTAAGCAAAAGGCTACTCCTGAAGTCCTGTGGACTGTTTTTTCCAATTTTATACTTCCCCCTTTCCTGGTCTGACCCTGTCTCTTCTAATCTATTTTTCTTTCTGTGAGACAGGCCCAGTTTCCTGGGTCAGCATTTCTGGTACTGCCCCACACAGTATCAGTAGGGGTGCTTTGAGGAAAATTCTGTAGTAGTGAGGGCTTTTTTCCTTCTCTAAAATATTAAATATGAAATCATATATATATATGTATAATTCTTATTACATGTAATAGGTTTTCAGTATGAAAAAGGCTTAATTTCATCCTTTGCTTTGGAATTTCCCTGACCCTCCCTTCATCCCTGGGGCATTTCATCTTCTGCAGATGCTCAGAAAAGCATTTATGGTTCCCATCAAAACATTTTCAGTCAACTTTATCTTTCAGTGTATTTGATGCTGCAAAGTGTTTTTGTGACCAAATTAGATTGAGAAATACTGTTCTGGGGATGCAGGCAATATAGAAAGCTTCTTCTTACCCTTCTCAATCCTACTAGTCTTTAGAACACTGAACTCATTCCTACTCATTGTAAACCCTAGGAGATTTCTCAACCTGGCTTTCTTGGTTCCTCTTTCTCTTCTCAGTCTGCTGAACTTGACTGCTGATTGCTGAAGGCTCCCAGTTACTCTCAGGACCCTGGAAGGTCCTTAGAAATGTAAATGAGTCTAACAAAGGGAGGAGGAGGAGGAGAAGGAGGAGGCTTTTTGTAACTTTGGGACAGCTCTTCAGATTTGAAGTGTGGGTTAATTTATGCACTTTCCATTTACTAGTTTTCTTTTTGCTGCATTTGGATTCTTGGTGTACCTTGTAAGTACTGTTCACACCTGACCCTATTTAATTTACTAGGTTTGACAGGATCACAGCCTCTAATAGTATGAAGGGGGCACTATGGGAGAGGCTGTGATCTTGTCAAATCTTGTAATGCCAATTTGTCTGACATGGAATGAATTCTTTCGGCAGAGGGGAAAAAGAATTTTTTGAAAAAAAAATGTGAATTTGGAAACAATTGTATTTTGTTGAGAGTGCTATAATTTTCAAAAAATAGTTTGTGGGAAACAGATTACATTTATGTGAGAAGGATTTCATATTCTGGCTGACTAACCACTGCCGTTCACTCTTTGTTTTTAAAGTGCCAGTTCTCCTGGTCCTGAATACTAATTTGCATCTTATTTTCATGAGTTTGCATGTTATGACCAGGAATATCTAACTTAAGTAAAATAGAAATAATTAATATAGCAAATCAATTTTGCAGACATTTATTTTCTCAAACTAGATGTAATAAGGATTTTGTATACTTTTGAATACAACAGTTTTTAAAAACCAATTAATTTAATTACTGTTCTGTTGAGAATGTGAATGTGAACACAGTGAGCTATAGCTTCTTGTTAGTCCTTTGCACAGTGAGTCAAGGGGGCAGATGGATAAATAGAAGAAGAATGGCTGTGCTGCCCACATACAGCCCATAAACTAGTTCTTTCTGAAGCCATCTAATCTTCTAAGAGGGATTTTTAAGTGTTGAATTGCTTTGATAGGCAAATTACGTGTTCCTTGTTTTCCCTTTAGTTCTTTACTTTCTTGTTGTCAGGCCTTGTATTCTATCTGTTGAATCTCGGTAAAATATTACCATACAAGCAAGTTGCTAAGGGATGCTGTAGATTTTTCCTTTATGAAACTGAGAGAGGCAAAAAAGCATAATCAGCAAGGCTGTGATATTAGGATCACTGTTATTGAAGGAATGGGGAGAAAACTTGGTTCAAGTGCTGGCCCTGTCACTAAGCCTCTGTATAAATGGACAGATTTTTAACTTGAGGATTTTCATTTGATGCCATTAAAAGGAAGGCTTGTACTAGATGGTCTCAAATTTTATGAAGGGGTATGATTTGTTTTTATACAATAACTGGAGATCACTCAAGGTCTTTTCTATATGTAACTCGTTAGTACTGTTTCTCAGGCTGGTGTGCTTAATCAGGGGGTCTGTCTGCTCAAGATGTTTGTATTCATAACATGTCCAAAGGTAGTGAAACAAATGTATCATGGCCAGGACCTAATTCTCTATATTCTTGTTCTGAACACAGTTCAGTACCATCCACCTGGAACTTGAGCCCTTCGTCTTTAAATCCTGAGACCACTTTCTTTCCTAGTCCTTCACCATAGTCTCTGGACTGACTTTCCTTGTTTCTGTGGCTCAGCAGGTATCTAGCAGGCTCCTTGACCTAGAGCTCATGGTGTTTACTCTCTGTGTGAGTTTGGGTGAACCACTTAATCTCTCCGAACATCAGTGTCCTCATTTCTAAATGAGAAGGGAGGAAGGGGGAGGGTGTTGAGCCAGATGGCCTTAGAATTCCTTCCATCTTTTGAACTATGATCCTCTGAGAGGTGCCATGCCTGTGGGGAAGAGGAAGGGAAAGGAGTAAGCATTTATATGGCCCCTACTAGTGCAAGGCACTATACCAAGTACTTCAAAAATATTATCTCGTTTAATCCCAATGACAGCCCTGTGAAGTAGGTGTTGTTATTGATCCCCATTTTACAGTTGAAGAAACTGAGGCAAATAGAGGTTAAGTGACTTCCCCAGGGCCACACAGATTGTGAGTGTTTGAATCCAAATTTGATCTCATTTCTTTCTGACTACAGACCTGGCATTTTATCCACTATGCCACCTACATACCTCAACTAGGGGCTACTAGAGATAAAGCCTTTACTTTATTTTGGTACTATTGAACTGATTGTACCCAAAGCAAGCAAACAAAAAAACCTTTTCATTTTCCTTTTCTGGGCAACATACATTTTGTTATTTAATGTTTCCCCTTTCCCCACTCAAGCCCAGGCATGGTGTGGTACCCTAAAGGACAGCCCTTTGTCCTTGCATGTTTACTAGTCACAGAGGGAAATATGATTCCTCATTGACAGAGAGCTATCTGAGTCCAAGTGGAAGGTACAGACTTCAGTGGGAGGAAGAGAGAAGTGGGAAGGGAGTTCAAGGAAGATGGGATGGAAAAAGGCAAGATGTTAACTTGTGAGTGGTAGATAGGAGGTCTCCTTGAAGCTGCAGATATGTGTGGAAGCTGTTCCCAGCATAATGGCCCTGAACTTTTGGAGTCTGCAGCTCTAGAGATTGTTAAGAGAGAATTTTGCTAATGAGATCATTCTTTCCTTAAGTTGAGCTCGAATTTTTTTTTATCTCACTCCAAAATTAATTTTTTAACTTCAGCATTTTCTGTTGTATCCCTAATATAGTCAACCTCTCTGATTTCTGCTTACAACTTACTTTGATAAAGAGGCTTAATACCTCTTCTTTACTATGGAGATGCAAGTTGGTCCAGTGGAAAGAAATAGTTCTCAATTCAGGGGACCTGGATTTGAATCTCACTCCTAATGCTTATCATGTCTGTGACCTGAGTCAAAGCTACTTACCTTACTGCAGTAGTAATGGAATTTGAAGATCCCCTTGTATTGGCAAGGTAATAGGTACTTAGCACTTAGTTTCAAGTTAAGTATTAAGACCCAGAACTTGTGAATCCCACAGTAGGATGGACTTGTTGATATAACAGGAAAAGGCTAATACCATATATAAGGAAAAGCACAAGATAGAGATTGGAGCAAGCTGAGGAGCAGAGGTCCAGGCTACAGAAAGTGATTTTGATTTTGAGAATGGAACTTATGGTGGAGGAGCTTCTTCTGAGAGCCAGCCAAAACTTCTGCTGAGAGCTTCTGAGAACCAGCCAGAGCTGCCCAAGACTTTTGAGAGCCATCCAAGCTGCTGAGGACTTCCAAGTGCCAGCCAGAGCTGCCAAAGGAAGCATGACTGTGGTGTTGGTACTTTGTCTGTCTGTTTTTGGTCTATGTTGATTTCACAGGCAGAAAGTGATTTTGATAAGGGTGCTAGCAATGTGAATGAATGTTATTGTGGCTTTGTTAGGCTTCGTCTTCCCAGGAACAGAAACTGTGAAGGACTTGATGTGGACTGCTCTCCTCGGGTATTTAATGTTGACTGATGATATTGTAACTTAATTGTGACCTAGGGGTGAATGGTCTTTGTACTTTCCACTACCCCTTAAGAGGGTTCTTAGTAGTGACTGATATATTGTAACTTAATTGTGACCTCGGGCTGGATGGCCTTTGTACTTTGTGATTGACTAAATGAATGTACTTTGTTTAAGAAGGAAGACTTTAGGATTGAAGAGATTAAGATGGTGTGACCTAGGGGTGGACCTTGTGATTGACTAAATGAATGCACTTTGTTTAAAACTATGTGACCACTTTGGTGAAAACTATGTGGCCATTTTAGTGTTAAGTTCTTGAGTTGTGACATGGTGAATGCTGTATTTTGATATTCTGTGAATGTTTTGCTCTGGTTTGTTACTGAATAAATAGAGAGTTCACTATACTGTGTAATCAGAACCTTCAAAGCACCCAGTACCTATATGAACACAACTACAAAAAACTTTTCACACAAATAAAATCAGATCTAACTAATTGGAAAAACCTCAATTGCTTATGGCTGGGTCAAGCTAATATAATAAAAATGACAATTTTACCTAAATTAAATTATATATTTAATACCATACCAAAAAAGTACTTTATAGAGCTAGAAAAAATAGTGACAAAATTCACTGGGAAGAACAAAATGCCCAGAATATCAAGGCAATTAATGAAAACAAATGCTAGGGAAGGTACCTAGCTGTACTAGATTTTAATCTCTGTTATAAAGCAGCAGTCCTCAAAACTACTTGGTACTGAGTACTGAGGAATAGAGTAGTGGATCAGTGGAATAGATTGGATACAAATGACTCAGTAGTCAATGATTATATTAATATACTGTTTGGTAAGCCCAAAGACCTCAGTTTTTGGGATAAGAACTCACTATTTGGCAAAAACTGCTGGAAAAACTGGAATATAGTATGCCAGAAACTGGGCATAGACCACCATCTAATGCTGTACACCAAAATCAAGTCCAAACAGGTGCACTATCTAGGTATAAAGGCTGATACTATAAGTAATCTGGGGAAGCAAGGAATAGTTTACCTGTCAGATTTATGGAGTAGGAAAGACTTTATGACCAAAGAAGAGTTAGAGAGCATTATAAAATGCAAAATGGATAATCTTGATTACATTAAATTGAAAAGTTTCTGTACAAACAAAGCCAATGTAACCAAGATTAAGAGGGAAGTAGAAATTGGGAAAGAATTTTTACAACCAGTGTCTCTAATAAAGGCCTCATTTCTAAAATATACAGGGAATTAAGTAAAATTTATAAGAATACAAGTCATTCCCCAGTTGATAAATGGTCAAAGGATATGAACAGGCAATTTTCAGAGGCAGAATTAAAGATATCTATAAGTATATGAAAAAATGCTCTAAATTACTATTGCTTCAAGAAATGCAAATCAAAACACCTTTGAGGTACCACATCTCACCAGTCAGATTGGCTAAGATGACAGAACAGGAAAATGACAAATGCTGGAGAGGATGTGGAAAAATTGGAAAACTAATGCATTGTTGGTGGACCTGGGAACTGATACGACCATTCTAGAGGGCAATCTGGAACTATGCCCAAAGGGCTATAAATAATTGCATACCCTTTGACTCAGTAATACCACTTCTGGAGTTGTATCCCAAAGAGATCATAGAAGTGTGAGGAAGACCCATATGTACAAAAATATTTAATGTAGCTCTCTTTGTGGTGGCAAAAAACTGGAAATTAAGGGGATTCCCAGCAATTGGGGAACGGCTAAACAAGTTGTGGTGTACAAATGTAATGGAATACTATTGTGCTATAAGGAATGGGGAGGAAATGGACTTCATATTTACCTGGAAAGGCTTATACAAATTGATGCTGAGTGAGAAGAGCAGAACCAGGAAAAATTTGTACAAAATTACAGACACATATGCATGATGATCAACCTTGATAAACTGGACTCTTTTCAGCAATGCACAGTTATAAGACAACTGTACAAGTCTCAGGATGGAAGGAGAGATCTATATTCAGAGAAAGATCTAGAAAGAACAAAGTTTAAATGGAGACTGAAGCAATCTACATGCGGTCATTCTTTTCCATATTTGGTTTTGTTTCTTTTTGCCCACTGTTCATTCCACTGGTTACAACCCTTCTATACAACCAGAATAATGTCCAGTGTGAAAGTATTTGTAGATCTTATACTTGATTGCATGCCTCTGTGGGTGGGAAGGGAGAGGGAGAGGAGAAAATTTGAAACTCAAAGGATTCTGGAACTGAAACTTGTAAACTAAAAGTAAATAAACAAATCAATTTTTAAAAAAAGAACCTTGAAAGCTGTTCACAGTAGCAGTTCTCTGGAAAGCTGCTTGTGCTTGGCTTCACACCTCCCTGGTTCTTAGTTGTCTTGGCTCTTAAAATAAGAGGTTGGAGTAGATCACTCCTAAGATCCTTCACTGCAATAGAATTGTAATCCAAATATCATATGATTTAGTAGCTAATTTTTATTTTTTTTTTTAGTCAAATGATTTTGTAACTATTTGACAGATTCATGTTATATGGATATAACTTCTGGGTCAAAATAATCTCCAGAGAATCAAAATTTCAGGTCACCAAACAAGTAATGAAGACACCTAATAGTGGGCATAAATAGACTGTGATTTCTTGTCAAATACAAATTGTGTTCTAGTATAAATGTGTGAGATAAACCAATATGGTGTTGGAGGGGATAGTATGCTTTATGTGGGGTGTGAATGAAACTTTTGTGATTCAGATCCTTTTCCTGATAGAGGCTAGTTCTGTGACTGTGGGTAAGCCACTTTTTCTGACACATCTAAGTTTAGGAATAATCTCTGTGTAACATCTACATTTATACAGTTGCTGTAAAGCTCACTTGAGTTAATTTCCTATAAAGCTCATTACAGAGTTTAAGGAACTATTTAAATAGTCATTGTTATAGTGAGGATGTCACCCTACAGATAGGTAATAAGAAAAGGAGGCAAGCTTGTCTTGTAAGAGGGAGAGATAATAGTAACTAGTCTACTTACTTCATTGCTACTTCAGTTAAGAAGTAACTTAACTTAATGTAGTTAAGGCCAGTTTACTTCAGTTAATGTAACTTAATTGCACCCCATGCGTGGAGGACTTTGACCTTTTTGTACTGTGTGATTGAATATCTCATGCAGAAGCAGCTTTCCAGATTGTGAATACATAGTATAGCAAATTCACTATTTATTCAAAAACAAATCAGAGCAAAACATTCACAGAAAATCAAGGTACAGCCTTCACAGGGACATCATAACTCAACAACTTATCACTAAAATGGCCACATAGTTTTCACCAAAGTGGTCACATAATTTTGAACAAAGTACAATTATTTAGTCAATCAATCACTTAGTAACTCAATCATAAAGTACAAAAGGTCAAAGTCTTCCACCCATGGGGCATACTGAGTTACAAATTAGTCACTATTCAGTCATCATACACAAACCATCCACCCCTTGGTCACAAGTAAATCACAATTTCATCACTACTCAGTACCTATGGAGAGGTCTTTTCATCTTGACTCGGGAAAGACTTTCAGCTTCCATGGCTCCTCTTCCATGGTCCCAGCTCCTGTCCGAATCTAACTAAGCACCACCTGAGTTGAAAGGCAGATAGCTCCCAGCTCCTTGTCCAGCTCTCTGTGCAGTTCCTGCTCCATATTGGAACTCAATATTGTTCCTGGGAAGACAAGGTTTAACAAAGCCACAAGAACATTCATACACATTAACAAAGCCACAGCATTTGTACAAAATACCAGCACCACAGTCATGCTTCCTCAGTCTTCTGCAACTCTGGCTGGCCCTCAGAAGTCCTCAGCAACTTCATTCTCAAAATCAAAATCACTTTCTCAAGATCAAAATCACTTTCTCCATTTTCAAAATCAAAATCACTTTCTCCACAGAAGTTCTAGTCCAGCAGCAGCCACCCAGGCTTCAAGTGCTCATCCCCAAGAAGTTCTGACTTTCCCAGCTTGGGGTTTTTCCTTGAATACATTATTGCTGCTCCCTGTTCAGCCTCTTCCTTTTATGTCAGCAATAGGGGTTCATAACTTCTGTTTCTTTAACAGAGACTTAATTTGAAAGTGGGTGCTAAGTACACCTCTTAGCTTAGCAATACAAAGGGATCTTCAAATTTTGTTACCATTACACTCCTCTGATCTGCCTTCCCTTCTGTCAGTCCCCTACCCTCCCCACTTAATCTCTTTCTTTCCTACTTCCTTGCTAGGTAAGACAGATTTCTATAGTCAACTGACTGTGTATATCATTCCCTATTTAAGCCAATACTGGTGAGAGTAAGGTTCAAGTGATGCTCCTCACCCACTTTCCCATATTCCACTCCCATGTAATGGGTTTCTCTCTCTCTCTCTCTCTCTGTATATACATGCGCACACACACACATATGTATGTATATATAAATGTGTGTGTATATTCCTGCTAGCTATATTATCAGTGATAAAATTTTTAAAAATTGCCAATATCATATTCCCACATAGAGATGTAAACAGTTTAGCTTTATTGAATCCTTTGTTTGTTTCCCTTTTTTACCTTTTTATGCTTCTCTTGGGTTTTGGTGTCAGAGGTCAGATTTTTGGTTTTGTTCTAGTCTTCTCCATATGAAATCTTGAAATCTTTCTATTTCATCAAATGACTGTTTTTTCCCTTGATGTCTTATGCTTAATTTTGCTGGGTATGTGCTTCTTGGTTGTGGTCCTAGCTCCTTTGCTTTCTGGAATATTATGTTCTTTGACCTCTAATCCTTTAATGTTGCAGCTGCCAAATCCCATGTATTTCTGATTTTGATTCCCTGATATTTAAATTGTTTCTTTCTGACCACTTGTAGTATTTTCTTTCCCTGATCTAAAAGTTCTGAAATTTGGCTACAGTGTTCCTTGGAGTTTTTAATTTTGGGATGTCATTCTGGAGGTGATTAATGAATTCTTTCAATGCCTATTTTGCCCTCTGGTTCCAGGGCACCAGGGCATTTTTCAGTGATAATTTCTTGAAAGATTCTGGCCAGGTCCTCCTTTTGACTATGTCTTTCAGGTAGTCCAGTGATTCTGATGTTGTCTCACCTGTATCAGTTTTCCAGGTCAGTTGTTTTTCCATTGAGGTGTTTTACATTTTCTTCCATTTTTTCATTCTTTTGAATTTGATTCTCAGTGTCTTATAGTCATTTCCTTCTACTTGCCCAATCATAACTTTTCAGGTGTTGTTTTCCTCAATTAGTTTTTGCACTATCTTTTCCATTTGATCAGTTGTACTCTTTAAGGAGTTACTTTCTTCAGTTGATTTTTGTATCTTCTTTTCCATTTAGCCAATTTTACTTTTTAAGCAGTTTTCCAAGCTGTTGACTTTTTTCATAATTCTCTTGCATCACTCTCATTTTTTCTACAATTTTTCTTCTACCTCTCTTATATGATATTTAAGCTCCATTTTGTGCTCTTCCATGAATTGGTGAAGAATGGAATGGGTGAGGGCAGACTCTCCTATTTTTCCTGCTTTACTCTCTACTTATCTTCTCCCTTCGTCCAAGACCTTTTTTTTTTTTTAAATCTCTCTCTGTCTCTACATACATACACACACACACACACAAACACACACACACGTATCTGTATATTTAATAAGGGGGGGATGAGAAGGGAGGCAATCAGGGTCAAATGATTTGCTCAAGCCCTGGGTTTGAGATCACTTCCTCTTTTTTTGGGGGGGGCGGTGTTGCACATAGGTGTTTTGACATTGTTGCCCTCTTCTGAGTTTGTATCTTGGTCTTCCTTGTCATAATAGTAACTTTCTGTGGTCAGATTATTTTTTTGTTGTTTTTTTGCTCATTTTTTTTCCATTTCTTTGAAATGTGACCTCTTCTCCCAGAGTGGAAGGGGCACTTCCTCAGGCTTCATGTGCCAGTGACTGTAGGCTCTAGCTGTTTACCTGGTGTTGCACTGATATTGCACTGGGGTCCATGGGGACCCTTGTGTCTGGTGCTGCACTGCAGAGATGTTAAGGGGGGGTGATTGTAGGTTGGAGGGGTCTGGCAGCTTACGTGATGCTGAACTGGGGTTTTAGTGTGATGTCTAATGGGTATTTCTGTGTTTCCCCTGGGCTACACTGAAGCATTGGAGGTCTGGCCTCTGGAGGATGCCTGTTTGTTTAGGACTACACTGAAGCATCAGCTAGAGTCTGCTGGTTCTCCTGGCTCTGCTAAGGCATGTAGGGGGTCCTGGTGTTGGTGCTTGCCTGCTACACCACACTGCTAGGGCCTAGGAACTTTCACTGGGTTGCTGAGTTGGTGCTTGCTTGAACATTTTCTGTCCTGGACTGTGTTCCCCTTTCATCCAAATAAGATGGACCTTTCTTGCTGATCCTTCAAGTTTCTTGGGTTAAGAGAATGTTTCATGCTGTCTTTTTGCTGGTACTAGGCTGTTCTAGGATTGGTTTTAGGGAGCTAGTTTATGGGTTTTTGGAGGTGACTATGGGAGAATTACAGTGATTAACTGCTTACTCTACCATGTTGGTTCCTGGAAGTAGAATCCATGGAAACTTCATTATAAAGTGTCGAGGTTAGGGAGGTGAGTAAGTAGTAGAGGCAAGGATACATATTTTTTTTTCTCAAGAATTTTGGGATTTTGGTCTAGGAATCTTAAAAGCAAATTAAGCTTGGTCCTGGACTGCAAAAAGTAGACAATCTGACTGACAACACTTGGTCCTATACTAGCTGTCCCAAAAGCCTTAGTGTAGTTTTAAACTATTAAAGCTGTTTAAGCACTTAAGTAATTAAAGCTTAAAACCTCCCTAAGACTTTTGGCATACTGTGTATATATGTATGTGTGTACTGTTAATCACAATTAAAGGCAATTAACAGTAAACTTTGAATTGTACAGAAAGTAAGCACATTGTTTACAATGTATACATACAAAACCTGAAAGGATTAACTCCTTTGTGAGCTACTTTGGTACCTGCAGTAGGGAGCAGAAGTCTGTTGTTCACATAAGAATAGATGGATGAAGGTTTTTTTAGTGAGTGAAAGAACTTGAACTGTTTTCCCTTAGGAACTGGTGTAATATGGCAGAGGATTCATTTTTTATATCCTCTTCCATGCTTTTTGATTGAACTATATGGGTAAGATTTTTTTTTTGTTGTTGTTGTGTGTGTTGTGTCTAGTAGGTATTTATTGTATAGTTAGAACCACATTCCTATGAATGTGGTGTTGCGCATAGGTGCATGTACTTTTTTCTCCTCCATTTAGTTTAAACTCTTGTGTGATCACAATCTTCTTATAGTCTTTAGGTAGTAGAATATATTTAGTTTTTTTTTTTAGATCAACAAACTACTTAACTGAAATCTTTTGAATTATTTTATCAGAAACAAATCTTACTACATCCATTTTTCCCACAGAAGGGAAAATTACTTTATCAATTATGTCATAGGAAGCTTGATGTTCCTATATATGCAATAGAAAGTGACAGATGCTGCCAGCTTTAAGATGGGGCCTAAAAGCATTAAAAAAAAAATGGAATTATAGTACAGTGTATTTTATTTGTTCTGCCTGACAGGCCAAGTGCTTTGCACACCCTGCTGAGCTGAGCCTAGAAAAACCTGCTGTTCTGCCAGTAGCTTCCCTATGGAGCATAGCATTCTTTAGATTTTCCTAATGACTCTGATGTCATAAAGGGAGCTTTATTAAAATAAATACAGTATGAGATTTTCATTCTAATGGTACCCTGACTAATTCAATAACCAACCCATGCCTTACTCTTCTTTAGCAGTGCCATCAATTAAAGGAGCTTCTAGTAATTGTATACCTGGTAAGAATGGTGTTTTCAAAAAGTATGGTCCTATCTGGATGCATGCAATAATAACATCTTTTTAAGGTCTTTATCTGAAGACCTACTTGTGTTTTAGAATGATTACCTAGCCCCTTGACCTGCTGTGAGAATAATTAAATAATAATGCTTACCCCTATTTGGAGGAGGGAACTACTTATACACAGTGAGATTAAATGCTGCCCTTGGGCTATCTATCATGTCAGCCCCATTGACAGGATTGGAAGTGGTGGCTAATTTAGCCTTCTGCTTTAGTTGGTAATGGCAGATCCCACTAATGTGTTCTAACTTATTACTTGCCCCCCTCCCCACCCAAATTAATTTGTTTTTAATAATGGATTTCAGAATCAAAAAGAGCATGCAGTCTTGAATTGATGACTTCATAAATTTACTTCTCCCCCTCTCCATCCCACCCCTCAACCAAACCACAAGGACAGCTTGGTGCTAGGCAGGAAGAAGATGTTAAATCTATTACTCATTAGCTCATTGGACATATTTTGGAAGTTTGATAATTTGAGGATAGCGTATGAATTAATGGTAATATTTCAAGGATGAATGCCTTCATCAGTGTGGTACAGCTTCTACTGATGCAGATTGCAGCCCCTCTGTGCCTCAGTGGGTGGTCTTAATGAATTGCTGTGGCTGAAAAAAAATCATCACTTAATGGCAAATCT
This sequence comes from Pseudochirops corinnae, assembly GCA_028646515.1. NCBI lineage: Eukaryota > Metazoa > Chordata > Mammalia > Diprotodontia > Pseudocheiridae > Pseudochirops > Pseudochirops corinnae. Next base: position 136,852,223 of record CM053591.1, read on the forward strand.
TGTGGTGATAGAACCTTGTCAGTCTTCAGGCTCAGTGCTGTTCAGCTAAAGATGGAGGCTGCCCTATCCTGAGAACTAGAAAAATCAGAGCTTGTACTCTGTGGTCAGGGTCACCTTCATTCCATGATGCCTCCAAAGGAGAACTCAAATGAATTTAGAAATACTTTTGTGAGAGATTAAACCTGGGACATTTTGCACATCTGGTGCGATTACTTAAATATTCACCTATTATGAACTTGATGATTGGTGTATGTTTTTAGGATTACCGCATCTTTATACCTGCCCAGATGGAGAATTTGTGCTCCAGAATACTAGGATGGTTTGCTCATTGTATTGCAAGTATGAGGACCTGGGTTTGAATTCTGACTCAATTAATTATCAATTCAGTAATTCATCTGAACAAACACTTATTGAGCACCTGCCATGTGTAAGGGGTTCTGCTAGGTAGGTGCTGCAGAGAGAAAGAGCCATCTCCCCAGATAAATCCAAGCCTAGAATGAAATCCCAAACGTCCCTCTCCCAAAAAGTCTGCAGGAAGGGACACATACATGGGCATGCATGCACACACACAGACACACAGACTTCCCTTCCCTTCCCTTCCCTTCCCTCCTCTCAAGGAAGTTGTGTTCTACTTGGAGACCAATTGAGATAATAATTGTAAAACCAGGTACATAGTAAGAATTATATAAATGTTAGCTATTACTGTGGTTGTGGTTGTGATTGTTATTATTTACTGGCTTTGTGACCAGGGACAGGTTACTTGGACCTCCTCAACACCTCCCCCCCCCCAAATTTGTGACTGTTTTCTTATCTCTACAATGAGTGAGTTCGACTAAATGCTCCCTAAGATTTGTTGTAACTTTAAGTTGCATGATTTTCCTAGTACCATGCGGTAAGATTATAGTGCAAGTCAAGGATAGATCAGGAGACAAAATTGTGTTTCCAGATCATTTTATGCATGATAGAATTGAAAAAAAAAATCTGAAACAGAACACTAAATTTAAAGAGGCTACTGACTTCATAACCTTGCACTTATCCCCCAATTAGTCTCTCTGAGAGCCTCTCAATGGGAATTTTTAAAGATGTGGTTAATAAGAAAATAGAAAAATAATTGTCCCATATAAAGCCTGGAAACTTATTATGATAGAGGTGTTTTGGGGGAAATCTCATCTTTTATAGGCTATAGACAAGATAACAATCTATTGTACAATATTTAATTCTACTATTATCATTAAATTATCCAAAACTGAAAGGTTAAAAAAAATAAATTTCTATTTCTTGTATAAGCTAATTACTTTTTGATCTTTTATTCCTCTTAGGTAAAGAACCTACAGTGTAAATGGGTTTATTGAGAGCTCTTTTCACTTTGGAGCATTTTTGTAACAGACATGCATCATCAGAAATTTGGATGGAGTACCCTTATATATTTGGCTTTAAATTTTTAGAATAAAAACAAAATCCTTTATAGATTTTAAATTAATTTACTAAAAGCAGTGAATTATTCAAATTAAATTAATTCAACTCAAGTGTGATAAATTTTTCTGTTTTGCTGTGAGGGAGAAGTCAGAAGCATAGATCATTAGAACTGAAAGGGGCCTTAGAGATCTTTGAGGCATCTTGATTATTTATTCATTTGCTCATAATAGTGAATAATACTCATAATAGTGAATAACACTCACATTAGCATTAAATTCATTCACGTGAAGAACAATAGTCACTTCTTATTCCAAACAGCTGCTCCATATGGGGTATGTACACTGAAAAAAACAAATTGGCCCCACCACATCTTTTAATAATGTCACCTTTGAAATTGATCAGGTAGATGTAGCCCTTTGTTGGAGGAAATTGGCTAATAATTGAGATTGGGGGGCATATAGATCTGTCATACAAATGACTTAAGATGAAATTAACAGATAATGACATTCTGTAGTGGTTTCCTTAGACATACTATTTGGGAATATGCTCCTCTGCATCTAGTACTGTACCTTTGACCTTGACCCCCTCAGCAATTTATATTCTATTCCATGTGAAATGCTAATATCCCCATTATGTGATATGAAGATGAAAATACTGTGCTGAACTCCTGAGACCCAGGTTCTGGAGCCACCCCGTTGCTATGGTATGACTTGGTGAAGTCAGTTTTCCTCATTTGTAAAATGAGAGGATTGAATTGGGTGATACAGTGTTGATGAATGAATGGAATGTGGTATTGTGGAAGGAGCACTTAAAGGATTTAGAGTTTGATCATATGGGGATTTAAATTCCAACTCTGGTCTTTTCCACCTATGTGATGATGATGGACAAATAATAGAATCTCTCCAGGCTACAGTTTCCTCATCTGTAAAATGAAGGGGCCTACGTGATCTGGGTATCTGGTTCCAAAGCTGATGAATAATAACACATCACATTTGTATACTACTTTGTGATTTATGGAGTGATTATAGAGGTTATCACTTGCTGATGAAATTGTCTTACAACTGGTATTTTGATTTTATGAATGGGAATATTTAAGATCAGAGAACTAAAATAATTTGCCTAAGGTCCCAAAGTATGTGGCAGAGCCAGAATTTTTAGCTTAGATCTGATTTCTGATTGGAGGGAGGAGCCAGTACCTCCAAACCTCCATTTAAGGAGGTGGTCCAGTAGAGGCACCTCCTCATTTCTCACTTATCTGACTTCTCTACTGTGCCCCTGCATGGTACCTTTCCCTTTTCCCCTTTTTTTGTATGTTGTCTTCCTCCATTAGATTGTAAACTCCTTGAAGAGAGGGATTATCTTTTTCCTGTTTGTGTCCCTAGCACTTAGCACAATGTCTGGTACATAGTAGTTGCTTAATGATTGTTTATTACTGCCTACATATTGCTTTTCCCAGTATGTTAGTCTTCCTCTTGCATGAACTCATAAGTTCTCTTTCAGCTGTAACATTCCAGGAGCCCCAGGTATCAGATTTCAAGTCTTATGTTCAATTGATGTATTCTATAATCTCGCTTAATATTTTACACGTTGTCTCTCATTTCTCTGATGCTTCAGTGGCTCTGTGTGTTTATCTCTGAAGGTGTTCCCTCCATTGGTACATATTGCAACCCATCCAGATTTTATCCCATGTCTTTCTTGCATAGATTCTCATCAGACAGGCCACCCAGTGTGCTGGAAGCCTTTTATGTCTTTTTTCATGTTAAGGTTACCAATCTGTTAACCATCTGTTATTCCTTGCTCACGTCACATAGCCAGATCATTTCCTTTTAAAAAATTCTTTGTGTTTGTGTGTGAACTTAATAATCATCCACAAACACAAATATTTCAATATTAAAGAGTTGCAAGAAAGGCAATTATGTAAGACATTTATTTGGGTGTAGGGGGTAGGTTAACAAACATTTATTTAGTGCTTTCTCTATGCCAGGTTCTTAGGTAGGCAATGGGAATGCAAATACAAGTAGAAGGCAAGTTCCTGACCTCAAGAATCTTATATCCAAAAAGGGAAGACCACACTTAAAATGAAGCTAAAAAGGGGGAGGGAAGCATGAGGATGAGATGAAGTGTTTGTGGATTCTGTGGTAGAAGAAGTCAGGAGTATAGCCTAGAGAAAAATGAGAAATGGTTGGCTTGGCTGCCCTCCTTAAATTGAGATAAGGGGGTGGTAATAAGGACAAAAGAGATTTTAAAAAGTTTTAAAGAAATTCACAGAAAAAAAGCAAAGTGCAGAAGTGAACCCAAACAGATTCCTTCTTTTTCGCATTGTACAATTCTTCCTTGCTTTCTCTCATCCCATTTCTTGAGCCTATATTTTAATTGAAAATATCCTGCAATTTCCTGGTACGTACTATGTGTCTCTACGCTGATCTTTGGGTCACCTTTAATTTCTCAAAGATTCTGATATTTGTAACCATAGAACATTGATGGCAAAATTTTTCTTTTAGAAAAGATTTGTCTTTGCAATGTGAACCAGTTTGGGAATTTTATTAGCACTGAACAATTTCCCAAATGTAACCTCCTCATTCTCCTTTCTATTTGATTCTGGACCAAATTCACTGCTTATCTATGATGCTTGTCCTAAGTTCATGTATTCACCAGCACAAATGCAGCTATCATTTTATTACATGTTGTTTCATAGGTATGTTTGCATCTATTTCATTTTTCTTGAGTGGATTGTTAGGCAATCCTTTTTGAGTAAATAGGATCATTCTAATGATCTAATATTCTAGATCACTTGAAGGGAAATGTTCTTCCTGAAAAAGAGAAGATTTATGGAGGATGTGATAACTATCTTCAAGCATCAGATGAGTCTTCTTATGGAAAAAGGATTCGATTTAATTCTGATGGGCCCCAGAGGGTAGACCAAGAAACTGTAGGTAAAAGTTGCTGAGGCAGATAGATGACTTTAGGCAGAGAAACTGGCACTCTCATATCAGTATAGATTGGACTAATCTGTCTCTAAGATTTTCGTGAATCTAAGAGAAGCATTCCTTTTAGCGCAATATGTAGGACTATACAGCCTGTTTTCAGATTTGGGGAATGGGGAGTTAACTTGTACTGAGGCAGTGGATACATCTCTTACTTTTATAGACACTTTGCTGTTCCTTCTCTGCTGCTGTTATATTGTCTTTGCCCTGTTCTTCTTGGACCAGTCAGCACATCATCATCATCATCTTGTTCTTGGAGTGGCCAGAGATGACTTGTTCTTTGTTATTATCCACTGATCCTGTTACTTCTCCAAGGTGGCGATGCTGCTCAGTACTAGCCCACGGATTTCTCCTCCTATCCTATGACTATTTAGAATAGGGATTAAATGTGTATATACTCCATGTATAACTGATGTCAAATTGCTTTTCTTTTCATTGAGCAGGGAGGGGAAAAAAGGAGGGAAGTTGGAACTCAAAATTTCAAAAAAATGTTAAAAATTGTTTTTACATGTGATTGGGTAAATAAAATATTTAGACAGTGAAAAAAACCACACATATATGTGCTCCCAGTTAGGGGAGTAGGCCATGCCTTGGTGCTACCACCACTATTCTTTCTCTAGGGATTTAACTCAGTGTGAAGGGTCCAGGCTGAATCTATGAGACATATTTTTGTGGTCTAGACCCCTTCTTTGTACTCTTTGCCTAGTCTCCAAAGCAACATACAATTTGACCACTGGTACTTGGGTTGAAGGAAAAAAAGCCCCCCAAATAATACTTTATTCTGTATTTTAGGCATAAGTCTTCCAGGACCAATATTCATCATTATTCTAATATCTATACATTTCTAGCCTAGAGACAGAGATGCCCACACTGACCCTCAGACATGGGTCTCTACCCCAAGGTGATATAGGCTTCTCAAATAAGGAAAAGATCATAATGTGTCAAAATACAGTTTGAAGTTAGCATTTCAGAAAAATTACTATTCAGTTCCATCCTAAACCACTCCCCTAAAGGAAAGAAAGGACAAGCCTCTTTTCAGAAGTCAGTATTATAATCCTTTCTGAATTACAGAAAATGCTATTTCCTATAGGTGGATCTTCTGAACCAGATAGAGTTAAGTGTTTTCTTAACCATTTCTTTTTACATTGCTCTAAAATGGAAAAATCTAGAAAGGGTTCTCAAATCAGTGAATAGACTATTTCTCAGTGTTTCTAGATGACCCAGAAAGGTGATGCAGTAGACAGAGTGATAGAAATGGAGTCAGGAAGGAAAATTTGGGTTCAAACTGGGTCTCAGATACTTATTAGCTATGTTATGGGAGAAATATCTGCTCTCTGAGTTCATGTGGTGAGTAAGTGCTGCTAATTCTATATTAACCACAATGCAGAAATTGTGGAAGTAAAAACCTAGCTTTATAATCATGCTCAAGCCTCAGAGAAAACCTGATCAACTGTTGAGATTCTAACAAGGTTTCTTATAAGAAAATTTATGTCAGAGTGACAGAGAAATAATTCATTTACACACTGTAATCTTGTATAGTCATCTTAGCCTATAAAAGTTAAAGAGAAATCTATAACCCATACTTCCTTCAGTGTCACGAAGGTTGAACAAACTTAGCTAAACAGAGTTATAATCTCATATATCCCGTAAGGAAACAGATTTCATCAAATAAACTATAAGTAAACTGTCAGGTTACAGATTGAACTATATTTAGAGGATTTGCAATTAGACTGATTGAGGAGGAGAATTTAAGACAGTTAAGTCTTAAGTTAACTAAAAACTGGAGTAGTAGTGTCCCTGACTCCTGAATAATAAAAAGAAAATTTTAAAATTCCCATAATGGCTTTGTTAGCCTGGCCAAATCATTTAACCTCTGTCTGCCTCAATTACCCTCATTGGTGAGATGCATATAACAATAACACCTCCCTCCTAGGGTTATTATGAGGATGAAAATGAGTTATTTGTAAAGTATTTTACATACCACAAACCCCCAATATGCTTTCCCTCTTGAGACAGCAGATAGGCTCCACAAAAGAAAAATCAGAGGGGGGATAAGAAGGGACATCTGAGTGTAGTTGTGGGCACTTTAAGACAAACTTGCTTGATTGGTTATGCCTTCAAATTCTGTGTGGTGAAAATCATCAAAAACTGACCAGTTTAATATCTATATCGGTGTGGGTTATAACACTTTGGTCTTACAAATAATGATTTTCCTCTCTAACTCAGGTGTCAAGAGAGTTCATGGCCAGTGTGTGATCTCTACTCTCTACCTATAGCCTCTGTCCTAGTATGAAAAAGCAGGTCTGTGAACGGAAGGCTGTTTGAGACTCTGACCCCAGTGCTTAGACTTTGAAGTAGCTGGAGAGAGTGACAGGCAGTAAATTTAGACATAGCTCCTTAGTTTCAGTAGTGAGAACTTTATCCTTAGTTTGTCTTTAAAAACTTTTTCTTTTTTTTAAGAATTCCTATTCTTTCAAGATTCTGCCCCAAGAATCATCTTCATGAAGCCTTTTTGAGTCCCCCTACTTGTTAGCATCCCCTGCCCCTTATATTTATGCTTTTTTGGGTATATACTTATGTATATATTGTCTCGCAGATAGAATGTAATCTTGAGAGTAGAAACTTTAATTTTTGTCTTGATGACCCCAGTGTCTAGAACTTAGTGCTTAATGATTACTTGTAAATCTATTGATTCAAGGACCTTAACCTTCCTCATCTTACTGGGAGCCCATGCATGGGCCAGGGGAGAGATAAGGGGTTAGGTAGGGATAAAGTCCTGGCTTACTGTTGTGCTTTCTGTCCTTGTGGCAGCTCAAGGGAGTGATCTGCAGAACAAAGGAACAGTATCCATAGAAATGTAGACTGTGCCATAGAGAAGTTCACTTTGTATAGCATCTTCCTTGTCACAACTCTTCTGCACGCTTACTTAGATCTAAAACTTAAACCACATTTGCACTTAAGGTAGAATTATTATTCATGCTGAATAGCCAGTTATGGCTCACAGTTATTAGAATGAAATTAAGTTTCTTTTTTAAAAGCTACATTGAACATCTTGTGAAAAGTGTAGGTATTGACAAGTATTTAAATGTTACATATGTGACACACTATTGGAGGTATGGTTAAAAGCTGATTCTATTACATATAGTTTCCTTGACTAAGATAGTTATAGTAAATTAAATCACCATTTAACAATAACAAAAATAGGTTTACTACCTCCTTGTCTTTGATACAAGCATGCATGTTGCTATTACTGTGGGTAAGACGCTAAATTTTTTTCTCTCTTTCCTTTGGAAATTAAAAAAAATACGTTTTATGTTTTATCTGGAGACATATAATTTATTCTGGTAAATAAAATAATTTTAGGCTTCGTTGGTATATAAAGGCCCATCTCTGTGTATATGTGTTTATTATAAAGCCATCTCTTAGAATTCAGAACATGGAAGAAGATAGCTTATTGTCTTTTATTGCAGGGCTGACAGAATGTTTATTAATGGTTATGGATTTGAAATGAGCATCTTACTAAATGGGAGTCTTGGGCCAACCTATGACCCTTTGTCTTAAAGGTTTGAGAATAGATAATATGAAAGAATACCAGCTTGTTTCCAGATGGCTGCATGCCTGATGCTCCTTTATGTTTAGCTGTCATTCAAATATGAATGCCCGGTGATTATAAGTGTCTCTTTTTCTTTCCTGGACTGAAATGAAACCTTTTATGCATTGTGTGTTAAAACAGATTAACTGTTTGGCTCATCAATGGGAAAACTAGAACAATAGGCTCCAACTCAATGGTATAGTAAAAGAATGTGCTTTTGGGAACAGGGTCTAAGGTTCATAGACAAATTTGTACATTCATGTCTTGGTCTAGAGAAGGGTTGATTTAGTTGCAACAGTAAACCTCTTTGACATTTTAGTTTTATAATTGTTTGTGGATTAGAGATTTCTTTATAACCTGTAGAAATATCCTTTTGCTACATTAAAGAATATTTTTTGGTTTCATTGGGTAAAAATGAGATTGATTTTTAGAAGTATAGCAAATAAAAAATCCCTTATTAATGTTTCTTTAGTGCAGTAAAATGGAATGAAGAGAAATGAAATGTACACACAGATATGCATGCATATATGTGTATATATATATATATATACATATTTTATGTATATAATGTTTATTTTGGAAAAAAACTGTAGAATATTCAACATTGTCTTTTAGCATACTATGGAAAGCTTATTGGGTTAACGTATTTTATATTGTGCTCATAGCTCATCATTTTAATGTCATTTATTTGCTAATCCTGGCAATTTTGTGAGCTAAAAAAGCTAGCAAAGGTAGGCAATAATAATTTGGATATAGTTGAAGTACAGGGCTGCCTAGAGGCAAGAAGATAAACAGGTCACTGAGAGGTCATCTTGTCTACTATTATTTTTGAAGCGTGGCAATGCAAAATGTATGATAGTGGCCATAGGCTCAGTATCTCGGGTAACTGGTCTCTGCACTTTAGGAAGCTGGAGTATTTGGTAAAAGACCATGTGTATATACTGGTCCTGTAGGATGTGATGAAAAAGTCACATATTGTCCTTAAAAATCTACAACTTATCTGTAACTTAGAATCTTAAAGAATTTCCTGGAGAATAGGAATATAAGCATATATCTGTATTTTATATCTCTTCTTCTAAAACATATATGCATATATAGTACCTACACACCCTTACCCTTCTCCCCTATATCTATCTGTCTGTCTGTCTATCTATCTATCTATCTATCTATCTATCTCAAATGTAAATAAAGGAGTGAGCTCAACTTCTATGTTAACTTATGTCGAGAATGCAGAGGGTTTTTTCCTATCACTTTTGTCATAAAAAGGTTGTTTTTGTGTTTAGCAAAAAGAGTATGGGACAGCCCTGAGACAATGCCTTTTTGTAGAACTGTGATGTAAAATGCTTAAAGTTACAAAATTAAAATGGTGGGAATATTTAAGTACAGACTATGGTTTAAAGTGAAGTTAAATCTTATTTTAAAAAACCTTGTTTTTCTTGTTATTTAAAATTTAGTATCCTACTTTATGCTCTTCCACAGGACACAAAACCTTGAACTAAGGGAATTTTGCAGTTTGTAACAGCTGACTATAAAAGTGTTAGACTGACTGCAAGTTGATTGTATTGGGATATGTAAACACCCACATCAAAGGCTTAGAGGAACTAAGTTCTAGGAACCTTGAATGAGGAATTAGGGAATTTCCAAATGTGGTTAAAATTGTTTGTGATGTAAAGAAGAGCAGTGGCAGAATGGTGATAGAGGGCATTTGAGTCCGGGAAGTTCTGTGAAATTTGGACATTGCTGCAGATATGCTGCCATTGCCATGGGCCTGAGAAACAGTTGGAGAAAAATGTTCAACTCTGGCGGTGAATTTTTCTCTACCTTCAAAATTCCTGTTGAGTGGTTTGACTTTATAGTTATCTCTTCCAAAATATTTACTCTGTAACTTCAGTTCAACAAACATTTATTTCCTGCTTACTCTTTGCAGAGTACTTCACTGTCTAAGTGTTAATACATTTCAATATTTTATATGAGCTAGAGCTATATTGGCTAATTTCCCAGGTCTAAGCTCTGATGAAAGAGGATAAAGAGGAAATGAGTGATAAAAACAGAGAATGGATAGTAGAGTGAGAAAGTAGCCTTGCACAGGCTCAAGATTACTTAGGCATTGCACTAATTCTAAGTAAAATCAAATTAACTGCTACTTCCTGAAACATTGAAACATTGGGTTGTTACAAGCCAATGAGGATAGCTGTCATCCAGAAAAACAAAAACAAAAACAAATAGATGGCACGAGTTGTGTGTGAATTATGTGACATGCAGTAGACATTGCTACATTCTAGCAAACCTCTTAATAGATAGCTCACCTAGTTGTTAATTGCATAATTTTTATTTTTTTATATTATTCTAGTGTTTCTATTTTTATTTTTAAAATTTTTATTTTATTCTGAACTTAAGAAATAAAACAAACATTTCCATAACACAGTAGAATAGAAAAAAAGATTGTATATAAAATTGCAAATCTATTATGTATAACTTGCTATCCTTATAAATATATAATTGTTATCATGTAATTTTATTTTTTCCTCCCCCTTGAGGTGGCTACTCTTAGACACAAATAAATGAATGTATGTAAAAAGAGTTCTTTCCATACTTCTATTTATCAGTTCTTTCTCTGGATGCAGATAGTGTCTTCCTTCATACGTCCTTTATATTTAAAATGGTTATTTATAATAGTCAAAATGACTTACTCAGAGTTGTTCTTTTTTAAAAAAAAATAATTTATTTGTGTTTAGTTGTAACATTAATTTTATTTTTATTTATTTTATTGTTTAATTTAATTAATACATTTTTTAGTTTTCAACATTCTCTTCCATAAAATTTTGAGTTCTAAATTTTCTCCCTTTTCCTCCCTTCCCCTCCTCTAAGACGGCATGCAGTCTGATATAGGCTGTACATATACATTCATATTAAACATATTTTCACATTATTCATGTTGAAAGGAAGAATTAGAACCAATGGGAAGAACCATGAGAAAGAAGAAACAAAAATAAAGAGAGCGTTTAGTATGCTTCGATTTGCATTCAGACTCCATAGTTCTTTTTCTGAGTCTTTTGGAGTTGCCTTAAATCCTTGTGTTGCTGAGAAGAGATAAGTCTATCAAAGCTAATCATCTTAGAGTGTGATGATTACTCTATAGAATGCTCTGGTTCTGCTCACTTGACTCAGCATCATTTCATGTAAATCAAGGTTTTTCTGAAGTCGCTTGCTCTTCATTTCTTATGGAGCACTAATACTATTGTATTCTATTACATTTATATACCATAAGTTGTTCAGCCGTTTCCCAATTGATGGACATCCCCTCGATTTCCAGTTCTTTGCCACCACAGAAAGCGCTGCTATTAAGTATTACTTCTGTACTTGGGGGTCCCTTTCACATTTTTTACGATATCTTTGGAGTATGGACCTAGAAGCAGTATTACTGGGTCAAAGGATGTGAACATTTTTTATAGCCCCTTGGGCATAATTCGAAATTGCTTTACAGAATGTTTGAATCAGTTCATAACTCCACCAACAATGCGTTAGTGTTTCATTTTTCCCACATCTTGTCCAACATTTAATGTTTTCCTGTTTTGGCATGTTAGCCAATCCTATAGGTGTGGTATGGTACCTCAGAGTTGTTTTGATTTGAATTTCTCTAATCAATAGTGCTTTAGAGCATTTTTTTTTCATATGATTATAGATAGTTTTCATTTCTTCATCTGAAAACTGCCTGTTCATATCCTTTGACCATTTATCATTTGGGGATTGACTTGTATTTTTATAAATGTGAAACAGTTCTCTATATATTTTAGAAATGAGGCCTTTATCAAAGATACTGGTTGTAAAAATTGTTCCCCAGTTTTCTGCTTCCCTTCTAATCTTGTTGCATTGGCTTTGTGCAAAAACTTTTCTATTTAATGTAATTAAAATGATCCATTTTGGATTTCATAATGTTCTCTATCATTTTGGTCATAGTCAATATCAGTTTGGTCATCAAATCTTCCCTTCTTCATCAAAGTTCTTAAAATAGCATTGCTGTTGCTATATATAATGTTCTACTCATTTCACTCTTCATTATTTTGTCTATCCATGTTTCTCTAAGATCATTTTCTAAGATCATTGATCATTTCTTATAGCACAGTAGTATTCCACTTATTCAGCCATCCCCCAATCGAGTTGAAATTTCAGTTTTTTGCTACCACAGAGGGCTGCTATAAATATTTTAGAAAATATAGGTTATTTTCCATTTTATCTAATCATCTTTGGAAATAGACCTAGTAGTGGTATTGCTAGGTCAAAGGGTATAGGCAGTTTAATAACCTTTTGGGCATAATTCCAAATTGTCCTCCAAAGTAGTTGAATCAGTTCACAGTTCCACCAACAGCGAATTAGTGTCCCAATTTATCCATATCTCCTCCACCATTTGTTGCTTTCCTCATCAATCATTTTAGCCAATCTGAAAGGTGTAAAATGATATCTCAAGGTTGTTTTTTAATTTGCATTTATAAAACAACTCTGAGGTACCACCTCACACTTGTCAGATTGGCTAGTATGGCAGAAAAGAAAAATAAGTGTTGGATAACATGTTGGAAAATTGGAACACTAATGCATTGTTGGTGGAGTTATGAACTGAACCAATCATTCTGGAGAGCAATTTGGAACTGTTCCCAAAGGGCAGTCAAAACTGTGCATACCCTTTAATGCAGCAATACCACTACTTTGTTTGTATCTCAAAGAGATCATAAAAATAGGGAAAGGATGCACATGTACAAAAATATTTATAGCAACTCTTTTTGTGGTAGCAAAGAATTGGAAATTGAGGGGATGCCCATCAATTGGGGAATGACTGAACAAATTGTGATATATGAATGTAATGGAATATTATTGTTTTAGTAGGAATGATGAGTAGGTGTATTTCAGAAAAACCTTGACAGACTTACATGTACTGATGCTTCGTGAAATGTGCAGAAACAAGAGAACATTGTACCCAACAAAAACAATATTTTTGAATGATTAATTTTTTATCATCCACTTAGCTCTTTTAAATAATGCAATGATCCAAGACAATTCCAAAAGACTTTTGATGGAAAATGCTAACCACATCCAGAGAAAGAACTATGGAGTATGAATGCAGATAAAGTACACTATTTTCAGCTTTTTTTTTCTTTTTCATGATTTTTCCCATTTTGTTCTGATTCTTCTTTCACAACATGAGTGATGTGGAAATATGTTTAACATGTTTAATATGTATAACCTATGTGAGATTGCTTGCTGTCTTAGGGAGAGGGGAGAGAGGAAAATTTGGAACTCAAAATTTTACAAAAATGATTGTTGAAAACTATCTTTACTAGTAATTGGAAAAATGCTATTAAGGAAAAATTATTTAAAGCATTTTTTCATGTGACTATAAATTTTTTCCCCTTTACCTGAAAACTGCCTGTCATCTCCTTTGACCATTTATCATTTGAGGAATGATTTGTATTCTTATAGATTTGCCTGAGTGCTTTATAAATTTGAGATATGAGAACTTTATCTGAGAATGTGTTTATAAATTTTCCTCCCAATTTTCTGCTTTCTTTCTGATTTTGGGTACATGTTTTATTTGTACAAAAACTTTTTAATTGAATGTAATCAAAATTTTTACTTTTTCTCCATACACTGCTCTCTATGTCCTCTTTATACATAAATTATTCACCTTTCCATAAGTATGGTGGATAATGTATTCCATGTTCTTCAGATTTTCTTGTAATATCTCTCTTCATATCTAGGTCATGTATCTATTTTGACCTTATGTTGGTAAATGTCCAATTTTTGCTAGACTGCTCTCCAGTTTTCCAAACAATTTTTACTAAATGATGAATTCTTATCCCCAAAACTTAAATCTTTACACTTATCAAATACCAGGTTACTATATTTATTTGCTGCTGTAAATTATGTGTCTACTATGTTTCCACTAATCTACCTTTCTATTTCTTAGCCAGTGCCAGATAGTTTTGATAATTATAGCCTTATAATATAGTTTATGATCTGGTACTGCTAAACTTCCTTCCTTTATATTTTTGTTAATTCCTTTGATATTCTTGACTCTCTCTTCTTCCAAATGAATGTTGTTACTTTTTTTTTTCTTCTTCAGTCAAATAATTTCAATGATGAATGGTTTGCTTAATGCAACTTCAGAGGTCATTCATAACAACTCATACCTGAAGCAGGAGGCCCCTTTGACACCCTCTATAATATCTTTCCCAAATTGTCAGTCCTTCAACCTGTGCTTATACATATCCAGAGATGGGATAGTCATTCCCTTATTGGACAGCTCAGTTTAGTATTACACAGTTCTAACTCTTAAGAAGTTTTCTTAGTCTCTAATTTGCATCCTATCAATGATAAATTCTGCCCTATAGGGCCAAACAGTATAATTCAGTCAGTCAGTAAACATTTTTAAGTACCTCTCCATGCCACACACTTTTGTATTAAGTGCTGAGGATACAAAGAAAGGGAAAACTGATCTGCCCTTAAGGATCTCTCAGTCTGATGGGGAAGACAACATGTAAATTACACATCAGGCATATACAGAGTAAAGAGAGCATAATCTTAAAGGAGATGGCTCCAACCGGGAATGGCTGAGTGACATTTGAAATAATCCAGAGAAGTTTTAAAGAAGAGATGTTGAAAAGGATAAGTGTAACAGCTGTGGAGATTTCTGATCTTTAAGCCATAGCCAGAGGAGTGACCACTTCTCCATACCATCAAGTGGGATCCTTTCCCAGGATTTGGGTTTAGACTTTAGCATAGCATATGAACTGCTTTATACTGCATAATGGTAAACACAGATGAAAGCCACAATCACAACTATTGTAAAGGTTATATGGGACTTAGCAAGTTATTGGATTCCAAAAGGAATATGTAAATGGTGCTCCATATACTTGTTAAGTACCTCCTGGTGCTCCTAGGAAGCTCTGAGGAACTAATTTGGATTAGATTGTAAGCTTTTTATATAAGGGCTTTGCCTTGTTGGAGTGGGGGAAGCAGAAAAAAAAAATCTGGTGGGTAATCTGAGGATTACATGATAAGCTCATTAGGTAAGGTCTGCCCTTGCAGTCAGGA
The DNA here is from genome assembly GCA_028646515.1 of Pseudochirops corinnae. Classification (NCBI taxonomy): domain Eukaryota; kingdom Metazoa; phylum Chordata; class Mammalia; order Diprotodontia; family Pseudocheiridae; genus Pseudochirops; species Pseudochirops corinnae. The sequence goes on from CM053591.1 coordinate 136,867,301, forward strand.
AGACCTTGTTTCAAGTCCTATCAACTAGCTGCCACACACAGGACAGGTAAGCCAGTCTAGAAAGCAACAGCAAGGTGCCTTGAGGGAGAGATAAGAAGCAGCTTGTGCCAGACAAGTTAGCTACCATTGCCACCTTGACCACCATCTTCCTTAAGATCATGATGGGGACAACCTAGGACCCTTAATCCAAGAGCCCTAGGAAGAGTGAAATTAAACAATGACATTAAAGAGGCATTTGCATTGCTTTGCTGCTTCACCTTAAGGACTTTTCCATCTGACTTGCTGCTGAAACCTTCCAGATGTGTTGTTTCCTCCATTAGAATAGGAACTCCTTTGAGAGAAAGGACTGTCTTAATTTTCTTTTGTATTCTCAGCACTTACCACAGTGCTTCATCCATTTAGGAGTTGCAGATCTTCCATCCACTGAAGAAATTCTAGGTCTCAGCCTCTACAAAACCCCCAAAACTTGTTAGTTAAAAAACAGTTGGTGTGTTGGTGGAGTTGGAGAAGGGAGGCCGTAATCAGGGAAGGATACTTCACTGAAAGGGGTGAAATTTGAGTTGTGCAGCTGTCAATTGAACATGCAGATAAAACATTCTTAACATAGCAAATAATGTGAGCAGAGACATGGGGACAGGAGAGATTTGTTTCTTATAATGAGGGTGGGGGGGGGAGGAGCACACTATAAGGAGGGATACAAAGTATTTACAAATTGGATAGATCAAAGAATGGAAGACTATTATCTGAATTGATTTTGTTGCTTATTATTATTTTCTTGGTAAAAGTTGAACTATCAGGAAAACTTTTTATACGAGAGTTCAAAAGGTTGGTTAATATTTTTGATATTTGAGCCAGCTAATAAAAAAGAACTATGTTTAAATCAACTATGTTCAGTTTCCTTCCGTTGCATTGATTTTTCTGATGCTTAACAGGTTCTCTAATTTACCTACCTCATTCACAATCAGATTCTATTATTCACTGCCATTTTAGATTTTTTTGTCGACTATTTCTAGCCCTCTTTTAAAGAATTAATTTGATTTAGGAAACACTTCTGTATTCCTTAGCAATCCATTTTGATGTCCCCCTTGCCCTTTCTCTCCCCTTACTTCTTTCCGTCCTTCCTCTCTTTTCTTTCCCCCTCCTCTCTGCTCAGCTCTGTTCTCCCCATTTGTCTTCCACTCTTCTTTCCGCACCTCTCCCTTCCCTTGTTTTGTATTCTTCCCCTCTTCCATCTCTCAATTCTCCCATTTCCATTCTTCCTCTCTCTTTTTCTCCCCTCACCCCCATGTCTCCTTCTCCATCCTCTTTGCCTCTCATTCCTTTTTCTCCCAAGGTCCACATTCATGCTTATATGTTCTGGGACATGTGAAGATTGTTAGTGGGGCAACATCTGGATATTTTTTGTTAATGCCTTTTTTCTTGTTTGTATACCAAGCTAAAATATGAATTCAGCAAAATATAAATATGTCTTTTATGATGAAATTAGCAAACAAACCATGAAATGATTAGATTTATTTGGTTAGAGATAGAGAAACCCCACTTTTTAACAAAAATTTTCAATTAATAAACACTTATTTTCTCTCTCATCTTTCTCCTCTTACTGGAAAAAAAGAAAAGACAAAACCACCATAATAAATATGTTTAGCTAAAGAAAACACATTCCAATATTGATTATGTCCAAAAATATATGTCTAATTTTACCCATATAATCCATTACTTCTCTGTCAGAAGACTGGTAGTCTTTGAATCTCAGGAATCAGGATTATTTTTGCATTGATAACATGTTTAAGTCTTTCAAAATTGTTCATTTTTACACAGTTGTTGTTTTAGTATACTGTCTTTCCTGCTTCTTCTCACTTCACTCTGCATCATTTCATACAAGTCTCCTTAGTTTTTTCTGAAACCATCCCCTTCATCATGGCATAATAGTATCCCATTCCTTTTATATACCATAATTTTTTCAAATATTTCTCCCCCCACCATGGACACCCATTTAATTTCCAGGTTTTTTTTTGCCACCAGAAGGACAGTGCTGCTATAAATATATCTGTACAGATAAGCCTTGAACTTTTCCCTATTTCTTTTATCTCTTTGGGGATCCAGTAGTCCAGTAGTGGTACTAATGCATCAAAAGAGGTGCACAATTCAGTAACTTTTTTGCTTAAGAATTTTGTGCTTAAGCTTTCAATGCTGATCTTGAAGGATGTTGATCTTTTTAGGTTTTTGGGTGGAAGAATAGGTGCTTGTTTTCAATAAGTTCATTGGGGACAAAAAAAAATAACTCCCCTTCTCAATTAGTGCTAGGCTCTTGTAATCAAATTACATTTACTTTAAGAAAATGATTGGAAGAAATATTAGTAAATGTTTTTGTTTTATGTTTATATACATCCCCTGGAAATATTTGATTGTCAAGTGGACCATTATTTGTGAGAAGTTAAGCTGGCATGTGGAATGGCCTTCTATAAAATTAATCATTCCTCATTCCTTAATTGATAAATGATCAAAGGATGTGAACAGGCAGTTTTCAGATGAAGTAATCAAAGCTATCTATAGTTATATGAAAAAAGCACTCTAACTATTGATTAGAACAATGCAAATTAAAACAACGCTGAACTACCACCTCACACCTCTCAGATTTACTACTATGAAAAGGAAAATGACAAATTTTGGAGAGGACTTGGGAAAATTAAGACACTAATGCACTGTTGGCAAAGTTGTACAGTGATTTAACCATTCTGGAGAGCAATTGGAACTATGCCCAATGGGCTATAAAAGCATTCATACTTTTTGATCCAAGCAATACCACTACTAGGTCTGTATCCCAAAGAGATTAAGAAAAAAAAGGGAAAGGACCTATACGTACAAAAATAATTATTGAAACTCTCAGCGGTGGCAAAGACTTGGAAATTGTATGCATGTCCATCAGTTGGGGAATGGAGGAACAAGTTGTTTTATACGATGGAATACTATTTTGCTGTAAGAAATGATGAATAGGATGCTCTCAGAAAAACCTGGAAAGACTTACATGAACTGATGCAAAGCGAAATGAGTAGAAGAGAACATTGTATATAGTAACAGCGATATTATATGGTGATCAACTGTGAATGATTTAGCTAATTTTAGCAATACAGTGATCCAAGACAGTTCTGATGAAATTATGATGAAAACTGTTATCTTTCTAGAGAAAAGAACTGGAGTTTGAATACATACTTTTTTTTAACTTTCCTAATTTTTACTTTTTTGTCTTTGTTTTTTTCACAACATGACTAATATGGAAATATGTTTTGCATAACTGCCTATGTATAACCTATACAAAATTGCTTGTCTTCTCAATGAGAGGGGAAAGCTAAGATTTGGAGCTCAGAAATTTTTAAAAATGAATGTTAAAATTATCTTTCCTGTAATTGGAGGAAAATGTTAAATTAAAAAAATAAAATTAATGGACTGCCAGCTTCAGACTGCTATATGTTTTCATTGAAAAAAGTATGGCTTTCTGTAGGACTACTTAATGTTTTCATAACTCCTGTTTTTCATTGATGTTCATTTCAGAATGATCTGCTTCTTATGGGGCAGAATGATTTATTTCTCATGAGGGCAGATGCTAGGACAGGCTTTTCTAATGGAAACTTGAGTTGTTAATGCTTGTGTGTTTAAAAGGGATTCCTTATAGTAATGAGAAAGTACTAGCCAGTGGTTATGGGAATGGATGAGGAGCTAAAGCAGCAATACTATATGTCCAAAAGGATTCTAGAAATAAAAGTTTTAAGTGACTGTGCTTGATGAAGTTGAGTTTTTCAAATGCCACTTTTCCCCACTTATTTTTTCATATGACAACAGTGCTTATGACAGTAAGCAATCATTGAAAATTGCCCACAATCCTGATGGGTGAAAGAATGAACATTTAGGTTAGTGGAGTGTTTATATTTTTTCCCAGCTAAGACACCTTGGATATTTAGCATGTTTTAAAATTTTTATCAATTTCCCAATGTTGAAATATGAAGTTGCAATAATTTTATTCATGGTGTCTATTTTGTACCTTATTGAGGAAAAAATTAACATGCTTTGGAATTTTTTAGTCTTCTGAATGTTTTTAGTTTTATATGCCATGTTTATAAGACTTAAAATTATTAGCACTATAAAGTTCCCTAAATGATGTAAAACCTTGAAAAATAAACTCTTATTATTTCTCTATGCTTATTCCTTTGGAGAACTCATCTTCTTCAATGAATTTAGCTATCACCTTTGTTCAGATGATTGTCTGATCTAAATCATCAGTTCTGTATTTCTAACTGTGTATGTTATGTCTCTTCTTGTGAGTCCTCCTTTCTTCCCCAAGTTCCAGGTCTCAATAAAATATATAATAGAATGGACTTGTAGCTGAAGAGTAGACTTGGGTTCAGATACTGGCTCTTTAATTACATGACCTTGGGCAAATCACTTGATCTGGTACTCAGTTTCTTCCTTTGCAGAATGAGAAAACTCATTGTATTTCTTATCTCACAAGGCTGTTCTAATATTCAAGTGAGATAAAAGGGCTTCATAAATGTTAGTATTGTTTTATGTTTCTTTCCCTTTCTTGAATGTAAAGCCACTTGTATAGTTGAGCACTTTTATTTTATTCATTGTGGAAAGAGCCTTGGATTTAAGACAGAGGGCTTTGGCTCTGTCACTTCTGTGTGAACTTAGACAAGTGATGACTTCCCTCTATGACTCAATTTCCTCATCTATAAAATGAATAGTTTTGACTCTATGGCTTTGAAAGTCCCTTTTTACTACAAATCTATGTTCCTAAATGGTAAATTGGTAAATTTGTAAAATTTAGCAATGTTGAGTGGTAAGGGGAAGGACTTAATACATAGTGCTACTTATGTGGTAGATGTTCAGTAATTACTTCATAGGAGAATATGTGGATGATTTCCAGCTTCTGTATCCAGACTTAATCTCTTTCTTGAGCTATAGTTCTGCATTGTCCACTTTCTTTTGACTGGATCTCTCATAGATATCTTGAACTCAATATGTCCAAACTAGAATTCATTATCTTTCCCCCAAAAGATCTCTCCCCTTTTCTTAACTTTCCATGTCATCAGTCACTATTATCTTCCAGTTATCCAAATTTCCAACCTTGCAAGTCATTTAATCATCTCTTAGCCTCAGTTTCCTGAAGAGTGAAAGATAATTTCACTTAGAGTTGATGTAAAGATCAGATGACAACTCTAAATTACTTTCTGCACTTAAGTACTATGAAAATGTTAGCTGTTCTTTTTAATACCTCACTCATTCTTTTACCTCATCTATCCAATCTTTTGCCAAATTCTGACTTCATAGTATCTCCCTTTGTTTGGGTTCTTATCTCATGTCTTGTTTTGATTATTGTAACAGCTTCTAATTGGTCTCCTTGGCTGTCAGGTCTCTCTCTCTCCCCACTCCATTTTATCCTATACTCAGCTGCCAAAATGATTTTCCTAATATATCTGTCTGCCAATGTCTCTCTCTCACATATATCTTCTCCCAATTCTCTACTTTTCAGCACCCTTCAAGTTACTCTCTTTCTCTGTTAGAATGTAAGCCCCTAAAGGACAGGGACTCTCTTGTTTGCTTTTCCAACCTTTAGCACAGTACCTGGCACATAGTAAGAATTTAATAATTTTTTTGTTGATCTTAAATAACCTCTCTTCTAACCTTCTTATCTTATAGATCAAGAAACTGAGGCCCAGAGAGGAGAATGAATTGCTGACAGTCTCATAGATAGTAAGTGCTAGAGATGTCATTCAAACGCAGGTTCTCTCATATTAGGTGATCATCATCATACATATCATCACTTATGTATCACTTTATTTAAGCGGCTTCTCATTCTTTGAGACTCCATGAAAAGTGAGAAATAGCCATGGAATCCTTATAAGTGTGTTACAGGCAACGTTATTTTCACACTATGCGCTTATAGTACAAGAAACTTCTAGGATGTGCAGAATACGGGGGCACAAATTATTTACTAATAGTCATATCACTGGTATTTAGAACTTTTATGAATGTCAGTTTCTTTTTGGCCCAAATTAGTCCCAATTTTTCTTTTTCTTGCTGTCTTGAAATGCTATTTCCTATTTCTTAGCATCATTTTCAGTAGACCTAGTTAGCCTTTTAGCTCTGCTGGATACTAAGCAGCTTAAAGATCATTTTGGCTGGTTCTCAAGGGAGAAGCCTTAGTTCCATGGAATTATAGCAGTAATTAGCTCTCCAACATGCCATGAAACTCTTTTTCTTTCCCTTCCCCTTTTTCCTTTTCCTTTCCCCCTTTCTTATGCTGTTCTGGGAACTGATCTTAAGTGTTCTTCCTCTACTTTTATGTCCTTAATTCTATTTTTTCTTGTTGCTGCTTACAGATATTTCATTTCTGCTCCCTTTCCTGGCCTGAGTTCAACTACTTTTCTTCCTTTTTCTTATCAGTAACAACATACATATGTATTTATATTTATATATATGTACATATATATACACACATGTGAATATATAGATATATATATACACGTACATGTATATCCTCATATAGAAATATGTATATCTTATTACAAATGAGCATTTCTTTTTTTTTGTGAATAAATGTTTTTATTTAACATTGAGATTTGACTATTATCACTCAGCAGTAAATCACATTGTGTAGAAAACGGTCATTGAAAATCATCTTTGTTGATTCTGAGGACAGAACTGCAGGGACTCTCGTCAGATTCTCCAGTAGGCAGGCCCACTGCTCTTGCCATTGGTCCTTTCTGAACTGAAAGAGGCCAAGTGCTTGCACCTACAGGAGAAAGCCAATGGTCCCCTTTCTTAGAAAAATTAAGGGGCTATGTATTCCTACCACCAAGTGAGCAGTTTTTCTTAAAGTTGTTGTTTGTGTATCACTGCTCAGTTTATTAAACAATATGGCAATGGCTGTGGATGATGAGGAAATAATAGGTCTAGTCTTGTTAGAGAAGAAACTTGAACAACTTTCGAATACACCAGGCCTGTGATCTGAGATGGGCATCAGTGACAACGTGGTCATAGCCTCTATTTGCTCGAATATTCATTAAGAAACTGTCGAACTTTAGTTCCTTGGAAACTGGATAGAGCTTTTCATTTTTGGGCCAAAATTGTTCTTTAGGGTTAGGAGAGTGACAAGAAGTTCCCTCTCCCACCCCCTCCCTCTGGCCTTTTTTGTTCCTATTCATTTTTCATATGCAGTGTTTATGTACTAGACTGTGATTTGAACCTTTCGAGCAGAAACCCTAATAGGGCAATAGATATCCATAAGTTAAAAAGCTGGATTTGATCAAGGAATGATCAAAAAATGGACCCCTGAGATATATATACATATATACATATACATACTCTGTCTTCTTGCCAATGACTTAGAGAATTAATTCTGACTTAATTTTCAGTTGTTTGTCAGCTGTGTGACTTTGTGACCCCATCTGGGATTTTCTTGACAGAGATACTGGAGTGGGTTACCATTTCCTTCTGTAGCTCATTTTACAGATGAGGAAACTGAGGCAAACAGGGTAAAGTGACTTGGCCAGGGTGACACAGCTAGTAAAGTGTCTGAAGCCAGATTTGAACTCAGGAAGATGAGTCTTCCTGACTCTAGACTTGGCACTCTATGGGTACCTAGGTGCCATTCTGATTTAATACTTTAGGTCATTAAATTTTGCCCCATTTTTCATGCAGAGTAATGAGGATGGTAATGATAGTAATGAGCACTTATCAATGATTTAAGAAAAATAAAATAATAGGTTTTTGCAAGAAGCATAGAGTAAATTACAACGTTTGCTCTTAAGACCTTGTAACATGGTCCAGTGTGGTAAGTAGGCAGCAGACAACAGCAATGTCCTTTGGGGAGGCTGGGGGGTAGGAACTGAAAGTTTTCTGAGGAACTTAATGGCGTCTTCAAAGGGAAGTCTTGTTGGGAGGATAAGGAGATGGGTTTGGTGAAATCAACTGTGAATATTCAGATCTGAACTTTAGAAAGGACTGATCCAAATTTGTGTTTTAAATAAATTAACTGTGATAACATTAAATAGCCATTAATTTTCCCCTTCATTTAAAAAAAAATAGAATCTCTCCTTTAAAACATTATATCCTAAATTGCATGAAAACAAATTATTTAAAAAAACAAAACAAAAACCTAGCCCCGTCTTCTACTTCATGGTTTATATACCTATTCTAATCCAGATGTACTCCTCCAGTTTTTTAGTCATAAGCAGATTAGTTAAGGCAGGGGTGGACTTTGAACTGTCATTTTCTGGATTCATCTTTGATGCCCATTGTCCAGATGAGTGGATGATCTGTTTCCACGGTCACAACTCCAGAGCCATCCTAGGTATTTGAAGTGCTGACTACAGTTCCGAACATGAGCACACTATTGGTGGGGTTCCATTTGAGGCCAGTTGTGGTGACCTGCTTAGAAGGGTGTCCAACAGGAACAAGGCCACACCAATTACCTTCAAATCCCGTGTCAACATGCAGTTTGTGCTTTCCTGGCTGAAGCAGGCAAATGAGGGAATCTGCTTGTATGATGATAACATAAAAATCCTTCATTAATTGACTATACATCCAGGGTGTCTGAAATGTCATTAGTGAAGAAGTATAAATGCTCTAAATTAAAAAAAAATCAATATTTAAAAGGTTAACTATTTGAATTGTGAAAATATTGATTTCTTTCTTTTATTCTTTTTTTTGTTTTTAGCTATTTCAAGATATACATTATCTTGTGTATTTCTTTAGTCAATTTTTGGGCTTTGTCTAACCTTTCATCAGTTACTGCTCAGTGATTAAAAGCATTTTATTTGTAACCCCAACCTTAGGATCATCCAAAGATGGTGCACACACAACTATTTTGAAATGTTCCAATAAGAAAAAGTTTAACCAAGATATTTCCTGTGATTGAGCTGGCAAGCAAGAGGATGACCTTCAATCCACTCACTGGTCTGAGAAAATGTCATCCAGAAATTGTCACACATGGGCACCATTTTGTTGAAAAACATGTAAAAGAAATTTAAATAACTAAATATTCAAATATTGTAGCATTTGTTACTTCTCAAGTTACTAAAGCTTTAAAACAGTACTCTTTGGGACACATATTCACAGAGACACATATCAACGTGTACATACACATAGTTGCTAAAAGACTGGGGCAAGATGCCATTACAAAGAGGACAATTTAGGAAACTTTAGAAAAACTGAAGGATTACATAGAGGTTATATAATATAACCTTCTTGTCTGATAGATGAGGAAACAACATCAGAAAGCTAAAGACACCCAAATTCACTAGGCCAGTGATAATGTTTTATAACACTGTTGCATTATGAGATAAAGAATAATTGTGGACCAGCTTTCTACAGGTTAAAAAACAACAGCCTCCCTTTCCCCCCCAAAACCAACCAAAAACACGTCTTATAGTCTGACAAACATGTTTCTTTGATTTTTCTTGTTATCATTTCACTGGCATTTCATTATTGAGGTTTCAGATCTTTTTAACATGCCATTTCATTCAGACCTTCATCCTGAAGTAATGTTGTCAAGTGACTTATGCAATCCCTACTTAAATAAGTTTTTAGGAGAGTTAGGATTCACAAATTTAAAATTAAATGATTATTTTGTATGGGCTTCACTTAAGCAGATGTTAGTACTCTGTAATAGCTGAAACTTTACTTAGTCTAAAATAATAGTATTTTGTATAAGAAAGCAATTCTGATTATTCTAAGACCTTATGTAACATGACACTCCAGTGGATGAGGATGACGATTTTAAGAATTGATCTTTAAACAGTCAGTGAATAGAGACCTTAAGACCTGTATTTCCCAATAATGGAAGTAAAATATTTAATGTACTGAATCAGTGCTCATGCAGATAACCTCGTTTTCTACTCCATTTATTTGATAATTGTTTCATCATTTCAAATTCAATTTACAATAGCAATGAACTCTTTAATATTTTTCTAATAAGGATTAGTTAGAGAGGTTAATATGGTAAAAAATGTAAAGAAGCCTACAGTCATCTTAATGAGTGTCAGATAATTAACCTACACGGATAGATGAAAGAAATCAAGCCTGCAGTCTGATAGATTTTGCTTTCAAGTTCAAATATAGAAGGTAATTTGTATAATAGTTAGACTTCTCTTACACATTAGGTGGTGGTTGCTATATTGTGTTTTAATATATATAAAACCCTAATTGTGAAATCTCACTAGAATTCAAAATCTAATTTGATTAATTAGGATTAGATGCTCATATGTCATTATTATCTTAAATTGCATATATATATAATATAGACACATTCATTTATCTGTCTGTTTATGGATCTTTTGTCTACATGCTCTATAAATTATTGAGTTTTTAGGTAGGAATTTCTTTTGGGGGTTTGGGCTCATACATAGAAAACAGCTTTCTACTTCTGGAAAAAAATAAATTATTCTGGCAATTAAACACTATTAATTTATTTAAGGGTAAAGGAGTTGGATAACCCAAAGGAAACTTTGAAATTTTCCTTCCTGATCCGTTGTAGTAAAGATGTTAATTCTGTTTCAAGTTTAGACTGAAACTTTCAGGTAGCTTCCCTTAGAGTCATTGTAATGGCACAAGAGTGGTTCATAGGCTGACCTAAATCTAAACTTTCCTAGAAAGAGAATTTACTTTTTAAAAAATATTTTTATTTAATTTGTTAATTTCCTAATTACATTGTTAAAATATTTTTTTTATTTATCTTTTAAAATTTTGAACTCTAAATTCTTTATTGCCCTGCTGCCCCTCTCCCACTCAAAAAAGATACATTGCTTCAGAAAGCAAGCAATATATCAATTATGCATATGAAGTAACACAAATCATATTTTCATATTGACCCTATTTTCATTCATTCATTTTGTATTACGCTTTTGGAAATGTGGACCATTTGGCCACTGCCCTTCCTATGTATATGTTTTGTTGTTGGGGTGTGTGTGTGTGTGTGTGTGTGTGTGTGTGTGTGTGTGTGTTTGGATATGCATATGCATTTATGTATATGAATATGCATATGTTGTGTATGTATATATGTGTGTGTGTATATATATATATATTTGTATGTATTGCAAAAGAAAAAGACCCAAATACAAGGAAAATAAAGTGAAGAGAATATAGTTCAGTTTGCACTCAGTGTATCACTGCGCTCTCTCTCTGAAGGTGGATAGCATTTTTCATCTTGGGTCCTTTGGTATAGTCTTGGATTATTGTTAATCTGAGTAGCTAACTATTTGACAGTTGATCATTCTTAAAATATTGATGTTACTGTATACAATGATCTTCTGGTTCTGCTCACTTTACTTTACATCAATTCATATAAGTCTTCCCAGATTTTGGTGAAACCCTCCTGCTCATTATTTCTTATAGCACAATAGTATTCCATTATAATCATATACCACAACTTGTTTAGCCTTCCCCAACTGATGGGTGTTCCCTTGATTTCCATTTCTTCGCTACCGCTAAAAGAGCTGCTGTCAATATTTTTGTGCAAATAACTCTTTTTCTTTTTCTTTAATCTCCTTGGTCTATAGACCCAGTAGTGCTATTACAGGGTCAAAGACTATACATGGTTTTATATAGTACTTTGGACATAGTTCTAAATTATTCTTGTTAGACCAGTTCACAACTCTACCCCATAGTACATTAGTATCTCTATTTTTCCATATCCCCTCCAGCACTTAAAATTTTTCTTTTTTGTCATGTTAAGCTATCTGGTAAATGTGAGGTGGTGTTTCATAGTCATTTTAATTTGCATTTCTCTAATTAATAATGATTTAGTACATTTTTCATAAGATTGTTAATAACTTTGTTTTCTTCTTCTGAAAACTGCCTGTTTCTATCCTTTGACCATTTATCATATGGAGAATGGCTCATATTTTCATGTATTTGGCACAGTTCCCTATGTATTTGAGAAATGAGACTTTTATCAGAAAACTTGCTATAAATTCCCACCTCCACCACCCAGTTTCCTGCTTTCCTTCTGATTTTGGCTGCATTGATTTTTTTGTTGTCATTGTTCAAATCCTTTTAAATTTCAGGTAGTCAAAATTACTCATTTTATTTCACACGATTCTCTCTCTTTTTTTTTTTTTTTGGTTTGGTCATAAACTCTTTCCTTATCTATAAATTTGACTGTACATTTTCTATGCTCTCCTAATTTATTTATGATATCACCCTTTATGTCTAAATTGTTTACCCATTTTCACCATATTTTAGTATATGGTGTGAAATGTTGGTCTGTGCCTAGTTTGTGCCAGATTGCTTCCAGTTTTCCCAGCAATTTTTGTTGAATTGTGAATTCTTGCTCCCAAAGCTGAAATCAGTTTTCTTTTCTTATTGTTAATAGCTAGCATTTATAATACAGTATTGAATAATAGTGGTGATAATGAAAATCTTTGTTTCACCCCTGCTCTCATTGGGAAGGCTTTTAGCTTATTCTCGTTGCAGATAATGCTTGCTGATGTTTTTTAGATAGATACTGTTTATCATTTTAAGAAAGGTGTTATTTATTCCTCCACTGTCTAGTGTTTTTAATAGGAATGGGTGTTGTATTTTTTCAAAAGCTTTTTTTGCTCCTATTGATACGATCATAAGATTTTTGTTTTTGTTATTTATATGATCAATTATGCTGGTAGTTTTCCTAATATTAAACAAGTCCTATATTCCCATTATGAATTCCACTTGGTGATATGTTGCTGTAATCTCCTTGCTAGTATTTTATTAAAATTTTTGCATTAGTTTTTACTAGGGAAATTGACCTATAGTTTTCCTTCTCTGTTTTTGCTTTCCCTGGTTTAGGTATCTGAACTATATTTTTGTTTTTAAAGGCATTTAGGATTCCTTCTTTACCTTATTTTTTTCAAATAGTTTAAACAGTATTGGAAATAAATGTTCCTTAAATGTTTGGTAGAATTCCCTTGTAAATTCATCTAGTCCAGCAGATTTTCTCTTAGGGAGCCCTTTTATGGCTTGTTGATTCTTTTTTTTTTTTTTTTTTTTAAGATATTTAGTATCTTCTGTTAATCTGGGTAATTTATATGTTTGTAAACATTCATCCATTAAACTTACATTGTCAATTTATTGGCATATAATTGGGTAAAATAACTACTAATAGTTACTTTAATTTCTTCTTTGGGGGCACATTTACTTTTTAAATTTTTGATTCTGGTAATTTGTTTTTTTCTTTTTAAAATCATTTTAACCAATGATTTATTTTTCCCACATAAAGCTTACTCCTACTTTAATTAATTTAGGTTTTATTTTTTACTTTCTATGTTATTAATGTCTTCTTTGATTTTTCAGGATTTCCATTTTAGTGTTTAATTGAGGATTTTAAATTTGTTCTTTTTTAGTTTTCTTTAGTTACATGCCCAGTTCATTGATCTGCTCTTTCTTCTGTGTTTCTTTTTTTAAAGAATCCCAAAGGAAAAAAGATTCTGTTATTAAGAATTTCTTCCTTTTATCTACCCCAAATCCCTCATGCATTAGGTTTTCATAGTGTTCACTTTGCATTACACTTTTGGAAATGTAGACCATTTGGCCACTGCCCTTCCTATGTACATATTTTCTTGTTGTCGTGTGTGTGTGTGTGTGTGTGTGTGTGTGTGTTTGTATATGCATATGCATTTATGTATGTGTTGTTTGTATATATGTGTAAATATATACAAATATATAAAATATGTATATGTACTAATCACTTTATGTACTTTATGTTTTTTAGTAACCTCTCAGCCTTGCCTTCTGTAGGCTAAGTGAAACTGCTTTTATTTAACCTTTGCTTATTAATTTTTTTTTTCTGTGAATCCTTTGTAAGTTTTCACATTCCTCTCAAATTATACTGCTAAGAAATTGTCAGTAAGTCAGCTGAACTGAGTACCAGGGAGTCTAACTTATCCAATTGATCCTATATATTTTTGCTAGTCTGAGGCTGGTAAAACTCAGTTGGTTAAAACCAGGTGCAAACCTGATACCCGTTATAAATCAGGTTTAATCCCCATAAGGACCAGTTAGTTTTTTGTGTGCTTCATAGGTATAGACAGTATCCTTAACCTCAGTCAGGCATAATGATAATTCCTACTGCTGTGTACAAAGGGGACCAGGTAAAAGATTATAAGTATGGATCAGCACAAATCCATCACTGCTACTGGAGATAGAATTCAAAGCACAGAGCCCTACATATACTGGGTTAATCATCTGTGTGTATCAACGGCACCAAACTTTACCTCATTACATATGTTCTTTACTATGGCGTGGAAAAGAAAAGAAAAGCTCCCTCCTTCTTGACACAGGAACTTGAACTAGAAAAGCAATAGATTTCTAAGCTAAGAAAAATAAGAAGCTATCCAAACATTCTTTAGAAATCTAGACACTGAAATTAATTTGTTGGACTTTCATAACCCTTGGTATTGTTTGATTTGCTTCTTATTGATCTTTGAGAATCCTTTACATTTTCTACTCTCAACATTGTAATGTTGTGGACTTTAAATGAAATTCACTCTTTTTGTTACCATTAGTAAATAGTAAATATTAAGTGTTTCTCTTTTGGCCAGCAACCCTGAGGGTCTTCCCCTTCCAGTTTGATTTTTTCCTTTTTTTTTTTTTTTTTTTTGGTATTAAAGGGAATGGCCCTTGACTCACTTCTTAAAGGGGCCTATTCAGTGAATAAGTGTTACTTCACCCAAAGTGAGAACCTGAAAAGACCTTAGGCTCAAAGGGTGGTCCTGAGTCATCTCCAGGCATCCTGATGAATATCAGGCCACTGATCCCAGATGGCTCTGGAGGAGAAAGTGAGACTGCTGACCTTGCACAATCTTTACTCATTCAAATCAAAGTCAAGTGCAAGTCATGTCATCATTTCCCTGGTGTCATGGTCCTCTACAACAGTGAAGGACAAACATAAACAACAACTCTATTACCATTGACTGGAATGACAGATTTAAAAAAAAATTACCACTATTATTTCATGCTTTCTAGATCATTTAAAAAAATTTATTATAATTTGCATCATTCATTTCCACAAGATTTTGAGTTACATATTTTCTCCCCCTCTTTCCCCCACCCACCACCCCAAAACCGCCATCCCAGTATGTCCCCCCTCCCCCAGTCTATTCTCTTCTATGTCACTTTTCGGTAGGGCAGGATGGATCTCCCAACCGTACTGCCTGTGTATCTCAAGTTCCAGTTGGATGCAGTCAATAATTACATTATATATATATATATATATATATA
>CM053591.1:136883052-136908374 GCA_028646515.1 Pseudochirops corinnae
GGGGGAAAGAGGGGGAGAAAATATGTAACTCAAAATCTTGTGGAAATGAATGATGTAAACCATAATAAAATTTAAATAAAAGAGAAAAAAAATTATAGAATGAGTAAAGTTTACTAATTAGGTTCTGAATATTTTAGAGAATAGCTTACTTAGTGTTAGCTAGGTTCATCAGAAGCTACAGGAAAGCGTGGAAGAGATTCTCTTCCCTCTTATGGCCAAAGGGACATATGTAGTGTTCTGCTGAATATATACTATAGAGGAAAGAAAACTTCCTCAAGTGCATCCCTGAAAATACCTGGCTAGTTAGGAAGATCATGATAGAATGAGAGAAAAAGACATTTTTTTGTCTACTTCACAGTTTTGTCCTGGTTAGACAGGTGTTTCTTAAGTGTTTATTTTGTGCCAGACATTGTGCTAAGTGCTGATGGATGGAAAAAGTCAAAAGACAGTCCCTGCCTTGAAGGAGCTCACAATCTAATGGGGGAGATAACAAGGGAACACATATATACAGGTATGCTACATATAGGATAAATCGGAAGTAATTAACAGAGGGAAGGCACTAGAATTAAGAGGGTTTGGGAAGAGCTCCCCATAGAAAGTGTGATTTTGTTGTTGCTATTCAGTCATTTTTCAGCCATGCCTGACTCATCATGACCCAATTTAGGGTTTTTTTGGCAAAGATACTGGAGTGCTTTGCCATTTCCTTCTCTAGCTTGTCCTCCAGATGAGGAACTGAGGCAGACTGGGTTGGATGACTTGCCCAGGGTCACACAACTACTAAATGTCTGAGGCCAATTCTGAACTCAGGAAGATAAGTCTTCTGACTGTAGATATAGCACTCTATGAACTATGGCTCCTCCTGGCTGTGACTTAAAGGCAACTTGGGAAGTCAGTAGGTGTTGCTGAGAAACAGAAACATTCCAGCCATGGGGAAAGCCAGAGAGAAGAACAGAGAGATGGAGTGACTTGTTCCTGGAATAGCCAGGAGGCCAATTCCACTGGTTTGAAGAGTAAGTGTTGGGGAATAATAGTGTCGCTGCTTCCCTGTAGCCCCTCCAACATTTTTGAATCAAAGTTTTTGGAAGACTCACTTATCCTTTTCCTATTCTCGTTCTTTCTTTTAGTTTTTCTTCCCTACATTTCCTCCTTCTCTTTGTGTCACATATCTCTAAAATTGGTTTTCTTTAGTTATTTCTTAATGAGACATTCTCTTTATGGGCTATCATGATTTCATATCTGTATGTTCTTTTCTATTAGAGGTATAAATCCTCACAGTATGGTATAATAATTTGTTAATGTTAATTTATTTCTATCTGGATATGTGATATTTGATTTAAAAATAATTGAGAATAATTGTTTATTTTAGTGTTCATATCATACTGATCCTCTCAAGCTGTGGAGAAAAGTACATGGTGATTTTACCAATGATTGTAAGTGCTGTTAGATTCTACTTTTCCAACAGTAGGAGGTGCCACCATGGGTGAAGGTGAATTCCTGGACAGAATGTTTGATGTGGTCTGTCCAGACATGATTATTCCTCCAGAAGGAGGAAAGGATAAATATAGACAGCTAGAATATCTGAGTACCAAAAGTGTGTTGTGCTTGATGGCGAAGACATTTTAATTACTCCTGTGAGCATCTAAAATGTTAAAGGAGTGTATGTGAAAAAAAAAACAAACAAGCTCCAACTCCTTTACCCTCATCATTAGAAAAGTGGGTAAGCCCTAAATGCTTTGGCTACTCTGATCTGCCCATAGTCCTGGATAAGGGTAGATTTTCTGGGGAACTACTACATATAGCTATTTTGCCTTTCAGACCCCGAAACCAGTGGATACTTGGGTAGGTAGGAAGGAAAGAAGCAAGAATTTATGTAATGCCTACTGGGTGCCAGGCACTCTACTTTGCATAGAGAGTGCTAGTGTATATTATCAATAAGCCCTGAGCAAGAGGCAGTTTTTTAGTTCCTTTCCTTGAGACCCAGAAACAGACTAGCATTAACATCCTTCTGATTTCTAAATATGTCACTTCCAGCAGCCTTTCTGGATTACTGCTACTGGCCTTAAACATCCTTAAGATTAGGGGCAGGAAAAGTAAGTGGCAGACATTTCTAAGCTGGCTATTGATGACTGACTAGGGAACCATCTATTTCTGATTGCCTCCCATATTTTTTTTTTTGCAAAACTGTGAAATATGTCCAGTATATTTCAAATATGACAGTTAACTGCTATTATCATAATAAACATTTATATTTATGCACCTACAGTGTGCATGTCAAGGATAATAGGGATTATATAGAAGGTTCACAGAGGAACTTCTGTCTATTCTAGACTGACATTCTTTTCAGCAATAGTGAAGACAGATGGAAGTCTTTGCAGTCTTGTTGCTTTGTTTTTTGTCATCAGCCAACAGTTGAAAATACAACTTTTTGACTGTGTGTCTTTGGGTAAGTCATTTTACCTCTCTATGTCTGAAGTCCTCTAGGTGGTTTGTTTGATATTGAAATGAAATCAGATACTCAGAGGTTATTCAGCAGGTGACACAAGGCGATTTCCTTAGCCATAGTAGAAAGACATTCAGCAAGGATAGTTGTTGAGGATGTCTGGGTTGATTTAGCTGAGCAAAGCTCACTTGTCAGAATTGTCCCTTGTGTTCCACTAGCCGAGCATCAGAGCAAGCCTGGAGTTCCCCCTGGCTATTTTTTACTTAGGTAACCAGGAAGTAATGTCAACAGCCTGATCCTTTAGACCCTGAAGCTATTCAAGTCTAGAGTGTGGTTCAGTATTTTTTTTTTTGAGGGAGATACAAAACTTAATTTAATAGAAAATTTCTTTTTTGTTGTTCTTAGATTCTCAGTGTGACCAAGCAAGAACTGACACCCCCTCCCTACACTCCCTCCCAACAGGGGCTCTGCCCCCATCCCTACCCTCAGTCCTGACAGAGGGGAAAAAAGGGAGCCAAGAGTTTGGCTTAGCCACTGTTGGCCAAACCCTAGCTTCCCCCTCAGTGCTGTGGGATACCTAAGGGCAGGGCCAGGCTGACAGACCCCTTCCCTCCTCTCTGGCTCCTGAGGGTGGGAAAAAAGAGAGGAACCAGAACTTGAGGCCAGTTGGGGAAAGGAGGCAGCTTAGGATCAGAAGTCTCTATCCCTGGGTAGTCAGCAGGGAGGCTGAGCATCCATGCAGAGGGATACCCTGGATCCCCCTGCCCCACACTATCTGTCATCCCCAAGAGGTTCTTGGGGGCAGAGGGACCAGAGGGAGAGTGAATGAAGACAGATACCAGTTTAAAAAACAACCAAAACCAAAACCAAAAAAAACCAACCCAACCCCAAATAAACACCCCCCCCCCATTGGAAACAGTTCTCCAGTCTCATAGAGACATTAGTTGGCTCCTGGCCTGACACCCCGGGGTGCTCCCAGCCTCAGTCCTGGCCCTGGCCAGGTAGGCAGCAGCTCCCTACAGCTCATCCTTGGGCTGGGCACCATCCTCATCTTCCTTATCCTCCTTATCATCCTCTTCTTTATCCTTTTTGTCCTCTTCATCCCTGTCCTTGTCATCCTTGTCCTCTCCAGCCTCTTCTTCCTCCTTCAGCTTTTTTCAGTATTTTTTATAGAGAAGCTAGCTTAACTTGCATGGAGTTAGGAGGTACAATACTACTCTCATCAGAATCTGTTTTCTCCTCTGACAATTGAGGGGTTTGGATTTGCTGAGTTTGAAGGTTTCTCCATTTTTTTTTTTTTTAAGATTATACAACTGTATGAGTTGTTGATCTAGGTTCCAAGGCTACAGAATTATAAATGACTGCTGTAGTGGATGAACTAAATGACATCTTAGGGGCCCTGAAAGGTTAATATCCTTACTGAAGTTCTTCACTCATCATAATGTCACCCTCACTTTTAGCACTTATGACAGACCATGACAAGCCTTGTAAGCCATAGTCATGAAGGCTGTATCCCAGTTAGTGGAGTGAGGTCCCTGCAAGATTTTAAAACTTACTATCTATTACTGAAAATAGTTCTTTTGCCGCATTCGGCATGTTTGCCCTTACTAAGAACCCATGGAAATAGGTAAGAATTTAATAAATGTGGAGGCATTTTTATATAAAGTGAACTATTAGGTGATCTACAGAGATCACATGGATTGATAGTCAATTTGGCTAACTTTTTGGAAGGAATGAAAGTAGTAAATGCAAGCAGAGTATCCTTCGACATCAATCAAAAACAGGGAATGTTCCTTGAAATGTTAGGATTCTTAGGTGTGATTTTAATTATGTGTTTGAGCCATTTTTTTCCATAGAAGAATATATCTTTAACACTGAATCAGTAGAACTGAGCAATTTGATAGACCCATAACAATTTTTCATATTTCCATCTAATCCATATAGCCGGAGGTCACATTGTGCTAATAGTTGATTTGCTCAGTAAATAGTCCATTGACATATGTGTGTATGTGTACATATATATACACACATATACATATGTATATGTGTGTGTACACATACACACACATCTGAAGCATAAAAATTTAGAAGATTTTGACAAAAATCCCTAACCAAGGGATTCTTAAGTTAGGGTCTCTGAACATATTTTTAAAAAATGTTTTAATAACTATTTTAATATAATTGGTTTCCTTTATAATCTTATTTATTTTATTTTATGCCTTTAAAAATATTATTCTGAGATAGGACCAAAGGCTTCACCAGACTGATGGCCAAGGGTAACCATGATACAGAAGAGCTTAAGAATTCCTGCTGTTAAGTCTTAAGTTCAGTTCCTCCTTTCAGGCTAAAATTGCATCATGTTGCCTCACCTGAAATATTTTGGTGTTCTTATAAAATATTCCTATACTTCTTATATCTCTCCTTTTCTAGTTTATCTTAAAAAATTATCCGAAGACATATATGAAAGTTTAGGGTCCATATTATTTCTTAGAAGAATTTTGTAGTGTTTAACATTATATTTGAAAAATTATTTTATTAAATAAATACATATATGTATATATGTACATATATATGCATGTCTGTGCATGTGTGTGTGTGTACATACCCTGCTACCTACATTTGCTAGTACCATCCTTTTCTTATCAATTTTAGAGAACTGTGGGATATACTTTCTCCTCTTTATATAAAAGTTATTTTAACCTTTATAGTTATGTTCTTTGAAAGTAATGTGAATCTGTATTAACTTTTCTTGGTATATCACATTAAGAGACTATTAAGTACCTTTTTTGGTTTGTTTTTAATTTTTAAAATTAATTTATTTTGAGTTTCCAACATTCAGTTCCACAGAGTTTTGAGTTTTAAATTTTCTTCCCCTTCCTCCATTTCTCCGTCCCCAAGATGGGATGCAATCTGATATAGGCTCTCTCTCTCTAGATATTCATATTAAACATACTTTCATATTTGTCATGTTGTAAAGAAGAATTAGAACCAATGGAATGAACTGTGAGAAAGAAGAAACAAAATGAAACGAGAGAGAGAGACAGAGAGACAGAAAGAGAGAGAGAAAGGAAGAGCGCAAATAGTATGCTTTGATCTGCATTCCGACTTTGTAGTTCTTTCACTGGATGCTCATAGCATTTTCCATTATGAGCCATTTGGTGTTGTCTTAGAATTTTGCATTGCTGAGAAGAGCTAAGTTTATCAAAGTTAGTCATCACACAATGTGACTGGAACCGTGTACAGTGGTCTCCTGGTTCTGCTTACCTCACTCAGCATCAATTCCTATAAATCTGTCCATGTTTTTTTGAAGTCTGACTGCTCATCATTTCTTTTTTTTTTAAGTAATTTATTTATTTTTAGTTTTCAACATTCACTTCCACAAGCTTTTGAATTTTAAATTTTCTCCACCTCCCTGTTCCCTAAGATGACGTGCAATCTGATATAGGCTGTGTGTATGTGTATGTGTATGTATATATGTAGATATGTATATATGTATATACACACATCTATATTTTTTGAAGTGAGGCAGTTGTGGTTAAGTGACTTGCACAGGGTTACATGACTAATAAGTGTTTGGTATCTACAACCAAATTTAAACTCAGTTCCTCCTTACTCCAAAGCTGCATTATACATTCTTAGTAAACATGCTTTCACATTAGTCATGTTGTAAAGAAGAATTAGAATGAATGGAAGGAACCATGAGAAAGAAGAATCAAAACAAGAAAACAAAAGAAAAGTAGAGCAAATAGTATGTTTTTATGTGCATTTAGACTACATAGTCCTTTCTCTGGATGTGGATAGCATTTTCCACCATAAGTCTTTAGAAGTTGTCTTAGATCTTTGCATTGCTGAGAAGAGATATCTGTCAAAGTTAGTCATCACACAGTGAGGCTGTTATTGTGTATAATGTTCTCTTGGTTCTGCTCACTTCACTTAGCATCAGTTCATATAAGTCTTTCTAGGTTTTTCTGAAATCTCCCTGCTCCTCACTTCTTATAACACAAAAGTATTCCATTAAATTAATATCCCACAACTTGTTCAACTATTCCCCAATTGATGGGCATTCCCTCATTTTCTAATTCTTGGCCACCACAAAAGAGCTGCTGTAAATATTTTTGTGCATGTGGGTCTTTTTCACATTTTTATGATCTTTTTAGGATACAGACCTAGAAGTGATATTGCTGCATGAAAAGGTATGCCCAATTTTATTAGCCCTTTGTGCATACTTCCAAATTGTTCTCCAGAATGGTGGGATCAGTTCAGAACTCCACCAGCAATGCATTAGTGCTCCAATTTTCCCACATATTTTCCAACATTTATCATTTTCCTTTTTTGTCATGTTAGCCAATCTGATAGGTGTAACGTGGTACCTAAGAGTTGTTTTGATTTGCATTTCTTTAATCAATAGTTATTTAGAACATTTTTCAGATGATTACGGATAGCATTAATTTCTTCAGCTAAAAACTGCCTGCTCATATCCTTTAAACATTTATCATTTGGGAAATTACTGTATTCTTATAAATTTGACTCAATTCTCTCTATATATTTTAGAAGTGAGGCCTTTGTCAGAGATACTGGTTGTAAAAGTTCTTTCCCAATTTTCTGCTTCTCTTCTAATCTTGGTTGCATTGGCTTTGTTTGTACAAAAGCTTTTCAATTTAATATAATCAAAATTATCCATTTTGCATTTCATAATGTTCTCTATCTCTTGTTTGGTCATAAATTCTTCCATTCTCCATAAATCTGACAAGTAAAAAACTATTCCTTGTTCTCCCAGTTTTCTTATAGTATCTACCTTTGTATCTAAATCATATACCCATTCTGACTTTATTTTAGTATGCAGTGTGAGATATTAGTCTAGGCCCAGTTTTTCCCATGCTGTTTTCCCATTTTCCCAGCAGTTTTTCTTAAATAGTGAGTTCTTATCCAGGAAGCTGGGTTCTTTGGGTTTATCAAACAGTATACTTCTATAGTCATTGACTACTGTACAGTCTCATGTACCTAACCTATTCTACTGATTCATCATTCTATTTCTTAGCCAGTACCAAGTAGTTTTGATGATTACTGCTTTATAATACAATATAAGATCTGGTGTGGTTAGGCAGCCTTCCCTTGCATTTCTTTTCATTAATTTCCTTGATGTTCTGGACCTTTTGTTCTTCCAGGTAGATTTTGTTATTTTTTTCTAGCTCTATAAAATAACTTTTGATAGTTTGATTGGTATGACACTGATTGAGTAAATTAATTTGGGTAGAATTGTCATTTTTATTCTATTAGCTTGGCCTACCCACGAGCAACCGATGTTTTTCCAGTTATTTAGATACGATTTTATTTATGTGGAAAGTGTTTTGTAGTTGTGTTCATGTAGTTCCTGGGTTTTGGCAGGTAGACTCCCAAATATTTTATAATGTCTACAGTAGCTTTAAATGGAATTTTTCTATCTCTTGCTGTTGGACCTTGTTAGTAATATGTAGAAATGCTTATGATTTATATGGGTTGGTTTTATATATCCTGCAGTTTTGTTAAAGCTGCTTATTGTTTCAAGTAGTTTTTTACTCAATTCTCTAGGATTCTCTATCATCATATCATCTGGAAAGAGCGATAGCTTTGTTTCTTCTTTGCTTAATCTAATTCCTTCTGTTTCTTTTTCATTTCTTATTGCTAAAGCTAATGTTCTAGTACCACACTCAATAACAGTAATGATAATGAACATCCTTGTTTCAGCCCTGATCTTACTGGAAATGCTTCTAGCTCATCCCCATTACTTAAAATACTTGCTGATGGTGTTAGGTAGACGCCGTTTACCATTTTAAGGAAGATTCTATTTATTCCTAAGCTCTCTAGTGTTTTTAATAGGAATGGGTGTTATGTTTTGTTGATAGCTTTCTCTGCATCTATTAAGATAATCATGTGGTTTCTGTTATTTTTGTTGTTGCTATGATCATTTATCCTGATAATTTTCCTAATATTGAATCAACCCTGCATTCCTAGTGTAAACCCTACCTAGTCATAGTATATTATTTTCGTGATGAATTGATGTAATCTTTTTGATAATATTTTATTTAAAATTTTTGTACCTATATTCATTAGGGAAATTGATCTATAATTTTCTTTTTCTGTTTTTACTCTTCCTGGTTTAGGTTTTAGTACCATATTTGTATCATAAAAATAATTTGGTAGGACTCCATTGCCTGTTTTCCCAAATGGTCTATAATATAGTGGTTTTCAACCTGTGGGTTATGTTCAATTTGTAACAATGAAAATACATCCTGCACATCAGATAGATTCATAACAGTAGCAAAATTACAGTTATGAAGTAGCAACAAAAATAATTTTATGGTTGAGGGTCACCAAAACATGAGGAACTGTATTAAAGGGTTGCGGCATTAGGAAGGTTGAGAACCACTGTGTTGGAATTAATTGTTTTTTGATGGAATTTGCTTGTAAATACACCTGGCCTTGGACATTTTTTCCTAGGGAATTCATTGATGGCTTGTTCAATTTATTTTTCTGACATGGGGTTAAGTATTTTATTTCCTCTTCTCCCAATCTGGGCAGTTTATGTTTTTGTAAACATTCAACCATTTCACTAAGATTATCAGATTTATTGGTGTATAGTTGGACAGAATAGATCCCAATTATTGTCCGATTTTCTTCGTCATTGATGGTGAATGTACCCTTTCAATTTTTGACATTGGTAATTTGGTTTTCTTCTCTTTTTAAATCAATTTAACCAAATGTTTATCTATTTTGTTTTTGCTTTTCATAAAACCAGCTCTTAGTTTTATTCAATAGTTTTCTTAATTTTACTTTTATTAATCTCTCCTTTGATTTTTAGTATTTCTGCTTTGGTATTTAATTGGGAATTTTAAATTTGTTCTTTTTCTAGCTTTTTTTAGTTGCATGTCCAGTTCATTGATCACCTCTTTCTCTGTTTTATTCATGTAAGCAGTTTGAGATAGAAAACTTCCCCTAAGAACTGCTTTTATTGTGTCCCATAAATTTTGGTATGTTGTTTCATTATTGTCATTGTCTTAGATGAAGTTAATGTTTCTATGATTTGTTGTTTTCGGATTAGATTATTAAGTTTCCAGGTAATCTTTAGACTCTCTTTCCATTGTACTTTATTACATATAACTTTATTGCATCATGATCTGAAAAGGATGCATTTAATATTTCTGCCTTTCTGCATTGGATTGTGTGGTTTTCATGCCCCAGTATATGGTCAGGTTTTGTGTAGGTGCCATGTACTGCTGAGAAAAAGGTATATATCTTTCTGTCCCCATTCAATTTTTCTAGAGGTCTGCCATATCTAAATTTTCTAAAAATTCTGTTTACCTCTTTAACTTCTTTCTTTTTTATTTTGTGGTTAGATTTATCCAATTCAGAGATGGGGAGGTTGATGTCCCCCACTAGCATAGTTTTGCTGTCTATTTCTTTCTGTAACTCCCTTAACTTCTCCTGTAAGAATTTGTATGCATTACTACTTGGTGGATATATGTTTAGTAATGATATCATTTCATTTTCTATGGTGCCTTTTAGCAGGATATAGTTTCCTTTCTTATCTCTTTTAATTGGATCTGTTTTTGCTTTTGCTGTGTTTGAGATCAGGATTTCTACCCCTGCCTTTTTTTTTAACTTCATTTGGAGCATGATATATTCTGCTCTAGCCTTTTACTTTTATTCTGTATATATCCCTGTGTTTCAAATGTGTTTTTTGTAAACCACTTATAGTAGGATTGTGGTTTTTAATTCACTTTGCTATCTGCTTCTGTTTTATGGGAGAATTCATCCCATTTACATTCACAGTTATGATTACTATCTGTCTTTCTGTCTCTTCTATTCCCCCTGCCCATTTATACTTTTCTTTCTCCTTTATCCCTTTCCCTCCTCCCTAGAGTTTTGCTTTTGACTACCACCTCCCTCCATCTGCCTTCCCTTCTATCAGCCCCTCCCCCCTTTTATTTTGCTTACAATTTCTCCCTTCATTTTTTTTCCTTTTTACCTGCCAACTCCCTATAAGACTAGGCTGATTTCTATACATTGCTATGTTATTCCCTCCTTGAGCCAAATCTGATGAGAATAAAGGTCAAACAATGCTCATTTCCCTCTCTTCTTTCCCTCTACTGTAATATTTCTTTGTGCCTCTTCATGTGTTATAATTTACCCTTTTCTTCATCCTCCTCTCCAATTACAATCCTTTTTTTCCACTTAATTAGGTTTTTATCATCATATCAAAGTCAACATAAATCCACCCCCTCTATGTATTTCCCTTCTTAATGTTGTAATAAAGATACAGTGCACAAGAGTTATAAATATCATCTTTCCATGTAGGGATGTAAACAGTTGCCTTTATTGAATAACATGGTTTTTTTTCTTTCCCATTTACCTTTTTATGCCTCTCTTGAGTCTTATATTTGAAGATCAGATTTTCTGTTGAGCTCTGATTTTTTCATCAGGAAAGTGTGGAAGTCATTGAATATGCATCTCCTCCCATAAAAGATTATGCTCAGTTTCCCTTGGTAGTTGACCCTTGGTTGTAATCCAAGCTCCTTTGCCGTATGTAATATCATATTCTGTGCCCTCCAATCTTTTAATATAGAGGCTACAAGGTTCTGTGTTATCCTTCCATGACATTTGAATTGCTTCTTTCTGACAGCTTATGTGATAATTCTGTGATAATTTTGGAATTTTACTACAATATTGTTTGGTGTTTTCAATTTGTGATCACTTGCAGGAGGTGATTGGTGGATTCTTTTGATAACTATTTTACTCCCTTGTTCTAGAGCCTCCGGCAGTTTTTCTTGTTGATTTCTTGAAAGATGCTGTGCAGGCTCTTTTTCTTGATCATGGCTTTCAGGTAGACCAATAATTCTTAAATTATTTCTCCTGGATATATTTTCCAAGTCAGTTGTTTTTCCAATGAGGTATTTTACATTTTCTTATATTTCTTTATTCTTTTGATTTTTTTTGACCAATTCTTGATGTCTCACAGAGTTGTTAGCTTCTATTTGCCCAATTCTAATTTTTAATGAATCGTTTTCTTTAGTTAGCTTTTGTACCTCATTTTCCATTCGTCCAATTGTACTTTTTAAGGACTTGTTTTTTTTAGTGCACTTCCCCTCCCCCCCATTTTGTCAACTGTATCTTTAAAGGAATTGTTCAGTTTTTCTCTACCTCTTTTATTTGACTTTTAAATTCCTTCTTGAGCTGTTCTAAGAATTCTTTTTGGGCTTGAGACCAATTCATATTGCCCTATGAGGTTTTGGATGTGGGTATATTGACAATGTTGTTCTTTCCTGAACTTGTGTTTTGATCTTCCCTGTTGCCAAGATATTTCTCTATGGTCATTGTTTTTATTTTTTTATTTTTGCTCATGTTGTTTGCCTTTTTTCTGGTTTTTAAATTTGATCTCTGGGTGCCAGGGGACACTGTCCCAGACTTCTTGTGCTGGGAGCTAAGGGCCTGGTTACTGGTTTTGTGTGCTAGGGCCTCAGGTGCTGGCAGCTGAAGGATATAGTAAACTGGTAGTTTATCTGGTGCTGAACTGGAGCTGGTAGTGGTAGCTAGAGTGTGCCTGGTGTTGGCACTTGCCTGCTTCTCCACCCTGGGGCTCAGGATCTCCTGCTGGTCTGCTGAACTGGGGCTTGCTAATGGCTTGCTGAGATGCCTCCTATCCTATACTGGTCCCCTTCAGTCAGAGCAAGAGATATTCCTACTAATACCCATAGCCTCCTGAGCTAAAAGGCTCCTGTATTCCATTTTTCTTCTAGCTCTACTATTCCAGGATTTTTCCTGGGGCAATATTCTCTGGAGTTTTCAAGGTCAGTAGTGGAGGGTGAGAGTGACTTGGTGTTTACTTCACCATCTTGGCTCTTGGAAGTTGAAATAGGTGACTTTAAAACATTCTGTCTGTGTGCTGATATCTCCAGGAGCAGCTGATGCTGCTACCACTGCCACATGCCCTGCAGGATCACGCTTCTCTCTCACCCAGATCTGACAGACCCCCTCCTGCTGACCTTCTAAGTTGTCTCTGGTGTCTGTGGACTGAGAAGTCTGGAAACTGCCACTGCTTTTGGTGATTCAGTCCCCAAGGTCTGCTCTGGCTTTGCTGGTCTTGAGTTTGCACTGGCACAGCCTTCGTTCTACGCTGTGCTTCTCTCACAGCCCAGTGCAACAGACCCTTTATGTCTACCTTCCAAGTTGTCCTGGACTGGAAATCTGCCTTACTCTGTCTCTTTGTGATTTCTGCCATTATAGAATTTGTTCAGAGTCACTTTTTAGAGGTATTTGAAGGGGTTTGGGGGAGGACTCAGGTGAGTCCCTGCTTTTACTCCACCATCTTGGCTCTGCCTCCTTAAGTGCCTTTCCGTAGCAAATGTATTTGGAAATTAATACCAAAAACTGACTTCTGTGACCATTGGAAAGAACAGAGACCATGTAAGCAGAAAATATCTTAAATTTCTTTTAGCCCCACTTCCTGGTTTCATTGAAGCCCCAGGCACATGGGTAAATGTTTATCTTCAAGGCTAGTTAAACTTAAATTTTATCTGTTGGAAAGGTTTATAGTGCTCCTTTAAATGAACACCTCAGCTGTCTGGCATCCAGTTTTCCAGTACCCTCAGGCTTCTGGAATGGCTCTAATCAAAAGTAATCCATACAAAAAATGCACTTGGTGGCAAAGAAGCAACCCCTAAATGGGATATAACAATGAATGCAGTGATGAAGAGTAGAAGATAAGAAAGTGAATTGGATACAAGTTTCACAAGATGTGTAGGCGTGGATGGCTTTCAGTCTCCATCTGTTATTGGAGGGAATACTGACACAGAATATGACTAATGAGTCACAGATGTATTGGAGTATTGGAATGCCATCTAAAAAGTCCCTTGTAATCATAGCAATCTCTCTGACTCCAAGTGAAGCAACATTTGACATTGACGGCTTGCTGTACTACCTACATGACTTCAGTCATCATATTCTAAATTAGACATTATTTGGTATGATATATAAAGAATCATGGAATATTAGACTTATTTTTTTTCTTTTTGGAGGGGGAAGGGTAGGGCAGTTGGGGTTAAGTGATTCTCCCAAGGTCACACAGCTAGTTTTGTGTTAAGTGTCTGAGGCTGCATTTGGACTAAGGTCCTACTGACTCCAGGGTGTGTGCTCTATTCACTGCACCACCTAGCCACCCCCTGAATACTAGACTTCTAACATGTCAAGATCTAACATAGATAATTTATCCTATTAGTCTGGATAGATATCTTCTAGTGCATTCCTAAACAAAACCTTTCAGTCAGTCTCTTTTTTGTTGGTTGTATATCTCATTTACCCTAGAATGTTATCAGATACCTTTATGTTTTGTAGTATAATTTTTTTACAGTAAAATAAAAGATCACATATATTTTATTCTTTTAGCCTTTAAAAACACTCTACATACATTATCTCATTTGATCTTCACAACATATCTGCACTATAGGTATGTTGCCCATTTTTCAAATGGGCAAACTGGGGCTCAGAGTGATGGTGACTTGTCAGAACTCATATCTAAGTGATTAAGGTGGAAGTTGAACTCAACTCTTCTTCATCTTTTTTTCTCTAAGTGAAAAAATATACTTTTGTACTCAGAGTATCATTTCTCTCTCTAGAGGTAGATAGCTTTTTTCATCATGAGTTGTTTGGAATTGTCTTGGATCTTCTTGTTGCTGAAAATAGGCACTTCATTTGCAGTTAATCACCCTTATAATATTAATGTTTCTGTGTACAGTGGTCTCCTGGTTCTGTATATATTACTTTGCATCAATTCATATGGGTTTTTCCATGTTTTTCTGACATAATCCCCCTCATCATTTCTTATAGCACAGTAGTATTCCATCACAATCATATGCTATGATTTGTTCAGCCATTAACCAATTGATGGGTATTCTGTCAATAGTTCTTTGCCATAACAGAAAAAGCTGCTATAAATATTTTTGTACATATAGATCCTCTTCCTCTCCCATACCCTGCTGCTTTTTAAAGTATCTTTGGGATACAGACCTTGTAGTGGTATTACTGTATGCACAGTTTGATATCCCTTTGAGCATAGTTCCAAATTGTTCTCCAGAATGGTTGGACCAGTTCATAACTCTACCATCAGTTTATTAATATACCTAATTTCCCTCAAACCCTTCAGCATTTGTCATTTCTTATAGGTGTGAGGTAGTCATTCAGAGTTGTTTTAATTTACCTTTCTAATTAATAGTGGTTTAGAACATTTTTTCATTTTTGATTTTTTCTTCTGAAAACTGCCTGCTCATATACTTTGATTATAATGGAGGAATGGCTCTTATTTTTATAAATTTGACCCAGTTTCCTAAATATTTGAGAAATTAGGCTTTGAGAGACTTACTGTAAAATTTTTTTGTTGTTACTTCATTGTCTATGTATTTATTAGCAAAATTTAGTTTCCTTGATTATCTCTTTTAATTAGGTCTGTTTTTGCTTTTGCTTTCTCTGAGATCATGACTGTTCCCTCTGCCTTTTTAATTTCAGCTAAAGTATAATAGATTCTGTTCTAGCCCCTTATTTTAACTCTATGTGTGTGTCTTTCGGTTTCAAGTATGTGTCTTGTAAACAACATATTGTTGGATTTGAGTTTCTTATCCATTCTGCTATCTGCTTCTGTTTTATGTATGAGCTCATCTCGTTCACATTCACTGTTATATTTACTAACTGCGTATTTCCTTCCATCCCATTTTCTTCTGTTTATCCTTTTCTCTTTCTTTTTATCCTGTCCCTTCTCTAAAGTCTCTTTTGCTTCTGATCACTGCTTCCCTTAATCTGCCCTCCCTTTTATTGTCTCTCCCTTTTGTCTTATTCCCTTCTCCTCAGTGGGGTAAGATAGATTTCTATACCCAACTGAGTGTGTATATCTGTTCTTCCCTCTTTGAGCCAGTTCCTGTGACAGTGAGGTTCAAGTGTTACCTGTATCCCTAGCCCTCAATTCCCCCTCCATTGTAAAAGTTCTTACTTGCATGCTTCTGTTACATGAGATAATTTCTCCTATTTTGCTATTCTTCTCCCAGTGCATGTTTCTCACTTCTTCATTCTTTGTTTTTTGAGATCATCCCAGTACAATTGACTCTTTGTCATACCCTCTGTCTATGTAGACTCCTAACTACCCTAATAATGATAAAGTTCTTAGGAGTTATATATTATCTTCCCATATAGGAAAGTAAACAGTTTAATTTTACTGAATTCCTTATGATTACTCTTCATGTTTACCTTTTTATGCTTCTTTTGACTTGTGTTTGAAAGTCAGATTTTCTTTTATCTTCTTTTTTGGAGGGGTGGAGGCAGGACAGTTGGAATTAAGTGACTTTCCTAAGGTTGCATGGCTAGTAAATGTTAAGTGTCTGAGGTCAGATTTGACCTTAGGTCCTCCTGACTCCAGGGTCAGTGCTGTATTCACTGCACTACCTAGCCACCTCAAAAGTCAGATTTTCTATTCACCTCTGATCTTTACATCATGAATACTTGGAAGTCCTCTATTTCATTAAATATCTATTTCTTCCCCTGAAGAATTAACTCAGTTTTAGATTGAAACGGGACCTTTTAAAGTCTGGTCCAAACTAATGGCTAATATTCTTGGTTCTGTAGCTCATAAATGTAATTGCAGGGTGGTGTTGGTGGAGAATGGTTAAGGAATAAAGAACAGCATGAGTGAAGTTGGAAGTGGAGGAAGATAATACTATTTTGTTCATAAAAAAAAACTAATCTGGATGATATACTTTGTGTTTTTAGACTTGGTCCACCAGAAGCACTTTTGTTTAATTTGTCATTAATATATTTATACAGAAGCCATTTCTAGAATGGACAGAGAGATGTCAAAACTATTATAACCCCCCAGTACCCTCCCATATGACTTTATGCCTCAGGAAGATCTCAGATGATTCTTATAGGACTCTTGAGCAAGGAAAAGATATCTTAAAATAAAGCCTGGATTAACATTCCAGAATTGAGTGGCCAAGTCACTCGTCCTGTTTCCTGGACCACTTCCATAACTTCTGGAGTTCAACAGAGGGACCTCCTGTTGTTTTTGATATTTTAATACTTTTTCCCAGGAGAAGGGTGGATGCTGGACTAGTAACTTCCAGTGAGTGAGGAGTCAATGACTACAAGACTAGAGTTAGATTAAATTTGGTTATCACCCAATTTTGAGCCCTTTTTTCTTTTTGTACTGACTTTTATTACCCACCTTTCCAACGATGTTTTCTATGGAGATTGGAAAAGACATTAGAGGAAAATATTATATCCCAATATTTTCACTTTTACTATAGAACTTACGTAAAGGATCTCTGACTTTTAAAGTTCCTCATAACCTTAGTCTTCCTACTTTCCCAGTCTTCCTACACCTTAACTCCCTTGCCAGTACTCTGCAGTGCTATTACTGGAATAGGACTCTATCTTCTGACTCTGTGCATTTTCACTTGACTCTCTTCCATGCCTGGAATGCTTTCCTTCCTCATTTTACCTCCTGACTTTCCTGTTATTCTTCATTCCTTGCAGTTGTGTCTGAGTCTTCATGACCCCATTTGGAATTTTCTTGCCAAAGTTATTGGAGTGACTTGCCATTTCCTTCTTCATGCTCATTTTCCAGATGAGGAAATTGAGGCAAACAGGGTGAAGTGACTTTCCCAGGGTCACCCAGCTAATAAGTTTCTGAGATGAAATTTGAACTCAGATTTTCCCCGAGTCTAGGCCACTTTGCCACCTAGTTGCCCTAACTTTCTTCAATAAAGTCCTCCCTTCTGCAAAAAAGCTTTTTTTAATCCTCCTCAATTTTAGTGCCTTCCTTTTGAGATTATCTTCAATTTATCCTGTTTCTGCATAATTGTTTGCGTGTTGTCTCTCCCATTAGATTGTGAGCTTCCTGAGAATAGGGAATATGAAGATTCTTCCCTTCCTTTCTTCTTCCCTTCCTTCCTTCTTTTATCTGTCTTTGTATTCCTAATGTTTAAAATGCCTTACATAATAGTAGACAAATGCTTGTTGCATTGACTTGAATTGAAGTTTTCAATAGGCTTTCACAAGTCTAATATTTAAGCACAGGACTTTACTAGTACTAGACCAGTGTGACAGAATTGCGGCAGGGGTTGATGTGCCTAACAGCATACCCCACGTGATCTTTAATCATGGAAACAGTGATGTAAATAATGATCTTAGCTGCATTTAGTCATCACTTCCTTGTCTCTACATTGTTGATTCCTAACAATTAATATCCTCTGTCTGATTAAAACTGTGCATGGTTCTTAGCTTTAAATGTATTTATGGACATCTTGGCATTTTCATGGAGGACTTATCAAAACCCAGATTTAAATAGCCTATGTCATATATATTATCTTTTTAATGTAAATCTTGTTATCAGGTTTCATAGGGCTTTCCCACCTTAATGTGCTGTACCAAAATAAAAACTTTTTTTTTCCTTGTCTGAAAAGTATGTGAGCCTGTCTTCCATGTAGCCTGTAGCTCCTGCTCCCAGATAGGCAGAGGCTGGTGAGTGGCTTGACCTTGGGAGGTGTGAGCTTCAGTAGCATCCACACTAAGTCCCGCATTAATATAGTGAAACCCTGCATTCAGGGAATGAACACCAAACTGCTTTAGAAAAGGTGAACTGGCTTAGACCAGAAGGAGAGTGTGACAGTGCTTCTGAGTTGACAAGCAATGGGTCTGGATCTGTGAGTGAGCCTGGTTATATAGGGAGACCTAGTCTCAAAAGACAGGACCAACCAATCTACTAATTGTTGCTTGTACCTGTATGGTTCCTTACCTCACTAAGTTGCTCTACCTTTATAAAATTTAAAGTATTACATACCTTGATAATTAAGTGGCTTCATGAGCTCATTTGTATTTGACCCAAGCTTCAGATACTTCCTATCTGTGTGCCTCTGGGCAAGTCACTTAACCTCAGTTTGCCTCAGTCTTCTCATCTGTAAAATGGAGATTAGCACCTGCCTCCAAGGGTTATTGTGAGGAGCAAATGAGAAAATTGTAAAGCAGTTAACACAGTGTCTAGCACATAGCACTATATAAATGTTAGCTGTTGTTATTGTTGTTGTTATTCTGAAACCCTCCTGTTTGTTCTTTCAGAATCTTAGGTATACAAACCTTTCCCTTGGAGATGCTTATTTTCTCTTCTCACAAGCTGATTTGCCTCTTTTTCCAGAGTTATCTTTGAAAATGTCTTTTAAGTTGCTTATGAAATGCTTTGTGGAATTCCTGTTTCATAGGCCACAAACTTCCCTTCATCCTACATTTTTTCTTCTTCCACTCATTCCATCTACTAGCTATTAATGAAGCCTGACTCACCCTGAGGACATAGTCTCCTTGTCTCCCTTTTTCACTACCCCTACACCTTCACTCATTTCTCTTGGCTTACTGGTCAAGGTGGGAGAGTTGGAGTATTTTGTGATCCTTTTTGCCCCTCCCAGGTTCTTCTTCACCTCCATCATTCAGTAACTTTTTTTTCTCTGAGGTTCATTCTGGTTATATTTACCACCCAATCAAAATTCTAGTAGCTTTTATCTATAGACTTTTAAGTCACTTCATTTCCTTTCTCAATGAGTTTGGTACATGGCTTGCAATTTTTCTCTCCTCCCCAACTCTTGTTCTCATACTTGGGGACTTCAGCATACATATTGGTTCTTCCTGAAATACTCTAAATGCTCAGTTCCTCAACCTACTCAGTTTCCATGACCTATTTCTTCACCCTACCTCTGCCACACACAGAGATGATTATACTCTTCATCTTATCATTGCCCACAAATGTACCATGTTCCCATTCAAGAATTCTGAAACCCCCTTATTAAGTTATAATCTATTGACTTTTCACGACTCCTTCTGCCTTTCTTTGTCCACCTTAATCTTTGTCTACACCATGATCTCCAATCTCTTGACCTCTCAGTTCTCTCCCAGGTCATCTGCCCTGTACAAACCACTGTCTTCTCTTCCCCATCTTGACCCCTTGATTAACCAATTATGGCCTGTCAAAGCTCGGCTTTGGATTACTCCCACAATCTATAGCCTTCACTCTTAAGCATGTGCTGCTGAATGAAGGTGGAAAAAAAATCATACAACTCTTTTGACTGGGTCCACTACAAATTTATGTTACATAACATGAATGGGCCCTCACCGCTGCTAGGCAATCCTGCTATGTCTTCCTTATCAACTCACTATCACACTTTTCACAGCAGGTCTTCCAAGCTTTTTCATCCTTCCTTATTCCTCCCATAACTCCACCTCCTTCTATTTTCTCAACTAAGAATCTTGTCTCATATTATACAGAATTATATGGGGCCATTCACCATGATGTCCCTCTTTTCCCATCTCATATCACTCATATGCCTCCTCCTTCACCTCTGTCTCACATGATTGAAAGACCTTTCTCCTTACCAAGGCTAACCCTTCTACCTGCTCAAGTGATCTTGTTTCTTCATGTCTCCAACAGATTGCCTCCTCTATCATATCCACTATCACTAATTCAATCTCTCATTCCAAATATATCATTCCACCAAAATAGTTCTTTCCAAAGGCTCCAGTGGTCTCTTAGTTGAAAAATCCAATGTATTTTTCTCAATTTTTATTCTCTTCAACTTCTGAAGACTCTGCCACTATTAACCATGATGACAATAGTAATAACTAATATCTATATAGTGCTTACTATGTGATAGGCATGGTGTGAAACACTTCACAGTTATTTTCTTATTTGTTCTCCTAACAACCCTGGGAGCTGGGTGCTATTATTATCCCCATTTTATTGAAGATAAAACTCAGACAAACAGAGGATAATTGACTTGTCCAGGATCTTATAGCTAGTGTGTGAATATCTTCTTCTCCTTGATATTCTCTTCCTTCTAGATTTCTGGGACACACTCTCTCTTGGTTTTTCTCCAACTTATCTGGTCATGCTTCACAGTCTCCTTTGTTATATCTTAATTCAGATCATATATTCTAATTGTAGGTATCCCACAGGGTTCAGTCCTCGTTCCGCTTCTCTTTTCCTGTCTTCCTTCTTTACTACTTTACTTGATCCATCAGCTCCATAGATTTAATGACCATTTCTATGCAGATGATTCTCCCATCTCTCTCTCCTGCCCCAATCTCTGTACTGACCTCTAGTTTCATGTTTTTATCTGCATTTCAGACATTTCTAATTGGATGTCCAGTAGACATCTCAAACTCAATATATCCAAAATGTCCTTAACCACCTTCCCCCCTCCTTGTCTTTGCTTCCATAGAGGTCAACACCATATTCCCAGTTCCTTAGGATCTCTACTTAGGAGTCCCCCTTGACTACTCACTATCTCTCACCCTCCACATTCAATCTTTTTACCCATCTTCTTTTTTTTCTAAATTCTGAGTCTAGCTCATTTTCCATCTATAGTGATCTCCAATATGCATGTTAAGAAATCAATTCCATGGGTTATTCATCAATTAATCCATTTAGCATATGTAATTATTTATCATAAATTATAGCAATGTATTATCTAGTTGCAAATGATTTGTTATACATATTCTATACATATGATATATTACATACATAATCAGTAAATTAATCAAGTATAATCTGGGAAACATACCATCATCCTTTCTCCCTTCTAAACACCATTGCTAAAACCTTTGGAAAGAGTCATCTAGACTTGCTGTCTCCATTTTTTGCTACCTGTGGTTACTCAGTATCTTCTAATCTCTCTTTCTTTCTGGCATTCCACAGATCTTTTCTCTCCAACGATACTAATGACATCTTCATCATAAATATGTTGTTCTTTTCTTAGTCCTCATAATCTTAGCCCTTTAGACCTTAAAACTGAAGTTTGATGGCTACCTTCTCCAAGAAGCCTTACCTCATGTCCTTAGCTGGCAGCCATCACTTTCCCTCCATATTGTGTTCTAGATATTGCCTTTGTCCCTACCTCTTATATCATGCTTATTTGTACGCCCATCTTATCCTTGACATTAGATTGTAAGCTGCCCTAGACCAGGCATTATTTATATTTTTATCCTGTGTTCCTAGCTTGATGCCCTTGAATATAAAAAAAAACCCCACATACACATAAATATAGTAAAAACACATTAAAGTGAACTGAAGGAAAGGCTAAATTATTGTCACTGTAAGTTCATAGTAAAACTGTGTGAAGTGGTGATGTCTTTTGAGAGTCTACAAAAAATACGAAGAATCTCTTTAAGAAAGGGCAACATTAGATGATTTCAGAATGCCCAGGCTCCTAAGGTGCATGCTATTTGATGAGGAGGATTTCTGGATTCACTGTGGAAATCCCTAAAGATTCTAAAGTCAGTTCTTCAGAAGTATTCTGAATCAAGTGTCTAATAGAAGTGCAGCATCTTTTACTAAATGACCCAGTAAAACCAGCTCTTGGGTGAATGTGGGTATTTACATAAAAATACAGAAGGTGACAAAGCGAGTGAGTTTGTTTTTAAGCAAGGGGAAGAGAATAGTACATTTGACAGCTAAGTCATATTGTTATACACCTCTTGGATTCAATCCAATCCAATTCAGTTCAGTTCAAAATGTTCAATTCAAACGTTGGCAAACATTTGCTTAGTGCCAACAGTGAGCAAAGGCGCTGTGGTAGGTGCTGGGGACATAAAGACAAAAATAGAATGGTCCCTGCCCCGAAGTAATTTCTGTGGAAGTGGGAGATGGGAAGAGGGAAAATATAGCATCCTGATATGTGGGCCAGGGGACTTACATGGACATCCAGAGGGTGAGACTTGAGCTGAGGCTTTCAGGGAGCTGGAGATTTTGAAAGTCAAAGAGGTTCAAAGGTAGGAATCTAAGTGAAGAAAACAGCTGTTAAATTTCACAACGTTAAAAACAAGTGATTCCCAGCATTACAGATTACAGAACATAGTTAGATGTTTGGTCCAAGAATAAGACCTGGGTTTTTTTTTTTTCTAGTATATCCCTCTTATAATGTGGTCATTGGGTCATTTGTGACACTGTCCTGAAGTGAGCATATCTTAGAGGATGCTAAGCCAGGTCAGATGCATTTATGAAATACTTGCTATGTATGCTTAGCATTGTGCCAAGTGCTTGGGTTACAAAGAAAAGCAAAAAGATTCCTTGCCCTCATGGGATTCACCATCTTGGGCTCCTGTTAGATTGTGGTGTGGAATGACCACATTCCACATAAGATTCCACATAAGACCACATAAGATTCAAGCAACTATGTATAATCGATATGTACAAGGTAAATTGGAGAAAATATTAGAAGGAAGTTGCTAGCATTAAGGGGAAGCCAAAAAGTCTTTTTTGCAGAAATGGGATATTAAATTCATTTGTTTTATATACGTGAATAACAAAAATTGAATATAATTCTTTTTCAAGAAGGGACCATAGTG
The DNA here is from genome assembly GCA_028646515.1 of Pseudochirops corinnae. Taxonomy (NCBI): domain Eukaryota; kingdom Metazoa; phylum Chordata; class Mammalia; order Diprotodontia; family Pseudocheiridae; genus Pseudochirops; species Pseudochirops corinnae. Next base: position 136,905,896 of record CM053591.1, read on the forward strand.
ACCTACGGCAGTCTGGACAGATGGTCATATGACCCATGCTTCAACACTTTTAGTGAAGGGAAGTTTACTAGTTTTCAAGAGCTTGTCTATTGTTGGGCAGCTTAGTCTTAGTTTTTTTAGACTGAAATTTGTTTTTGTTATAATGTTCCCATGATTTTTATCCATTTGTCTCAGTTCTGTTTTAGCAACATAGCCTACCTTATCTCCCATTTGAAAGCCTTTCAGATATTTGAAGACAGCTATTTCATTCCTGCTAATTCTTCTTTCTCCAGGCTACTCATCCCTAGTTGCCTCAACCATTCTTCAGGTGACATGGTTTTCGAACCTGTCACCATCCTGTTTGTCTTTCTCTGAGCATTATCTAAATTGCTAATGTACCTCTTAAAGTCTGGTCCCCTAATTGGGCAAAATTGCTTTAGATGTGTTCTGAGTACTACAGAGTACAGCTGTACTACTATTTCCCTTGATCTTTTTTCTGATAATTTTATGAGCCAACCAAGTTATAGATGGCATTTTTTTGTTCAAAAAACTAACAAAGTGACTTTAAATCTGCAAAAGGTGTTAAAATATATAATATTTCATTGGATCAGAGGATTTCAAGCTGGAAAGCACCTTATGGGATTGTGAAATTTATTTTCCTCATTTTAGATGGAGAAACTGAGGTGCAGTGACTTGCCCAAGGAAAGTTATAATAGAATCAAGATTTAAACCTGGGTATTTTGATCCAAGTCAGTCTTTTCCACATACATCGCAGTGACTTGTCAAATTTCCCATTTTTTTCTCCTCCTAGAAAATGTCAGAGGAAAAAAAAACCGTTTCCCATGTCATTTTATATTTCTTGTGAATATAATTGCTCTCTGCTCTTTATAGATATGTTACATGTTGTTTGGGTTGGTTTATTAGCAGAGGCTTGCTTTTTACTACTTCTCTGGCAATGATCAGGAGAAATGTAAAGAATATTATATTTGTTGGCTAAGAAGGAATATGATTCACTGGAAAAAAGCAATATTGAATGCATTTTATGATAATGGAATGTACTTTGTATGTGTCAGCAATCTTGGAGTCAAAGACTCAGGTTCCTACTCTGAGTGGAAGACCTTTATTTAGACTCTTAGAGTATCTGGGCATCAGTTTCATCATCTGTAAAATGAGAGATTTGGATTATATATCCTCTGAGTTTCCTTCTTACTCCAGACCTGTGATGTAGAAGGAAACAAGCCTTTTTATTAAACAACTGCTTTGTGCCAGGCACTGTTCTAAGCCCTTTCCAAATATTATGTCATTTGGGATACCCACAATAATCCTGTGAGGAAGCTGAGGCAGTCAGAGATTAAGTGACTTGCCCAGAGTCACACAGCTAACAGGTGTTTGAGACCAGATTTGAATTCTGATCTTCCTGACTCTAGCTCAATGCCCAATCCATTGTGTTACCTAGCTGCCCGAAGAATATTGACAAGTCAGTAGAGTACTAAAATTAACTTACTACTACCTGGGAAACAGCGTATGGGTGTCTTATTTGGAACAGAGTTACACTTGGTAAATATCTCACTTTTGCTCTTCGGAGATGGTTATATCTTATTGACACATGTTGTTTCAGAGCTCCAAGTAAAGGTGCCGTCAGATGCAGAGGGTGTTTCTCGTGCCTGGCTTAGAAGTGAATTTTGATTAAAAAATACAAGAGCTGTGAGAAGAACACTGCTAGCAAGGCATGGTAAATATGTAAGTCCCAAGATGACTGAGGAATGAGTGACCTGGCCCTCATTTATTTAACTCTAGCAAGATCAGTAGAATGTATCAGAATCCATGGAGCTGCCTGGATTCATTTGGGCTACTTGATGAGGAGGCACCCATAAAATTCTGGGCCAAATAGTGTTGTTTGTGATGAATAGCACTTTAGAATGCTGGTCTGCGGGGGGCGGAGCCAAGATGGCGGCGTAGCAGCAGCGACACATCACAGCTCTCACATAGCCAACCCAAAATACCCATAAAATAGGACTCTAAACCAAACCTACAATCCCAAAGCGCACACAAGGTTACTTCCCACTAAAGTCAGCTTAGCTAAGAGGAACCATATCAGCACTGCCAACCGAAACCAGCCTGGCCTGAAGCCACGGCTGTGCCCCGGGGGCGGCTGGGCGGAAAAAGCAGAGAAAGCTCTCAGGTGAGGGATTACACAGCTGTGAGTGGGGATTGCCAAAGGGGGAGATAAGCATCTGGCCGAAAGGTCTCCAGAGCAGAAAAGTGAAAAGGCAGAGGTTTTGCACCCGCCTCCGCGTTTCCCGCCGTGGCCTGCAGAAAGCAGGGAGACTGAGCAATTGTTTTCAGGCCAGGGCTCTCGCGTTGAGCGGCCTGGATCCGGATCGTCGTCTTGGGCCTCGGTCTTGGAGTCTTCATTATCCAGTCAGCCGGAAGTCTACGGCAGCCGGGAGGACCCCAGCGATTTGGGACAGAGCTTTCCCTTCTGGAAGCAGAGCCCCAC
>CM053591.1:136908874-136927951 GCA_028646515.1 Pseudochirops corinnae
GTTCAGCCTGTATTTGATTGCTTGTCCTTCCAGTGGGGGTGGGTGATGAGGGAGGAAGAGAAAGAATCTAGAATCTAAAGTTCTATAATCAAATGTTAAAAATATTTATGTATATGTATATGTATATATATATATATATATGCAATTATTATTATTATTAACTACATCCAACTGGAACTTGAGATACACAGGCACTGTGGTTGGGAGATCCATCCTGCCCTACTGAAAAGTGAGAGGGATGAGGGGGGAAGACATCGGAGAGAATAGATTGGGGGAGGGGGGATACACTGGGATGGCTGTTTTGGGGCGTTGGGTAGGGGAAAGATGGGGAGAAAATTTGTAACTCAAAATCTTGTGGCAATGAATGATGTAAACTAAAATAAAATTTAAAAAAAACAAAAATTTTGAGTTCCAGATTCTCTTCCTTCTTCCCTCCTCACCCAGCACCACTGAGAAGACAAGCAATTCTACATAGGTTATACCTGTGTAGTTATGTAAAACACTTCCATAATAGTCATATTGTGAATGACTAACTGTATTTCCCTCCATCGTATCCTGCTCCCCACTTATTCTATTTTCTCCTTTGATCCTGTCTCTTTTCAATAGTGTTTGCTTCTGACTATCCCCTCCCTTAGTCTGCCCTCCCTTCTATCATTGCCAATTTTATTCCCTTCCCCCCTACTTTCCTGTAAGGTACGATATCCAACTGAATGAGTGTGTTATTCTCTCCCTAAGCCAAATCCAATGAGAGTGAGGTTGACTCATTCACTTTCACCTCTCCTCTCTTCCTTTCCAGCTTTTTTTTTGCCTCTTTTATGTAAGATAATTTACCCTATTCTATCAACTGCCCTATTACTGAAAAAAAAAAGTCTCATGAGTTACAAATATCATCTTTTTCATTTAGGGATATAAATAGTTCAACTTTAATAAGTCCCTTATGACTTCTCTTTCCTGTTTATGTTTTCATGCTTCTCTTGATTCTTGAATTTGAAAGTCAGATTTTATGTTCAGTTCTGACTTTTTATCAAGAATGCTTGAAAGTCCTCCATTTCATTGAATGTCTATATTTTCCCCTGAAGTATTATAACCAGTTTTGCTGGGAAGGTGATTCTTGGTTTTAATCCTACCTCCTTTCACCTCTGGAATATCATCTTCCAAGCCTTCAGATCCCTAAATGTAGAAGCTGATAGAATTTGTGTTTTCCAGGTTGTGTTTCTACAGTCCTTGAATTGTTTCTTTCTGACTGCTTGCGATATTTTCTCCTTGATCTGGGAACTCTGGAATTTGGCTATAATATTTCTAGGAGTTTTCTTTTGGGGATCTTTTTCAAGATATGATTGGTGGATTCTTTCAATTTCTGTTTTACCCTGTGGGTCTAAAATATCAGGACAATTTTACTTGATAATTTCTTGAAAGATGATATCTAGGCTCTTTTTTTTTTTTATCATTGCTTTAAGGTAGTCCAGTAATTTAAAATGTTGTCTCCTGGATCTGTTTTCCAGGTCGATGGTTTTTCTAATTTTTTTCTAATTTTTTACATTTTTTTTTCATTCTTTTGGTTCTTTTTTATAATATCTTAATTTCTCAGGAAGTCATTAGCTTCCATTTGCTTCAATGTAATTTTTAAGGAATTATTTTCTTCAGTGAGCTTTTGGACTTTCTTTTCCATCTGACTAGTTCTGCTTTTTTTGGCGTTCTTCTCCTCATTGGCTTTTTGGACCTCTTTTGCCATTTGGGTTAATGTTTTTTTTTAAGTGTTATTTTCTTCAGTACTTTTTGGGTTACCTTTACCAAGCTGTTGACTCATTTTTCATGATTTTCTTGCATCACTCATTTCTCTTCTCAATTTTTCCTCTTGTTCTATTTGATTTTCAAAATCCTTTTTGAGCTCCTCCATTACCTACAACCAATTCGTATTTTTCTTGGAGGCTTTTGATGCAGGAGTTTTGACTTTGTTGTCTTCTTCTGGTTCTATGTTTTGATCTTTTTTGTCACCAAAGTAAGATTCTATAGTCTGATTTTTTTCCTGTGTTTGCTTGTTTTCCCAGCCAGTTACTTGACTTTTGAGCTCTTTGCCAAGATAGATCTCTGCTTCCAGAGTGGAGAGTGTTCTGTCTTATGTTTCTGAATTTTTGCACAGCTGTTGTCAGAGCTACTTTTAGGCACCTGAAAATTTTCAGTTCTTCTAAGGTGGTATGATTAAAGGAGAGGTGTTTACTCCTGTCTGGTCTGTGAGTGACTACAAGCACTCTTTTCTTTCTTAGAACTGTTAGGAACACTCCCTCTCCACAGCCACTACAAGCTCTGCTCCACCAGTGCTCCTCCTCACCCCAGGACTGCCACCCAATACTGTGACCCAGATCCAAGCAGGGCAAAGCAAGAAAATTTTGCCTCAGCATCAGCAAAGAGATCCCTGCAATTGCTTTCTGATCCCCGCACCCCCCATCTGCGGAGCTGGCTCTCTGGAAACAGCAGCTGCTGCTGCCACCACTACTACTGCAGCCTCCACTGCCACCTCTACCCTCTGCCCCCCATGCTGGGGGCACACCCCACTCTTCTCTCACCCAAGATCAACAGGGTTTTCCCACTGACCTTTTACTTTGTCTTTCACATTTGTGGATTGAGAAGTCTGGAAACTGCCACAGCTGCCAGTGATTCAGTCCCCTGAGGCCTGCTCTGGCCCAGCAGCCTGGCCTGGTGTGGTCTGTGCTGATGTGGCCCACAAGGGACTGGGCTACACTTCCAGCCTGGTGTGATAGACCCTTCCTGTCAACCTTCCAGGCTATCTTCAGCCAGAGATGTGTTTTACTCTGTCATTATTTTGGATTCTGTAGCTCTAGAGTTTGTTTAGAGTATCTTTACAGGTATTTGGAGGTGTTTGGGGGGAAGAGCTCAAGTAAGTTTCTGCTGTTACTCTGCTATCTTTGCTCTGCCCTTCTATATCAGCAGTTCTTAACTAGGGAATCTGTAGAACCCCAAGGAATCCAAATATGGATTTCAGGAGATCTGTGAACTTAGATAGAGAAAATATATTACAGTTCTATTTTCATTAATCTCTAATTGAACTGTAGCATTTCCTTCAAGTATGGAAGTTTTCTGAGAAGGACTCCATAGGCTTCACCAGACTTGATAAAGGATTTCACAACACAAGACAGATTCAGAATCTCCATTCTAGATTGGCCTTCGTACATGGCACATTAGATTCTTCTACCCTTCTTTTCTTTCCATGAAACCACAGGTGCATGATAAGTAAACTATATAACAGGGCATCTTCTGATGAGGCTTTTACCCGGTGCTTGCCTGCATTATTATCTGAGAAAGGTGATTATAAGGACTTTTATTAGGAGCATAACATAAAAACAGTCCAGATATGGAGTGTTTTTTAGTGATTGGAAAAGAACCTCCTTTGGACATCATATGGGTTATTACTTCTTAAATTCTCAGTTTTTATTTGAAGAATATCTTGATGAGTAAGACCCATAATGATGACTAATCCATGATAGAGAACTACTAAACTCCCAGCAGAAGTTGGGGATTCACATTAGGAGAAAATGAATAAAAGTATAGTTAGTGGAGCATGGTCATCCCATTAGCCATTGTTTCTGGGCCTGTGATGTTTTTCACCTGTTTCCTCAGTATTCCATGGGAGAGAATCAGATCGAAGGTGAGGGTTATTGACAATGTTCTCTTGGAAAGGAAGAGTGCCTTACATGGATAGAGAAACTTCTGAAGTTCTGGTCAAGATAACAGGCATTTAAGTGCTTACTATGTGCCAGGCACTCTGCTAAGTACTGAGAATATAAAATCATCTTTCAATGCTGTGGGCTAAACTTATTTTCTCTGATAGCCGAAAACTCTCTAGTGTCAAATATTTGAATACCAACAGGACACTGAAGCTCCTGGGGCTATTGCAGCCTGAGGGATGCTCCTGACTAAGCCTTTTTGCTTATTACCTTTCTAAGAGGATTAATGGGTTGGTTTGGGTGTCATGTAAGGATTTCAAACTCCTGCAATAGAGAATGAAAAGAGAGAATGGTTCTTCTCATTCTTCAGTAGCTATTCCAATCAACATAGCCTGCCTTTTTAAGTAGCAAATCCCTAATTTTCCAAAACTGGATCACAAACAGCTCTTGTTCTCCTTTGATAGAAGATGGCAGGTAAGGGAGAAGGTACAACATCTCATCTAGATGGGATTTTGGGTCTGTTGTTTTTAGTCCAAAATCAGTCTCCTGTTTCTGGGGGGATGTTCAGAGTCTCTGAGGACCTTGAGTACTTTCCAACTTAGGAGCATCAGTTCATTTCTCCAACCTTTAATTTCCTAGAAATATAACTCTTCAACCGCCTTGTTAATTTGTGGGTGCTAGATCTACTGATAAAACTCTAAAAGGAGGCAGATGTCTGCCTTAGAGACTACTCTGGTTGTGGAAGTCATCTTCCAGTGATAACTGGAGCAGCACTTCATGCTCAAAAATGCATCCATTTATCTAAACCTTCCCTGGCTACTCTGAATTCTGTACTCTGCTTTAATATAGTGCTTCCCATGCTTCTCTGAATGCTTCATAGTCATTGTTATAATTTATTATATTCTCGCATTACCATTTGTTTAGCCGCTGTCTCATTGATGGGTGTTTGACTTTTTTCAAGTTCTTTGCTAGCACAAAAATGTTGGTATTAATATTTTTGTGCATATAGAGCATTTTCTTTCTCCCTTTGCTGGCATATAGTAGGTGCTTAATAAATGTTTATTGACTCTTATTGGGCGTCTGAAAGTATGGTTTTAGTCTGGTGTTCATAATCTTATTTTGCTAACCTTGCTTTGCAGCCTGTTTATTCCTATGCATGTTGAATCATCATATAATAGAAACCTTTTAATGAGAACTAGGTTATTGTTCAGGATACTATGGAACCATAGAATTTTAGATTTGCAGCTTTTGTTCAGTGCCCAGCTTGTATTACATGAAGAAAGCTTATTCATTTTTAAATATATAGTATTCACTTACAGTTAATATTCAAGAATATTTGATCCACAAGTATGATGAGTCTTCCAAAATTTTTGGCTTATATGACTGATATTTAATTTTGTATGGCCTCTGCATACTGATGAGCAGATAATATTGCCTAAGGATGTTTATAAAACTACATTAGCTGCATATTATGTGTCAGAAGATAATAGATGACTTTTTCTTTTTGTAAAATTCTATCATCAAAACATTGTAATAGAGGCATAGAGGAAAATGTGATATTGGTGTATTTTACAACTTATAGAAATCACCAAAAACCATTATCTTATTTCCTTATACCCTTGAAAACATGAGTTTAAAATTGGATGCAACTTTTTAAGCTCGTATTAATGTCGATTGTGTTAATAGATGCAATATAGTAGTTTGTAACAAAGTACTAGTTTACTAGATTCTAAGATCATTGTATGGTAACTTTTTTGATGGCAGGGACATAGTATTTGACTTATTTTTATAACCTCCTCCTGGCCTATGCAATTCTATACAATCAACTATTTAAAGTTCATTCAGTTGATAAAATAAGTAGCAAAATCATAGAAATACATATAGCATTACTACATTTATGAAATTGGGTATTCTGCATAGTACCAAAAGATATTTTATTTTAATAATTTGGAACGGAAGTCTTATATTATACATTTCATTGCCATTTTTAAAAAATTAGGAATGTGAACAGCCATATGGGAGAAAAACCTAATGAATAATTCGAAACTATCTGCATTTCTTAATTTTTCCAATCTTGCCTACTGTATACATATATATTTTAAAACAAAATTGTGACTTATATAGATGCTGTCATTTGTTAATTTTTAATGAACATTTCAAATTAATACTTACATGTTTTAACAAACTGAATAAGCCATCATTTTAAATATTAGTATATGATAGGTACATAGTTCAATATTGTGACATAACATAATTTTATTAGATGTGTCCATCTTGTTGGGCTATTTTCAAATAAGCATGTTTTCTGTATGTATTGATACACATATACATACACATTTCTATATTTACAGATTATTATTTATATTGTTTATATGTGATTATTTTCTTAAATTGAATTTTTAGGTTAGCATAAATGGGTTTCGTTTAGCTCTCATTAAATATTACTAGATTAATCATCCTAAAATTTCAGCCAGTTTACAACACTGCTAGGTAATGTGTTTCTGCCCTTAGCTTTCCTTGTCAACCTTGACTCGTTCTAAATTTTAAGATGTGATGGTAAATATTTAACAGTTGTCTCCAGGAAAAAAAATGTATGCACGACTCACTTTTAAATTTAATCTGTATTATTTACATTTTCTCCATGCTTTCTTGAGTCTGGATAGTCAACAAAACAATAAATCAAGCCCTAATTTGTAGTATTTGCTGATTTCTGAGGAGTAAATGCTTGCACTGAAAACTTAACAGTCAGGGAACCTGAAGGAGACATCTCCAGTGCACCAACCTCTCCCCACAAAACTATTCTTAGGATATTGTCCTGCTGTTGTTGTTCAGTCATGTGTGACTCTTCATGACCCCATGGACCACAGTATGCCAGGCCCTTCTATCCTCCATTATCTATTAAAGTCAGCCCAAGTTCATGTACCCAGGTAGATAGCGTCATGGAAACAACAAACATGAGAGTGAACCCTAGTAAACTTCTAGATAACTGGAATCCCCAGCCCTTTCCGCTGGGACCTGTACCAGTTTTTCATGTGTTGAACAAATACCTCATCTTTTTTCTTGTTCTGTCCAGGTTGTAATATATGATAACAACATCTTCTTTTCCTTTTTCCATTAATTTTTTTGCTTTTTTTTTTTTGAGGGGGGAAAGTAGGGCAATTAGGGTTAAGTGACTTGCCCAAGGTCACACGGCTAACTCCAAGGCCAGTGCTCTATTCACTGTGCCACCTAGCCATCCCCCTCACCCCACCATTCTTTACCTATCCCATGTCTATGAGGAAGATATACCTATCCATAGCCATAATTCAACCGCGGATTTCCTCCTGTAAGTCTGTGACACCTGAGAGGCCATTTTTGCCCCTGCAGCCTCTATTCATCCTGTATGTTGCCTAAATTTGGTGTGTTTGTGTATATACATGAAGATGTGTGGTTTTATTACTTGTGGCTCCTTTCTTAGATTTTGGCTCTTGTGAACTTCTGAATCTCTTAACTGCTTTTCTTTCTTCTCCTTGTAGCTAGTCTATATGAAATGTAACTTGGTGGATCTATGTAACTAGTTTTCATCCCTGCTTCACTCCCCCCACACTTTAGTATAAAGTTTTTTTTATCTAATTTGCTAGATAACAATCAGATTCATTCTTACTGTCCCCCCCTTTTTTTTGAGGTGTGTGCTATGTCTGGCCAGGAATCTGTCATACTTAAATTTTTAAGCTGTGCTTCAGAAATCCAGCATTTTCAGTCACCTAATTCGACTATTTTAATTATCTCTTACTGTTTATTTTCATCATGTACTAAATTAAACAGAATCTTTTCTAGTTGAGAAATCTGGCTTTCTGAATCAGTCTCCTTCCTTACCTCTGTTTCTTCTTTGTTAGATCTTAGGAGTCTCAAATCTTTATGCAATTCTATGTTTATATCTTGCTGTTTTAACTATAGTGCTAATTTTCTGTTTGATTATCCTTTGGGTCATTAACCTGCCCCTTTATTAATGTTTGAATCTACTTATTTCTCAAGTCTTAGCCTTCTCTCCTTCAATATCTATTGATTCTTGCAGTGATCTTTACAGCTGTTGGACTTTGTAGTCAAATTGTTTCAGATCTTTTAGTACTTTGAAATATTCTCCATCCTTCAAAGAGAAGAGTCAGCTTGGCTGGATCCCATACTTATGGTGATACCTCCATTTTTTCTTAACTTCATATGTATTTTCCCCTTAGGTCCCATCTCTTCTCCAGAATCTGAGGGTAGAGGTCCTAAATCAGTCTTGTTCTGCATCTTTAAATGTCCTCTCTCTTTTCTTCTTGGACGCTTAAAAAATTCCTATATTCATCTTTCAAGTGTAAAAACTTGACTAGTAGGTGTCCAGGGGTCTTTCTTTGAGGATTGCTCCTGAATGGAACTCCATGCCCTCTTTCAATAGACATGCTGAGATTATCTTTCAATGCCAGAAATTTTCCTATAATTATTTCCCAGACTTTGTTTTTCACATTTCTGCCTTTTCTTTTTCCTTACGTACCACTGTTATTTGTAGATTGTATCACTTTCATCTCTTTTTCGATTTTTCTGCTCTACTTGTGGCATCGCCATCTCCTGTTTTAGTTTGGAATTGGGCTTCCTGTGCTAGTGTACTATTATTTTAGGTCAGTTTCTTTTGTTTTCCTCTTGTATTAGTTCTGGGATGGTTTTATATCTCTAGTGAATGGATAAGTTTAGCTGCATCTTTCAGTATTCTAACATATCATTTTCTTGCACTCATTATTTCTTTCTTATTTAAGGTATTCATATTTTCTCTTGTTGACAGCAGTTTTAGAAGTTTGAACTCTTAGGGATTTCTGCCATTCTGGGTGGGGATTTGCTTTGTCCTCCTTTTTTCTTATGTTGATGTGGTTGTTTTTAAATTAAGGATTTACTCCTTGATTTGGAGCTTACCCTTCTGCTTTTTCCTTTTCTTTTCTTTCTGATATTATTGTTTTTATTAGTGGGGTTAGCTATTATAAAACACCTTTATGATTCTGCCATCTTTTTGAGAGTTGCCTCAACTTTTTAAAGTCACATATACTAAATGCATACTAAATAATTTATTCTTCTAAGTTTATCTCTTGCTTCTCATGTATAGAAAAAAATGAAACAATGGAAATAAAACACTCTATCAATCCTAGTTTCTGCTACTATTGCTAGTATTTTTGTTATTCTAGGCAAATTGCTGAATATGACATATTTTCCAACTTCCTTCATCTTCCTTTTGGCTATTATTTCTTCTTGGCATGCCCATTTCTTGTTATTGAAATTTTACTCATCTCATGAGGCTAGGTTAAATTTCCATCTGCCCCTTGATTTCCCCAGCCTCAGTTTGTCTCTTAATTCCCATAGTATTTTATTCTTAACTCTTTCCTGGAAAGTAGGGATTATTCATTTATTGTGTTGTATCCTTAGCATTTACTTCAGTGTTTGGCACATTGTGGATTCTTTTGTTGCTGTTGAGTTGTTTCCATCACGTCCAGCCCTTTGTGACCCCATCTGAGATTTTCTGGGCAAAGTTACTGGAGTGGTTTGCCATTTCCTTCTCCAGCTCATTTTACAGATGAGGAACTGAAGAAAAAAGGGTTAAGTTACTTGCCTAGCTATTAACTATCTGAGACTGGATTTGAACTCAGGTTTTCCTGATTCCAAGCCCAGTGGTGTATCTACTGTGCCAACGCAAGAACTCTGTGAGTTCTTAATCAATGCTTATTCCTTGATATTTTGTGTTACAGACATTTGTGTAGCATGTAAAGCATTATGGTCTAATAACAGTACTTACAGTATACAGAAAGAATACTGGTCTTATCACAGACCTGGGAATGAGCTCAAATGTAATAGTTGTATTATCTTCAACTTAATTTGTCTTAATTTCTCTGAATTCATTTCCTCATGTGTAAAATGAGGTTAATTATATTTGTATGATCTACCTAACAGAGTTATTGTGAGGAAAATCCTTTGCAAAATTTGAAGCATTATGTAAATATGAATAACAAATATTACTGTGTCTGCATTACTTTTATCGTGACCACCCAGACCTCTTGAGGGTGAAGGACACGTTACACTTCTTTGTAACAACCACAGACTTAGCTCAGCATTGTAGACACAGTAGGTTTTTAATATATCGTTATTGAATGAATAAATGAGTTAGCTTTCCTTAATTACCCAGGGTCATTATTAAAATTTTCTGTGACTGTATAGATACTTCTGGAGTTTCTTGAGGTATGAAGGGCTCCTTGACTCAACACTAAAAAGGCTGCTTTATATTTGGTGATTCTGCTGCTTCCTTCGTGTTAATTGGCATTTCACGGTGTTTCAGTTTAAAAGACCTACCCATATTCCTGTTTCTCATATTCTATAACCTTAGGGAAAACCAGAAAACAAGCTTGTTAAATCAGTAAACTTAATATTATACAAAATCCTGAGCTCCCTTCTTGCCTGAGGGTGGCTCCAGTCTCTCCTTTAGAGAAAATGGTAGGGGCTTTTATAAGTGAAAACCCCAAGTGAGAAAAGATTAGCAATAATGGCTATCTTCCAGCTCTCTTTTGACCTGAGCTTTCACCTCTATGCCAGTTTCATTTTTGCCCAGGGAACAAGGATAGCCTCTACCATCATTATGTTTGGCCTCTATAGGGTAGTTTTGTCTTCCTACCTATTAGGGTGACCTTAAGAGTAGACAAATAAATCCCCTTTTCCATTATTTCACCAGAGACAATGCTGTAGTTTTCTGAGAAAAACTTCAGTGGGAAACTAAAGCATAAGAAATAAAATACAGACACCCATTTAATGAATTTACATAATCATTTCAATTCAGCAAGCACTTATGAAATGTCTGCTACATGGCAAACCCTGTGCTAGGCACTAGGGATATTCAGATAATAATGAAAACAGTTCCTGACCTTAATGAGCTAATATCATACAGACAACGGATTTTTTTATTCTAAGGTCAAAGCATAGACTAACTTGGCTGGCACTGTTTAACACAGAGTTCCTGTTGCTCCATTCAGTTCTTTTTGAATTAAGTGCAGGTTAAGTATCTTCTGGCTCGAAGATTTCTTTGGATTTGAGCACTACTGCTCTATTTAGTGGATTTCCAAATGCTCTTGAGAACCTTTTTCTAAGACTTATCTTGGAGGCCAAGTCCTGATGGAGGAAAGCACTTTACTATGTGGACATCTGGAATCTAGGCCTCTTGCACTGATGTTATAGTCACCTTGTGAGTCCGTGGAGGTCCCCGTGGCTCCTGCTCCAGGAAATTCTAGCCTCTGATGGATTGCCCCAGGTTTTTTTTCTTTTCTTTTTTAATTTCCCCCTCCTTTCTTTTGATTTGTTTGCCAGAGCTAGCTTATTGTTAAAGCTGGTTTACCCTTTGATGAAATGCTTAGCTTCTTCACAGATAGGTGGAAGGATCTGAGCTTCTGTGGCTGATGCTCTGATCTTTGAATTTTGTTTACATTTCACTGGTTTCCCCAAGCACTTAGCGCCTTTGTCAGAACAAGTGCCCTTATTAAGTCATAGCTAGACTACTTCAGTAGACTCTTATCTGATCTCCTATACCTTCAGTCTACCCATTATATTTTATTATATTCTACATCATGTTACTTCATATATGTATGTGTGTATATACACACATTTCTCTGTGTGTGTGTGAATATATATAAATATAACTTTGAATAACTCCTCATTACCTATAAGATAATACATAAACTACTTACTCTAGGAATGAAAACTTCCAGTCTCTCTCTAGCCATCCCACTTCTACTGAGCACCGTGTCCTCCAGTCAAATTGTTGTCATCCTGGAGTCAAGCAGACTTGAGTTCAGATTCAGCCTCAGACACTTACTAACTGGATGAATGACCTTGGGCAAGTCACTTAACCTCTTTTTGCTCTATAAACCTTCTGTTTACAGTTTTTACAAGTGTAAAATGGGGATAATAAGAGCACCTGTCTCCCAGGTTTGTTGTGAGGATCAAATGAGATAATTTTAAGTCACTTAGCACAGTGTTAGGCACATAGTAAGCACTATATAAATTTTAACTATTAAGATTAGTAGAAGATGTAGCAGGGGTTGGAACCAGCTTCCTAGTAGGCCTCTACATAGGGAGACAAGACTGAGTAGTGAGTGCATACTTTGGTGATCTACAATGCACTATTTATAAAGATAAAGTCCTAAATACTTGAAGTAATATTAACTTATATTACATAGACTGAGTCTATATAATAAAAATAATAATACTACCCAAATTGATTTAACGATTCAATGTTCTATCAAAGATTACTTTATAGAAGTGGAAAGAAATGATCGAATTTGGCTGAAGAAACAAAAATTAAAAGTTTCAAGGGAAATAATTTTTAAAAAGATGGAAGGAAGGGGCTTAATGTTATCTTACAATATACTACAAAACAGCAATCATCAAAACTATTTGGTATTGGTTAAAAATAGAGAAGTTTATCAGTTGAACAGATTAGGTATACAGCACATAGAAGAAAATTAATTTAGTAGCTCAATACCACAACTTCTGTGATAAAGGCTTACCATTTAACAAAAAACTGCTAGGAAAACTGTAACCAGCCTGGCAGAAATTAGATATAGGCTAACAGTTCATACCGTATAACAGAATTAGTTGCAAAAGATTATGACTTAGATATTAAATGTCATATCACAAACAAGTTAGAAGACCAAGGAAGAAAATTCTTTTAGAGTCTATGGGAAGAGTAAAAGTTTATTACCAAAGAGGGAATATAGAGGATGAGAAAAGATAAAATAGACAATTTTGGTTCCATAAAAATTTAAATTTAAAATTGTTTGTACAGCCAATGATACTAAAATTAGAAGAGAATCAATTAAGTGGGGGAAAAAATCTTAGCAGCAAATTTCTTTGCAAAAGGTCACATTTCTAAGACATAAGGAATTGATTCCAGTCGATAAAAAAAAGAGCTATTCCACAATATATAAACTGTCAAAGGCTCAAAAAGGAAGAAATATAGACTACCAATAGTTATGGGAGAGATAGTTATGTGAGAAAATTAATAATTAGAGAAATTCAAAAGCAATTGAGTTTCAGTATCACACCCATCAGATTGACAAAGTTATCAAAAAAGGAAAATGAAAATTATTGGAAAGACTGTGATAAAAGAGCACAGGTAGGTGGTGAAGTGGCTAGAGAATTGGACTTAGAGTGAGGAACACCTGAATTCAAATCTGGGCTCAGCAGTTAACTAGCTGTGTGACCCTGGGTAAGTCACTTAGTCTTGTTTTCCTTAATTTCCTCATCTGTAAAATGAGCTGGAGAAAGAAATGGCAAACCACTCCATTATCTTTGCCAAGAAAACCCCAAAAGGGGTCACAAAGAGTTGAACATGACTTAAGAATGACTGAATAACATCATGAAAAAGAGGCATATTGATGCCCTGTTTGTAGTACTGTGAATACATCCAGCTATTTTCTGAAAAGCAATTTTGATCTAGCACCTCCCCCCCCAATAATTTAACTGTACCTGTTCTTTGATTCAACAACTTTTTTAGTGGTCCTTTTCCCCAAAGATATCAAAAGAAGAGGAATAGGACCCATATATACAAAGATATTTGTAACATTTCTTTTTTTTTTTTTTTACAATGGCAAAGAAACAAACCTGGAAAGACACAAACAGAATTTTTATTAATATAACTATAAAACATTGTCATAGAAATCAGGGAAGATGAAGAATTCAAGAAATAGTAATTACTCATGTTTCAGCCATGTGAATATAATGCAAATGACAATACTTTTAAAATCAAATTATAGATTCAGTGCCATACCAATAAAACTAGCAAAAATACTTTATAAAAGTGGACACAATAATAGAGAACATCTGGGGGAACAAAAGGTCAAGAATCTCAAGTAAAGTATTGAAAAAATTGACTATATTACAAAGCAGTAGTCAGTAACACTTTTTGATTCCAATTAAAAAAACATTAAAATTGATCATTGGAGAACATTACACAGGTACACAGAGTCAATCTGGTGTAGTAGTGTAGTGTATAGGGCAACTAGTTGGCACAATGGGTTAAGTGCCAGCCCTGGAGCCAGGAAGACAACTTCCTAAGTTCAGATCTAGCCTCAGACACTAGCTCTGTGACCCTGGGCAAGTCATTTAACCCTGTTTGCCTCAGTTTCTTCATCTGTAAAATGAACTAGGGAAGGAAATGGCAAAACTCTCCAGTATCTTAACCAAGAATACCCAAAATGGGGTCACAGAGAGCCAGACATGGTTGAAATAATTGAACAACAGCTAGCATACTGTGTAAGCCCAAGGACGACAATGACTGTTTACTCAACATAAACTGCTGGGAAAACTAGAAAGCAGTCTGGTGAATCATCTTGCACCATATGCAAAAATAAGCTCTAAGTGATATAGAACCTAACAATAAAAGCTTATATGACAAATCATCATAAGGAGTAGAAGAGTTACATTTCAGAGCACTGGATAGGGGAACAGTTCTTGACCTAACAAAGAAGAGAGAAATAGGAAATGGGAATGAATAATTTTGATTATTTGGCCCAAATAGGATCAAGAAATTAGAATTTATAGTAGATATGCTTGATAAAAATTTGATATCCAGAGCAACTAAGGAGCTAAGTGGTTGAAATATATGAATAGGCAGTTCTCAAAAGAAGAAACATAAGCTGTTATGATAATTTTGTTGAAATATTTTCCAGATCAATAATAATAAGAAAATATCAATTAAAAGAATTGTGAGGTTCCACTTCACACTCGTCAAAAATGCCAAAAAAGAAAATAATAGTTCTTAGAAGGACTGTGGAAAGACAAGCCCACTAGGCTCCTGTTGGTGGATCTGTGAAGTAGCCGAACTTTCCTAGGAAGTAGTTTGGAACTATACCCAAGAAGTCCCTAAACTGAATGCAGCCCTTGACCCAGTGATGCTTTTATTTGGCCTGTAACACAAAAAGGTCAGAAATGTAGGGAAAGGACAAATAGAATAAAAAACAAAGTGAGTGCCCAGTATGGGTGGGTGACCCAATGATGGCATATCAATGTGATGGAATGTTATTGTGCTACAAGAAATTATGACCAGAAAACTCTGGGAAGACTTATATAAACTAATGCAGTCAAGTGAGCAGGAAAAGGAGAAAAATAAATTCATATAATGACTACAATGATGTGGAAGAAAAAACTTGGCAACACTCAAGAGCTTTGATTAGTGCAGTGATTCTAGGAAGCTGATGATAAGACATGCTTCCTATTTTATAACAGATTTCATGGAGTAAAAATGCAGAGTGTGAGAGATACTTTCAGACATGGCCCACAAATCCTGAAGATTTCCAGTGCCTTTAGACCATCTGCATCCTTGAGGCCACATGTGGCCCTTTAGGTCTTCAAGTGTATCCCTTTGGCTGAATCCAAACTTCACAGATTCAGTCAAAGGGCTGCACTTGAGGACCTAGAGGTCCACAGGTGTCCTACCCCTGCTTTAGATTGTTTGCTTTTTTGCTTATTTTTTTGTTTTTTTGGGAGGGCAGTTGGGGTTAAGAGACTTGCCCAAGGTCCCACGGCTAATAAGTGTTAAGTGTCTGAGGTCGGATTTGAACTCAGGTCCTCCTGACTCCAGGGCCGGTGCTCTATTCACTGTGCCACCTAGCCACCCCTATTTGCTTTTTGGTAAATAATATTAGCTAATATTTGTATGTAATTTTATATCTTTCACATTGATGTAAATTCACTATCTCATTTGATTTCCACAACAGCTGTATGGAAAGAATTCTACAGATATTACTTTTTCTAATTTCTGTTACACAGCTGAGGAGACTGAGGTGCAAGAAGACGAAGGCAATTAATCAAGCTACTCAACTCATTAGTGGCACATACAGGATTCCAGCCTTGTTTTGTAATTCCAAATCCTCTCTCCTTTCCTCTGCGCTTCCTGCTTGCTATTTCACATTACCAGTGTAAAAGATATTCACCAAGTGCTCTGTAAAAACAGAATGATTTATTTTTTTTAGTGAGCTCTTTATTTGGCACAGTGGGGAAATTGAGTCACTTTCTCCTTTCTTCATTTTTGCCACTTCCCTGGGACATAGACATGCAGTTAATGCTGTTTACTGACCCCTTCAGAAACCTGACCCAATTTGTACCCATTTTCTTTAGAATCTCTTCTCTGTCTCTCTCTCTTTCTTCCCTCTCTCTTTTCCCCTCCCCACTTTGCTGTGATGTCTGTTTGTCTAAGCTGGTTTAAGAAAGGATATAGAAACTTTCTCTTGTCTTATGTCATTTGTCACATTATAAAACATCTATTTGCTACCTTAAAAAAGTCTCAGTAACTCCTAACACACTGTTGTACCCATGTTCAGCTCAAATTGAGCCAAGTCTAGCTGATGCTTTGCTAGACATTTTGGTATTGTGGATACTGTGCCTTTAGCCATGTGAACATAAGCAAGTAATTTAACCTCTCTGAGCCCAGTTTTCTTTTCAACAAGATGGAGATAGTAAAGCTTGTAGTACCTACTTCCCCATTGTGCAGTTGAAGGTCAAGAGAGAAATTGCTTATAAGGAGCTTTGCATCTAAAAGTTTCACCCAAATCTTAGTGGAGAATTAATCTTTAATAGCAACAGCAGTAAGACTTGGAGGACACTACAATTAAAAGGCTGAATAATTGGAAACAGAACAACTCTAAAGTGTGATTTCATCACCACCACATCAGGATTTTCAGAATCTTGAACATCAGAAGGACCATCGACAATTTAAGGTGTTCTGTACCAGAATTTCAACATGTAGCTTGTTCTTGTTTCTTTCTTTCTTTTTTAAAAAATGGACCACCACTAGTCTATTTTTAAAGTTTTTCCATCAAAAAGTAAAACTCTACTAAATTCTATTTCTCTGATTGCAAAGAAAATCCATTAATACAAAATGACTCTTAAGTGTGCCCATAAGGCGACCAGATCATCTTGGTGTACATCCTTCTTAGTGTAGAGATTCTTTGTTTTTAAGTCTTTCTTTGCTCAGTGTTTTAGAAGTGTTACTGCTTAAGAGTTCTTCTGAGTCCTTGTAGCCATTATGACTACTTTGATGGAACCTTATGTGACTGTTCTGTTAAAAGCTCTGTAGTTTCCAAAAGGAAACGATAGCAGAGGATTCTGCGGTCAGGTGATAGGCTAGATATGCTTTTGTTCCTGTTATTTGCTGAATTTTCAAATATTTGGATGCTTGAAAGTATTACGTAACCTTACTGGTATGATTCTTCACTAATGCAGAGGACATAAATGTTGTAAATCGTATTTTGCCATGGCTTTCTTGCTAGAAGCTTTGCTGTTCTAAAGAAGAGGTCTGCATTTCTTGGAAAAGGAAAGATTTGCTTGCTGTACAAATACAAGGAGCATTGATCTCAATTTGGACGTTATGGGCAACTTGCTTCCACAAGCCTTTTTCCGTGATTAAAGTCATTTTGGAGGAAAAAAAAACCTTCACAAACTTTTTTCTAAGTGGCTCCTGTAACTCTAATAATGGGGAGAGAGATGACCCTTTGGATATTGGTGCAAGCATTTTACAAATTGAAATCTTGGCTTTTGCTCTGCATATTCTTTCAGTCAAGGAATTACACTCTTCTTGGCACCTCACCATCTCTCGAGCATGCATGTGTAGAACACTAATATTTCCATGCTATCTGCCTGATGACTACAAGCCAAGTTGGTGTTGAGTTCCTGTGTTTGAGGACTGGCTTTAATTTCATTCAGGTGAGGGAGAAAACTTTAGGAAATACGACAGAAGTAGCCACCAAATGACAAATTGAAACTAGTTTACTTGGGAGCATAAATATGGATTGATCATACAATTGCTGTTGAGAAATGAGCCTTGGTACTGTAAAGAAAAGAAACCCTTTGTAATAAAAAACAGATTCTTTTCAACTCTTGACCATCTAAATTGATCTCCATGTTTTTTAGTGCCTTGATATTGTGGGCACACAGAAGACTCTTTGAGCGAAATCCTCTGTGGAGTCTTGCCCTTATTACACTTAATTTTCCTGTCAGATAAAGTAATGTGTGATATGTCCCCACCCTTGAAATACATTTTTTTGTTCCCTGCCAGACACTGCTCTTAACACTTCAGCTTACCATTATTATGATGTTTGTAAGTTTGCTGGGTTTTAGTACAAGAAGATGACTTTTTCCCACTCTCATTATTTCCTACTGATTAAAAAAAATCCTGTGTAAATTAGTTGGTGTGTGTGTCAGATTGTGAAAGGTAGGAATAATAAAGTACATTACTATTTCATTAGGGGGAAAGATAGCAGGGATGCACTATTTGATCCTAACACTAAATTCAGTGTCAAAGTATGCAATTTTTCCCTCTGATTGGATATCATTTTTAAAGATATAATTTAAAAAATGCAAAGACCTCTTCATCCAGAACTTATTAGGAGCAGAGCAGTGTTTTAGTCACAGTCAATAAACATAATACAGATATAGTACCAATGAATCTTGCTTTGTAAAAAAAAAAAGTGCCAAAATATGACTTTAGAACTGAATAATTAAATTACATATTTAGTGCCATACCAATCAATCTACCAAAAAATTACTTTATAGAACTAGAAAAAATAGTGACAAAATTCATTTGGAAGAACAAAAGGTCCAGAATATCAAGGCAATTAATGAAAAGAAATGTTACGGAAGGTGGCCTAGCTGTACCAGATTTTAATCTCTATTATAAAGCAGCTGTCATCAAAACTGCTTGGTATTGATTGGCTAAGGAATAGAGTAGTAAATCAATGGAATACATTGGGTACAAAAGACTCATTAATCAACAATTATAGTAATATACTGTTTGATAAGCCCAAAGACCCCAGTTTTTGGGATAAGAACTCACTATTTGACAAAAACTGCTGGGGAAATTGGAATATAGTACGGCAGAAACAGGGCATAGACCATCATCTAATGCCATACACCAAAGTCAAGTCTAAATGAGTGCACGATCTAGATATAAAGGCTGATACTGTGAGTAATATGGGGAAGCAAGGAATCTTTTATTTGTCAGATTTATGGAGTAGGGAAGACTTTATGACTAAAGAAGAGTTGGAGAGCATTATAAAATGCAAAATGGATAATCTTGATTACATTAAATTGAAAAGTCTGTACAAACAAAGCCAGTGTAACCAAGATTGAGAGGGAAGTGGGAAATTGAGAAAGAATTTTTACAACCAGTATCTCTGATAAAGGCCTCTTTTCTAAAATATACAGGGAATTAAGTAAAATCTATAAGAATACAAGTCATTCCCCAATTGATAAATGGTCAAAGGATATGAACAAGCAATTTTCAGAGGTAGAAATTAAAGATATCTATAAGCATATGAAAAAATGCTCTAAATCACTATTGATTTGAGAAAGG
>CM053591.1:136928451-136947003 GCA_028646515.1 Pseudochirops corinnae
GAGAGAAATAGTAATAACCCTCATGAGTTTCCTGTAATATTCATCTTTGAGCAGATTAAATGGGACAAGCTTAAAGAATTTGATACCTTACCTGGTTGAGGGAGGATCTGATATTTTTCTAATGGCTTTATCTTTGACAAAATGTTTATCCTATTCTTTTTCATATTATATGTATGCATTTACATATATGTACGCGCATAATACTCTATCACACATGCATACGTATCACGTATACACACATACATACACACAAGCATCTCTCCCTACTCTTCCCTCTCCATCCATTTTCACTTACATTTGCATTGCTGTTATCACCCATTTTGCTCCCTTGCAGCCCTACCTCTCCGCTGTTCGGGAAAGACCCCTTGAACCAGCAGCTCTTAGATTATGCTTTATGGGATGAAAGGTGAAACTCTCGCCATCTAATGTTATATTTCTTGTGATGTAATTTGAATTGCAAACCTGTTCTAAATAGATAGTGTTACACCCTAAACCAGTGTTTCCCACCTCATGGAATAAAAGGATGCTTTTTTTATTGTGAATTTTATATATTCCCACATGATCATAATTGTGCTATTAGTATCTATTGATTGAGAAAATACATGACAAAAGCATTTTATGAATTCAGTAACACTTTTTAATGAGTTTGTATTGTATTAATTACAGTAGCTACATTCACATGTTGAGTGAGATATATTTATATGGTTTATAGAAGCTGTTTGCTTATTTATTATGCTGAGATGTACTATAAGCTCTGGAGCTAAATAAAATCAGAATAGAAATATTGGCTGCTCAGACTGAAACAAAATAATATTTGTAAAGTGTTTAGACCAGTGTCTGGTACATAATAGGTGCTTAACAAAAAGCTCATTCTGTCCCCTTGTTACCCTACCCAAATCCTTCAGTGACTAGTAGCCAGTTCCTCTGGCATCAGAGGATTATAGATTTAGAGGTAAAAGGTATTTTAGAATTCCCCTAGCCCAACTTCTTCCTTTTACAGATAAGGATCAGAGAGGTTGCAAGTTTTACCCAAGGCCCTGCAGGAAATAGGTGGGATTTTAACCCAGGTTTTCTGCCTACAGAACCATGCTCTTTCCACTATACCCTGGTATCATCAATATAATAACACATTGTGGTAACTTTAATGGTTGTGGGATGACATATTGCTTTTAACTGAATTAGAACAGTTAATTTTCTGTTTCATGGGCAGATGATATTGATTGGCACATGTTTAGCCCATGTGTAAATAAGAGCCCTTAAAATAATCCTAGGCTCCAGGAGCTGATGCCTAGTTGGTGCTCCCTCATGTTCTAAGAATCCTTGAACCTCCATCTGGCATCCTTGTGCAAGGGATTGATGAGATGGATCATAGTAGCAGAATTTAATCCCTCGACTTGTACTAACACTGAGTTTTCCTTAGCAGAGTTCCTTCACTGCATTTGGTTTGACCTCAGTGATCCAGCTACCAAGAACTCAATACTGTGAAGACACATTTTTTTTTTTTAATTTAGCGCCTAGCTTCTTAGTATTTTTGTGCCAATATTTGAGGGAATAGGGATGGTGAGTCTAGTTGCCTAAGTAAATGAATGTATTGTTTGAAACTTTTAATAATCTATAGAAGGTTCTTTGGTTACTTGGGGTGTGTGTGTGTGTGTGTGTGTGTGTGTGCTTGTGTGTGTGTATGTGTGTGTGTGTGTGTGTGTGTGGAGTTTGGTTTTGGTCCACACCTGTGATTCTACCAGTATGGAGAATTATCCATGTTGAAATTCCCTCCCTTGGTGCAACTGGATTGCAATGTCTAGTTTTAGAGAGTTAGCTAGAGTATTGAGAGATTAAGTGACCTGCCTGTGGTCAGACATATGACTAGTATGTGACAGAGAGTACCTCAAGTCAGTTTTCCTGACTCCAACGCTGGCCCTTTCTTTACTACCTTTATCGCCTCTCCCATGGATAATTGAGCGTTAACTATAAAAGGTATCACTGATGAATTTAAACTGAGTTCTTAAACACAGAAGTAGCCCCTTGAGAAGGGTGATTTATGAGGAACAGGGATCTCAGAGTTTGTCCCAAGCTCTTCATCATCCCTTGGGGTTCCTTTATTTCAAAGTATAATGACCTCTTGAATAGGAATAAATCTTTTATTCTGTCTTCATTTCTGGGCTCTATGCCCAGATTCTTGATAGGGGCAAATGTATGCCCTAAAGTAACTCATTTCACTAATGGCATAT
This sequence comes from Pseudochirops corinnae, assembly GCA_028646515.1. Taxonomy (NCBI): domain Eukaryota; kingdom Metazoa; phylum Chordata; class Mammalia; order Diprotodontia; family Pseudocheiridae; genus Pseudochirops; species Pseudochirops corinnae. The sequence goes on from CM053591.1 coordinate 136,930,680, forward strand.
ACTGAATAACCCTGAGTGGACTTAAGTGTACTCCTTCTAATATCATCCAGAACAAAATTCTTAGAAATTTCTTTAATATGGGCAGACTTTGAACTATACTGTCATGGTGAAAAACCTCCCAAAGGTTGGGGAATGGGAAAGTGTGGACAAGGAGAAAGGGAGAATAGTAGCAGAGTAGGTATAAACAGTCAAATCTACTAATTTCTTTTATTTCTGGGCAATAGAAATCATTACTTGTTCCATCTGAGAAGTAGAAAAGAATCCTGGGAATATTTTTACACATCAGAAGCTGTCTGCATGCTGTTTATTGGTCCACTGCTGACAAGAGTGTATTGCTTCTCCCCTAAATTTTTTTTATATTGTTTCCAGATCACTAATTTGCAAACAAGTAGCTTGACACCTGATTTATTAATCTTTTACCCTCTTTATTTGTTTAGTAACTTGCCAAGTACTTTGTGACAGCTTTCCTTATACTTAAAAAAGACCTTTAAATAATATTTTATCTCTTTTATCTGTTTTTTTTTTAAGTTGTAATTTGTTTTTGTCCTCCATAGCAGATTGTAAGCACCTTGAGGACAGGGACTTTTAAAAATTCATCTTTATTTCTGCCCAAAAAAGCTGACCACAGTGTTCTTCACATAATATTCACTATAAATGTTTGTTCAGTTTTATATTGACGGTAAAGATTTATTGCATGCTACTAGTACAGCTTACTGTATTGGATGCCAGAGCTACAGAATGGTTGGTGTAAGACACATCTTTTTATATTTGACTGCTTTTGGATTTTCCTATCTTTATTATTTGTCTAGGTCTTGATAATCTTTCCAAACAATTACACTTTTCTTTGACCCATCACTCTCTTCAATAAGATGTAAATTCCTTAAAGGGAGGTGGCTCTAGAAGTTTTATCTTTGTATGTCCAGTGCCTGGCATGGAAAGTGCTTAAGGTAGCACAGTAGATAGAGTGCAGGGCCTAGAGTTAGAAAGACCTGAGTTCAAATTTGGCTTCAGACACATACTAACTGTGTGACCCTGGGCAAGTCACTTAACCCTATTTGCCTCAGTTTCCTCATCTGTTAAAATGAAGTGGAAAAAGAGATGGCAAACCACTCCAGTATCTTTGCCAAGAAACCCCAAATGGGGTCATGAAAACTCAAATGACTAAATAACAACAATCATGATTGTTTCATTGCCCCTCCTTCACTTGCCCTTTCTTCCCCCTCTAGATGTGTCTTCCACCATTATCTAAGTCTTGCTTCCATAGTTTAATTCTAAAATGCTATTTTAAAAAATCATGTTTTAATGGTTCAGCCTTACACTCATTGAATTTGGCTTAGCAAGGGAATGACATACACTCCAAATTGGGTATCTTGCCCCACAGGAGAGTAGTGGGAAAGGAGATGGGAAGGAGGATGATGGAGGGGAGGGCAGGTTGAGGGGGAGGGTTGTTAGAAGCACACACTTCTATAAAGGGACAGGGACAAAGTAGAGAATAGAACAAGTGGAGCGTGGGATAGAAAGGAAGGAAATATAGTCGGTGTTACACAATATGTTCATTGTGGAGATGTTCTGGATAACCACACATGTATGGCCTGTATTGAATTACCTATCTTTCCAGTAGGGGTAGGTGACAAGGGAGGAAGGGAAATAATCTAGAATTTGAAGTTCTAAAATCAAATGACTATATATATTTACATAATTATTGTTATTTACATGCAACTGGGAAATTAGATATGCAGGCACTGGGATAGGGAGATCCATCTTCCCCTACCAGAAAGTCAGAGGGGTTATGGGGGAGGATATAGGAGAGAGCAGATTGGAGAGGGGGTGTACAGTGGGATTGCTGTTTTGGGGTGGTGGGTAGGGGAAAGATGGGGAGAAAGTTTGTAACTCAAAATCTTGTGGAAATCAATGATGTAAACCAAAAAAATAAACAAAAGTTAATAAGAAAAAAAATTTGAAAATAAGAATAAAATTAAAGTAAAAAACAAACAAAAAACAAAACCGTGTTTTCCCCCTACCTGTGGCCAGGTCATGTATCTCCTTGAAACTGTATAATGGTTCCATATAACCACCAAATTAAAACTGGGTTCCTACTGTATGTTCCTAACCCTATGATATTAGGCCTTATTGAATTACCTGACGTTATTGACTTCTTTTTAGCTACCTGCTTCCTTTTGACCAGTCTTGTAAACCTACTTTTGTCTTATTTTCCCACTCCTAATTGCATTTTCTCCCCTTTCATGTTACCTGGGTGGGAAATGATTCCTCCCCCTTCTAACCTGGTATGTACCCAATTCTCCATTGTTTCCCAAGCTCTTCATAAATTCCACTTCAATAAGAAAACTTTTCTCAACTAAGTAGAAAAAATATGTTGCTTCTTATGCCTGCCTTTCCGTTCAACTTGAACTGAATTTGTAAATTTGCTGGGTCAAAGCATTCAAATAAGGAAAGACACGTATACTAGATATATCTTAATTTTTGTTCTGTTTTTGGTACACATGTTCATATCATTATTATCTCTTTATAATTGTGTTAACAAACACACCCTTAATGCCAGATCATTTTCAAAGAGTGATAAAAAATTATTACAATTATATATTGCTTAGAGTCAGAAGACTTAAGTTTTAGTTATGGCTCTTGTCATTAACTCTGTGACTTTGGGAAAAAGTCACTTAAACTTTGTTTTCTTTTCTGTTAAATGAGAAATTTAAGCTACACAGTCTTTATGGAATTTTATGCCTCTAAAACTCTGTGACTACTGTAATTTTTTTTTTTTTTACACCATTCAGTGCTTATATTCGGCAACTTCTGACTCTTCTTGAAAGACATCTCTAAATTGTACAGGTGTGGGTCTTCTGAGTACAGCCAGTCCTACTCTAACACTTGTTAAGAAAATTTGGATTTGTTCCAACATGACTGACATATAAGGGAACAATTTGAACATAACTAGAATTTTTCATTAGTCCAGGAAAAATGGTAAGAATGTAGAAAAGCACACTAGTTCACAATAACCTGCAGGTTGCAACTCTTCCAGTGTCCACTGCCTCAAGCAAACCAGGTCTTATTGCAGATAACACGCCATATATATTGTATCTCTTCTGATGCAGTAGGAGTGGGCAGAGCAAGCTCAGGCACTTCCTTCCTCTCCCACTTTCTGCGTTGAACATGGTGCTGCTTATATCAGCATTTTCCTAAGAGTGGAACCAAAAATTTTCCTTACTTTTAATATTATTCTGATAGCGGTAGGTAGCTTTATACTTAGTGGATAAGTTTAAAGGGCATGCTTATATGTGATTTATAATTTTCATGCCCATATAATTAACTGTTATTGCTATGGGATATTCTGCATTAAGGCAATTGGGCCATTACATTTCTCTGAACATTTCCTTAGAAATGTGTATGAGTTCAGGTGGAGCTTATGTTTAATAACATCAAGAACAGAAAGTGAGTTTTTTGTTCATGAAAATATTTTTATTATTTTGGGTTTTAAGTGTATAGCAAATGCATATATATATATATATATATATCTATGTAAAATATGTGTGTGAGTCTCTGTGTATTTATTTATTTATAACTTATTTGAGCATGGTAATTGTATAGTCAGTCAACAGTAATTCATTGAGTACTAATTAAGTACCCTGCTAATTACTGGGGATAAAAAATGGCAAAAAAAATTCTCCTTGCCTTCAAGGAGCTCAGATTTGAAGGAGTAAAGAGAGTAAAAACAAACACTGTCTAATGCATCTAACCAACCAGAACTTCTCATTCATGCTTGCATATATGTAACCAAATGCAAATTACATAATGACAGCGTTTAGGCTATGGCCTTACTACCAATCAAATGGATATTTTTTTCATTGAGAAGAGTTGTGGGAGTCATAGGTTCTAAAATTGGGAGGGACTTCCATCTAGAACACCTAGATCAGGGGTTTGTAAACTTTTCTGTGTCCTGGATCCATTTGTCTGCCTGTTAAAGCCTAGCAAAAATATATAAGATTGTAGAGGAGACCAATTGTTTTGGAATAATTGTCAATGAATTTTTTAAACTTCATGGTTAAGAAAGGTAGTTAATAACCCCTATCTAAACCAACTTTGGCCTTTTACAGATCAGGAGCCTGAGGCTTAGCCACATAAAGGTATGTACAAGGTAGCACAAGAAGAAAATCCAAAATTGTGCATCTGTTTCTAAAGATGCTACTGGAATTGACATTGACCTACAGTATTTCCCTTTGTGAAATTTTAATGGCTTGTTTTTAGGTAGGCAATTTAGTTTCAAGAGCTGGGGAATGGAAGTTGGATTTCCCATAAAGGGATTTCAGGCAGTATATCATGATAAGAAGTGTTTAGGATTTTGATTCAAGAGATTTCTTTCAAATCACACTTCGTATTTAGATGTGTGACCATGAGAATGTCACTCAAAGGCGAGGGGCATCAGTTTCCTCATCTGTTAAATGACAGTAACTTTATTTGCACTAGCTACCTCATAGGGTCGTTTTGAGGAGAGGACTTTGCAAACTCCCAAGGGCTCTATAAATGTGATGTCATACTTGTTGCTGCTTTTATTATTTATTGGGGTAGCATGGCACTTGGGGCAGCTAGGTGGCTGGGCCTGGAGTCAGGAAGACTCATCTTCCTTAGTTCAAATCTGGCCTTAGACACTTCCTAGCTGTGAGACCGTGGACAAGTCACTTTAACCCTATTTATGTCAATTTCCTTATCTTTGAAATGAGCTGGAGAAGGAGATGATAAACCATTCCATTCTGTTTGCCAAGAAAACCCCACATGGAGTCAGGAAGAGTTAGATATGACTGAAATGACTGAACAACAAAAGCATGGCACTTGAGAGTGAGGGGTCTCTGGCAAGTGTTCTTCTACTGACTGAATACCCCATTTTCCAGATACCGTTTCTACTCTTCTTAGGAAAAGGGTCTTTGTTCTGCCCAAGGAAATGTATGGGTTATCTGTAATTCTTTGGGATATGGTTTCCATAGGATTTAGAGCTGGAAGGGATTTTTGAAATCATTAAGTTAAACTTTATTTCTGGAGAAAAGTGGCACCTTGTTCAGGGTCACTTAGAACTAAGATTAGAACGCGGGTCTTCTGAATCCAAATCTGTGCTCTTTCTACAATAACACAGTAGCTGATTGTAGTTGCTAAGCCAAAAAAGAGTAGTTCAGTTGTCTTACCGCCAGAGGATATGAATTATAGATTTAAGTATGGCATGCATTAGAATTCTAAACTGTCACTTTCAGTCTTCAAAGGCGTTTTACTTTAGAAGTTGAAAAAATGATATCTACTTCATTAAATCCTGAGATGGTGAATTTTAAATGTGATCTTAAACTGATGTAGAAGAGAAGCACATCGAGTGGCAAGATTGTCTATCAGGCCTATTTTGGTGTTGGGAATGTAGTTCATCTATAATTATTCATTCACATGCCTACAGATAGATACTTCCCACCACGTTGCCCCATTTAGGGGCATAAAGTATATTCATTATTACCTGAATACTTCATAAATTTTTCTTGGTTTTATTAAAGACCCTGCTATAACAAACAGCTATGTTAATCAGATTAAATAATGCAGTCTCTTTTTTTTAGCCATTATGCAAATCATTGACCTCTTATCACTGTGAGCATTGTCCTATATGGGACTGGCCTGATTGCTATAGCCATGTGTCTTGGAGCTCAGGGATATCTGATTAAAACGTCCTATACATACATCATATAAAGTACACTTTTAAAAAAGTTCAACATTTTTAAATTAACAGCAGTCTATTTCCATCCCACCTCCTCTCTACATTGGGAAAAAAATAAAAAAGAAAGCCCTTTGGGGTCTATTCATAAGCAGTCAAAAAACATAATACAACTCTGACTGTGTCCCAAAAAATATATCTCAATGTACAGCCTGACTTCATCACCTCTCTCTCAGGAAGTGCATAGATTCATCATGGGTCACCTGGAATCATGGCTGATCCCTGTGGTGATCAATATTCTTATGATTTGAATTGTATCAAAAATGTTGTTATTGTATTAATTGTTGTCCTGGTTTCACTTTGCATCAGTTCATACAAGTCTTCTCAGATTTCTCTGAAACTGTTCTCTTTATCATTCCTTACAGCATAATAGTATTCTATTACATTCATATACCATAATTTATTCATCCATTCAGTTGATAGGTACACTAACCTCAGTATGTACTTCTTTGTCACTGTAAAAAGAGCTACTATAATTATTTTGTGTATATGGAGCCTTTTCATCTTTTTTTTTTTTTAAATCTCTCTGGGGACCAAAATGTATGTACTCAGAAGGGTTGAGTAGGACTGTGGTTTGCACATTGTTCCTTTCTCCTCTCTTAACTTTAGGGTTGTCACTGCATGATTTCCCTATAAGCTTGAGTTAATAAACTTATACTCATCCATTAAATGGATTCCTGAAAGATTTTAAGTCAAATCTTTGTATATAATGGTTCTCTTTGTATGAATGGAACTACTATTCTTCTAGGCATTTGGGATCAGAATTTTGGTATTCTTTTTAACTCTTCTTCTCTCTTACCTCTTCATGCATTCCAAAAGTTTTTCTAGCTTCTTACTGATTAAAATGGGACTTTCTTAGCCTGCAACTCTTGGTCCTCCATAATCTGTGACAGCCCTGTCTTTCAGGCCCCATTTCATGCTATGTAACCCATGTTACCTACTAGACTACTCACTCCATACTCTTGGTGTTTTGTTCCTCACCTCTTTGCCATTGTTCATGCCTTTTCTTAAACATTAGTAGGATGTCTCTCTACCAGTCTCCATTTCTTCAAGTCCCATGAATAGATTGCTAGATTTGTTTTCAGAAAGATCTAAGTTTGAATTACACCTTGGACAGTAGATTTGTGAATCCTGAACATGTCACTTAAACTTTCTCAGCCTCAGTTTTCTCAGCTATAAAATGGAATTGTCTCACAAGGTTATCATAAGGATCAAATGGAGTAAGATATGTAAAGAGCTTTGCAAACTTTAAATTGATACATAAATGCTAGCTAATATTATTATTATTTTCATTGTATTTTGCATAGTACATTATGTTTTTTGTTTCCTAGTTACTTGTCTTTACTATATGTCAAATTACTAAAATTTTAAGTACCTGGTGGTCAGGGACTGTATTTTTTTAAATTTGCATTCTCTCCAGAAGCCAGAATATTGTTCACCTTATACTTGGTGCAGAAATCACTTAGTATCAATCCTTTTCACCTTACAGCTGATGAAAGTGAGTCTCAGTAGGTGATGTGGCTTGCACAAGAGCACTTAGATTTGAAATTAGAACTCAAGTCTTCTAGCTTGTTGAATTGAGTATTCAGTTTGAATCATTCTTCTTTCCATTTCAGTTCATTGTAATTTAAAGAGTTTTTCATTATTAAAAAAAACTGTGCCCCCAAAACTAAAAATTTACACTGGAAAACATTCTCATTGACCTTAAAGGGAGTCATCATCAGTGTGTCTGAGCATTTAATTCCCTTATAGGCTTATGCAAGATCACAGAAACAGAGAATTTTAGAGCTATATGTCACTTCTATGTCCATCTATATCAACCCATGCCTGAAACAGAATTACATCTTATAACAAACTTGACAAGTGCCCAATCCAGCCTGTAATTGATACCCTTCAATATCACTAATATTAGAGGTATATTCCTTTCCACTTTTCCTTAACTCCAATTGTGAAGGAATTTGTCTTTACATTAAATATATATTTTCTTTATTCATTAATGACCAAGCAGATGAATCAGAACCCTCTTACAAGGGATAGATTTCTTTGGAGCATTGGAAGTTTGACAGTCTTAGTAGAAATCTTTCAGTTCTGGTGCTATTACTTGGGCTTTTGGGTTTGTTTGGTGGAGATGGATTCTTTCTTCCTAGTACAGTGCTTACAGTTTGGGTAGCTGTCACCAAATAAATGGTGTTTCTTTGAGAAATGAGTGTGCAAATTAGCCCTCTAGCCTTTCCTGAGGTAGAGCCAAGTAGTGTCTAAGAATATTTGGTCCTAAGTCTTTGTGAAAAACAGTATTTTTACTAAATAGCAGGAGATATTGATTAAATGTGAAGTGTTGGCATAGATATTGTAATGTACAATTTAAAGTAAGATGTAAGTGATTAAAGGAAATTTAAGAGTACATGATAAATTTTTAATTATTTGTGTTTAATGTTATATATGGGGAAAAAAGAGTATTGGTGTTAGAGTCGAATGACCTTAGTTTGCTTCCCAGTTCTTCTGCTTATAAGTTGTACAACAGACTTGTGTGTAATCTTGCACAAATCACATATCCTTTTTGAGTTTTGGTGTCCACATCTGTAAAATTAGACCTGATCAATCATTTGATCTCTAAAGGCTCCTTCTAGGTGGAATTCTTTAATTCCCTAAACTCTGGCTTGATTTAAGTGAAGCATTGTGAGCTCTATTTATTCTGTCTATTCATGAAGGCTTCAGAGAGACTTAGTTTTGTGGCAGACATTTCTTCCAGATGATTTTCCACAATGAGAACTCTACACTGACTTACACAGTGAAATAAGGTAGTTGGACAAGGTGACCTTTGAGGTCTCATCTGATGATCCTATGATCATACTTAAAGCAAATGGTTAGTTTTAATAATAAAAGGCTAAACATACCATGGACTCCTTAATTGTATCATATTGTTTCAGATATTTCTTGTACTCAGGTTTCCTGATTCTCCATTCAGTGCCCTTTCTTTGACAGCACACTGTCAAGTATTGATACTTATCTTTTAGCTGTGAGGTATATATAATCAATCTAAAATTACTTAAGATATAGGGAAGTGAGGGTTTTTTTTGTTTATTTTGGTGGGTGGTAACAGCAGTTGTGTCCAGGTACCACTGGATAGTGTTGTGTAGGTGAGTTTTTTTCTTATTAATTTATTTATTTACTTTTAGTTTACAACATTCAGTTCCACAATCCCTTGAGTTTCACATTTTCACCCGTCCCCCTTCTGCCCCTAGGCGTTTTTTTTTAAACAACATGGATGGCATTCTTCATGAAGAATACAAATGCCAAATAAAATATAAATCTCTATTAATAGTCAAATACTGTTGGAAAAATACTGCTATTCTTATAACAAGTATTTAATAGATAAAGCAGAATATTTGGTTTTTTTCAACAATAAATTCTAAATCAGCAGATCTTTATTGATAGTCTTACCTGCAAAACTGTACTGTGCTCTTCTGGTTGGGGGTGTATACACAAAAACGAGGAAGACAGTCCTTAGTTTTAAGAAGCTGGTAATTTAATGGGTATATGTCACTTCCTGAAACCCATATTAGATCTGTGAGAAAGGTATTTTTGTTCCCTGAAGGCAAGATTTTAACCTGTCCCTCTTGTGCTCTAATGTCCACTTAAGGCTTCATTTGAAGAAAGGTAACAAATATCAGAGGTGCAAAATAGAGTAGAGTTTTCCTCTTTTTGCAATCTGTGCATTTATAAAAAATAATACTAAAAAAAGTGTCTTATCTTACATGTTTTGGCAAATCATTGTTGCTCTCATGCCTCGTTTGAGGCAGCCAGAGGACAGTGAAGAAGTCAGGCTAGAAAGGATCATAGAATTTATAGCCAGAAGGAATTTAGAAATCATTGAGTTTGAGTTTCTGATTCTGCTTTTGAGAAAATCAAGAGTCTTGAGAGGTTAAATAATTTTCCCTTGTTCACACAGTTGGTAAAGGGCAGAGTCTGAATTTGAACCCAGATCTTAACATGCTGGTGCATTTTAGACTATAAGTATATAAACATTAGTAACCTTTCTCACTTTATTGTAAATATTAGTAACACCATTGAATAATGTCATTTTGAGAGATTTTCCTTTCTTTGAACTCCCAGAAATAGACTGCCATATGGAAAAAATAATCCCAGGGTAATGAATTTGAATGTAGAGTCTATCATTCATTTCCTGCTATCAAATTTTGGTCTTTGTCATCATAATCAGGGAAGTACCTGTATTCATTCATGTGCAAGTAGCTATTGTGTTGATGTATTATATTGAGCTCTTGAGATTTGAAACCTTCACAGAATAGGAACCAAATAAGAAAACAGTCTTGAAGGCATGGGTACAGCTAAGTGCTTGCCACTCTTATTGGAAGTTCATCATTAGGAGGTAAGCTTTTTCTCACTGGTCTTAATGTATTGAAGAATGTTGCCCTTCCTGTTTGACTCGATGGTGAATAGTAATGCAGTATATAAAAGCACTTATTACTAAAGGACATTTTTATTTCCACATTTGAAAATTGATTCTCGTTTTTAAAGAAGATACCATTTATGCATATTTTGGCTCTGGTGCAATTCGTTTTGCATAGCTTGTAGGCAAATAGCTTTTGAGAATTAGGGCTCATTAGTGGGGCTCATTTCTTCAGCAATATTTTCTGATAATAGTTTTCTGTTTAATACAAGAATGTCAGAGAGCAAAAGTAGTAAGAATTAGTCTCCTTCTACTCATTAGTGAATGCATATGGAAGAAGGTAGAATGAGGGAGGCCAAGGAGTAATCAGTATCCTCTGTCTTATTCCCCTTTCCTCATCTCATTCTTCACTGTGTTTATTGGATATTATTTTAAAAGCCTTGCCTTTAACAGGAACTTTGGCATATGTAAATATTTGATGTAAGTATATGCTGTGCTCCATTTTATCAAAGCCATTGCTTTCATGAGAAAATGCATTCGTTGTGATTTAGGAATGTGAAGAATTTTCTGGGAGTGGTTCTGCAGAACCCTTCTGTGTGTTAATCATCTTTTTGGGTACTAACTCTCTCTGGTGTATGTTCAACTCTGTTCTCTGACCCAGGATTTCAGATTTTTAGAAAGCACTTTTTAAAACTTACTTGGATATTGTCCTTCCTCTGTTCACAAAAGGAAAAAAAAAGAAAGAATTATGACCAATGTTAGGTTGGATTTGTTAGACTAGGTTTCTCTGATCTAGATGGATAGGAGGGGGCCCTGAACATAGAGTACTCCACCCTCCAGCCGGCTTGTCTCCTATTGAAAGGGCTCTGCCAGGGGGATGTTCTTCCTGGCATAATTTCTATGCCCCGATCTGGTTTGGGGCTGTGGCCCTTCTCACTCCCTGTAGCAAGTCCCCTTCTAGTGGGAATGAACTGCATTCCCAAGCCAGCCAATGAGAAATTCAAATAATTCAGATTGTCCATCTTGATAGTTTCCTCCCCTCCAATCCCACTCCAGTTTTGTCCCAGCTGACACTCAAGTGTTGACTTTATTGGTTGTATTCTAGTTCTGTTTCTGCTGCTAACTAATTTTTGGACAAGTTACCTTGACTTCTGTAGCTCTTGATTTCTTCATCTGTAAAATAAATTTGCTGAGCTAAATCTGTAGGTCTCTTCCTGAAATACTCACTTGGTATACATTCTCATAATTAGTATCTGTATGGGGCATGAACGAGTAATAAACCACTTAGATGAATGACTTTTAGTACTCATAATCATAACTTAAGGTCTTCTTACTCAACTGACTGTTAGTGCCATTGGTTCCAGAATATCTTCTAAATTCACCATAAGTAACTTGAATGGGATGTGCTAGGGTTTCCTAGTCTAGTTCTGTTAGTTGGCTTTCCTCTTTGCATTCCAGCGTAGGAAATTGTCTATTTCCACTTACTACCATAGTCTCTTAGTTTTGTTGCTAGTTCAAATGAGCTATCTTGGAGTAGAAGTGACTCTTAGTTCTCAAAGGCTGTCAGGTTCAATGAAGCAAGAAGGAATTTAGGATGAGTCCAGTGATGGACTTTGTCTCTGGCATCTGAGACCTATTGTAGGTAAATTCCGTGAAGTTAGTCACCTGTTCAACTGCATAAAGCCTCCCACCCACGGTTGGTCTGTCCAGAGATCTTGTGTGTACAAGGAGAGAATGTGACCCTAAGTTTGAAGAGATGATTTGTCCCAATAGTTCTTGTTATACATTATAAGAAATGTATTTACTAAAGGTAAGTTGTCTACTAATTTTTAATGTGATGCATATCTGTGAGGGTCATGAATGAAAGTACTAGAAACCCAGCTTCTCAAAGTTGTTCCCAGAAATCTGAGTGTATCACTTTGGGGATGCCAGCCTGCTAGTGAGACTGGGAGTTAGGAAAGTTAGGAAAGTGGGAGTTAGGGTGCTTCAATTGTGTCCTGAGATTCATTTGCACTGTCATAATAATTTCTTTGCATTTTAAGAACCAACTTTCAGTCAAAGGAATAAATGCAAAAATAGGACCAACATGTTTAAGGATGTACATTCAGGAGGAAGTTGATAAAATTGGGAAATGCATCAACAAAAGAATGATTGAAAAAGGTATACTTGTCATTGTGGATCATCAGTTGAATGAGTTCCCTAATTAATTCAAATATAAAAAAAATATCCTCCAAAAATAATGACATGGTTTTGACTAGCTGTAATTAAAGCATTATGTCCAGTTTCAGATTTATCCTTTTAATAGACATGTGGAAAAGCTGTAGACAGTAAAGAGGAGCATAACATATATAATTAAAAGGATTTGAGTTAAAAACTATGAGCAAATGTTAATGGAATGTGAAAGGCAGCTAGGGCATAACTTAATTAAAATTCTTTGGTATATGTGGTATATGAAGTATTATTACAAAGGGGGCATTTATAATTCCTAGAGGACCTGATAAGAGAAACTGAGGCCAGATGATTTGGTTCTAGACAGAATGGATGACTGAGAAATTAAAACATCAAGTGGAAATAATGACATTTTGCTCCTGGAAATTCTAAAATGGCAATACCCACTATTTGTCTTATATGATTTAAATGAGAATACCTTAAAATATACATTAAGAAATATATCTTAAAAAAAGAAATATATCTTAATTTTATTAAGAAACTACTCTATACCAGGTACTGTGCTAAGTGCCAGGGAAGTAAATAATGAAAAGAAACACATTCCCTGCCCTCAAGGAGCTTATAATTTGATGGAGCAAGATTATACAAAAAAAGAAAGTTGGAAACAACAGGAGGAACATTGGTGAATGGATACTAGTAAGTAACCAGTGAGGAGGCATCATGTTCCATGGAGTTCAAACCAAGCAAAGGTATCCATGGAAAGGGGAGAGTTAACTGTAAAGTTCAGACCTCTGCTCCCTATAAAGGAATGATTTGGGAGGATTTTAGTTTTTCACTCTCCAGTTGTCCAATCAAAGGGTAGAGGAGACTGAGCGAAGTGAGAAGGTATTGAGCATCCAAAGCTGAATTAATGGCTTAATTATGAAATTTCAAGTGATCAGCTTGTCCTAGGAGGGACATCTTGCCCTGTTGAGGTCAAACCAAGCAGAATTGTACATGGAAAGTGGAGTGTACAACTTTTGAGTTGTGTATCTTAAAAATAGAAAATAGTAAGAATTTGGGGTTTTTTTTGGCTGTCAAGAACATTCTTTATGTTTTGTTATTCAAATCTTACTGGGACTTTTTTTTTAAAGGAGCTTTAATCTAGAAATACTTCTTATAGGCTTTCAGTTCATTTTGAAGTATTATTGCAGCAATATGATTGTTCTGAATAAGACTTCATTTCAGCTCTGTATTTTCCATTTTCTTGTTTAGTTATTTATATTCAAATATTCTAATGTAGTGGCGTCAAACTCAATTAGAAATAGATCTCCTTGGGTAGCATGTTCATTTAGAAAATTATAAATGAACATTATCCATGTCTTATTGTATTTTGTTTCTTGTGTTACACATTTTGTTACACAGTTAAATTATAATCTGGTTTGGGAGCACAAAGGAGTTTCATCTGTGATCTCCTCATGTCTCATCACAGTGGGTATGCTTTCCAGTGATGGAAATTTCAGCCTATCTATGATTATTCATCCTGTGTTACTATTTTCCATGTCCTCCCATAAATTCCTCACACAGTGTTCAGTCCACCTACTAGTCTTGTGACTTTCTTTGCTTTTCATGACACTGTTGTAATACTAATGGAGTATGTAGTCTGTGTACCAGTTATCTCTTGCTCACTGTCTTAGCAGCCTGTCTTATTGGATCATACATTTTGTTGGTGACACCCTTTATAGTACCTCTTCTTGTAATTTCTTGTTTCTATTGTGTTGTATCCTGCTTTGGATCACCATACACTCTTTCATTGCCCATTAGATTATCTACAATTTCAGTTCTTCTGAGACTGTAGTGTTCTATGATTTGTAGTCATATAGAAACATTCTGGAAGAATGTTGAAATTAAAAAGCTAGGACATTGTTTCAGCCAGAATCTTTGAGGATTTTTTTTTTTAAAGCACTCAAAACATTGCTATTTACCAAAGGCAATTCAGCCTGCTTTCCTGCTTTTGTTGTCCCTTTGTAGTGTCTATCTATGATGTTAATAGATTGGACAAACTCTGCCAATTGACCTTTCAGTGACATATCAAATGTATTCTTCATCTAGTTGTTTTTTCCCTCAGTCTACATAGTCCACATTCTTAGAGTGACCAATTATTTCAGTTTGCAGTCTCTGCAATTTCTGAGCTTTCCTGCAATCAGTAAGTTATATATATGCATACAGGAATATTTGAAGCACTTCGCTGTCTATAGGAAATTCCTTCTTGTCTTTGATTGTGTGCTAGATTTCCTCCATCATGATTTTGAACACTTTTGGCAAGCATCAGTCTCCTTGTTTTATACTGTCCTTGATGTTATTAATTAAAGAGTTTTTGAAGGTTATCCCTCTTCCTTTATCTTCAAAGGAATCTTAAATAATTTTGACATGCTCTGGAAACACCTAGTTAGAGGACACTGTTTAAGAGTAGCATTTTACTCTTCTAATATAAATGCTGTTTTATAATCAACAAATAATAAGCACAGTGAGATTTTGTCCTATTCTGGGACCTTGTATGTAATAATATGATGGTAAAGACATTGTCTGCATGGAATATTGATTGGGAAAGCCTGACTGTTCCCTTCTGATGTCCTCATTGAGAATACACTCAATGAATGTGTGGAGTATTCTAATAAATATTTTGTATAGATGGGAAAGTATGCCTTTGGGTAAGGGTTTTTTTTCCCCCATTTTTTGACTTCTCTTGTTTTCTGTTTTAAAATAAAATTAATTAAATTTCATAAAATCTTTAAATTTTAAATAATTAAATTTTAATTTTTAAATAATTAAATTTTATAAAATTAATTATTATGAAATTAAGTCCAAGATTTTTTCCCCCTAGTCTTTTGCATTTTCTCCTCTTTGACATATATTGAGGATTAGTCCTTCACCATCTAAACAATTGTATTTCTTCTAGCATGGGCCTTCTTTGTATATATTTAGTTTAGTCCCCTTGCTTTACCCGATCTTTGTTTTCTGGATATCATTTCCACTTTCTTAAGAAGCATAATGGAGCTGTGATCTTAGATTCCAAATATTGTGAATGCACAGTACTTGACGAGAAGTTTTTTATGAAAAATGGAAGCAGATCTTTTCTATCTTGCATGTATCTACCATTCTTTTAATTTCTTCATTAAGTGTTCTATGGACAACTTGGCTTAGCTGCATCTCTTACCTCACTTTCTGTAGACTGATTTTTCCTTTTACTACTTCACATTGCTTTATAAGATGGCACTGCTCATAATCTTTCTTTTTTTTAAAATTTATTTATTTTCTTGTTTACATCATTCATTTCCATGAGATTTTGAGTTACAAATTTTCTCCCCATCTTTCCCCCACCCACCACCCCAAAGCAGCCATCCCATTGTATAACACTTCCCCCAATCTGCTCTCTCCTATGTCCTTCCCCTCCCCCCTCTGACTTTTCAGTAGGGCAGGATGGATCTGCCTACCACAGTGCCTGTGTATCTTAACTCCCGGTTGCATGTAGTTAATAATAATAATCTACACACACACACACACACACACACATATATATATATATTTAACATTTTATTATAGAACTTTAAATTCTGGATTCTTTCCCTTCCTCCCTTGACACTCACCCCTACTGGAAAGACAAGCAATTCAATACAGGCTGTACATGTGTAGTTACGCAGAACATCTCCACAATGGACATATTGTGAGAGACTGATTATATGTCCCTCCTTCCTATCCCGCCCTCCCCTTGTTCTATTCTCTACCCTGTCCCTGTCCCTTTACAGAAGTGTGTGCTTCCAGCAGCACTCCTCCTGCTCTCCCCTCCCCCCCATCATCGTCCCTCTCATCCCCATTCCCCCTACTCTCCTGTGTGGCAAGATATCCAGTTTAGGGTTTATGTCATTCCTTCCCTAAGCCAAATTCAATGAGAGTAAGGTTGACTCTTTCCCTTTTGCTTTCCTGTTCTTCCCCTCCACTGTAACAGTTATCCC
>CM053591.1:136947503-137005006 GCA_028646515.1 Pseudochirops corinnae
ATATAAGGGCAATTTTCCTTGAGCATTTCTTGAGGGATGATTTCTAGGTTCTTTTTTTTTTTATCATGGCTTTCAGGTAGTCCCATAATTTTTAAATTGTCTCTCCTGGATCTGTTTTCCAGGTCAGTGTTTTTTTCAATGAGATGATTTCACATTGCCTTCTATTTTTTTCATTTGTTTGGATCTGTTTAATAGTATTTTGATTTCTCATAAATTCATTTGCTTCCATTTGCTCTACTCTAATTCTGAAGTAATTATTCTCTTCAGAAAGCTTTTGAGAGTCTTTTTCCATCTGGCAAATTCGACTTTTTAAGGCATTCTTCTCCTCATTGGCTTTTTGGGCCTCCTTTGCCATTTGAGTTGGTCTGTTTTTTAAGGTGTTATTTTCTTTAGTCAGGTTGTTGACTCTTATGATTTTCTTGCATCATTCTCATTTCTCTACCCAATTTTTCCTCCACTTCTCTTATTTGGTTTTCAAATTCCTTTTTAAGCTCCTCTATGGCCTCTGTCCAGTTCGTATTTTTCTTGGAAGCTTTTGGTGTGGGAGTTCTGACTGTGTTGTCTTCCTCCTGTTTCATGCTTTGTTGCTCTTTGTCCCCAAAAAAGCAATCTAAAGTTGCATTTCTGGGCTTCCTTTGCTTCCTGTGCCTGCTCATGTTGCCAGTCAATTATGTGGCTTTTGGGCTCAGTAGTAAAACTCTGCTTTGCGGTGGGGAGAACTTTGTCCCAAATTGCTGGGGTTTTCGCAACTGCCAGAGCTATTAGAAGGGTCCTGTTTTTTTCAGCCCTCACCAGCTTTGGCTCACTGAAAACACACCTTAGGACCACCACCCAAAACTGCAATCTGACCCAGGCAGCTTTAGGCAAGAGCACTTAGCGTCTGAATGATCACTTGGCCCCCTGCAATCTGCAAGCCGGGAGCTTCTGAAGCAACCATATGGAGGAGGCTGCAGGGCTGCAGCTTCAGACTGCTGGTAGCTCTGGAGGCAGTTTGGCTGACCCCTCTTCCCCAAATTTAGCTGAGTTCCACTGACCTTTTCCTTTTGTTTGTGGTTCTTGTGGCTTGGTGATTCTGGAATTCACCACAGCTGCTGATGATCCACGCTCCTGAATGCTCCAGCCTAGACTTCTCCTGGATGCCCTGGGGCTGAAATCCCCTGGGGCTGGGCTCTGCTTCCAGAGAGCTGTGATGACCGCCTGCTGGGCTGCCTTCAGTGGGAGTTTTGTTACTCTGTCATTTGTGTGGAGTCTGGAGCTCTAAAATTTTTTTAGAGTCATGTTTTATAGATATTTGAGGTGGTATTGGGGGGAGCTCGCCAAGTTCTAGTGTTGCTATGCCGCCATATTGATTCCGCCCACACACACACTTATAATGTTTCGTAATCTTTTAGTTATATTCTTAAACTGGTGTTGCTCTTGGTTGCCATATCTCTGATTAACAAGAAATTAATTGTCTAGATTGATTTTTAGATCATTTTGGTGTCTTGGTATGGGAATTAATTGACATAAAACTTCTTCATTAAGTATTATGTATCCAAAATGTTAATTTTTCAAAAAAAAAAGTCAAAAAATGTTTTTATATAGTTAGCAGGACTTTCCTCTTAAGTTAGTAAAAGTCAGCCCTTGTTGGTAGGTGATGGGATAGGGCTCAAATCTTGCTGAATATTAGGCCAAAAATGAGCAAGACTTTATATTTTATTAGATCAGTGTTTCTGAACTGACCTTCACTCAACTTAGTATTTACTTGTAAACAATTATAAGATAATTGTCATAGCTATGCAGATAATTATTTAATTGCCTCCCCTATTGCACTTCCCCCTCTTCCATTTCTGAAAAAATTGAATAGATTTTTAAAAATTTTTATTTTCTTGGTTTAGTTAAAACATTTTTTTCTTTTTTGGTTTGGATTGTGTGTGAGAAGAATCCCTACGTTGAACTAATACTTCTTTGAAGGTTATCAGAAGGAAATACACTAAATCTCATAATTCTAGTAAATATGTTTTAAAAGATAGTGATATTTCTTAGTTACACAGGTTTGGGCATAACCTGCTTGTTTTGGTACTGAATTTGATTATATCCACCTGCACATTTATGAACATCATAATATTTATAACAAAATATATTTAGAGTGTTGGTATAATTTGCCATATTGCAGTGAATATTTCTGAATGTTGAGGCAAAGCTTGTGTGTTTAGGTTAGATACCAAAAGTAGCCCTGCATCTGTGTTATTCTTTTCATAATTAGAGGTTGTGTGGATTTATTTTTCCTACAAATAAATGAAAAAGAAATAGATCAGATGTAAGTATATCCTGCTTGTCTCATCTTGGGGTTTATTAAGATATTCAAAAATTTTATTTGTATGCTTAAATCCACAGATGTATGTAAATGTGATTTCACTCTGGGAAAGTTATTACCAGACCCCCTTTTTTGTTCTTCATTTATTTTCGTATTATCTTTCCAATATTTCCTTTTGACATAAGTTTTGAGATTGTCATATGTTATTTTTGTCCTGTTGTACTGGCAGAAAGTCTGTCTACCATAGTTATTATCTTTATTTTTTAGACATATATGACACTGCATAGCATTTTATATATGTTCATTTAATTGTCATTATTTTATTGGATCCTTAGACCCGTCCTTGTGACATCATTTTATAGAAAAGGAAACTGAAATTCACTAGCAATAAACAATAATAGTCATTATCATTTATAGAGTGCTTTAAATTTTGCAAATAATTTTATAAATTAATTTGATCTGATTTGATGCTTGCAACAATTATGTTTGGTAGGTGTTATCCCCATTTTACAAAGGATGTAATTGAGGCACAGAGAGGTTAGGTGACTTGGTTAAGGGATTTCAATTAATGTCTTCTTAACTCCAAGTCTTGCACTCTATAGGAAAACCCCAAATGGGGTCACAAAGAATCAGACATGACTGAAGTGACTGAAAAACAGCAGCTTTGACCATTGGCCTAACCTATATCAAGTCTGTCCCTCAAAGGTCCCTGAAAAAGATCAGAGAGAAATTTAAAAAGGTGTGTATGAAAATATTTATAGCAGCTCTTTTTGTGGTGGCAAAAAGTGGAAAAATAAGAGTATGTCCATCAATTCATGAATGATTGGACAAATTGTAATATGTGGATGTAACAGAATACTGTTGTGCTATAAGAAATCATTAAATAAATTATTTCAGAGAGACATGGAACGACTTCTGTGAACTGATATATAGTGAAGCACTCAGAACCAGAAGAACAATTTATACATCTAATATCAATATTATAAAATGATCATTTTTATAACTTTTATAAACTGTTGCAGAATGAAATGAGGACAAAGGAAACAATTTCTATAATAATGATACTGTAAAGATAAACAACTTTGAAAATTGTAAGAACTATGAAAAATACAATGACCTTTCATGTTTCTAGCAGACCAATGATACAACATGCTACTCATTACAGAGGAGTGGTTGATTTATTGTATACAGCCATTGAGGGAATTTGTTTTGGTTCACTATGCACTTGAGTTATAAGAAATCTGGTTTTCTTTTCTTCTTTTCTCCAGTGGAGTGGGGAATGGGAAGGAGAGAAAATAGATTTCTTTTAATTAAAAATAAATAGAGACATGGGGATAATACAGATGTGAAATGTTGTTACAGGTGCTTTCAGATGTGGTCACTTTATTATTAGTTCCTCTTAACCGTTTTACTTTGAAGAAACCTCTCAGGAAGTGAGAGTAGTCTGTAAATGTTTATAATGCAAAAGAAAACAAACTAATAAAACCTGACTTATATAAATTTTTTTTAAAAGAATAATTGTCATGGGATAATTCTACTTAGAGAAGACTTAAAGGAAGATCAGTGTCTTCAGCTAGTCTTTTAGAGAAGTATAGGATTTGAATTGATGGGAAGGGACGGACTTTCCAGGTTAAGGTAGCTCATAAATAAAATCAGGCATGGAAATAGACATTAGTGAAGCCACATGATCTTCAATGGAAAAGGAAGGTGTGGAGACTAATCAGGGGCTCTGAGATATATATATATGTATATTAAAAACTTGAGGTGCTAGCACCAGGATATTGTTTATTGTATTCTTTTTGCAAAACATAGGTAGAAGTAATCTCCTTGTATTCCTTCTGCCACTTTATTGGGATTTTAGAAATAAAACAAACAAAAAAGATGTTTTTCCTTGGTCAGTTTTTAAGTACTTTCAGTTCTCTGCAACATCTCTCAAATCCATCTGGCACTTAGCAAAAGGCCTGGTACATAGTAGGTGCTCACTAAGTTTTGATTGATCAATGCTTCTTATTGATGCCATTCCAGTGCAAGCCCTCAGAGCCTTCTTGCCCACACTAGGTCTGTAGTTTTCTGACCATTCTCCCAGTCTCCAATCTTACTCCCCCTTTAGTCCATCCTGTGTCCTGCTGCCACAGTAATCTTACTGATGATTTATACATAGTAAGATTGATACATAGACCTGATCACATCCCAGCACTGTCCAAAGTTCACATTGTTTATTGCTAAACTTGGATTTCTTTGTCTTGCCTTCAGGGTCTCCAAAAGTTGGCTCTGGCCTACCTTATTTCATATTATTTCCTCTTATTTACTGTCCTTCATCCAAAATGGACTGTTTGATAAACGCATCTCACAGTTCTACTTCCATTTCTTTACTTATGCCATTTCATCTTCTTGGATTATTCTTCCTGCCTGTCTCTGTCTATGGACTACCTGGCCATCAATTTTTAGCCCCTGGTTCAAATGATAACCCCTTCCAGCTGCCTTCCTTAAAGGACACATGAGTAGTCTTTCAAAATGGCCTCTATTTTATATAATTTAAGTGTTTTGAACTTTTCTTATTCATTTATTCTCTAATTATAACACCTATCTCCCAGAGTTGTTGTGACTATCAAATGAGACAATAATTGTAAAGCGCTTCACACAACGCCTGGCACATAGTTGTCACTATGTAAACCTTAGTGATTATCATTAGTATGATCATTGTTAATTTGTTTCATATTTATTTGTGTACAAGTCTGTTCACTCATACTGGATTGTTAATGTGTCTTTTTATGAGTTTGTGTCTCAGCATTTAGCACAATATATTGTATACAGTTGGTGCTTAATAAGTATTTGAGTGAATGAATCATAATTACTATTTTTAGTTTGCATCTGTCCCTCAGATGCAGAACATAGGGTCATGGGGTTTTGAGATGGACAATGACCTTACATACAGAATGGCATCTTTCACTCCCATTTATGCTACGTATAATATAACTCAGATTAAACCTTTCTCATTAAACCTCCCTACTAGTGGGAGAGAGAATTTTGTATTCTTGTAGGTAGCTGTAGATTATAATAATTAAAGGTAAGCTCTTGGCAGTACTTTTCATTCATATGTACACATGGACAGATTCTCACAAATACATATGCACATATATTTGGAAGATTGTAGCTATCTAGAGTACTGTTAGGGAATACATTAAGCCTTTTCTGAGGCAGTGTGCAAAGAAGCCAAATTTATAATAGCTGCAATATGTTTCAGTCTCAACTTCCTGGCATTTAGGAAACTGTACATTTGGTGAATTAGCTTTTCCTAATTTATACCCACTGAAATTCACTGTGGAGTTGGATTCCATTTAGGTTCAGGGTGGATCCTTTTAGGGTATAATGGGTAGATTGATACATTTTCATAGCATAGTATTCTCTTTGGAGAATTCATTGATTCCATCCTTTGGCTATAGGTTACATGCCTTTGGACCACACAAGCTTTTAAAACCTTGGCATTTAGAATTGTTGAGACTATAAAATTTCATTGGAACTAAATAATGAAAAATAACATTTTTCATCAGCTGTTTTCTTTAAAAAGGATTTTGAAACAATATACCTCAATGTTATTAAATTACTGTTTCTTTAGTTTGGTAATATTTTAAAAGGCCTGAATACTGGTAGTGATTTTTATATTATATCTATAAAATCCATTAATAATATTTGATAATTTAAACAATTTTATATCACTTTTAATTACTTTAGGCTGAAATCTGTTCTTGAAAGATCATACATACTTCATACATACATACATACATACATACTTCAGGAGGTACCTGAAGTTTTATGGGAAGTCTAGAATAATTTATTGTCCTGAATTAGATACTCTTCAGTTTTTAAGACTTTACACCCTATCATGATATGGTTTTGTATAGCAGACAGTGGACACTCAAGCTTTTGTCTTTGGCTAATGAAAAACTAATCTAGTTGCTGACATTTGGTTTCCAAAACTATTTGGAACTAAATTAATCATTTTCTACTCTATGATTTTCACTCCCACTACCTTTACTGTTCTTAAATGGTACTCTGATCCTCCCAGTCTCCCAATCTCATTATTTTAGCATCATAATTCACATTATACATTACTTTAAGGCTTACCAAGTCCTTTTGAATAGCAACTCTAAATGTTAAGTGGCACAAATATTATTCCCATTTTATTGATCAAGAAACTTGAGAGAAGTTGAGTGACTTTTCTGAGTCCACATTGCTAATAAATCTGGAGCATTAGGTTATGGACCCAGCTTTGTTTCTCTCCCTTACCTCATACATGTAGCAAATTTCCAAGCCCTATTTTTCTTATCTCTGCTATCTCTCTCACATCTGGCCCTAGCTTTGCTCTGCTACTGTAACTACCTGAATTTAATTTGTTTCTTATCGAGATTACTATAATAGCTTCTTAACCAGTTTTTCTTTCTCTTATTTTATCTTTCACATGACCTCATATTAGTGCCTCAATAGTCTTCCTAATCTACCACTATACTTAATTTCTTCCCTCACTCAAAATCTTCATCACACTCTCCATTGCCTAGAAAGTCAACTATAAACTCTTAGCCATGACATTTTGTAATTCCCCCCTCTTCTGAGTCCAGCCTACCTGTCTAGCTTTACCTCTTACCTCTCTACTTTATGTTTTCTATGTTTTATTTACAGCACATCACTTTTCTTTCTGCCTTTTCCTTGTGCTTGGAATGGAGAGATGGATGAATATAGTGTATTGGAAGTACAAATACAAGTAAATGCAACACAGTCCCTACCCTCAAGGAACTTACATTCTATTGGAGGAAGATAATACATCATTAAGAGCTGAAAATAGGGAAGGGAAGGCACTTACTTGGGGACAAAGTAGAAAAACCTTGATTGTCAGGAGAGAGCCCTCAGGAGAGGAATGATCACAGCCAGCCTAGGCACTTCTAGGAACTGCAGTGGTGAAGGCATCTCTGGTGTAAGAATGCTTCTGGGCCAGAGGTAGAAAATATGGAGAAGCAGGAGCAGAGCTAGGACAGTACTGAACCTAAATTTCATCTATTGAAAATCTACCCTACCCCACCCCCCCAAGACCCAACTTGAATCTTCCATGAATGAAGCCTTCACTAAAGCTCCTACTTCCTTTCTTTTCCGCCCTATGTCTTTTTCCAAGCAAAAGTGATCACTTTTTGAAATTTCTCACAGCAATTTGTGTGGACATTGGCTTTACACTTATTTTACTCCCCCTCGTGTTTGTTTGCTTACCGTGTCATTACGCATCTCTATTGTCAACACAGGGTCTTGGGCTACATAGATGCATATTAAATGTTTGTTCCTAGGAGCTAGAAAGGATCTCAGATGTTTTTCAATCCAGCCTTCTCAGTTTTACTGATTTGGAAAATGAGGACTAGAGAGGTGAATTGAGGTCTTTTGCTTAATGTCCTAGGGATAGTGAGAACTGAGGTCCTGTGTGTTCCACATAGAAATTATTTAATAAATGTTTGTTGAATGACTTTAGCTGCCAAGTCCAGGACTTTTTCCACTATACCATGGTGATATGAATAGAAATCCATAGCTGGAAATCAACCATAGTACTTTATATGAAAGACATAATGATTTTAGGGAATGTGACCAAAAAAACCCACAACAACCACAAGAGCTTTAAGATTTGTGAAGCACTTTTCACTCTCTTGATTTTTTAACAACCCTAGGAGGTAGGTGCCATTACCCCCATTTTACAGATGAGAAAACAGAGGCATACAGAGATATAATAATTGATGATGATGACATTTATCTAGCACTTGCTGCATGCCAGGCATTTTGCTAAATACTTTACAATCTATTGTCTCATTTGATCCTCATATTAATCCTGGGAGGTATGTGATTTTATTGTCCTTATTTTATAGATGGAAGGAACTGAGTCAAATAGGTCTTAAGTGACTTTCCCAGGGTCACACAGTTAGTATCTCAGGCCAGATTTAAACTCAGGTGAATTCTGAGAAGTAGAATCTATTTTTATCCTAATTTTATATTTGAAGAAACTAAGGCAAACAGAGTAAAATGACTTGCCTAGTGTCACACAGCAAGTGTCTGAGACCAGATTTCGACTCAGGTGTCCTAGATTCCAAAGCCCAGTGTTCTGTGCACTGTATTTCCTAGCAGCCTCCAGATCCCACACTCTATCTTCTGAATAGTATATTTGCATACTAATTTTTATGAGGTACTCTCTGCCTTGATGCTTTAAGCTTTTCATTTATTCTTTTTTATGCAAGAGAGAAGAAGCTTTATTTTAAAAAACCAGGAGAAATAATTAAATGTATTATGAAGAGAAGATGGGCTGTTGTCATTTTGTGGTTATCTGTTCTGAGGAATGATCCTAGCTAAAGATGGCAAATGAGTCTCAGTTTCATTTTGTATATTTTTCTTTTTTTTTTTTTAATGGGTTCTCATGGCCAAAGAATTCATTAATAAGTGGCTAGCTCTTTAGTTGTGAGTCTTTCCATATTTAGCTTGACTGGTCTGGAGAGAACAATCCGACTCTTGTTAGGAGTACACTCAAAACAGTTTGACCCACTGACATAGCTTTTGAGAGGCCAGGATTTTTTTCGATACCATGATGATATGACCTAAGATTATTATTTTATTGATTTACATTTAAGTGATGCTTAAAAAATTTATTTTCTATTTTAGCAGTGTCGGTTTATGGGAGATTTTTGGTATATGATTTTGAAATGGATATGTTCTAAAAAAAAAAGGCATAGGTAAAATGGAGTTTCTAAATTGAGTTGTTTTCATATTGACTGTCATGATGTAATTGGAGATGACCCTATATAAGTAAGTTTTCTTAAGCAGTGTGGTAAAAGAATGAAAGTCAGAACCAAACATGGAACATAAGAATATTGTAGTACAAGAGTAGCAAAATGCCAGTAGAAGACTGGAGTCCTTGCCTAGAAGTTTACTTTTGTTTTGTGGTGCTTTTGAAATTCTTCTAATTCCTTTCTACCCAGTGGCAGTCATTCTTATGATTCTCTGCTTTATAGGAATGTTTTCATAGTAATTCCTTTGTTACTCCCTTTTCATGACTATCAGAACCTTGTTCTTTGCTCTGAATATTTGTATATTTCTTTTGGCAAGTTGCTGATGGTCCGTAAGCTCAGTGAAATGTCGATTCTTGAAAATTATACCAAATTGTAAAGCTTAGATCAGTGTAAATCTCCGGTTCTCTAAATTTGACATGCCGTTTACTTATAATTAGAACTATTAGTAATTATAGATACTAGTGTCTATTTAGAATGACTTTTGAATGTTATTTAGTACCATATTGGTGCTTTTCCACCTCTGTGATGTATGTTTCTGTATTTAGCTATCTCCCCTGATTTATTAACATAGTTTGATATAAATTTAATTTTAAAATTTCCATCTGGGTATGAATTAATTATTTCTTAATGGCAACTGTGTATAAATTAACTTGCTCAAAATATTGGGAAAGAATATACTTGGAAGGAAAGAGAACAGAATGCACCAGAGTTTATTCTTTATTCTCTTATGCTTAAAAAGTACTTTGAGTATGACTATCAAGATTTACCACATTGAAAAATAACTCTACCTACAAGAAATACTGCCAGAAATGATAATGTAAATTATATAAGTATTATGGCTAGACACTTGAGATACAAATAAAGAATTCTACGTGCCTTTTTAAACCAATGTTGTAGGCTTTATTTCAGTGATTAAATATGTGAAACAAGGCATACTTGTACAGTTTGTTAGTTTGGTTAGTTTTCTCCTTTTGAGATATTAAAACAAAGAAATGTAAAATATTGAATGTAATGGTTGAAAATTTTACCAGCATAAAAGTCAGAGTAAAATCTTCGTTTCATATTTTAATTTCATTCTTTTAATATTATATTTAAAATCAGTCCTCAATATTTGCAGGGGTAGCATTCCTAGAAAATGGTGCAAAAGTTACCAAAAAAGCAAATGTTGATAGATTGAACCTATGGGAAATAGGGGGTCAGGCTCCCATGACCACCAAAACTGTAATCTTTCACAAGAGATTGGGGAAAACACACTTTTCTGTATATTGTTCTTTATGACAAAACATTAATTCTGATAACAAGCACTTTTTCTAAATGAAATAAGTCCCCAAATGCCATATACAAAATAAAACTGGTAATATGCAAAATACTTTTCTTGCTAGTAATCATGCTTACATTTCAATAAAAAATTGATTTCAGACAATGCTCATTTTTATAATTATATTTATATACTACAAATACTGTACAGCAAATAAAATTCTCAAAACTAAAACCTGAATCTTACCTTCCACTGTATCAGATGGTGGTGTGAGGGTGTCATATCATGTATTATACTGCTGTACAATTCTGTCTTGGTGGTCCTCTGAAAACCAAGGGAGAAATTGAGGCTTTAGTCATTACTAATGTTGGAAGACTCTGGGACTGGTAAAATCTTGGCAATACTGCTCTGCCACTCTGTCCTTCATGCCTGGTGGATGGTGTTAGAGACCATGAAGGCCATGCCTGCTTGAAATAATTTCTCAGTGACTTTTGCTGATAGAATTGGCAGCCTGGATGTCTCCATCCAACTGCTCAATTAGTCCATTAGTTGCTGCAGACATTCTGGCACATAGTTTATCTAATATTTTTACTTTTTCATAAGCCACATCATTGACTTTGCACACTTGGGCTTAGAGCCCAAAGCAGTGGTTCTCAACCTTCCTATTGCCGCGACCCTTTAATACAGTTCCTCATGTTGTGGTGACCCCCAACCATAAAATTATTTTCGTTGCTACTTCATAACTGGAATTTTGCCACTGTTATAAATTGTAATGTAAATATCTGCTATGCAGGATGTGTTTTCATTGTTACAAATTGAATATAACCCACAGGTGGAGAACCACTGGCCCAAAGGACCTTCACTATGTTTTGGGGGCATAATTGCAATACAAAACTTGGTTTTTAAAGGCAGACAATAGCTAGCAATATGAAATAGATACATGTCTTTACAATGGTGATGTGAAGACAGCCCGTGCAGGTGCCTCGTATGATCAGCTGCTTCACGAACTTGCACAGAGGGCACCCTGTTCCCCCGCTACTCTGTGTAGTTGCCAATGACAAACTGAAAATACAGTTACTAATTAAATCATCTGAGTGCCTAAAGTTTTTAAGGTTAAACTTGTGAATGTTGAGGATTGACTGCATATTTATTTACATGTAACATATATATGTATATATACACCTATGTATATTATGAAAGTCATCAGATTTGATGCATATGAAACACTATTGAATTTTCTTTTTTCTTTGTATAAAATATTAATAGAAAACATATGTATACAGAGGTGTGTATGTATGTAGGTTTCTGGAGAAATTGGTTATGATAGCTCATAACTAATAGTTCATTACTGCCACGTAACTTCTGTTAATCATTTTTTCTTAAGTAAAAAGTTAAGATATGAAAGACTAAATATTTTTCTGATTCAAATAACTGCACACACCATCTTAAGATGAACTTATTTTTTTGTAAATTAAGTTTAAAATGTATGCGTTAAAAAGTCTTTTTTAAAAAAGCTTGACTTTTTCCTGTAGGATCCTGGTGACTGGGTGAAAATTCATCACTTGGAGTATATGGATGGAGGAATACTGGACCCAGATGATATATTGGCAGATGTTGTTGAAGACAAAGATAAGGTAGGTGGCTATATTAAAATTATATTTCTTAGAATCTATACTTTTTGAGAAACTGAAATCCTTTTTTTCTCTTTTTCTTTTTTGGAGGGGAGAAGGCAGGGCAATTGGGTTAAGTGAGTTGCCCAAGGTCACACAGCTAGTATTAAGTGTCCAAGGCCCGATTTAAACTCAAGTCTTCCTGACTCTAGCACCATTGCTCTACTTAGTGTGCCACCTAGATGCCTCCAAGAAACTGAAATGCTTTTAACAAATTTTCTATCAGTTATTATTTTCATCTGTTCAGGATCACCTGGACATCTCATGGATCAAAATTTTCTTCAGATGTTTGGAGAAGCAATGGCAAAGTTTGGAATTCAGTAATGGTGTTCTGATTATTGGATCCATTCTGAAGTGTTCTTTCAGTGCTGCCTTGATAATAGAGTGTCAGAAGCAGCAATATCTGTCCCAAGTATCTGTGAATGGTATGGTCATTATAGTCATTGTTGTTCCTGTCAACTGTCTTTTTCATCATCCTACCAAATATCTAGTCAAACTAGAGCATTTGAAATTTGAACATAGTTTGTGCTATGCAATAGTATAAAACATGTCATAATGGAAGAGGAGGGTCTAAGGAGGGCTTACTCTAATATTAATTTTTAAGGTTGATAATTCAAATAGTTGTTGACCAAAGCCTTAATTATGTTTAACATATTATTTTTCTTGATTATCTGAGATAATTCAGTAGCTCTCAAACTTTATGTCCCATGAATTTTACTTTTTGGAAACAAAAATGCACAGTAGATTTTGATGATATGACAAAATAAGGGATCTTGACAACAAGTAATATAGGGCAAGATGGGTAAGAAAAGAGAGTTGGCAATAGAGCTGAGCTAGAGTCAACCAAGAATCATTTAGTAAGCATCTTCTTTATGTACCCATCTAGACATATCTGACATGTAAGTCCTGCTAATCATTCTCTCTCACAATCTTCAAAGTCAAAACTAAAGACAGGAAATGGACCTGTGATTTCCTTGATAGATAGTTCATAAGGCAGAATTTTGACTATTTCAAGACCAACACCTCCTTCTGATGCCTCTTGTACTCTGTATCTCTTTATGCACTTTGCAGCTGTTTGAAAGTGCCCATGTTTTGTTTTTGGTTAAGTAATTTTACATGGTGTCATGGATTACTGGAAAGATCAATGGATGTGTTTAGACAACCTAGGTCCATATCCTGGCTCTTTTGTTACGTGACCCATGTGACTTATGGCAAGTTATTTTATCTTTCTTGGCTTCAGTTTCCCCATTTGTATGATGGAAATGATTTGGACTAGCTGCTTTATAAGACCCCTTGTTTAAATCCTACCATCCAACATTTTTATTTTCCTTTCAACTAGATTTTAAGCCCTTAGTAGACATTGATATGAAGGAGCTGCTTAATAAATGATTCTTAGTTGACTCCAACTCACCTGCCTGATTGACTCTTCCTACTTTTTCTTATGAGTCTTTTCCTTGTCCTGCGTTTCTATATTACTGATTGTTAATATCCATTATTTTGGCATGCAATCACAATCTACCATACATTTTTGTTTAATTACTTAACATCTGTTTGTCTTCTCTCCCCTAATTGGTTGTTCCTGGAAGATAAGGACTTTGTTAGATTTATTTTGTGCTACCTTAAGTACTTAGGATTCTGCTTTATACATAGCAAATACTTCGTAAATACATGAGTTAATGCATGATTTGGGGCCTTTCCTTTTTTATTCATTCATACAGTCACTTTTTTTTACTTGCCCATGGATTTTAGATGTTCTTTGCCATTCAGCTGGCCATATAGTTTCCTTACCTTCCTCCCCTGAAACTTTTTCCTTTTTCCATAATTTAATTTGACCTCTCTTTTTTAATAGGGCTTCCTGTATTCTTTATTTCTTAGTTATCATAACTATGTTGTTTCACTCCCCAGAAATCTCACTGTTGATCATATTATGAGATAATTAATTTAAAGAGATAAGAGAAGTATATTTGAATTCACCATCTTCACCCATACACAGCTCTCCATTAAAGAATGAAATCTTGTAGAGTATTTTTTTAACTTACACAGCTAAACTGGTAACTACAGGCTATTTATTACAACAAAGAAATAAGTTGATATGGAGCCATTGTTTTAATAGGTTCTCACCTACCCCAATAAATGAGATTCAGAAGTTGAAATATTCACATAGAAATTTGACCACCCTTGACCACCCCTGTATAACTTGAGCCTTCATCTTAGGGTTACTCCTCAGTAGCAAAATGTGAGATATACCTGGGGTTGTTTTCAGAAGAAATTAGAGTTGATGGTAGCAACTCTATCTTTGCTTGCTTTTTGCATTTCCAAAAATGAATGAGTATTTTTTTGATGCTTTCAAATTGGTAGAAAAGATCAGAATTTTTTTTACATATTTTATCATAACTTCTATCTATTCCATAAGGCCACCTTTTCATTTTAACAAGGGGTTTCTCTCAGATAATTTGCCTAAGTAATAACAATAAAAGTGATATTTATATAATGTTTTATTGTTCACAAAGCCATTTTGCATACAGTATCTCATTTGATCATCACAAGTATTTATGAAGATGGATTATAGGTCCAAACACGATATATTCAACAAAAAACATCATGGTATGTACTAGATAGAACACTGGATTTGAATCCAGGAAGACCTGATTTTGAATCCCCATTTTTTGAATGAAGAAATTTAGGTGATAGTCAAATCCTTGTCTTCCTTACTCCAAATCCAGTGCTCTATCCACTCTATATCATGTTGCCTTTTAGCATATATCTAATGTGTTTTGACCTATATTCTGTCTTAATAAATGCTTGTAGACTTGATGAGATGATGGATCCTTTTAAGACTAATGCAGATATAAAGTTGATTAGTATATGTCTCTAGACTTGGATTTTTTTTTTGAGGAATGCAAGTTTTAAAAGCCTCTTTGTTCATACTTGTTGGTTTTATTTCTTTCCAAAGATGTGTGATAGTGAAGAGGCAAGGAGCAAGCAGGTAAAGCTTAAAGCCTGATCAGTGATGAGAGATGAAACTGGAAGACTTGAGAAGTTAACTTGTTACATTCTTTTTATCTGTGCTTCATTGTGTTCAAACTTTGCACATTCATGGCCTTCCAGGACCTGGCAGGATTTTAGAAAACTTGAATTGAAGGAAGGAAAAGAAAATGTGAAAAGCAATGAAACAACTTGTGGAAGTGACCCTGGGTCAGATTCCCAGGCGTGCCTGGACTTCCTGCTTGGTGCCCTTCTCCCTTGCTCTAGCATCATTGACTTTGCCTAAATGTTTGCTTCTCGATTTTTTATATTTCTGTATAGATACACCCATTAGAGATCAATTTAAAGTAAGATGCAGTCTTTCAGAAGAAGTTACAGTATCATTAGGGGGTTATCAGTAATTTATACAATACTATTTATTAATTAGTTTAGCTAGATAGCTTTAATCCTAACATGTAGCTAAGCTCTTTCCTGCATTGAGGAAATAAAAGTTTTGATTGGAAAGGCATGTCATTTTTGGAACAGCTTGAGGTGAGGCTAAGCCTGCCCTGGTAAGGATTAGTCAACCAAACATTAAGTACTTACTACATTCCAGGCACTTTTGTTCTGGTAACACAAATACAAAGAATGAAACAATCCTTATTCTTAAGAGATTGTGTTACTAATGGGGGAGATGACAAGGACTTTATAATGATAATAAATATGAAGTGAAATACTGGGTAGTGGGAGGGGTTATACTAGCACTTTAGGGCTTTTGGAAGAGCTTCACATGGAAGATGGTGTGCTTGAACTGTCTTGAAAAGAATATAGGGATTCTATGAGGCAGAGGTGAAGAGTGTGTCCCAAGTACATATGAGGGAAGAATCAATGCAAAGGCTTCAATGGGGACATAGAGTATTGTGTGTGAGAAAGAGCGAGAGAATCTGGATTCTTGTTTGGGGAAGGAGGAGTAATACTTACTGAGGGAAGACAGATGTACTGTGGTTAGGTTATTAAGAGTATTAAGAGCTAAACAGATAAGTTTGTTTTTCATCCAATGCCACTTGCATTTGAGTAGGAAAGTAATATGACCAGATCTGTGATTAAGAAAAATACCTTTGGCAGCTGTATATAACATAGACCAGAGTGGGGCAAGTCTTGAGGCAAAGAGACTGAATATGAGACTCTTGAAATAATTTAGGCAAAATGTGATGAGGTCCTGAAATATAGTGGTAGCTATATAAGTAGAGATAAGAGATCAAATGTGAGTGATGCCACGGAGAGAGAAACAGCAAGATTTGGTAGCTCGCTGTACGTACATACACACACACACACACACACACACACACACACACACCCCAACATGCACATATGCATACATATATGCAATACACACATACATATATACATGTGTACATACATATATACATACACAGTATGCACATGTGCATGTGTGCATACTTATACATATATGTATCCGATTGTCATCAGGGTTACAATTCTAGAGACTGGAAGAGGTACGGTCCCTTTGGCAGAAATAGGAAATTTTGTAAGAGGGATTAGTTTAGGGATATGTTGAATTTTTTATGTTTCTGTTACCTCCAGCTTGAAATGTCCAATAGGAAACTGTTAACATGGGACTAACGCTCAAGGGAGAGATTGGGGCTATTTTGATAGTTCTAAGGACCATCTGCAAAGAGATAATAATTAAACCCAAGGAAGGTGATAAAATCCCCAAGAGAAACATTAGAGAGAGAAGAAAAATGGTTCTTGGAAAGAACCTTGGCTTGGAGATCTAGGTCATGTAGTGGGCTAGGTGTCAAGAAGATTCAAGCACAAATTTCACCTCAGACGCTAGCTAAGTGACCTAGGCAAGGCACTCAACTTCTGCCTAGCCTCGTTTTCTTATCTGTAAAATGGGGATAACAATAGCATGAATTCTCAGGGTTGTTGCGAGGATTAAAATGAGTTGTTTCTGAAGTACTTTGCAAACCTCCAAACGCTATCTAAACACTAGCTATTACTGTTGTTTATATCATCATCATCATCATCATCATCATCATCATCATCACCACTACTCATAGTTGATGGGTGTGATATAGATGATCAATTAGCAAAAGAGACTGAGAAGATGTCATTTGATAGGCAAGATGCTACAGTGAGAGACTTAGTACCGTTCTCACCAGGCCTCCATTATGCTTAGGCTGTTTTAAGAATGTGAGAAGTGAAGAAGATGGCAGAGACACACGTTTCCTATTTCCACATTTTGTTTTGACATATCTTTGTGCCTAGGAGTGGGGAAGTGTAAACTCTTTTCCTCCTCATAAAAGTTACAATGTGCCATTTGACTTCTTTCTCCCAGGCCTCAGGACTTGTTCAGCTACTTTATGAATCCAACAAACAATTCAGGACAACCCTGGGATCCTAGCCACTCATGTAGGGGATCATTTGAAGGATGCCTTATATTGCCTTTTACCATTTGTTGTTGTGGTTTTTTTTTTTTTCATTAACCTGTTTTGCATTTGTCTTGTTTCTCCAGACTAGATTGTAAACTCTGAGTTTAATTAACACTTGTTACATTCTCCATACCACCTTGCACACAGTAGGCACTTAGTACATATTTCTTGATTGACTGAACTTAAAATGTGTCACCTTCTTGATTCCTATTTCCTGGGCAATCTCATTTAATGAGATTTGGCATGCATTTTTTTGTGTGCATCAGAGTTTAATAGTATTCCCCCTTTATTACCTAAAGGAGCCATGTGAAGTTCATTCATTTGTCAATTATGAAAGTGTTGAGCACAAAAGTAGCTAAAAATATGATTTTTAAAGACTGATGCTTGTCATTTCTTGTATATGACAGTGAGAGATAAATATTGACTACCTGCCTGCTCGTCTTATAGCAAGAGGACAATTTCTGGATCACTATGTGTTCCATTAGTATGAAGAAAGTGAGAAAGGTTCATGGAATGTTGGATGAATTCCTTCTCATCACAATCCTCTGTCTCTCTAAAATTATGGAAGAACATGGACAATAGTTGTAGGATGGGCAGTCATGGATGAGTAACAGTCTGCATCCTTACATCACAGGCCCCTTTGAGTAATATCACGAGTACTGATGCTAATTGAAATTGTTTTTAAAATTTTGTTTTCCTGGCTTTTTAGAAGTTTTTTAGTGGTTTTGGCCTGTCTTGTAGAAAGAACCATACCATGATTTAGCAAATAAATAGAGTGAAATTGTTATTAGTAATAATAGTGAGATTTTGTGCATTGTTTTATGATAGACAAAATTCTTAACATGCATTTGGTCCAGCAGTAAGTAAGTATGAAGTGCAAAGCCCTGAGGTACAAAGAAAGGCAAAACACAGCTCCTGCCTTTAGGAAGCTTACAGTCTAATAGGGGAGACCATAAAGTAAACAAATATGGACAGACTAGCTGTGTACAGTATAAATAAGAAATAATTAACACAGGGAAGACACCAGAATGAAGAGAGATTGGGAAAGCTTTCCTCTAGATCTAGAAGGTGGGATTTTAGTAGGAATTTAAAGGAAGCCAGGAAAGTTGAGAGATGGAGATGAAACACTAAAGAATTGTTTGTTGGGAGTGGCTAAGTGACGCAGTGAATAGAACACCAGCCCTGGAGTCAGGAGGACCTGAGTTCAAATTTGACTTCAGACACTTAACACTTACTAGCCGCCTGTCCTTGGTGTCCTTCGGCAAGTCACTTAACCCCAACTGCCCTGACTTCTCCCTCCAAAAAGCAAAAAAAAAAAAAAAAAAGAAAAAGAAAAAGAAAAAAAAAGAATCATTTGTTGGCTGTATAATAGTTCACTGTTTTGTCTTCAGTTACAGTGTTTACCATGTTTTATGCCTTTGTATTTTTGGTTTTAAAAGTTAAATTTTGATGATTGTTGTTATTTCTTGGAGGAAGAAATTGTGTTTTATTAACTTTATTGGTGGCTGAAACTTATGCATTGGAAACACATTTTATAATTTCTGATATTTATAGTAGGTTTGAGGAAAGAGAGGTAATAAAATTTGCTTGAGGATCTCTTCAAAAGTAAACCACATCTTCCTTAAAGGTACTCTAATCACTATAGTTTACCATTACAAGGTGGCATTTGGTTAAATATTTTTGTAAAATAAAATATCAAAATGAATAAAGTAATACTTAATAAAAATAAGGACTGTTTTGCATTGAAAATATTAAGTTTGGTATAACGGTAGGTATTTAAAAATGGAAACTGGTTTGTACCTTGAATTTTATTAGTAACCAAAAGAAGATGCCTTGTTCCTGAACAGTGACAGGTTGCTAAGCACCCTCTGTTGCCCTCTAGTGGGATCCACAAATAGCTAGAAACCTACAAAGTTCTTTGAACTATCTGTTGTTATTCTAAATAGGAAATCTTACTGTATTTTAAAAATAAGAATTAGACTCTAAGAATTGGGCAATAAAATCAGGAATCTAAATTTTGATCAGTGGTTGTCCTGTTTAAGAAGGTCATTCAAGCACGACCATTTGTCCAAGTTTGTTCATGCTCATGAATCTTTTGTGAATTGCTTGAAACAAGAACTTTGGGTTAATAAAACACCTTGGTTTGTTAGATTCCATTCCCTCCCCACCACAAATTTCAGGTTGAATAGGTACTAACTTGTTTTGATGGAGCATGGCTGTTTTTATGAAGCATATATTTAAATATTTTCTGAGTTCTTTGGAAGGAAAAATTATATTATGAGGTGCTAAAAAATAGGGATAAATTTTTTAAATGTCCTAAACTTAAAAAAAACCACCTTTTTTAAATAAAGCTAAAGCTCCTATTTCAAGCTGCAGATCTTAACCAATAATGAATAGGTAGAGTTTTAAAAAAAATTAGAGAATCTACATGCAGTGTGGGGTTGGGGCTGATGCTGGTGGTGTTAGGGAAGGTGAGAATTACAGAGTTTAGAATTTAGGGAAATGATAGGTGTGGCAGTCCCTAAGGGTTTCTTTATTAATCAGGGAAGAATCTGTGTCGCAGATACTTCTGGCACCTGCATCAATTTTTTTTCCCATATTGTTATCCACCTGCACTGCTATGTATAGAATCAGGGTCTGAGAACTGGAGAGGACTTTTGAGATGATCTAATCTAACTTCCTCTTATACACAGGGAGGAAACTGAGGCCTGGAAAGGTTAAGTGATTCCTGATCTGCAGGATTCTCCTCTTTTAACCTCTAATTAGGTATCTGTCCAGCTACTTCATGACCATTTATCCTTTAGATGGCCCATGTTCCTTGTATTAAATAGTTCTAAAATTAAATTCTTCATTTTATTCTACTCTATTCTACTGGTCTTTTCCTTCTAAAACTCCCATGTTTCTGTCATAATCACTGTCCATTTTTTCCCAGACTCAGAATCTTAGTCCTTTTTTTCTCTTCATTCTCATGTCTAGTTACTCACCAAGTTTCATTAATTCATCCTTCAAAAATCTTTTCATATCGATCTTTTGTTTTCTCTTCCAATTGCTACTATGGTAGGTTAGATTAATTATCTTCCTAGACCTAGACTACTGCAATAGGAATGGAACGAGTTTTCCTGCCTTTACTTTCCTCATTCTCAAGATTATACAATGACTTGCCCACGATCATGCAGCTAATTAGTGGTAGACCTGGTGCTTGAGCTCAGGTTTCTTGATGTCTGATTGTATATTTTCCATTACTCCACATTGCTCCTTTTAAGATATTTTACACAAAGTCAGAGCTCAGTAAATATTTATTGCTTTTATTTTTGAACCATTTAATGCCAGGATCAAAGCAACAGCCCAGTCTCCCATGTTAACCCAGGATTTGTTTCAGTATGCCTCATTTCCGCCTATATTATTCTTCTTTCAAAAAGTTTTTCTGTTAGGATATGTGGACACATGTCTACCCTAGAGGAATATTTTGACATCCGTTTTTGAGAACATGATATTAAAGGCAAAGAAAAATGAGAAGGCAATGTTGAGGTAAAATAATAACCTAGATAAAGAAGTATTTAGTATATCACTAGTATCAGATTTTCTGTCTGTGATGCCTTTTGAGATTAGCATATTTATTAATGTAGTTGGCAATTATTCCATGTAGTGACTTGTTTAGGGTTTTTTTCCCCTTTTGTAGAAAAAAAATTAGAGGATGGAAAGGAAAGATTGATAAAAGTAGGTTATGCCTTAAATTAACTGGGAATTAGAATAAGCAGATTACTTTTTTTAAAAAAGGAATATTATTGATGTTTTTAAAGAAATTATTCATTTTGATCTGAACTTAATAAAACAAGCATGGTAGAATAAAAAAAATGCTAGCACATGAAACTTCAAATCACTTATGTATAGCTTTATATTTTTTAAAATATATAATAAATATAATATTTTAAATATATAATAAAATTGTCTTTTTTCCTACCCCCCCCTTGCCCTAGAGATGTTTTCCATTAGACACAAATACATACATACATACGTACGTACGTACCTAAATACATATATATCTGTAAAACCATTCTATACATACTTTTATTTATCACTTCTTTCTCTGGATGCAGATAACTTCTTCCTTCATATATCTTTTGCAGTTAATTTAGGTATTTATAATAGTCAAAATGACTATAAGAACAACACTCCAAGTTGTTCTTAAAACAATATTTTTGTTACTGTATACAACATTGTCCTGGTTCTGCTCATCTCACTCTTCCTTATTTCATGCAAATCCATCCCTATTTTTCTAAGATCATCAAGCTCATCATTTCTTATAGCACAGTAGTTTTCCATCCAAACCATATACCGCAACTTGTTCAGTCATTCCCTAATTGATGGGCGGAGTTCACATACAATTTACAGAAGCAAATAAATAGAGTAACCTTGTATTTGACAAATATAAAGACTTGAGATTTAAAAAAATATGTCTTTATTTTTAGTTTTTAACATTTACTTCTATAAGATTTTGAGTTCTAAATGTTCTCCTCCTCCCTCCTCTCCCCCTTCCCAAGATGGCATGCAATCTGATAGAGGCCATACACATACACTCATATTAAACACATTTTCACATTAAAGACTTAAGTTTTTCAGATAAGAATTCATTATTTCATAAATATTTTGGGAAAACTGGAAAACAGTGGCAGAAATTGGGTGTAGACCAACATCTTACACCATTTACCAAGATAAGATTAAACTGGATACATGACGTAGTTATAAAGAGATATTACAAGAAACTTTGCAGAACATAGACTATATTACATATCAGACTTATGGATAGACAAACAATTTATGAATAAACAAGAGACAGAGCTGCATGAGGTGTAAAGTGGATAATTTAAGTTATATTAAATTTAAAAGATTTTGTACAAATAAAACAAATGTACCCAAGATCAAAAGAAAAGCAGATAATTGGGAAGGAAATTTTAGACAGATTCTCAGACATCTATCTCATTTCTCAAATATATAGAGAACTCTGTCAAATTTATAAGAATACAAGTCATTCTCCAATTGAGAATTGGCCAAAGGATATGAACAGGCAGTTTTCAGATGAAGAAATTAAAACAATTTATAGTCATATAAAAAGAATTCTCTGAATCATTATTGATTAGAGAAATGCAAATTAAAACAACCCTGAAATATCATTTTATTGTTTTTGCTTTTTTTTTTTTGGAGGAAGAGGGCAGGGCAATTGGTGTTAAGTGA
Organism: Pseudochirops corinnae; assembly: GCA_028646515.1. NCBI lineage: Eukaryota > Metazoa > Chordata > Mammalia > Diprotodontia > Pseudocheiridae > Pseudochirops > Pseudochirops corinnae. The sequence goes on from CM053591.1 coordinate 136,970,189, forward strand.
CTTGACCAAGGTCACACAGCTAGTAAGTGTTAAATGTCTGAGTCTGGATTTGAGCTCAGGTCCTCTGGACTCCAGAGTCGGAGCTCTATTCACTGTGCCACCTAACCACCCTGAAATATCACTTTATACCTATCAGATTGGCTAAAATGATAGAAAGGGAAATCAACAAATGTTGGAGGGGATGTGGAAAACCTGGGACTCTAATTCACTGTTGATGGGACTGTGAACTGAGCCAACCATTTTGGAGACCAATCTAGAATTATGCCCAAAGAATGATTAAAGTACCTCCACCCTTTGACCCAACAATACCACTAGTAGATCTGTTTCCCAAGATGATTAGCAAAAAAAAGAAAAGAACCTATATGTTCAAAAAAATGTTTATAGCAACTCTCTTTGTGGTGACAAAGAACTGAATATTGACGCTTTTTTCCAATTCTCTTCCTCTTTGTAACAAAGAAAAATAATTGAGCCAAAAAAGTGAAAAGAGAAAAAAAATGGTTCTACCCACTACATTTTACAGTGTATGCGACTGTCAGCACCTGGAATCCTCTCCATCTCGCTACTGCTTAGAGGAGGGAAGGGTATATCATCTTTGATCTTTGTGTTTAATCTGAGTTCTGTCCTCTTTAATGTCTTAAGTTTCTAATGTTATCATGCACATGTTGTTGTCTTGACTCTGCTTTTTTTTGTTCTACATTAGTTCAAATATATCTTTCTATGTTTCCCTGAATACCACATATTTATCATTTCTTAGGAAAACTACAATTTTATGAAATCTAAGTAACCAAGGAACAAACATGGGTAAGTAGGGAGCACCAAATTCGGGGTGCTTCATTCATAAAAATTAATGTTGTGAATATTTCTTTTATTATAATTACAAATATAACATAAAAAATGAACCCTTCTACAATATTCCTTTATCCATATTTATAAGGAATGGGGACCTGAATTCTAGCTCTGCTGATATAATCCTGTGATATACTCACAAATGACTTCCCTTACATTGTCTTTATATTGTATTATCATATTATCATAATGGTGTAATTCTGCCAACTGTTCTCTTTTCCATTATTTTATGTTAAAGGGATTGGACATGTTTGAAAAACAGATCTATGAAGACTCCATTGGGGCCAACTGGAAGGGAAGAATGCTAGCAGAGGCACCCTTCCTCTTTGCTATCCTTCTGTTCCTCTCCCCATAATCCCAGGCTGCACAGACCTATCTGGGCTCAGATGGGAAGAATTGCCAGTAGTAGTACCCCTTTCCTTTAGCACCTGGTCTGCTGCCCCATGGGAGCTGGATGGGAAAATGCCTGAGGGAATGCTTTGACCTCTCTTATTTGAGTCCGTGGGGTGGCTGGTTAGCAAGAATTGACATAGCTGTCAGATGACATATTCATTTAGGTGATCTGGGAGTCTCCAGCCTCCCAGTTAGGGTGGAAAAACACTTGGCCTTACCATCCATCCTGACAGTCTGCTTTCAAGACCCCTGGGCAGAGTCATCTGACCTGCTAGTATACCCTAAAGTTTCCTGGGCATTGACATTTATACCCTAGCTGAACCCTTAATGCTCCTGGACCCTACTATATGTACTTCAATGAACTCTTTTGAATATTTACTTTTTCATAGCGTTTGAGCTCCCAATGAGCTAGAAATATCTCGTTCTTTTTATTAGTATCCCCAGTCCCTAGCACATTCATTAGCACTTAGTATGAACTTAACAACATTTTTTTTTCATTCATCCCTTAATTTCCTGCTCTTGCATTATAATGAATACATTTTTTTCAAAGTGACCATTTCAGAGTACTAAATTTATCTTGTGGAAAACTTGAGTCTCTAGAGAGAGTGTGGGTTTGTGATAACATTTATATAGTGCTTTAGGTTCAGAAAGTACTCCTTAAATATTATTTCATTTGATCTTTGATCATTTGAGGTACAATATCCTCAGACCTGGGAGGTCTGAGGTTAATTTGAACTCAGATCTTCCCCTCTCTATGTCTGGTGATCTATCCACTCTTCTGCCTAGCTGTCATTTGGACAAAGGGGAAAGAATATAAAAAGCTGGGAACATTTTAGGACTGCTACCCTTTTGGGACAAAAAAAACCCGCTAATTAAATGGGCTATCCTGTCTACACTATGGTTTCCTCTCCTAAAATATCTTCTTTCACTCTGATTTTTTAAACTTTTTTTGTGATAACGTGAAATTTGATTAATTAGATATTTGTGGCTAGCATCTTTTAAAATTACAAATAACTCTGGGAAGGTTAAGAAACTGAATAAAACAGTCATTTGCATATCAGTATGAATTAATTCAACATTATTGCTTTACCCTTAAACTCTTAGCTGAAATCATTGTAAAAATTGTATTTACTTTAGAAGGAACAGATATTAGAAAGGTAAGTAACTCTGAAGCACAGAGCACTTTGAGGGATAACGTATTTTGCTCTACTCTCAAAAATGAAGGATGCTTCATTGAAAAGACCAAGTTGAGAGGTATCAGTAGGTGTGAGAGAAGGGCAGAAGTGGAGGAGAGAGGGGGAGAGAGAGAGAGAGAGAGAGACAGAGAGAGAGAGAGAGAGAGAGAGAGAGAGTGTGTGTGTGTGTGTGTGTGTGTGTAAGACATTTTTGCCTTTTAAAAAAATTGTCCTTATGGGCCAGATGTCCATCAGACATGCTGGAGGAAATTCTTTTTTTCCTGTCTTGTTCCACATGATCTCACTTTTAGAATTTAATTAAAAATAAAAGCGTACTTTAGCCACATTAGTAGTAGAATATGATTTGGGTACTAGCCTTTGAAACTCACCATAATTCTTAAAAGAAATTACACAGGTAAATGGCTTCTAAGTTCCAAATTAACTGATTACAAACTATGCCATTACAATTTGTTCTGAAGTTAAAGATTATAAACTGATTAAACATATTGATCCATTCTACTTCCCTTAAAATTAATTTTTGACAATGCTTAAATTGTACCTTTGAAATTTATATAAACTTCATGACTACATTAACTTGTCCTTCATCAAATTCAGAATTATTAGAGAGCATTGGAGAAGACTACTTAACTTTTTGCTCAGTTTTTTTTCTTTCTTTCCTTTTGATGTTGTAACTGAATTTGGAAAGATCAAGTTACCTTTCTTTACCAGTGTAGGAAAAAGCTTCCCAGGGTAGACCTTAATCAGAGTTCTAAATGTAAAACTTATTCAGGTACAATATCCTTGTTAACCTTACTTAACCTCCAACTGGGAAATAAAAGAAATAACATACATTAATTCAACACTTAACATTAAATAGGACAGGATCACCTGGAAATAAGATTATTTGAAATCATCAAAACACACACACAATATTTAGTTTCATAGAAAGAAAATGAATCATATTGTCACAAAATTTTAAAATAAATTTGTTTTTGGATTTGTAGGTTAAAGATTTTACACTGTGTGGTATTTTTTAAAAATATGGATTTCTAATTTTCTTAAGTTTGAAAGAAGTAGGGATATTTTGTCTAGAAATGAAAATGTATGTTGTGGGACCTGATAGTGGAGTTCATGTTTGAAGGGATATATTGGGGAGGATTATACTTCTTTAGTATTATTCCCCAGAACAGAAAAAAAAAGTACTAAAGCAGGCTTCTGGCACAATCAGCATGCTTTGTAAATAGAGCTGTGCAACAGAACTACCAAACAGTGGGAAAAACCTAACCAGTAAACTTTATTTGTAACAGTGAGCTTCTGTGGGCATCATCTAAGCAAAGACTAAATGACCTCTTCTCATGTCATAGAAGCACTTCTCCATGAAATAGGGACATGAACTGGTTATTCTCTAAAGTTCCTTCCAGCCTAACACACTATAATACTCCTTCATTGAGGCCAAGGAATAGCCAGTTGCCTATAGTTTACTTCTGGTCCTCTTCTTCCTATGTTTATCTATAATTATCATTTGATTGGAAAAAATCTTCCCTACCCATTTAATTTCTTTAAGTAGTGGGGTAGACTTAATAGTCAACCTTTAATGTCAACATTCCAGTGAAACCTGATTGTAAGGAATTGTTAGGCCACCTCACTTTTTCCTCTCACGTTTTATGAGTTTTGTATACAGGAATCCATCTTTCTGGACTTTATAGCTGTAGCTTTGAAATGTGATTTAAAAGGCAAACTTTGTCTTCAAAGAATTTTTCATTTATCCATATTTATTTAAAAAAAACACAACAAAACCTCTGCTCCTTTCTGTTACTGCAAGTTTTACTTGCTTATTCTGTAGAAGTATTCACTAATGGGTTTTAGTTTTGTAGACATGTTATAAAAAATTATAGAAGATTTCAAACGTTGCAGATATTTAAAGGAAAATTCTAGTATGTGGATAAATGTATAATTCCTTAGTGAAATTGCAGAAGGGGTAATTTTCTGGGAATTATTTCATTGTATTTATTTATTTACTTCTTTTCAAGCTTTAAGGGAACTTTGAAGCTAACCTTGGAACTCCTGAATGTTCCTAAACTTGACACACAATGGATATGTTTGCTGAAAGACTGAAAAACACTTTGACAGTTTGTTGCTTAATCTGAGAGTAGACATTAGGTAGTAGATATACAGTGCAAGTCAGATTAGTTTAAGAAATGTCTCAGAACTGAGAAATAGTAACTTAATAAAATAGGGTTCTATTGTTAACGTGGCCAATAATCATTAGTAGTTCCTTCTATTAAAGGCTCTAGAGTTTTTGTACAGCTTATGCTACTGAAGTTTTCTTAACTTCTTTTGAAAGACAGATATTACCATGCTCAATGTGACATTGAACAAGAGAAGGGAGGTATAAAAGAATCAAAGAATGTTAGTGCTGGAAGGACTTTGGCTATCTGTACATGCACACATATAAATAACACATACATACATACGCATATATGTATATATGTAGAATTATATATAAGAATTATGTATGTATGCATGTGGCAGAATCAAGGCTTGAACTGAGATGTTCTGTTTGCATTTTTTCACACTTCCTCCTTCTGATTCTTGACCCCTCCCCCCCTTTTTTTTCCACCTTAAGCTGTGGGAAATGCTTCTGAAAGTTCTTCGTGTTGCTGCTCTTGTAGTCTTACACCCCCATCTCTCACTTCTGTGGTGTGATAGATAAATTATTTTCTTCCTGGAACCAAAACAGAAATTCTCTCCTCTTCTCTCCTCTCCACCTATCCCCTCCTCCCTGCCCCATTTCAAGAGGTACTCAGAACTCTCAACTTAGGTATTGAGAGAATTTGATTCAATACTGGTAATACTTTTTACTTCTATGTTATCTAAAGTGAATATTGAAGTCTTTTACAGGCATTTTGTCATTTTAATCCTGATATTCATTCTTGAGAGCTAGATAGGTAGCAGGTAAAATCCAAGCTCTATAAGCTAGTTGGAGAATATACCTGACATAAACCAGAATGATTATTTAGTATATTTAATGGATATAAAAATTTGAGGCTTTAGTGACAGAGGGATTCTTAAGGATCTGTAGGAGCCCAGAATCAGTGTAGGGAAAAGGTATGTTATTAGTTGGAGAAAAGCAATTTGCAGATTCTAAGCTGCTAAAGACTTGAAAAATATTATCACAAAATGTCAAAAAAATAATCAGTAAAGGATATAATGAGTAAGGAAATGATAGAAACATGTGAAAAGCATTTTAGCATTTTTAAAATTCTAGAGAGACCTCCTGTCTGAGATATATTAATTGCTTAAGTTGCCACTTTCCCAAAAGGAAACCTGCATTTAAAAAAGCTAAGTATTTAACTATAATGGTTGAACATAATGTATTTAAATATTCTACACGTAATAGAAACTTTTACCTGAGATAATCTTGTGCTCCTACAATACATTTGAAGATAGAGGAAAATTTCCTTGTGGCCAAGTTCATTATAAACTTTGGTTTCCTATGGAAATATCCATATACCTACATATAATGATAAAATTTTAAAAAATCGAGTTAGCATGTTCTGAGGTAATGTCTTTTGAGTTTTATTTGTATTTTATGGTAATTTGATATTTGGAGTTAGAATTCAAACAAAAGAGAGAAATGTTATCTAAAGGAGACCTGTCAGTTATGGCTTTAGTACCTTTTAGAAAGGCAGAAGCTAAAAATTCATGTCTGTGGTGAATATTCATGTAGGTCTCTATTTCCCATAGCTGCCTATTTTGACATAAAGAAAACTTTCCTAATAATTAGAATTGTCCAAAAATGGAAGGACTGGCAGTGATGATTTGTTCCCTGCCACCAGAGGTCTTTTCTTTTTTTTTAAAAAAAGTTTATTTTTGTTACATTTTAAATTCCAAATTGTTTCCTTCCCCACCCTGCACTAGATATGTGTATCCATCCATCCATCCATCCATCCATCTATCCATCCATCCATCTATAAAGCCAATCATGTGCAGCTCTTCTGAGGACTGCCACATAGTCTTAAACAAAATGTACCATTCAGTAAGTCACAAGTTCCTCAATCAATATAGAGTACCCAAGTCAAGTCTTCTTTCATCTTGACTCCAGGCTGGCTTCCAGTCATCCTTAAGGGATAGCAGAAAGTACAAACACCATCTACCCCCTAGGTCACAGTGAGTTACAATATCATCAGTCAGCACTGAATACCCAAGTAAATTCTTCTTTCATCTTAACTCAAGGTTGACTTCCAAACCTGATGGCTCCTCTTGCATGCTCCCAGATCTTGCCTGGATTCACAGGCAGGCAGCTCTCTGACCCTGTTCCATATCTCAGCCCATGGGGACTATTACACTTCAAGGCCTTCCCAGTTTCTGTTTCTAAGAAAACAAAGCTTAACAGAGCTATAACAATATTTTCACACATTGATGTCAGTATCATCTCAGTTTGCTTTCTGTTTGAGAAATCAGCACAAATCAACAGAGTGCTTCTGTCTGACAAAGTAACACCAACATAGAACAGCAGACAGAGTGCTGATATCACAAACATTCTCTCTCTTAACTCTCCTTGGTCTCAGCTTGTGCTCGAGCTTTTATCTGCTCTGCTCCTTCCTGTTCCGCCCTTCCTATTCTGCTGTTTTGGCATGCTCCTCCAACCATGGCCACCATGTGATGTTGGTAGGCCTATTAAGGGCAGAGAAGGTCTCCAAACTCCTTTAGCCTATTAAGGGCCACTCAGAGTATACTGTTTCCAACAAAGACTTGACACAAAGGTGAGGCTCAAAGGTACTTGAATAGCTGAAACAGCAGCAAAGTACTACTTTTCTTGCCATTACACTTATCCGTCTCTAAAACCATACTTCTATTTAACAGTTCTGGCTCTGGAGAGAGAGATAGCATCTTCCTTCATAGGTCCTTTGTAGTTGATTTGAAGATTTATAATACTTAGAATATCTTAGTTGTTTACAGTTACTCTTCAAGCAATATATCTGTTGCTGTGTGCAATGTTCTCTTGGTTCTGCTCATTTCACTCTTCATTATTCCATTCAAGTTTTTTTCTGTGTTTTTATAACCCTTATCATTTCTTGCAGAAGAGTAGTATTCCATAATAGTCATATACCACAATTTGTTTAGCCATTCTCCAGTTGATGAGTACTCCTTAAATTTATAATTCTTTGCCACCACAAAGAGAGTTGCTATAACTTTTTTAGAACATATGGGTCATTTTCTTTTTTCCATGATGACGTGGGGAAATATCAGAAGTCTTAAAGCAGATGCTATTTGACTAATAGTCAGGAATGTTTGAGAGGGTATGTTTTAGATTCTGTAATTGCTGAGGTCCATTGTGACTTTTGGGTTCTGTGATTCTAGTTCAGGGTTTCTGAAACCGAAGTGTGGTTAAGTGGATCCAGTGCCTGAACTGGAAATCAGAAGACATAAATTCTCATTTGTTGTTACCACTGCCTTGTTGTGTGACCTTGGCCAAGTTTTATTTTTTTCCAGGCTTCCCTTCACTCATCTATAAAAAAGTTTGAACTCAGTGATCTCTGTGGTCCCTTCTAGGCCTAAAACTTAAATGACTATTTGGGCAAATGATGTAACCTTTTAGGACCTCAGCTCCCTCTCCTCCTTTTTTATAAAATCTGAAGCAGGATGGGGATAATTGATTAGATTATGACTAAACTATTCTTCTCTCTAAAGTATGTTATGTGATGAAAATATTCCTAACCGTAGTAGATAAAGACCTGATGTCAGAAAAAAATAAAAGCACAGAGTTTTCATGCAAAAATTGTAGTTCCTTCCAATCAAGGTAGAACACTTCATTTTTGTACAGTAAGTATAACTTTAACTGGAATGTGTAGAGCATTGTACTGTGACATCCACTGTGTATTCATTCTGCTGTTAGTATGGTTTTATACCAAACAAGTAACATTTAGGATTTTTTAAAGTGAGGGTTCTTCCATATAAGGAGAAGAATGCAGTTCAGAATTGAGTTTTTGACATATAATCTTTTACTATGACATCTAGCTGATTAATACCTCAGCAAAATCATTGTTTTAACATATCTCCTTTCACTGCCCATTAGATCCATAGCTGCAAGCATGCATAAAAACTGGCATGGGCTTTGTGCTCCTCACAATTTACATTGGGCAGCTGCCAGCATCATTGTAGTCAGGGTTTGGAAAGTATAGAGCGAATGTCTTATTTTAAGAACTACTCTTTTAAGGCCAAGTGATTTTTAACATTTTATTTTCTTGTTGCTCTTGAGGCTGGCATATGGTTTTCTGTCATCATAGCTGGGAATTTTTAGAATGACAAAAGTGGGTAGATTTGTACTATTGAACTTTGAGTAGTTTCATGCTATTTTTCTGCAGTGTAATGTTGTAACAACAGTCTGTATTTGCCTGCTGGCCAAAAGCATCTTGGTTTTCCTTTGTGCTTGACTTGTCAGTACATATGTGTGTATGCATGCATGTTTCAAAAACAACACATGTTTATTCTCTCAGGGATCTTTGTAAAATTCTAAAGTTGGAAGGGTTCTTAAAGGTCATTTGATTTAAGCTCTTTATTTTATGTATGAGGAAAACTGGAGTCAGAGAGAAGTGACTTATTTGTGGCCGTACAGAGAAGCGACTTTTGAAATTTGCTCTCCTGATTCCACATCTAGTACTCTTTACATAAGCCATACTCTACCAGCTCTTTGAGGAAATGTGGGTAAATAGTAGTTATAGTTGACTTAAAAAATAAAGTTTTAACTTTGAAGTAGGTAAATGAAGGTATGAAAGACAAACTTAGATGTCTTCAAGAAAAACTCAGGATGACTATAAGTGGGTTGTGTTGTAGAGTGTATTTTTATTGAAGAATAGGTTAGACCAAGGGTAGAGTCAAGATGGCACAATATTTATAGGAAGCAACCCAGTTGAACTCTCCCAACATTCTTCTCCTCAGATCAAATTTTGGAGTAATAGAACCAACAAAAGATCAGGGTGTGATGTTTTTTCCATTGTAAGAAAACTTAGGTGGTCAGCAGGAGAAGTTTGACACTGGTTTAGAAACCTTTCCAGAGTCCACACATGCATGGCAACAATAGTGGCTGTCAGTGCAACAGCAGCAGCTTTGGGAGCTCTCAGTCCAGAGGCAGTAAGGAGCTCACACAACTGGTCATAAAGAGATTACAGAGGATCCTTTGTTGGCAATGAGTACAATTGGCACTGACTGGCAACTCTGTTGTCCATATGAAGTTCTGGGTTGCAGTTTCAGGACAGAGAGAAGTGCTAACAGTTGGTCACATGAGAGCAAGGGACCTGCTCACAGTTCCAAGACAAAGAGGAATATTAGTGCTTGTAACTGCAGAAGATCAGGAGCATTTCCTCAATAAAGACCAGATCACAGACCACAAAAACAGTGACTCCCATCTCTCCCCACATAACACCATTTTGGAAGCACTGAAAACCTGCAGACCATGAAAACTTGCTCTGAAAAAGCAGCACAATAAAGCCTAAAGCATGGGACAGTGCCTCCATACTTCCAGGTGAGTGGAGTCAAACTTTTACATAAAGTTTAAAGTCAAGAATCAGGCTGAAAAAGATGAACAAAAACCAAAAAGTAACTTGAACATCAAAAGCTACTACTGTGGCAATGAAGGGCAAGATAAAAACTCAGATGGAGAAAAGAATGTGAAAGCAGCTACAAACAAAGCCTCTTCTTTAAGGCTTTTTTCTTTAAATGCTAATTGGACCCAAGTCTAAGAAGAATTCCTAGTAGAGGAGAGAGTGGTAGAGGAAAAATTGTGAAAAGAAATGATAGTGATGCAATAAAATTATGAAAAGAGAATTAACAGCTTGGTAAAAGAGGAACACAAAATACTGGGAGGAAAAAAAACCCTTAAAAATAAAATTAGCCTAATGATAAAAAAGACACCTAAATTCACTGAAGAAAAGAGCCCATTAAAAAAGCAGAATTGGTCAAATGGAAAAAGAGGTATGAAATTCACTGAAGAAAATAAAACCTAAAAATTAGAATTGGGTAAGTGGAAGCTAATAACTACATGAGATATCCAAGAAGCAATCAAAATCAAAACAAATGAAAAAGTAGAAGAAAATGTGAAATATATTATCAGAAAAACAACTGACCTGGAGAATAGATTGAGAAGAGATGATTTTTTATTGGACAACATGAAGCCTGGGATCAAAAAAATAGTCTAGATACTATATTTCAAGAAATTATCAAGGAAAACTGCCTCAATTTCTTAGATCCAGAGGGTAAAATAGAAATTAAAAGAATACATTGATCATATCCTAAAAGGGTAAATGAAATGAAAACTCCCAGGAATAGTATGACGAAATTCCAGAGCCTCCAGGTCAAAGAAATATACTTTCAGCATCCAGAAAGAAATAATTTTAATATTGTGAAGTCACAGTCATGATTACACAAGATTTAGCATCTTCCATGCCAAAGGAGATGAGAGGGTTTGGGATATGAGGGCAGAGGAGCTAGAATTACAACCAAGAATAATTGAGTCAGCAAAACTGAGTATAATCTTTCAGGGAAAAAAATGGATATTTAATGAAGTAGAAGAGTATCAAGCATTCCTGATAAAAACTAGCACTGAATAGAAAATTTGACATTCAAACACAAGACTCAAATATGGAAAAGTAAAAATGAAAGAATAGTAGGATCTCAGGAGTAGGAGTAGGAGCAGTAGTAGTAGTAGCAGTAGTAGTAGTAGTAGTAGTAGTAGTAGTAGTAGTAGTAGTAGTAGTAGTAGTAGTAGTAGTAGTAGTATCTCACTAAAGTTTAACTCATTACATTCCGACATGGGAACATAATGCATTTAACGCCTAAGAACTTTATCATTATTGGGTCAGTTAGAAGAAGTTTAAATAAAGGGCATGGGTGTGAGTTGGTGATGCTAGAAAGATCTAAAAAAATGAAAAGGTAAGAAAGAAGGATACACTGGGAGAAGGGGAAAAGGAGAAGTATAATGGGAAAAAATTATCATGTAAAAGAGTCACACAAGGAAGAGTTTCTGCAATGGACAGGGAAATTTGGGAGTAGTAGGCAATAAAACTCACTCTCATTGGAACTGGTTCTCATATATACACACATATACTTATATATACACACACATACATATACACACACACTCAGTTATGTATAGAAGTGTAACCTACCCAATAAGGAAATAGGAGGGCAAGGACCTAATAGATGAGGGGAATGATAAAAAGGGTGAAAAACTAAGGGAGGCAGTGGTTAGAAGCAAAATAGACTTTTGATGGGGGACAGAATAAAAAGTGAGAGAAGGATAAACAGAAGAAAATAAGATGGAAAGAAGAAAAATGGTTAATAATCATAACTGTGAATATGAATGTGATGAATTCACCTATAAAACAGTAGCAGGTAGGAGGATGGATTAGAAACCATAATCTAGCAATATGTTGTTTATAAGAGACATACTTGAAACAGAAAAACACATGCACAGAGTTAAAATAAAGATTTGGAGCAGAATCTAATATTGCGTCAGCTAAACTAAAAAAAAAAAGGCAGGGTTAGCTAACATTATTTCAGACAAAGCAAAAGCAAAAATAAACCTAATTAAAAGAAACTGATAAGTGGGGAACCTGCATTTTGCTAAAAGGTACCATAGACAATGAAGTAATAAACATTTTTTACAACAAGTTTGTCTGATAAAGGCCTCATTTCTCAAATTTACACTGAGAAGAGAACTGAGTCAAATTTATAAAAATAGCCATTCTTCAATTAATAAATGGTTAAAAGATGTATCAAGCAGTTTTCAGAAGAATAAGTCAAAGCTATCCTCATGTGAAAAAATGTTATAAACAATCATTTAGAGAAAGGCACAATGAAACAATTCTGAGGCACTACCTGATACCTATCAGCAGTCACAGATTCTAGAGGAGATGAGGAGAAAATACATATACTAATGTACTGTTGGTGGGGTAGTGAAGTGGTCCAATTATTTTTGAAAATATTTTGGAACTAGGCCCAAAGAGCTATAAAATTGCATACCCTTTGACCAAGCAATACCACTACTCGGTCTATATTCCAAACAGATCAAAGAAATAGGAAAAAGAGCTATTGGTACAAACATTTATAGCAGGTCTTTTTGTGGTGGCAAAGAATTACAAAGAATTACAAAGAGACATTCCACATTTAAGGAATGGCTGAAAAAGTTTTGGCACATTATTGTGATGCAATACTCTTGTTCTATAAGAAATGATGAGGGAAGAGGTTTAATAAAAACATGGTGAGATATATGAACTGATGCAAAGTAAATTAAGAAGACCCAGAATATCATTGTGCACAGTAAGAGCAATGTCATAATGCTGGTCAACTGTAAAAGACTTGGTAACTTTGATGAATACCATTAATGGATTGTGTTGGAAAAATGCTATCTAGCTCCAGAGAGAAATGATGAACTCTGTGTGTAAATTGAAATATAATTTTCTCACTTTCTTTATTTTCTTGTTTTTTGAAATATGACTAATATGGAAATATGTTTTGCATGATTTCTTATGTATAACTGATATGTTTTTTAATGTCTTAGTGAATGGGGAAGGGAATATGAAAGAGGGAGAGAATTTGGACCTCAATTTTTTTTATTTTTTTTCATTATTTATTTATTTATTTGTTTGTTTGTTTGTTTGTTTGTTTATTTATTTATTTATTTGCTCATTTACTTTTAATTTACAAGATTCAGTTCCACAATCACTTGAGTTTCAGATTTTCTCCCCTCCCTCCCCCCCCGCCCATGGTGGCGTGCAATCATGTATAGGATCTGCAAATACTTTCACATTGTACAATAGTTTGTGGACCTCAATTTTTAAAAAATATTTTAAAAAATAAATAAAAAGAACAAAGTTAACAGGCAAAAAAAGACTAGATGACCTTTGAGTACCTTTCCAAACCTAAAAGCCTATAATTATATTAAAGTTCCAATTTATCATTTCATAAAACTATTTTATATATAAATTCATCTGTCACATAATTCATAATACATAATTATCATGACTATGTGGTGAAATCCTACATAAGAAGCACAGAGGTGACATTGGTATCAGAAAATCTTGGGCCTAAGTCCTAACTCTGACACAAACTACACAGATAATTCTGAAAAAGTCACTTAACATTTCAGTGCCTCTGGCAGCTTTCCAAATTTTATTGATTGCCTAACTGATGAAATTACAAGTCTAGTCCTTCTGCTTCCAAAAGAAAAAGAAAACAAAAAGAAACTCAATGGCATTTTAAATTCAGAAACAATTCTAATACTCCCTCTCCCTAAATGACCATATCTTCCTTTTGAGTATATATTCTATATAACTATAAAGATTGTGTATGTGGGGTGGGGGCGGGAGGGAGTGAAGTTGTAGAGGGTATAACACCAACCCTGCAGTCAGGAAGACTTGATCTTCCTGAATTCAAATCTGGCCTCAGATACTTGCTAGCTGTGTGAACCTGGGCAAGTCACTTAACCTTGTTTGCCCCAGTTTCTTCACCTGTAAAATGAGCTGGAGAAGGAAATGGCTAGGTATCTCTGCTAAGAAAATCCCAAATGGTGTAAGGAAGAGTCAGACGCAAATGAAACAACTTGACCACCACAGCAATAAAAATAAATGTGGGTGTGTCGTGTTCTTTGAGGCCGAAGACTATTTGAATCTCTAGCTTTTAGCAGAGTTCCTGGCACATAGTAGTGCCCTTAATAAATACTTTTTGATTAATTACTACATTGGAGATGTCACTTCTCCCGGTAGACTTAACACCATACTTGAAAATGACCAAAAGTTAAAGGACTAATTTGAGAAACAAAATTAATTCATGTGAGATTAATCCCAGCTCTCTCCCAGTCATCTATCACCTTTGTACTCTTTGACTTGGGTGAAGTTAGTTATGTAGTATGCATTACTTATGTATGCTAATTAAAGAGCTGCAGAGGTAAGGAGACATGAAGGGCAATCAGAAAACTTAAACCAATGAATGTCAGTTGCAGGTATTGAATCTAGGTACCAAACCAGTGCTCTTTGTGATGTACTGCTGCTGCCTGTGGGTATCACCTTGGTCAAGTCACCTAATGGAAGTATCTAGGGCTTTAATACTCTTGTGAATTGAAGAGTTGGATTAGATAATCTCTAGAATCATTTTCAGCTCTGATTATATCATCCCATATCTCTTGCCCTGATGTTGGATGCGATTTAAAAAAAAAATTGTATTAGTATATGATGTAGATTCAGAGAAGGAGAAGTTTTTCATTGTGAAGTATCAGCTAAATTATGTCGGTAGCTTTGTATACTTTTCAGAAGGTAGCTTGTGAATTTCTTTATTTTTATGAAATATTTTAATTTCTTTCTGCTGAGTTTCCATGCATTATTCAAGATTATAAAGTGATTTGAATTTTGGGAGCAGACAGATTTTCTGATGAGGATTTCAAGCTGTGTAATTATGAAACTGTACCCATATAGGTTAGAAGTTCAGAACTCGTTAGCCTAATCATTAAAAATAACCATTTCAGAAGCATGGTATTACATTTCAGGGTATGCAATTATAGTTATCATATACTCGGGTGCTGTAGGCACTCCTGTATTCAACCTCATGTCTCACTGAGAACTGAATGAAAAGTATTCATGACAGTATAACCACATACCCTGTCATGTATTATTGCTTAATCTATTAAAGAAAGATTAGTGTTTTATATTTATAAATTTAGGGCCATACTGTAAGACACATTTTTAGTAATTTGTTTAACCTTTTGGTCAGCTACTTAAAATCTCCAGCTAAGAGACACACACACATACTGTAAAGCTTCTAGTTAACCTTTCTTCATACAGTGAGGAGGATAGACTTGGAAAATGTACTGAGAGCTTTTATTCTGAAAAATTACAAATGAGTCAGAAGAAAAGAGCATTTTTGGTGTTCAAGTGGGAAAATATCATAATTTAAAGAAATTGTGTTTACTTTCATCATCCTGGAATTAAACGTTGGAAATATGTTTGGGTTGCTAGAGGAAGCATATATATTTGTTTTCTTAATACTTTTAACTGGTAGAAACCAATTAAAAACTACAGCTTTTGTTTTATATTTATTAAAAAAGTTGTAACCATGAATGAAATTGACCTTCTTATCCTTTCATTTAAGGAACTGCTAGGTCACTTGTGATCTTTTTGAGTGATGGAGAAAATAACGATTTGTTTCCTTGCTAATGTTTTTTGGGATGAGAACTGCTAAAGATGAGAGCTTCAGTGACAGCACTCTGCTTGCAATATGCCATTTCAGGAAATGAAAACTGACATGACCCTTAAATGGTTAAAGGCAGATACTAAAATATGGCATTTATGAGGAACTTGACTGACATGAAGATTTTAATGCATATTATCGTGCTTTGCTAATCAAGGTGATTGAGATGCAGTTGCTGGTTAAATGGAAAAGTCTCCATGCTTCTAAGTTATCAGAAATTTTACATTCAGTTTCTTGCTACTTGAATGTGATGCAAAACTTAGCTTTTAGGTCTGAATAGGTCAGTATTTTTTCTTGAATGATACTTCTCTATGTTGAGAAATTTTTTAAAAAAAATGCTTGGAGAATGATAACAAAAAAGATTTTTTTTTTTATTGGTTCATTTCATGCTTGGTAAGATTCCAACTGTCAAAACATTATAAAATCCTGAACCTAGAGGCACATTTCATCACTAGAGCACTAATTACTGGGGAGAACTGAAGCGATTCATTATGTAGTAGTATTTATTAGAGCTGCCCAATTTTAATCTTTTTTGGACCAAAGTCACTTAAATAAAAGGTTAAGCTGTTTTGCACAGAATTGGGAGGAAAAATGCAGTGAGCCTGCAACAGTGTTAAATGTATTGCAAAAAGGGTGGAATTAATAGAAAATTATGCAAAAATATCCTATGAGAAGAACCAACTGTAGTCTTGCTTGCAGGGATACCCTGCTGATGGAACCTGTAGTCCTGATTTGCAACATGCTTGAGATCAAAGGACTCTGAAATAGTGTTTATGAAAACATTTAGCAGTAAACACTAGTAATACCTCCCCTGTGCTTTCCATCACTTGGGTGAAAGTAAATAACTTCATGGAAAGGATGAATTTCCAAACTATATAAACTCTGTCACTGAAGAACAATTCCAAAATTGAAAAAAAAAAATCTTGCAGCCATATAGCCAACTTTGTGAAAAGTTGTTCTACAGCAACGGTTCTCAACCTGTGGGTTATGTTCAATTTGTAACAATGGAAATACATCGTGCATATCAGATATTTACATTACAATTCATAACAGTAGCAAAATTACAGTTATGAAGTAGCAATGAAAATAATTTTATGGTTGGGGGTCACAACAACATGAGAAACTGTATTAAAGGGTCGCAGCATTAGGGAGGTTGAGAACCACTGTTCTAGAGTGTGTCACTGTGCTTGTCCAATAAGGAAGGTTTCTTTGCATCATAGATTTACAGCTGGAAGAGAGCTTAGAGATCATGTAGTTTAATGTTTTCATTTTACAAAGAAGAAAAATGAGGCCCAGATAGATTATATGAATCTCCCTTGTCCTGTATCTAACAGATAAGAAATAGTAGAGGTAAGATTTGACTTTTGCAAGTGTAGAGATCACTCTCTTTCCATTGTACCTTTCTTTGGTCTTCTCTTAACACCAGCGTGGTAGAAGGTTTTAGAATTTCTTTATTGCATCCACTGGGTGTGGATTTATATAATTTGACTTTAGAGGGAAAACTTTGCTCTATTATGAAACTTGGCTTATGATAATTTTTTTTACCTTTGAGGCTTTATTACTTTTAGTCATATACAGAATATGAAGGGTTAATAAAACTTATAAAATGGCTCATTGATACATGAATTGTTATTATACTTCAGATCAAATCAGAATTCCTGAAACTTTACTGCTATGTTAAATAAATCTGATATGATAGAGTTAATCTTTAAGGTCGGAGATTACTCCTGTCCCTCAAAACCAATATAATAAAGCATTTTACTGTATTTTCTATGGTTCCCTAAACCTAGTCATGATTGAAACTGTTCCTAATAATTCGGTTTTTTTTTGTATACTTCGATATTGATACAATATATTTTTAGAAAATAAAGAATCACCTTTGAATGGATTTAAAAGCTTGGTTTCATTTTTAGGCACATTTATGCATATTTATCATTTCCATATCAATTGGAATTTGTCCATGCCAGTCAATCAAACCCTCGCATGAATGGTCCCTAGAGAGCCTTAAATAAATACTGGATGGTAAACCCTAATGCAGATTAAACACACACACACACACACACACACTCATATACACACACAGAGTAATAATAGTGAAAAGTCAAGCCACTTTATGGATTTGTTTCTTGATATTTTTATTTTATCCACCATAGAAAATTTTGAATATCTAAAGTTGTGTAGTCCATTTTAATGATGAATAGAATGGTAGCCTGAGTTTTGGAAATTCCTTCCAGATGTCTTTGTTTCATAATCAAAATATAACTCATCCTCCCTGCTATGACTCAAGGATATGATCAGTGTGTGTGTGTGTGTGTGTGTGTGTGTGTGTGTGTGCATGTGTGCATATAAAAGCATATCTGTATACATAGCTTATGTCATTTGTATTATTTGAGCTTTCAGGAATATTCAAAATCCACCAGAAAGGAAAAAAATATCTTTTGGGGGTTGCTTTCTTTTCCTCATTATTGAAAATTTTTGCATCTAAATATTGTTATTAGGGATCAGAAATACTTTTGCAACATAAGGATGCATTGCAGATAATGAATTTATATCTGTTTGGGGCTTCCAATTAGTATAGTCATGGACACTTTACTATAATTAGTTCAATTCCATCTCTTTGAGGGTAAAGTAGTTTGAGAAAATAATGTTAGTATTCATTTTTAAAATATAATTATCCTTAAACATCCTTCCTTTTCTGTTAATTTTTTGGTGTAATGGAAAGGACACTAGATTCAGTCAGAGAACCTGGATTCATATACTGGACCTTACTGTAACTAATTGTATGATCATTTGGCAAATCCTTGAAGGTTTATGAACTTTGTAGACAATAAAAACTCCTCCGGGAGTCAGTGGGGCAAAGTGGATAGAATGTTTGCCTTTGGAATTAGAACATCTAGATTCAAACCCTAGATTTTAGACATGTTAGCTAGGTGACTGTGGGCAGGCCACTTAAGCTCTCATTTCCACATAGCTCTCTAAGACTACACATTACATATAGTGGGTGATCTGAATTGGTGAAGGCACTTTCCACAATGGAAGGTTGTAGATCCAGAAATCCTCCTTCCTCTACTCCTGCCAAACAAAACAAAACAAAACAAAAAAACCTCCCAAACAAAATTGGTAACTCCTAGCTTACAGAGTTGAGAAAGTGATATCTTTATAAAACTTAAAAAACTGGCTTGTTATTCATACTTATACTGATCTATGATCTCATCAATTTCAACCCTTAAGTGGTATAGATCACAGTCCATATAGACCTTATCATACTGTGTGAATATTTTTCTTCTTGAGTTTTCTCACGACTCATCTCCTACAGTCCCCCTAACATGTTTAATACATTCCTCTAGTTGACATGATATTGTATCACAATGAATAGCACATGTAGGTTATGTTTTTGGTTTCTCTTATTCTTCTTACACTACAGGCCAATGTCCTTATGTGGTCATATGTTTTTCTCATGATATCCTTTACACCACTTCTCCCTTGCAGTTCTTGGCTGGTGATATGTAGCAGTTTTATATACCTTTTCCACTTCCCTCTGAGTAACTTTAAGAAAGTCATTCAGAGATCATGCGATTCCATAACTTAGCCACGTGGCATCCCCTGGAGAATATTGTTGCTAAATAGATGCAGCATTGTTTCATGGAGACAGAAGTATGTGATTTTCCAAATCCAGGGTGTTGTTCTGCCTTCATTTATAGATCCAGTTCACTGTGTATCTGCATTGTTCTGTCCTTTATAGCTGGGTGGCAGAGAGCTGGGTCTGGAGTCAGAAAGAACTGAATTCACATGTGGCCTCAGGCATTTAATAGCTGTGTGACCCTGGAGAAGTCACTTACCCACTTTTGGCCTCTGTTTCTTCAACTGTAAAATGGAGATGATAATAATAGCACCTATCTCTCAGGGTTTTTGTGAGGAACAAGTAAAATATTTGTAAAGCATTTAGCACATAGTAGGTGGCATATTATATAAAGGCTTATTCCCTTTCTTTCCCTTTCCCCTTGTGAATGGATGGACTAGCTCTATGAGTTGTTTATGCAGTTGCATACTTGGGCATCAGGTGTTTTTCTTCTGCTTGGTTTTTCCTGTAAGGATTTTTGAATGATTATGGATCTTAATTGGAATGCTCTGCAGAGTACTTGTTTTTGATGCAACTAGCACCAGGTCATCCTCAAATAGGAGCATTTGGAGGACTTCTTCATGGAATACCTTTTCCATTTGGATTTTGTGTTGGACAATCTCAGCGATACTGGCAAACACATTTGGCTAGCATCTATTTCTCCATTTAATACCTCAATTGATAGTAATAGTCAGCAGATTGTCAAACAATATTATGCCTACTGTTCTTTTAAAGAATCTTGTGTGATTTTGACATATGCATGAGAGACATACTGTTGGAGGAGAACCTTTAAAGTGTCATTTTGCTCTCTACCACATCAAATGCTTTTTTACATAGTCAGTAAACAGTAAGCACAGTAGAATCTTGTGTTCTCGACATGATTTGGTCAGTTGGGTGATTCTAAGGTTAAGGTCTGCTGCTGAAGATCATGGGATCAAATCCTCCCTGTTTCAGAATACATGGGTGTATATTCTCGCACAGGTTTTGTAGAGTTGGGAAAATAGGCATATGCATTTTTAGTTATTGATATTTTTGTGATTTTTTCTTGCTTGTGTTCCTTCTACTTGAATCCTTAAATTTACTCTTAACTGGCCTTGTTGCATATCTTGGAATGCTTTCTACAGACTTCTTTTCTCTTCACTGGTTCTTGATGTTTTGTGAGTTTTTTTACTGTTTATAATATTCCATCATCCTCTGTAAGATTTTACAGATGAAAATTGTATTCAAAATCTCTGTTGTCTTTGACTGCCATATCTCTCCATTTGGCAAGGATATCCAGGTTTTTCACTAAATAGAGGGGTGTCTAGTCTTTCCCGGTTTTCTTATTGTAACAATTGATTTATGTTGGTTAAATTTAGGAAATAATGATAGTTTCTGTCTTTTATCTATTTATTATTTTTTTTAGGATCAGTAGCTTGTTTGAGTAGGTCAGGTTGGAATTATTATAATTGCACACACCATTTTCTCCGTATTCTATTTTGATATTTTCAGCTTTGTTTTCACAAAGCGGTGGTCTGTCTGTATACACAGTTAACTCACTTGGAAATGCCTCTCCTACTAGTAACTAATCATTTCCTGGCAATATGTTTAATTTTTTTTTTTCCATTTTATTGCTCATGGTGTCTAGTCCCACCTGACTTTTTTTTTTTTTAAGAATCTATTCATTATATCCAGCTATGAGACTTCAGTATAATGTGTATCCTTAACTTCTCTTGTTTCTTATTTTTAAATCATGCTTTCTAGTGTATTTTTTGTTTACCTCCTCAATATTTACCTTTTCATCAAAACCAATGACTTTTAAAATATATCTCAATTTAATTTTAAGATATTATCAAATTAATCTGATGCAACAGACTTTATTGATTGCTATTGTCTTCCTGGTAGTCTCTTGCAAATCCTTATAATAAACAGACACTGTGAGATGCCCAGTCTATGGATGTCAAAGCTCCCCATGATCTTAGGAGAAGAGACTTAAATGGTTTGTTGTTGGGGTTTCACTCAGAAACTGCATGATAGAGATGACCAGAGACTGCATTTCTTTAGCATAGCCTTGAAACTTGGGGGTAGCTTCAAGCCACCATGTGGCAACAAAGTAGGATTTGTATGGGAGATTGTTATCATAATAATGGTTTACTTTTGCTTTGTTACTTTCACTCCTTTAGAATGTAACTTCTTCTCAGGGGTCATTTCAATCCTATTAATATAGGAGTACATGATTTAGAAATGAAAGGATCCCTAGACATGATCCGTTCCTGAGGTTCTTCATCACTTTTTTGTGTCATGGGCCACTTTGGCAAATTGGTAAAGCCTATGGACCTCTTCTCAGAATAATGCCCCAAAACGCATGGGATTTCAAAAGAAATAATTGTATTGAAATTGTTAACAATGTATTAAAAACTGTAGCTTAAGAACCCTTGATATAGTCCAAAGCCCTCCTCTGACAGTTGAGAACCAGGGAAATGAAGTAACTTCTGTCACGTTAACCACATAGTAAGTAGCAGAGTTGAGATTTAAACTCAATCTCCCTTATTCTACCAGTGGTTCTCAACTTGTGGGTTAATGTTCAATTTGTAACAATGAAAATACATCCTGCGTATCAGATTCATAACGATAGCAAAATTACAGTTATGAAGTAGCAACAAAAATAATTTTATAGTTGGGGGTCACCACAACATGAGGAACTGTATCAAAGGGTCACAGCATTAGGAAGGTTGAGAACCCCTGCACCATGTCATTTCCTCCCATCATGCAAAATGCAATGATTTCAGAGTTTTTTTTTTATCACAACTACGTCATTGTATGTATTCATATACACGTATAATGCATATATACGTGTGTGTACAAGTGTACATATATGTGTACAAATATTTATATATTTTTCTCCTGGAAACATTGGTCAGTGATCCTAGGCAATATCAAGTGCCTGCTATGTGCTGGGCATGGTGCTAAGCATTGGGAATGGGGGCAAAGACAAAAAAGACTAAAAAAAAACATAACCACTGGGAGGAAACTTACATTGTACCATTATTTTATCTTCAAGTTGTGGTCACTTTCATACTAGTCAATATGATAATGACATTCGTACCAATTATCCATCATGAGTTTGGTATAGTTTGTCAAAACCATTTACATTTAGAGGTGTTAAAATCTGGAGAAAGGATTCATTTTAATTTTTTAGAGTCAGGCTTATGGTGTAAGATATGCCCTGAGACATCCCACGTTAATCATTACAAAGATACCTGAATGGTGGACTTAAGTCTATATAATAATGTTTTTCTTCAAGGCCTGGGAAGTGATAATTTAAAAAAAATATTCTCCATCCCACTTTCTGCTTCAACCACTGGAAGAATACCACTGACAGAAAGCAGTGACAGAGAGGAAATACCGAAGCAGGGATATGTTTGATAGGGGAGATTGGATATGTCACCTGAGAGCACCTAGGTCTTTTTTGCCCTCGTTTTGAAGGAGCTCAAATTATATAGACTTGGAATCCAGCGCATGTGTATTATCTGTTAGGGTGGTATCTTTTCTTGGCTAATTCTCTTTTCTGTTATTGTAACTTCCTGTCAATTTGACCTCCAGATTTTATTATTACAATGTAGGCTGCCTTGAGATCTCCTTGAAGCTTAGCCACTGTTGAATGTGATGCACCATCTGCTTACGCATAGAATGCATTACTTCTGCCAGCAAGAGTTAGCAGTTTCTTTTTGAGTAGTCCTGAAGGTGTTGACTTTAATGAATAACTGCATAGGTTGGCCATCCACAGCCCATTCCTTTGAGTTCAATTCTGTCTAATATTAAAGTAGTAGAGATCCATCAAGGTGTGCCAAGCACACTTGGTAAACTTTCTGGTAAGGAAATGTTTCATTCCAAATTTCACGATCTGTTGGAGGCCACCCTTGTGGGAGTGAATGCCTTGAACTGGCTATCATTTTTAAAAATATGTATTTATTTTTATTTATTTCATTAAATATTTCCCAATTACATTTAAACATTTTAAACATTTTTTCAACATTTTGTGTTTCAAATTCTCTTTCTCCTTCTCATTCCCTCTCCTTTGAAAAGGTAAGCAATATGATAGTGATTGTACATGTGAAATTATGCATAATCTGTTTCCTTATTGAAGTGTCTGTCATTTTTCATCTTTGTAGCTACAGAGCCTTGCACATAGTAGGCACTTAATTGAATTGAAATGTTGTAAAATTATGAACTAAAATTTTCTGTGAGGCACCCTGTCTTTATCATAGGAAATTTAATCCTATTCTAACTTAATGTCTTAACTATATATTAAGATTTTTTCATTTTAAAAGATTTGTGGTGCAAACTGCTCTTCCTTTGTTATGACTATAATACAAGGAATAGTTTTTTTTTTTTATATCCCTCCAGAAGGACATGGCAAACATTTTTTCTAGCATGTGATGGGTCTGGCTTGCTGTAATTGTTTCACAGTTGGTTAAAAGAATGGCTTTTTAAGTTATCAGTTCTTTTTGCAAAAAATCTGAAAGACAAAAACATTAGGAAGGATAAATGTAGCTCTATGAAGACTTCCTATGCAAGATTCTTGTTTGCAGGTGTTTCTCAATAGGGCATCATCTAAGAAAGCTGAAATGATTCAGAACTAAAGGTAAGTCCTAATGTGTTCCTACTCCCATACCCCTTGTGCCTTTTTTTTAGAACAGGTTAGCAAAATCATGGCATAAATTAATATTTTTCACCTCTACAGATTTTTTTTTTTCTAAGAAGAGAAGAAAGCAATTCCAGAAATGCCTGATTTTTCCTAGTTCCCAAACTCCTCTTCTAGGAGTTCCTTACTGTTGTTCCTTCTCAGTAATTCTTTGCTATTTTTATTTCTTGTACTTGAATGAAATTTAATGTCCATTCCTAATGGAAAAACATTCATGGTCTCCTTTACATGCCTTAATGAAATATGACTTGAAAAACTTCTTTGAACATTGGTAAACTTTCTGATGAGTTTCATTCTACATTTCAAGATCTGTTGGAGGCCAGCCTTGTGGAAGTGAATGCCTTGAGCCTTGTTTTCTGCTAAGCACCTGGAAAATTCAGGAAGAGATGAGGCAGAAACAAGTATATTTAATTTCAGGTATTCTGAAAGGTAAAAAAAGAGAATTTAAAAAGGTGTGATAAGTTTTAGCCCCTTAGTAGGCTAACCTGTTTGAGAAGACATTTTCTTGAATTAAATTTTCTTTCTTTCTTTTTAAAATGTGAATATAACAAATATTAACAAATTCACATGTAATGTGTCCCAGAATTCTTAGTGCACTTTTAAAGCTTTAGTAATAATATGCAAAGAAAAAAAAATTCTTGAATTCCATTATGTACCATTGATTTATGTATTGTTTATTGTAAAGATATCTTTGTCTCAGTACACACACACACACACACACACACACACACCATTTGACAGGGTAGTAACAAATTGTTCTGCTTGTTTGTGTCTCCTTCTAACATTTTTATCACATCACTCCAGACTGTAAAGCTTTAACAACTTAATCTTATCTAATACAGATCCTTCAGCCTGGCATATAAAATCAATGGAATGATACACTAATCCCAGGCTATGGTTTCTTCCTTTCACAGATGTAGATCACAGCCTTTCCATGCCTTAGTAGATGGTTTCATGAGTTGCTTTGGCCCATCATCTGAAATGAGTACCTGCAGTGTGTGTGTGTGTGTGTGTGTGTGTGTGTGTGTATGTGTGTGTGTATACATATATATATATATATATATATATATATACACACACACACACATACATAATATTTGAACTAAAAAAAAAACAAAATTAAAATGGATATTTCTATATACATAGTAGACCAGGAAAAAAAAAAGATTTTATGTATAACTGAAGCTTTTCAAGTTGCCTATGTGTTTGTGCTTCTTCCTGGCCCTTATTCTGTTCTCCTTGATGAGCATCTATCTGTACTTTAAAGTACTGTTTTTAAAAAAAATCCAATTTTTAATACATTTATACATTTTGATTGAGAGTTGGTGAGTAGAGGCAGTATGATATGCAAGAAAGGGCATTGAATTTGGAGACAGGTGACCTTTATTCTGGTTGTTTCTGCTGTTAGCTGATGGAACTTACATACTACCAGCATCTTCTATTCATCCTTTCTAGCATAGTTATATTCCTTCTCTGTTAACTAACCCCCTTTTCCTTATCAAAATGGAATATTTTAGGTCTAAGAGGCTGGCCCAATAAGGCAATGATAGAAATAAGGCCTCTGGCATGAAAGATATTAAAATCTGACTTGAA
Source organism: Pseudochirops corinnae (assembly GCA_028646515.1). NCBI lineage: Eukaryota > Metazoa > Chordata > Mammalia > Diprotodontia > Pseudocheiridae > Pseudochirops > Pseudochirops corinnae. The sequence goes on from CM053591.1 coordinate 136,995,741, forward strand.
CATTTTCCCCTTAGCCTACCCTAAGTAACCTAAATCAAATCCCCTATCTATAAATTAATGAACACTGTCTGTGAACTGCCCGGTTGAGAGCCTGATCAGATAACGTCAGAGTTGTCATTAAAGCTGGGTAGAATGTTGTCAGTAGCATTCATTCTATACAATACAGTGCTCACAATTTCCATTGCTACTTAGCTGAAAGGAATGAATTGTTTCACATTCCCACTTAAATAACATGTATGTCAGGAAAACTGGATTATTACCCTGCCTCTATTGTGGGCTGACTGTAAAAGCTTGAGTCAGGATGCTTAATCTGTTTCCGAAGTTTTACCCCTTTCTAGACCAAAACCTGCCTCTTTTACACTGGAATTTCCTAAGAACAGTAAAATGATTATGAGATCTCACTGAGCAAAATATATGGTTGGCTGTTATCTTTATAGTCACTTTGCCTTTCCTATATTCCACAATGGAAATGTAAATTAGTTTAAGTGCATTAATACTGTTGATGGGACCTCAAAGTGTGGTGGACCCAGCATTGGATTGAGTCAGAAAAATGAGATTTTGTTCCTGATTCTTCTATTTATTCCCTGTGTGGCAAGTCCTTTCATCGTTTTTGTCTTCACTTTCCTGATCTGTAGCATTGGACAAAGAAGGTCCCTAAGGTTTACAAAGAAGAATTTTAAAGGAGGGTTGTACATAATATTAATAACAATAATGATAATGATAATGATAATAAATAGCTAACAGTTATGTAGCACTTACTGTTTGCCAGGCACTACACTATCGTAAATGACTTGCAACTGTTCTCTCATTTGAGCCTCATAACAGCTCTGGGAAATAGATGCTGTTATCATTCCCATTTTCCAGATGAGGAAACTGAAGCAAACACAAGTTAGGTGACTTGCCTGGGGTCACACAACTAGTAAGTATCTGAGGTTAGATTTGAACTCTGGTTTTCCTGTCTTCAGGCCCAGCACTGCAGCACTTAGCTATCCCCCACCCAAAACTACCTATTTAGATAATCTTTATTTTATTAAAACAAATTGTATTAAATATTACATGGTAGTAACAAAATTGCACATTCTGGTCACTTCTGAACATATTTTTCTTTTCTATGTATTTTTAAATGTTTTATTGATTTTCCTTTCTTTCCTTTTTTAAATCTCTATAATTTTTCACTAAATCCCACTCCACCTCCCTTTCTCAATACCTAGTGCCTTGTAATTAAAGAAGTATAATGTAGTCTAGCAAACCAAATCAGCATAATGGTTATAGCTGAAAACTATGTCTCATTTGGTGTCTCTGGTCCACCACCTTTCTGCCAAAAAGGTAGGAGGCATGCTTCATCACCAGTCTTCTGAAGTCACAATTGATGCCTATATTGGTCAGAGTTCAGATCAAAACTGGTTTTCTTGTGTGGTCATCATAAAGTATTCTCTGGCTTCTGCTCATTTCACTTTATAGCTGTTCATATAGTTCTTTAGAAAGAGAATCATTAACCAAAAGTAGATAGAAGAGATCACAAACAATAAGTTTGATCTCATACAAAAAGCTTTTAAATGCCAGTTAATAAGCTTTTATTATGTGGCTAGCATTGTGCTAAGTGCTAAAAATGCAAATACAAGCAGAAGGAAAGAGAGTCTGTGCCATCAAGGTGCTCATATTCTAATGGAGGAAACAGCTCATAAAAGGAAGCTACCAATTGGTGGAGGCAGGGAGAATAAAGGTGCTGGTGTGGGGGCATGATAGAGAAAGTTCTGCAGAGGTGAGTCAGCCGTGCAGCCTGGACAGAAATAAAGACATGACTGACCTGAGCCGCCTCCTTTCAGGAGAAACAAGCTGGTCAGTGGAGTGACAAAAGGTGGGTGGTGAAGTTCAGAAGCTTTTAGGACAGTGGTTCTCAACCTGTGGATCATGACCCCTGTGGGGTCAAATGACCCTTTCACAGGAGTCACAGGGGTCACCTAAGACCATCGGAAAACACATATTTCCGATGGTCTTGGGAACTGAGATACCACTCCTCTAATCCATCTCCAAGTGGGTCCGCCCACATACGAGTATTAAAGGGTCACAGCATTAGGAAGGTCGAGAACCACTGTTTTAGGATGAAGAGATTACTATGACATGGTAGGGAAAATCTTGATGAGTCGGCAGTGAAGCCTGGGGAAGAATGAGTACATTGAAGACAGAATAGGAAGAGAAGATCTAGAGCTTGAAAATATTTCTATCAAATATCATTGATAAAAGTTTGATAGATAAAGAATTGGCAAAGATACAAAGCACCAAAAACCTTTGCTCAATAAGTGGTCAAAGGATATGAACAGTTTAAAAAAAATTATAAATTACTCTTTGAAGACATGTTCCAAATTATCAATAGTAAGAGAAATGCAAAATAATTTAACTCTGAAGTTTTCAATGTTACTCCCTGAAAAATGGCAAGGATTTAAAAAAAAATGAGAATAATACGTGTTGTAGGAACTTTCAAAAGACACACGTAATACATGGTTGGTGAGGTTATGCATTGATTTCCCTGTTCCAAGGAGGTTTGTTCTGGAGCTATACAAGAAAAGCAAATTGTCCACAGCCTTTGATCCAGAAGCCTTACTATGGATCATAAACACAAAGGAAGTCAGGACACAAATGAAGGTCTAACATATATCAAACTATTGTTAGCAGTACTGTTTGTTGTAGTATCGAACTAAAAAACAGAGTGGGTGTCCAGTGGTTAAAGACTAGCTGAAAAAACTCATACGTGGATAGGAGTAGAATATTTTTATTTATTATGAAATGAGGAATTAGAGAAACCTGGGGAGATTTTTATGATGGAGAGTGAAATAAATAGAACTGAAAATAATTTATACAATGATTTTTTTTTTCTGCTCAGTCATTTCAGGCATGTCCTACTCTTTGAGACTCCATTTGGTGTTTCCCAGGCAAAGTTACTAGCGGAGTTTGCCATTTCCTTCTCTAGCTCATTTGACAGATGAGGAAACCAAGGGACACTGGGTTGAGTGACTTACATAGGGTCACACAACTAGTAAGTGTCTAAGGCTGAATTTGAATTCAGGAAGATGAGTCTTCTAGGTTAGAGGCCCTGGCAGTCTATCAAGCATACCATCTAACTGCCCTCAATATAATTACTGCAACCATATAAATGGAAAAAAAAAATAACTGTGTAAATAATAATAATAATAATAAAAAATTACAGTTACTGGAGAATAAATAATGAAATACTTCTCCCTTCTCATAATAGAAGAATGGCCTGCTAAAAGGACAGATTGTTGTATAGATTATCAGATGCAGTCACTAAATTTGCTGTTTTTGTTCATCATCATTGTCATCATTATCTTAAATCTAAGGATTTTCTCCTCTGGAAAGATGGTTATGTAAAGATAAAAGGCTTCCTACAGATAGATACAGATAAATGAACATCTGGATGATCAACTATATTCACTCCTGTCCGGGCAAGCAGGTCCTTCCCTTTCCCCCAGTCCCTTGTCTTCCCACCTCTACCTCCCTGGACTATCTTCTTTATTAGATAGGATGAAAACAAATGACCTTCTTCTATTCCCCTCTTTCCCCTTGGAACAGGTATCCCTTCCCACTCTTTCCCTTCACCCCACAGCTGGACCTGACATTCAGTACCTTTGTCCTTCTCACCGTCACGTCAGGGAAAATAGAATTTTGCTACCTAAGTTACCTTTACTACTACAGAGAATGTCTGTATAATTGGGTGTTGGAATTTAAAACTAAGTATAGTAACTTGGCAGTTGTAACCAGTAATGCTTTTTCCTTTTCAGTATGTGTATCCGTATGAAATATCTTTTTCATATATGACAGTTTTGAAAACCAAGTATTGAAATAAACTGAACCTAGAATGAAGCCTTCAGATTGCTGTATCACAAAGTCTTAAAACAAGATGTTTAAAAATAATGAAGCATAGTCAATCACATGGTTCTTACTGATTTTTTCATGTAAAAGCAAAAGAAATATTTTTTCATCAAATAAATTTTTAAAGTATTGTTTATCTTTATCTCATAAAGTTTTTTTATTTTTGTTTTATAACATGATTTTTATATAATATATATAATTTATATCAGTATAGTGTATATATGATACACATAAACATACATACATATATATATATATATACATATATGGTATATGCTCAACTTTTTTTTCTACCAATTGTAATTCATGATCAAAGAATTTTGGAGACTAGTGGTATAGAAAACTAATAGTCATTTAAAAGTAGAGTATTAAGGTTTAACATTTCCAAACCAACTATTTACTCAATTAAAAAGTATAAAGTGCCTGCTGTGTGCCAGGTGCTCTACTAGGAGCTACATTCACAAGAACAAAGAGGAAACCATTCCTTCTTGCAGCAGAGATATTATGGCATATGAATATTAGCTAAGCAAAGGAGAGACTGTCAGTACAAGTGGAAGAGAGGAGAATCTGGAAGTTCTCTAATGCTGGATGATCAAAGTAAAGATAAATCAGCAACATTTGAAATACAGAACAGCCAGAATGAAGGTGAAGGAATAGCACAAAAATGTACAATGTGATTAAGGACAGACTCTATTGAATTTTACAAAGACATCTTTTGATAAACAGTTTTGATAGACAGATAAATGGAAAATACCTACATTCTTATGAGGAATTGCAATAGCATGAGCAAAGTTGGGGAGCTAAGGGTTGCCCTCCTCAGAGTATCTCAGGTGAATTGCAAGACAGATGGGTGAGAGAGAAAAAAACAAGAACCAGAGTATCGTCTTATACTATTTAAAATTTCTAAACTAAATCTTATCTTTTGCTGCAGCAATTTTTTTTTTTTTTATTTCTGGGTAGGATAGACTTAACTGACACTCTTATAGGTAAACTTGTTGAGAAGGGATTGTTTCATGTTTTGCATTTCTAATATTAAGAATTAGTTTGATACCTGGCATACAGAAGGAACTTAATAATACTTGACAAATTGGTTGATAAAAGGGGAACACTTAGGTGACATTTTGGAAAGTTTGTAACCTAATGATCTTACATCATCAAAAGAAATCCGTAGATTACATGATTCTTTTTTCTGTGATTCATATCTTGCTTTGAAAAAGCCTTCCAGCTGCATGGGATTTTTAAGGGATCCCTATATAGTTTGGTAACAAGTTTTTGAATATGGCAGGCTTTTTTTGTTAACTTTAATAATTTTTGTTAAATAAATTTAGTTAATAATTTTTCTCCTCAGATCTGTTTCTTACACTTATGGGTAAATACAAAATGTACATGTCATACTGCGTTTATTCTTCTGCTTCACGTTGAGCTTTCGATATATCTCTCAAATGCCATCTTTGGTTCAAAAATTATAGAATGATTGCAGTTATTGTTGAACATCTCATGGTTAGTAATGTCATAGCCATCAAGATGATATTGACTCACTATCTGCAGGATACATACATATATACACACATACATATATATGCATGTGTGTTATCCATATATTTCTAAATTTCTTTTTTTTTTTTTTGTTTTTCTTAGGGGCAATTGGGGTTAAGTGACTTGCCCAAGGTCACACAGCTACTAAGTGTTAAGTATCTGAGGCTAGATTTGAACTCAGCTCCTCCTGACTCCAGGGCCGGTGCTCTATTCACTGTGCCACCTAGCTGCCCCTATATTTCTAGATTTCTAATGATGTTTCCACAAGTGACAGACTGCCATGAATCTATCTGCATAGTTGTTCTCAGTCTCCTTTGAAAGCAGAGGAAAAAAAGAAGACAACAATTTAAAATGATGGAATAGAATAAAGCTAATTAGTTCCTACAGGAATTGATCTTATCTTCTTTCTATAGCTCTAACCAATAGCTTTAAGTAGCAGTAGACTTTATTTCATCATAAAGCTTTGCTAGGTACAGTTTTTCAAAGAATTATTGGATGCAATTAGAAAAAAAAATTGTCTAGCCCTTCACTGTACAGATGAAGAAACTGAGACCTAATGAAATTAAGTTCCACCCTAATCTCACAGATATTTAGCAGCAAAGCAGGCAAACTCTGGTGTTTTTTCCACTGCGCCATTTATTGTACCACTAGGTTTTTCTGCCTAGTGCTCCTTGTACATTCTTTGCTGACTAGTTCATCATTCCTTCATACTATGTATGATCTTGTGACTTAACGCAAATATGTGTGTGTGTGTGTGTGTGTGTGTGTGTGTGTGTGTATGTATATGGAGAGAGAGTGAGAGAGAGAGAGTGTTCCCCGTTCATGGAACAACTTGCACAGCTCTGAAATCAAGTGTGAATATGGTATGCAGAAGTGATTCTGATCAAGGCCATGGTTAATTGTTGCCACTTTGTGGGCTACTTCTTCAAGTACCTCCATAACCATTTGCTAATGTTTGTAGTGCCAGTAGCAACACATTCATTTAAATAAAAGCTTTTGATACCTGCTATGTCTATCTTGATCTTCATATCTCACTGAGACATTGGAGTTGAAATTTTGAGGCAGTCTGGATGGGTTGTGATCTAAATTAGGGGAAGAGAGTATCCACATACCTGAGTTCTCAGGTCTTTTTAAGTGTTAAGGTATATGATTCTTATGAAAGTGCAGACATCCCTGAAAAGGATAATGACTTAAGTTGATATCTGACATTTAGTGTGAATGACTTTCAGATTGTTTCCTGCTAGCAGGTTTTGATAAGAAGTTTGGGAAAATATGAAAGGAGGGCAGTATCATGAGGGATGTGTGATGGGGAATAGTGATGAAACTGGAACTTGGATTCTTTGCATACATTCTACTCAATCTACCCAGCATCTCTCGACTGTCTCTAAGATAAAATACAAACTCTGCTCTTTGGCTTTTAAAGCTCTTCACTATCAGATCCCTAACCTATTTATCTAGCCTCGGTGGACAGTCTCCTCCTCCTCCTCCATTCTGTGATCCTTCCCAACTGGTCTTCTCTCTCTGTTCCTCACGTGTGACTCTCTATCTCCCATGTCCCTGTCTTTGCATTGACTGTCCCTCATACTGAGAATATACTTCCTCATCTCTTCCACTAACAGGATGCTTCTCTTGCTTCAAACTGCAGTTCAAATACTATCTTCTAAGTGAATCTTTTCTTGAAACCTGGTATCCTACTGCTCAGAAGTTCTCCTATTTACTCATTTGTTCATTTATATTTTTATTTGTTCATTTAATTCTTATATATTGTCTTTCATATTAAAATGTAAAGGGGCAGCTAGGTGGGTCAGTGAATAAAACACCTGCCTTGGAGTCAGGAGGACCAGAGTTCAAATTCGACCTCAGACATTTAACACTTAGTAGCTGTGTGACCTTGGGCAAGTAACAAACCCAATTGTCCTACCTTCTTCCTCCAGAAAGACCAAAAAAAAAAAAATATATATATATATATATATATATATATAAAAATAGCATATCAAAATGTAAACTTTACAAGCAGAGATTATTTCATTTGTTATCTATAGTAGGTGCTTGATAAATGTGCATTTTTGATTGATCTTGGGTGACTCTGTCCAACATCAGTGATTCCCTCCTTTCCCCCATTGGTCTGGAATGGTCATCATGCCCTAGTGTTTCTTTGGAAAAAGGAAAAGATTCAATAGAATTTCCAATAGTTCATTTTGAAAAACTGTTCATCCAGGATCCAGGTAATGGTAACCTACAGCCTTGAGGCCACACATGGCCCCCTAGGTCCTCAGGTGTGACCTTTCGACTGAGTCTAAGTTTTATAAAACAAATTTTTTATTGTTTTTTTTTTTTTTTGGCTTTTTGGAGGGGGAAGGTAGGGCAATTGAGGTTTAGTGACTTTCCCAAGGTCACATGGCTAGTTTTTTTGTGTTAAGTGTCTGATGACAGATTTGAACTCAGGTCCTCCTGACTCCAGGGCCAGTGCTCTATTCACCGCACCACCTAGTGGCCCCAACAAATTTTTATATTAAGGGGATTTATTCTGTTGGATTCAAGTATGGTCAAAGGACTGTATTTGAGGACCTAGAGGACCACATATGGCCACAAGACCATAGTTCTCCACCATTGGTAGGCGATTTCTTCTTGTAATAATCCCTTGTCTAGTTAGGAATTATTTTACATTTTCTTAGTATGCCCAGGATTTTGTGTAGCTAGAAATTATAATCATGGAACATTTAGCTCAGGTGACCCAAATTTTGTGCATGCTAGTGAGGTTGATAGCTAATGCTTCCTTATACAAAAGGTTAAACTTAGAAGAAAAGCCATATACTTTATCAGAGGATTTATGTTCAGGAGAAGAAAAACAAATACAGGAGAAAGGCTTATATAATTGCACCACATCATTTTCAAAAACCTGTATTTTTCTGTTTCATAGTATGACTACATGATGTAGGAATATAATGAGTGAGAAATTTGACAACTAAGACTATTGCATAATATTTTCTCTCCTGTGAAACTTACTGTTCTAGTAGCATGAAATATATGGGAAATGATCATATTTTCTAACCAGAATCACTTTTGCTCTTGGATTTAGTAGTCATTTATCAGCATGACAATTTGTTGTAGCGATGTTCTATGATTTTCATTTTAACGCGTACGACACAAATGATTTTGCATTTAATGGCTGATTGGATTTCATGTTACAATTAGAGATTCCCTAAGCAATGAGGAGCGGCCAATTATTTTTTAAAAACAAAATTACAGGACACCCACGAGGAACCTGCCTCAGAAGGAATATTAAAAAGGTATACTTCAAGTAAATATGGATCATGGTTTTCTAATCACTGCTAAATTGCATTTACATTTGTCTGTTCCTTCTCTTTAAAGGGATCTTCTTCAGAATGGTGTGTTATTAGATTCAGAATAAAGGAATGTATATAGCAAAGTAAAAGAATTTTCTTTTTTTCTTTTTTTTGTTTATTTTTAGTTTACATCATTGATTTCCACAAGATTTTGAGTTACAAGTTTTCTCACTGTCTTTCCCCTACTCCCCCCAAAACAGCAATCCCACCGTATACCCCCTTCCCCAATCTGCTCTCTCCGATATCTTTCCCCATCACCCCTCTGACTTTCTGGTGGAGCAAGATGGATCTCCCTATCCCAGTGCCTGTATATCTTATTTCTCAGTTGCATGTAAATAATAATAATTAATAATAATATCTATCTATCTATTTATCTATCTATATTTTACATATGATTTTAGACCTTTAAATTCTAGATTCTTTTCCTTCCTCTCTTGTCACCCACCCCCACTGGAAAGACAAGCAGTTCAATACAGGTTGTACATGTGTAGTTAT
>CM053591.1:137011563-137037118 GCA_028646515.1 Pseudochirops corinnae
TAGTTCATTCTCTTAATTGTTTTGAGATTACATCAGAAATTACATTACCAAAAATGAATGAGATAATGGGTTTACTATTTTATAGCTTGGTTTCCTAACATATATATTGTATATGTGTATATGTATATGTATATATATATATGTGTATATGTATATGTATATGTATATATATATATATATGTGAGTGAATGAATCAAGTATTGTCCAAATTTTTACTCTAAATTAGTAACAAAAATTGTGTTACAAAGATGTCAGATGAAATGACTTTGTAGCACACAAGATGGAAACCTAAGCAATGTGATAAGATTTCTTGATGATTTAAGTAATCTGCTAAATTCCAAGGCATATTAAAATAATAATTCACAATTGAATGGTGATTTAATGAGGTATTCTAGTCCTCTTTGAAGAAGTGTCAACAGCAGAGTCTTTAACATTTAACCTGAGTATGGTTTTTAGACTTGTAATTTACTAGGGATTTTTTTTTGTTAAATATTCAAGATTGTTTAGTGTTTGTGATTCATGACTTAAAAGGTATTTCTGGCTTAGTTGGCATAAGGAGGTTTATTTCAAAGACACTAAACATAATTGGGGTAATCAATTTTGATATTAAATGTTAAGATTATTGCTTTGTTCTAAAGCATAGAATAAAATGAAAATAAATGAATTTAGCCTGTAGTTATTCTTAAACAACATTTTTTTTGGATTAACGTTTATTTTGTTCATGCAAAATATGTCTTTGTGTGGAATTTTGCATAATTTAATCCTACTCCAAACTTACTTTATGTGTATTTTAATATAGGATTCCGCTTCATGATTAGCTGAAAGATTTAGAATGCCATGGGCTAGAAGTTAAGCAATGAGAAATATAAATCAATATCTCAGTTATTGTTTTTCAGCAGTGTAATTTCTGATGTAATATCAAAATAATTAGCAAACTACTTAACTGGTTAGATTCAAAGACTTAATTGAAGAACATCCTAGTGCACACATACATATACACGTTTCAGTGGCATGGAATGCATCTGCAAGGAAAGAATATTTAGCAAATTTGGTTTGTGCTTAAGTATAATTCCCCCCACCCACCCAAAGGAAAGAAAATACTGACTGAAACTTATTCTTTGCTTCAAAACTCAGAATTTAGGAAATTCGATACATGAATACAAGTATATTTTCATTCACTAATTGACTAATAAGGCAAAAGACCTTTTAAAAACAATTGCCTACGAGAATAAAAGTTTTTTCTCATATGTCTTCCTCTTTTTACTGCCCTAAAAAACCACACATATAGCTGCTTGGTGGTGCACTGATTAGAGCACAGGACTTGCCATCAAGAATACCTAAATCGTTTGGATACTGGTGGCCTATGTTCCCAGTGTGGAGTACCCTCATTAAGCTAGGTTGGCTAAAGCTGGGTGGTCATGAAGGGCAGTATCATAGAATGACTTTGGGAAGGTAGATAAGAGAATGATTGGGAAGCATTTAAAATAATTCAAAAACCAAGGAGTTTGGTTTTTTATTCTAGAGACAAAAGGGGACCATTAAAGTTTCCCAAATTAAATAGGGAATTTATTTTTGCAACTTTGTAGAGAATGGATTGCAATGGAAAATGGAGAAACTGAAAACATGGAAAATCATTAAGAGTAGCCCCTAACTAAAACCTTCAGGTCTTTTTTCTTCTTATAATGATCTCTTAGTTCTCAGAGGCATGACCATGGTGTTAGGCACTGTGATAGACCTTTTCTCTCCAAAAGAGAAGCATTGCCCCCAGGACCAACCTCATTGTAATACAGGGCAGTCTGCCAATTAAGTAGTGCCCATAGATAATAAAGACAATTTCCTTTTCACCAGAGGCAGAATTTTTTTTTTTTTACTAATTTGACTCAAGGTTAGAGAATCCTAGTAATTTCTCTTTAATTCCCTTTCAGCAGTGGTTCTCAACCTTCCTAATGCTGCGACCCTTTAATACAGTTCCTCATGTTGTGGTGACCCCCAACCATAAAATTATTTTCATTGCTACTTCATAACTGTAATTTTGCTACTATTATGAATTGTAATGTAAATATCTGACATGCAGGGTGTATTTTCATTGTTATAAATTGAACATAACCCACAGGTTGAGAACCACTTCCTTACAGGGATCCTATGCCTGCAAAGTATTTCTGGAAGACTTGGCTAAAGAAACCACATATTGTTGTGTGGGTTTGACTCAACACAGTTCTCCCTCACCCCTGCTACCCCAGGGCTATGAAATGCCTTGTGTCCAGCAATCTCAGTGAATTTAAGCCAGTACAAAAGAGGAATTCTAAGGGCTCAAAGTCTTTGTCTTCCTCCTGCCTAACAATATTTCTGCCACCACTCTGTCTATGTATGGCCTGTTCCACAAATCTTTAGACTGTGAGCTGCAGCTTAAAATACCTATGCCTTATAAGCACAAAACAAGAATGGTGCTCACAGATGAACATCATCCCTGCTATTATTCACATCATGAGTAACCTCTTCATTTTTTTTAGCATTAGCCTCACTGTATCCTTCTGCTTGTCACACGGATATGTACTGCTTGTTTTGAAATACTCCTTTTGTAAACCTGGCTTGTTCACAGCCAATTCCCTTGAACTTTAAATTTCAGCTTATTTTTAAAGAGGAATAGATGGACATCTTGGTATTTTGAGTGGAAACATCAACCACATCAATTAATCAAGTTCCAATTGTGTGGTGATTATAAATATGAAAGTAATTAAGTCCTTGCCTTCAAGGAGTTTATGTTTCCAAAAGTGTCTTTATTGCTGATAAAGTACCATGTAGGCTTATTTTTCCTTCTAATTTTCTGTCACATTACAACTGTTACAGTAAATTAAGGATAACCTTAAATTTCCCCGACTTAGAATAGTTTAGAGCAAAATCTCTTATGCATGTCTTATGATACTTTGGAAAAGGAAATTATGTGTTTGTGCTACTTGATTAGGTAACTATTTCTTTTTGAGTATACATTTTCCCTATACCTTGTTTCAGTCATGTCTTTTGTTAGGAAACGGATGTAATCACCTTCCATCAATTCTGACTGTCCACACCATTTTTAAAATATCTAGTCATGTATATAACTTATGAAAGAAAGTACTATGTTTAGTAAAAATTAACTAAATATCAGATATGTGATAGAATTGTAGTAGACATGGAGGAGGATATAAAAGAAGCCTGTAATAGGGTCCTCACCTGCTAGAAGTTCATAATCTCATTAAGGAGATAAGACCTTCCATTTAGTGATAATAGCCAGCATTTCTATACTTCTTTAGCATTTTCAAAGTGCACTTTGGATCTTTCCAACAACCCTGTAATATTGGCATTATTTTCCTCATTTCATAAATGAGGAAGTTGAGGCCAAGAGAGGTTAGATGACTTTTCCAAGGTTAGAAAGCTAGTAAAATGTTGGAGGCCCACTTCAAATAAAGGTCTTCCTTACACTAAGACCAACATTCTAACTACTATGCCAAGCTGCCTCTTACTTAAATAGTATGTTTTGAAATAATGAAATGAATAATGTAGTCAGTATTCCTGGAGAAAAGACTAGAGAAAGTAGGAAAGAAAATATTGGGAGAACAGTGATTTGACCTAGACCTTTAAGTCTGAGTTTGATTTGCACAGACAAATAGGAGAGGGAATGGAGCAGGAAGTTGAAAAAGTATGAGATTTCCCTTGTTTTCAGCATAATCATTTGGGGAGTACATTTCTTATTGACACTTCTTCTGGAAGAGAAGCTGCCTATTTCACAATTCTCTGTAAGAAATTATGAAGGTCATTTGACAGACCATGCCTAAAGAAATTTTCCTAAGAGAAAGGAATGGATTCCAAAATCACTCAGTCTTAAATGAGAAAACCAAGACAAGAAGCTGCAGTCTCCTTCTCTGTTACTGGATGTGATCATCTCCCCTCACTCCTTTTTTAGAAGTACTTCCTTCTCTCCCAAACTGAGAAAAAAAGTGAGATCAACCCCTATAACCATAGGAAAGCTTGTAAAAAGCAAAAGAACAAACAAGTGAGACTACAGAAATGAAACTGGTATTGTACCTGTTTTTGATATATCAGAATCACTGATATTTTCTTTAACTTATTTTGATTTCTCTCATCTGACCCAGTCTTTAAAGATTCATCAAGGATATAAACATTTCCTATAGCCAGCTTTCCAGAGAATAAGTAATAATAACAATGATGATGACAATAGCATTTATATAGCACTCTAAGTTTTGCTGAGTACTTTACCAATATCTCGTTTTATCCTTCCAACAGCCTGGGAAGTAGATAATATTACTATTCCCACTTTACAGATGAGGAAATTTAAGAAGCCAGAGATTAAGAGGCTTTCCCAGGGTCATACAGATAGTAAGGGTCTTAGGGCAGATTTGAACTCAGTTCTTATTGACTCCAAGTCTAGTGCTCTGCCCATCTTACCTGCCAGGTGAAAAGATTTTGTTTTTCTTAGCTTCAGAATTTGGCTTAGTGTTAGTTTTGGGATTGGGGGACTGGTCAGTAAGTCTATGGTCTTTGGTGTGTCAGATCTTTTAGAAGCCACTTGTATTTCAAGATACATACGGGGGCTCATCCATTTTGACCGATACCACTAGTATAAACTGCAGGAATTTTTATGCCTACTGGGAGAGATATCTAAAGGCAGCTCATTTGGGATGTGTGACTAGTAGAACTGATTATCTAAAATAAAGGTGATTTGGAAGTGGCCTGGATCTCACTGACTTGCTCTGAGATCCAAGTCCTAGAATTGATGGCATTCTAGTCAACTGCAGGTGTGTTCTGGGTTATGATACTATGAAGAATGCTTAAATATGGGAAATATTTCACACACATATCTAACCGACTTCATTTCCAAAATTTAATTTTTAGAATCATAGATTTAGATTTAGAATTAGGAAGGACCTCAAAAACCACCTTGTTTGTCTCCTACATTTTACAGAGGAGGAAGCTGGGGAGACTGAGTGACTTTGTCAAGGTTACAGAAGTGACTGAGTGAAGCTAGGGAGGGTGAGTGCCTTTCTCAAGATCACAGATGGGATCAGCAATAGGATTTGACCCCAAATCGTCTGTTCTTCCTCCTCCATCATGCGTTCTCCATGATAAATTTTAGCAGCAATTTTTAGCTGTCCTCCTTAACGCCACATGCGGGGGAAGAGCTGTAACCTTGAGGCGATTTCACCTCATTCAAATTTGCCAAATACATTTTACTCAAAGTTTAGTTTCACTAGGATGGACATATGATAATAAAGGATAACACCTGGATTCCCCCCAAAACTTTTCCATATGGTCACCTTTGCAAGTGCATGGAAGTCAGCAGAAGAAATACTTCAAGGACATGCTTGAGGCACAGATCTGAAGTGTTATCACAGAACCATTGACATCTGGGAAGTGACAGTGGCTGACAGACCATGTTGGCCTAACAGAAATAGGAATGGCCTGGCTCCGTTAGAACAAAAATGTCACACTGACTTTGAGGCGCCCAAGTAGAACTGCAAACAGCAGCAGCCTGTGCAAACAGTGGCTATTATCATTAACTACAGGACAGATTGAATGCGGCAAGGACTTCAGGTCACACCTCAGCCTATTCAGCCCATCTTGTATACCCAAGAAGTGCTCTTGTCAGCAAGAGCAGATTCCAGAGAGAAGAGGGATGGAGATATGTGTTTATTATACATGGATGTTACGTGATGACATTTGCAACATTTTGAAATTAAAGCTTCCTCTAGTAAGGAAGAATAATTCACTGTCCAAGTACTTGGGCCTTTGTAAATATGTTGCTTAGTTTACATGAGGCAGTGTGATGTGGTCTGAAGGGTCCTGAACTTGATGTCAGAGAATCTGAGTTCAAATTCTGGTTCTGCTTTTTGCCTGTGTGACCTGGGGAAAGTTACTTATCATAGTATCATAACACCATAGATTTACATATGGAAAGTGCTATTCGTTCCAATGTTATAGATAAGGAAACTCAGACACAAAGGTCAGCTTGTTCAGGTCTGATTATTTACTGGTCAGGCTAACAGGATTTGAATCCAGATCTTTCTGATGGTTAAATCCATGTCAGTATCCACTACATTACATTATCTCCAACTTTCTTCTTTCAAATTGTGAAGGGTTGGGTTACATGATGATGTCTAAAGCTCCTTCCTTCTCCAAACTGATGATCTTCTGTAGTAATAGAATCGCTGGTAGTTGGAACATATGCCAGGACAACTCCCCAGCTCTTAATGCTGCGTTCCTTGTAAGCATTTAAGTTATTTAGGGGTCTTATTGTGTGCTTGAATTATCCACTCATAGTGGAAAATTTTAGCAAGTTGTAATTTGCTAGTTTAGCAGTTATTGACAATTATATCCCAAGTACATATTTCTGCAGTTTTTTAAAGAATGTTTTCTGAAAATAAATGTAATTTGAAAATGAAATGCCAGAAGGATAGAGTGAAAGTTCTACATGCCTCCCCAGCGGATTTCATCAATGTTGAATCAAGGCAAGATAACACTGTTATTATATCTCTATACCATCCCTCCCCCACCACTGCCAAAATTAGCTAGAATTCTGTTTTACAACGTGGGCCCATGATGCACACATGCTCTTAGAAAAGAATAGAAATGTATAGTCAAGAATTTCTTTAAAATTACAACGAAGAGAACACATGGGGAATCCACTTAGAACAATTTGTATGTCCAGTAACATTCAATTTAATTCAGCAAACAGTAAATACCCCCTAAGTGTAAAGTGTGATGACATTTTACTTTGGGTGGGGAATAGTATGTAAAGAAACAAGTAAAGTACAAGACAGTTTGAGGTGGGAGAGATCACTAACAACTAGGGAGTCCACAAAAACTTTAAGGAGAGGAGCTAAGACCTGAAGGCAAGCAGATTCAGAGGGGTACAGATGAGAAATAAGTAAGTGCCTCTGCAAATAGTTGGAGGTAGAGGATGGAGAATTAAATTGAAGGAAGAAGTAATTCAAATATTTAGTTTACAACAGAGAGTAGAGTGAAATATTGTGGAAAAGGGCAGTTGGAACCATATTGTGAAGGGCCTTTAATGCTAGACTGGGAAACTTCCACTGAAAGCTTTTGAACAAGGAAGTGACATTGTCTGCTCTGTGTCCTATGTTATTTTGATATCATCATACTATAGAGAGTTAGAAGTGGAGTGGTGGAATGTAGGGACATCAGTTAGAAGGATATTAATGTTGTCTAGAAGAGTATTAATGAATTCCAGTGCTAGGGTTTTGTCCATGTGAGTAGAGAGCTGGAAAGAGGGGAACTTGGAGGGATACTCAAAAAGTTTCATTCATTGATTAGATTTTGAGATGGAAGAATGAAAGATAAGTCATAAATTAGAAACTTGGGTTTCTTGATGGGCAGGATTTGATTCCTTCAACAGAAAGAAGGAAGTTTATTTGATTTTATGAGGAATTTGTTTAGTGGGGGAATTAATTTGTTCTCCTATGGAAACTTTGAGTTTAAGATGGCTATGGGATAACCAGGTGAATTTATTTAGTAAGTCTTTGTTGACCAAAAAGTGAAATTCAGATAGATAAGAATTAGAAGTTATCTACATAGAAAAGATAGTGAAATCTTGAAAGTAGATGAGAAAATGTAGAGAGAAAGAAGAAGAGGGCCAAGGACAAGTGGCTTGAGGCACAGTTAAGCTAAACTGTGCAAGAGATGAATGTTGATTGAGCAAAAGAGACAAAGAAGGAATGATCAGATGGGTAGAAGTAGAAGTGGCAGAGCAGTGTCAAGGAAGGCAAGGGAGGAGAAAATATTCAGTAGAAAATTATGATCAACAGAGTCAAAAACCATGGAGAGATCAAAGACTGAGGGCTAAGGGGAAGGTCTTCAGGTATAGATTATTTACTTATCTTGGAGAGAGTATTTTCAACAGGGTGGTGGAAGTGCAACTGTAAATTGTCACTATTAAATTTGGTCATCTAAATCCAAGTTCATACAATTTAGTACAATTCTGCAAATCTTTTAGGCCCTATTTGCAAGTCGTTTAGTGTGTTATGCACTGGGGATATAAAAGTTAAAAAAAAATTCAGTCCCTAACTGGACGGAGTTTTAAAATCTACTTGGTAAGTACAGAGGGGGAGGGTGTGATGTTAGAAAAAATACAGCATAGTATGAGGTAAGATGTGATAGAAGAACAACCGAAGCCAAAGGAATGTTATGGAAAGAATACTGAGCTTGGCATCCCAGCATCTGAGTTCTGATCCTGACTATTCCACTTGGAACTTTTCCAAAGTCATTTAACTTCTCTGGGCCTCAGTTTTCTCCTATGTAAAATTATGAGTTCTCTTCCAGTTCTAGAGCTGTGATACCATAATCTTAAGTGTTAATAAATGTGACAAAAGACACCCCCTCAAATAAAGACAGCTTCACAGCTTAACTGGCATCTTGTGTATGATAAAAAGTCTTATTACTAATGTTAGTTCTAACTAGCAAACTAGTCAGAATCACTTTTTCTTCTTTTTATTAGCCTCTTCAAATACTTGATTATAAGTGAGTTGAACTAAAAAGTGCTAATCAGTCTTTTTTAAGAATAACTGACTCAGCAGTTTTCCAGAGAAATTTGACTGTGATGCCTCATCAAGGCATGGAGGCAACCTTGGATTCTTGAAGGCATTTTCATGGGAGGACATTCTCTGTCACATCCTACCAAATCAGATATCAAATTTGTTTTTGTATTCAACACTTAATATCATCAATTCCACATTTTTCCGAAGGTTTTATTTTTATACATATATACGCTGTCTTTTCTCTCTCCCACAACCCCAGCCCAGTTTTAGGTGACTAATCTCTTTTCATGTATTATCTGGAAGAGTTTATTTAGATTTTAAATGGTCAATTTCCATCACATTTTTACCTCTTTCTAAGCCTGATTACTTATTATAATTTTGCGTGTATATGTAGTGAAAGTCACTTGTCTTTATAATATTTTTGTTATGGTATAAATTGTTCTTCTGGATCTGATGACTTCTGTGTTGTTAATTCAGTCATTTCAGTTGTGTCTGCATGTTCTTGACTCTATTTGGGGTTTTCTTTGCAAAGATACTGGAATGCTTTCCCATTTCCTTCTCTAGCTCATTTTATAGATGGGGAACTAAAGCAAATAGAGTTACATGAATTACCTATGGTTACACAGCTAATAAGTGTCTGAAAGCAGATTTGAACTCAGGTCTTCCTGACTCCAAGCCTGGTATTCTATCCACTGTGCAATGTAGCTAGCTGCCTGACTTTACTTTGAATCAGTTTTATACAAGTTTTCTGAGGTTTCTCTGAAAGCATCTCCTTTTTTCTTTTAGTACAGTAGTATTCAATCACATTCATTTGTCATATTTTTCAGTCATTCCCCAAATGATGGGCATCTCCCTGTTTCCATTTCTTGACCGTGACTACAGAGCATAAACTTATATTATCTTTATTAAGGTAATCGAATGGAAGGATATAGAAAAAGAACAAAGCACAAGAGTCCATTTTTTTCAGACCAACAAATTTCAAGGTGCTATTGTAAAGGTCCCTCATCAGAGAATATTGAAAATATAAATAGAAGTCATTCTATCTTAGCTATCATTGAAAAATCATAAAAGTACTTTAGATTATGCTTCTTTAAGGCAGTATCAGTGGAAAAAAACACTTTTGTGCTAAATCCTACTATCAAACTTTCCTATACATTGTCCAGTACTGCCCAGAATAATTGAAATTACTTTCTAGCTCTGATCTTCCATTCCTTGGGATTTGTAGAATCTTTGGCATTTACAGATTTGTAGAACTCTTTGGTATTTAGCATTTTGGAAGAGGGAGAGCCTCATTCTAAGTTCTTTCTAGCTTCTAGCTTCCATATCTTGGAATGATTGGAATACTGAGGATCCCCAAAGAAGGAAAGGTATGGGAATTCCTTAGCACGTTATTGGCTGTTTAGGAAATTGAATAATGTTTACAAATGTGGCGCTGTTTGAGCTGTGATCAGACCTTATACCCTAACAATAGAAAGCCGTATGATATTTCTGTCTTCCCATTTTCACTGTCACTCATACAGTAATAGGAGTTAGCAGTTTGAAGCTGTAGTTCTTAGCAACCATTCATTGTCCTCTTTGGATTCCAAAATTGGCTTATTGTAGTTTGGCACCATTCGGGTTATTTGTATTTAGAGAAAACAAAAGACTTAAGTTATACAGTGATTTTATTTACCATTGTAAGCAATTAACTTCAGATAAAAGAAAGTTGAGATATATATTCAGTAAGTGAAAATTCAGTGCAAAAAACTTTTAGTAGTAATATTCCACACAGAAGTACTTATGCTTTTGCACGGGGAGGTAAGGGAAGGGGTTCACAGTCAAAAGCAAGAAACATTTCCTACCTGTAAGGCTTGTCTGTTTTGGTGGTAGGTGGAACTGTACACAAATATGTATAGGTAATAATTTGAGAAGTGTGCTAACAATTGGGGGTTACCAGGAAAGGCTTCATTTAGAAGGGAAAACCTAAAACCCTGAAAGAATTCAGGATTTTAAGAGGCAGGGGAAGAAAAGAGTATGTTTTTGACACGAGGGACAAGCAACATACCTGTGTGAAGGCAAAAGAGAAGCTTTTTTCAAGTTCAGAGAATAGTTAGTAGACTAGCTTGGTTGGAATATAGAAGACCTGCAGGAAAGTAATGGGAAGTAAATCTGTAAAGTTTGCGACCTGATTATTAAGAATTTCAAATACTAGACTGTGGAGCTGGTATTTTGTTCTACAGGCAGGAGAGTTTTGTGGCAGGTTTTTTATAGAAGGGGACGGCATTATAAGATCTGAAAAAACTACCTTTGCCATCACTTAGTAACCATTCTAGTTGTTATTTATTGGTGCCTACAATTTTAATAGTAAGATGAGAAATGTATTTAAAATTTCTCAAATTTTCTTAGCATTAGAATACTGAGTTCCCATTGCTTCAAATTTTAGCTTTTCCCCAAATAATTCCTATAGGTTATATGTATAGAATTGACTTTTGTTAGTGTCTCAGAGTTTAAAAAAAAACAAAACAACCCCCCCCACCCCCAAACATGATTAATTCTCTTTAAGAGGTCATTTGTGTGTGAATATGAAACAATAGCTAGTGGGTTTTAAATACCCTGAATGAACTTTAACTATATTGGATAGCTCTCTACATTAAATGACCCTTGAAGGCATAGGCTTTCACTTGAACAAAGTCTGAAGTTTGATTATAAGAAAAATTTGTGAAAAATGTAACCAGAGTCAAAAGCTGTTGAAGATTAACTTTCATTAATTTTAGAAGTAGCCCTTCCTACTTTTAGTGAACTAAACCTATCGATACTTAAGTCCTTTGATGGATCTGTGCCCCTGTCAATGTGGGTATTACCCACACCTTATTCTATCCATCCCTTTTCATCTGTGATAACTGGCTCTGTTCTCTTACAGATTCTCTGCTGAGGCAGAGGGATAGTGGATAGATCATTAGATCTGTAATCAGAAAGACCTGAATTCAAATGCATCTCTTACTACTTTTATTTACAACTTTGTAATTTACATAATTTACATTGTGTGATGAAAGGCAAGTCATTTACCCTTTCTCCCTCAGTTTCTTTTAGAAAATGCCAATAATAAAGCACCTACTTCCTAGGGTTGTTGTGAAGATCAATTGAGGTAATATTTGCAAAGCATTTTGCAAACCTTAAAATGCTATATAAATGCTAGCTATTATTTTTTTATTTTCCATCATGTTGGAGATCTTATTAGTGAAAAGGCAATAACAATGATGAGTAAGTTGTTGAGTATCTAATTCCAGCAAATCCCCGTGTACTGACTGACTACAAGAGGGACACTCAAAACACAAGAAATACTGAATAGTATCATTTTAAAATTTTTCCAACAGTAAGTTTCTTTCTGTAAGCCCTCAGAAGTTCTGTTTTTACTTCAGACTCCCTCTGGCTTTACCTGAAACCTGTGTGACAGTTCTTATACAGTGAAGAGTAATTGAAAGGGAGAAAAAGGTTTGTGTGGCTAGTGGTGAGGAACCTGCCAAGTCAGCACAGCTCTATTGTCAAATTAAAATAGAAGACACCACCAGCTCTTTTATGAGGAAAAGCCTCTGAACAGGCTACACACAAGGAGTGGTGAAAGGGAGAAGGACAAGATGCCAGGTGGTGATACCAGGCTAAGCACTCAGAGAGCACATGGGATTCTGGAAGCAAAGCAGAAGACATTGCCATTTTGGGGACAAGCAGAGTTTTGCTCAATCACACATGAAGTTTGTAGTTCTCTTTGGTAGTGCACATCTGACACACAGCAGTTCAAAGATCACTTTAAAAAGCTAAATGATAGGAAATTACACAAGGGAGAATTATTTTTGAGTTGGAAGAAATCACAGGTTTCCTCTAGTCTAACTCATACCTGAAAGGAATCACTGCTGTAATACACTGAATAGAAGCTTACTTGATTCTCCCAACTCTTACTGCCTTCCCTCCTTAACCACATGGTGTTTAACTACCTTGTTTTTTTGTAGTTATTCTGTATACACCTGTTATATCCCAGATGTAATGGAAGAACTTTGACAGTAGGAACTGTCCCTTTCCCTGCCTTTTTCCCTTTCTCTGTCCTTGTCCCACTTTGTTCTGTCCTGTCTCTTTTTGCAACATCTGCTGCTAATCTGTCATCCCAACTGGATTACCAGAGGCAATGCTTGAAATGAGCTATATTCTCCCTGGGACTGAGCCCTTTTCATTATCCTTTGTGCCACACTACTATATGTATAATTAGCCACCACCACTACTATCACCCATCCTCAGTCATTCTACCATTGCTTCTGGAAAAGGGAGTGTCAGTGTATTGCTAAATTGTTCCACTTACCATGTTTGTGAAATTCCATACCCAAACTCCTTTTCTTTGCCACTATTTCCTTATTTGTGTTGTTTCTGGTCCTTCCCCCTCCACATCACTATATTAACACCTTGAAGGTAGGGACTTTCTCATTTTTACATTTGTATCTCCAACTATTAGCACTCCAACTATTCATTCACCAAGCTGGGTGTCAGTTATTTATTAACCAGTACTTACTGATTGAATAACGTATTCTTCTTCATTATGAGATTATCATTCCCCAAAAAAAGGAAGAGCAAAGATTTGTTAATCCTGACTATTCTATGTGAAATAAATATAATCCATTTATTCCTTCCTCTTCTCATTTTTATTAGTCATTTATCAACCTACAGATGACTTTTCCAAATCTTTCAGTCCATCATCAAACATTCTTTTAAGCTCAATGATTGAGTTTCCCAAATATGATTAATCTTAACACTTTCTTTTGCTTGACCGAACTCATTGTCCTTCTAAGCACTTATCTATGATACATGTGTTGGTGGATACATTTTAAAGGCTTCATGTTCAGCCACATGTCATTTTCTGGGCAGTACATTTTTTATCCACTTCATTTTTCTGTTGTGGATGTTTAGCAAGATATATTTTTTTTTACATTGCTGTAAATTTCCCTGAGACTTGGAACTACTTATAAAACAGTTTAAAATATTGTCCACAATCAAAATATCAACTCTTAATATAACCCAGTTATCAATCTTTTAATTTTTTTTAGTAAATTATTGTTGAGATTTTTTGAGATGCTGCAGAGAAAGGTGTCAGACTCCAACAACCTGCCAACTTTTGGGGCCTGAATCAAGTAAAATGTAATTGGGAAATGTTTAATAGATTAAATAAAAATACAGTCCAGCATAGATAATGTTGGTGTATGTTTTGCTAAGTTGTTATGCTGCTGACAGAGATCCATTTTTTATTTGAGTTGACACTACTGCTATGGAGTAACTACATTTTCAGCCTTCACGCTTTCTCTTTCTCAAACTCTTTCCTTTGCCTATATAGCAAACTAAATAAAGCCATAATTTAATACCAAAACCTTGACCTCCTATGGATATATTATATACCATTTTTAAAAGGACTTATCCTCAAATAGTTTTTTTTTTTTCTGTTTAACATGTCTTTGTGAATAATAGCAAAAATCGTGCACATCACCGGACTTTATGTTCACCTGTTATGAGATAGCTGCATATCATATATATGCATATATACATATATAATAGTAATGCATTTTAATCCATTGAAATAACAAAAAGAAATTCTAAGACTTAAAATACACACATATAAATATATATAGCAATTTTGCTACATTTCAGAATAATTGACATCAATTTGAATAATGCATAGTGTTTTTTTAACTTTAAGAAAATTACAGCATAATTAAACATGGCAGGTTTTGCCTGTTTTCTGTTTCTCATTGCTAATTAACTGTTGGAATTTCAGAGAGAAGCTGACTAACAGCTGTTGGAAATAATAAGGATGTTTAATATTTTGAATTACTGATATAAAAGGAAAAAATAAGTAAATGATAAAATCAAATTATAATTTCCATTCTTTGTTTTCTTTTTTTCCCTCATATGGATAAACTGTGCTTTAGAAATACAGTTAGAATAGAAAGTTAAACCTTCTATCAATCCAGATTCAAGAGAATGGGATTTCTGATGTGTGATTTTGGAAATGAGGTTAAAGATGAGAGCAATCCACTAGGGTCTAAGCAGTCTAAATATCTTGCAATCTGCCTTTCCGTTACCTACCTCCTCTCTTTACTAGGAACAGGGAACTTCAGGAGCCTTACCACCTGACACCCTGATCCTCATTTGGGATAATTAATACACTCGACCTTAGGACTCTGTCTTGCTCTCAAGATTGTATGGTGAACTTGGCAGTCTTCCCCTCAGACCTTTATATACACCCGGCAAGTTTAAGACCTTGCTTCATCCTATTTAGTCAATGTGGGCATTTTACTATCCACTCTCCTCTCCCACCTCCTACTCTCTACAACTATCATCACATTACCCTACTTTCTATAAAAAATAATCAATTCTATTTTCTAGCCGTTATTACATGGCCATCTACTGATCTGTGACTCTCTTCACAATACCTCTCACTTCCTGTGTCCAAACTCTTTTCCTTGGTCACTATTTCCTGAAATATTTTTTATTCTCTTACTAAAATGCGAATTCTCGAGGGCAGTTCCTTTTGTATTTGTAGGGGCTTAGTATCTGTACCAAGTGTGTAAGGGCAGCATCCTGTAGGGCAAATATTTCTCACACGCTCTTTAATGGCAGTTTTTAGTTCATGCTTTAATGCTTTTTTCTGTGTTTACATTTACATGGTGATAATTATTTAATTTTGCCCTGAAAGAGACCAGCTCCATTTCCTACTCACCAGCAGCTCTTAGTCCTTCAGGCCACGTTTCTTTGCATTAGGTATAGAGGTTGAGATTCCTGTAGTGAAGCCCTCACAAGATGTAAACTCTTCTGTTTTTTAGGAGGGGTGGGGTTTACATGTCATTAAAACAAAGCCACAAAAATGAAGTGGCTTCAAAAGCACAATAATGTTGCCAGCTAAGCGTAGGCAGACTCGAAACCCCTTTGAACAGTGTTCGTCTTGTTGCTTTATTTAAGCTTACTCACTAATCCTTCTGCACAAGTGTTTAATTTAGAGAGCTGCGGCTGAATCATGTAGGGAGAGTCAGTACGTTAGACTAGGAAGGGGGACCAGTCAAAGGATATGAGCTTGAATTATACTGATATACATTGGGCAGCTCATCTTATCTTATCTTGTCTCCCTAGGCTTCAGTTTTCCCACCTGTAAAATGAGGGGGTTGGAGTAGAACATATGTAAAAGTGCTTCCAATTCTTAATATGATGATCCCATATATAGACGTGCCCCTTTTTCACTTCAGCTTTTTTTTTTTTAATTTTAAACTATCAGAGAGCAGAGGATCATCATTATATCAGCTAAATATGGATGTGGGTGTCTATTAAGTATTTCTGTTTGACGGTGAGAACAAGAACTGTGTCTTTTAGTATAGAGTATATACTGGTTGTGTTGGAAAGAAAATAAGATTACCAGATAAAGTCCGATTAGATAGGTAGATGACATATTAAGTACTTATTATGCACCACACACTATACCAAGTTTTGAGAATACAAATACAAAGCAAGAGAGATACTTCCTATACCCAAAAAGCTGGAAGGGGGCAGGATACCTGTACAGGGGCAAGGCTGTTGGGGAGGAAGAGAAAAAGCCAAAGAGTCAGATAGAACCAGGAGTATAATGAACTTTAGTGGCCTGAGCACCTCTTGAAATGGTGTGGTGTAGGCCATGAACTCACCAATCAGAGGAAAGGGCCACAGGGTATTAATAATCATTGGCTTAATAAAACATATATTTATAATTAAATAGCCAATGACTTAATAACCATTTACACTTATTAAAATAGTATTGCAATTCTTTTTAATGATAAAATGCTAAATTAGGCAATATTAAAATGCAAGAATATGATGGCTTTTATTGTTAGTTTTAAGACCTGATTATCGAACAGTTTCTCAGTTCCAGAAATAAAGAGGTGTAGGTGTCAGAGTAAGTACATATTTTCTCTTTCACACCGGGGTACTCAATGATAGAATAAACTTGCCTTCATAGGATTTAGGGTGACACTCTTGAGTGTTGAGTATTGTTTTTCATCTTTGAATAACAGTTCAGTGCATCAGTTCATCCAAATATTGCTTTAATAGCCACACTGCTTAACTTTCTTGTTCCCTCTCTTGGAGTCTCTATTTGTCAAGAACTATCCAGTCCAGTAAAGTAAAGTTATAGGAGGAGATCCCTGAGAGATACATATACTCCAGGACTGGTCCAGAGAAGAGGGTGGAGCATTTATACCTTTGGCTGTTTCTTTAAAGAAGGAGGTATATTCATGATTCTTATGATATTCATCTCTAAAACATTTCAGAAAAGATAAATTGGAACACATAAAGTAAGGGTTTATCTAATATCATTTGAAGACAGCTGTAAACAATTAAAAGTTTTCCACAAAAAGTGATCTTAAATTCATCAGATACTAATGAAACACCTTAGATTCTGAGGACTGGAAATGGAGAGGAAGGAGCAAAGTGACTGATAAGTCCTGGGGCCACTAGTGAAAAGAGAAATGGAAACAAAGGTAGAGAAGTTGGGTGAGGACATGAAGGAAGTTATTCGAGCAAGCATTTCTGTATGGGATTTATGACCATGCCAGCTCCTCAGAACAAACTCCCTTAGCCTTGCTTGAGCAACTTTCCATGAGATCCAAGTCTTTTCATTCAATGCAGGGCATAGGTAATGACATCTGCTGTGATTCTCAGAGACATCCATGACCACAGCCAAACTTGGATCCCAGTATATAACTGAGCACTTCATTAGAATTCATCAAAACGATGAATAGCAATGAGTGAGAGCAAGAGACACCCCAAAGGACAAAAACTCTTTAGAATGCTAATTTATTGTTATAGAGTAAGAGCAGAAAAATGCTCTTTATCCCATGCAGGACAAAGTGGGCCTCCACTTTGAAAAGTCCAGAGGTGGAATGAGCTTCTAGGATTAGGAGGTTTCTGTGGCATGGGAGAGTAGAAATTCAGGAATGGAGCCTCAGGGCATGCTCTTACTGCATTAAAAAAAAAAAATCAGTGTTCTAAAGCAGGGCTTCTTAAAGTTTTTCCATTTGCCACCCCTTTTCACTTTTCAGCAGTATTCATTGGTGTTGTGTGGTATGAGGGCATGCACAGTGCAGAGTGCACATGTTTTGTGTTTAGAAAACTAAGGCTTAAGTGAAATTGTGTGATGAAATACATACATGTGCACTTGCTAGTGGGAGTTGTTAGATGTTGGGTGGACAGCATACCAGAGAGCAGGATCAGTATGGGCAAAAGCATGAAAACATTGAAGTGAGGAAGTAGAATTTTTGTGAAGTGTAGAGTACTCAGAAGCAGTAGTGTGAGGATGCTTCAGAATCATCAGTTAAAAGCACTTTTGACAATAAAGGGCATACAGAAGTCTTATTACATGAAATCTTGTAATTAGAACACTAACCTGTCAGAGTGACAGTATTTCCACAAGTCATAAAACAAAATAGTGTAAGGAGAACATTTAGAAGCCTGTTTCTCAGAGAAGCAATATCTGGTTAAATAGAAATAGTGGATTCAAGGTTCAAGATATGAGAAAAATTCTGATTGACAGCACAAGTAGACCTTTTGGAAAAAACATACTTTCATCATGGACAGATGGAAGTGTACAGTTTTGTTACAGCACAAAACAGTCAAGAAACTGTGAATCCATGAAACAGAATCTACCAAAGAAACACAGATGAAAGCAGAAGGAATGAATGAAATGAATGAGAGAATGAAAAATCATTTTAAAATGAAAACTGTGCTAAGTGCTGGGAATACAAATAGAAAAAAAAAAACAAACCCAAACCCAACAACCTAGGTATTCTCAGCTCTTATTTTAGGAGCACACACTTTAATTGGCAGAAACAAAACCTATGAAACAATTTAGTAACAGGAAAAATGAAAGGGCGCAGAAGTCCTAAGGGTTCAGCAACAGGGCAAGTAGCAAGTCCCAGTGGCTCTTAGGGTATTCCAGAAGGTTAGACAACAGAATTGCCACAGGGTCTGAAAAGTTTAGTCTTTAGGCAGATGGTAAAGTCTAGTGGTTTTATAGATCAGTGAAATGTTTGTGGTTGGTAACTCCCAATTCATCTAAGTGGTGATGTCATGCAATGCTTTTGCTGTTCTTCCTGCCCAGACACCCTATGGAAGCTATATCAGAGCAGAGTGATGGAAAAAATAGGGCAAAATGGCTCCTGACAGGTATGGGGTCTTCATAAATGGTTTTTTTGGGAGGAGGGAACTGAAGAAAAAGGCAAAAACACATACCTTTGCAGGTAGTTCTTCCTGTTTGGATCCAGATGGGATGAGGGTAGCCTTATTTTCTTAGACAAGGGGAAGGCAAAAGTGTCCCTAATTGTGATTCTACCCCAGCCTGTTGGGGTCTCTCCATAATAACTTTCTACATATCTCTATATTAGTATCTTTGAGGGCAGTCAATGGGAGAAGGAAGAGTTGACAGAATTGGAGTCCTGTCCAAATAGGACAATATATACAATATAATACATAGGCAATTTAAAAGGAGGACAACATCCTGCTATCTTTGACTATATACTAGCCAAGCTGTGGGTGGGCATCATTATTCTTGCCCCCTCCCTCAAAGGTTATGAATAAAGGAATGCTGTAAGGGGTTCTCAATTTTAAAAATAAATATTCATATCCATAATGAAAAGATTATGCTAGTAATCCATATTATAGGATCTTTCACCCTAGTCTTGGTGCACCAAAAAACGATTCTGAAGGAAGAGTACAAAAAGCTTGCTAATGCATCAGAAGGACTAGGTAAAGAATTCTGAAAGCTTTGTCATCTGAGAGGACTCATGTTATAGTGGATAGCATGCTACCCTTGAGATTAGAAAAACCTGGGTTCAGATGTCCTCTAAAACACTAGCTGTGTGACCCTGGACATGTAATTTCCTTCCCACTTTAAAATGAGAAGGTTGGATTTGATGGTGTTTAAAGCTCCATACAATGCTATGAAGACTTCTTAAAAAAAAAAAAATGACAACAGAACCAGCAGGTGAAAGAGATCTTTTCAGAAATTAGAAAATACCAGTTGAGCTGAAAATCTATTTTATTACAGGAAGTAGTTAGTGATGGTATGTAGTTATAAAACAACAACAACAAAAAGATTAGAAAAGAGAAATTATTGAGACTATCTCAGGGTAGTCAGTAGTTACAGATATTCTGATTCTATGAGAAATCTGGAAGGAGTTCACTTTTTAGTTGGTAAATAGTCAAGAGTCTCAGGTATGGAAAAGTCTAGAGAAAAATCTTGCTTCAATTAAAAAAAAATAACCCATAAAACTTATCAACTACAATCCATGAAAAAGTTTCCCTTTCACATATGGATAAACTTTTCATATAAATCATATACTTCTATATTTAAGACTTAGGGAGTTCCATGTTGACAAACTGATGTATTTTAATGCATGTTTCTCTACTATGATCCTCACATGTGCTGCCTCGCAACTTCTAGAACAAGGAATATCGTCTCCATTTGTACATTCATGGACTTCTGGAAAGGTGTCTGGCTCAGAGGTGAATGGTGCCATTTTATTAAATGCATTACACATACAAGTAGAGTAAATGTAGTGTATGCTGACATCATCCCTGACATAAATGTTGGATATAGAGGTGAAGTTGCTTGTTGAAATTCTGCCAAATCAGCATCCAAAGAGGAGTTCACCAAGGGGATAACATGTTCCTTGAAACTTTTCACAGCTGCTTTGGATGTAGTATTCCAGTGTCTTAACTGGGGGGGAAATGGGATTGTTATTGGTGGTGAATAGCTCTCAATTTGCTTTTTGCATAGTGAAGTCTCATTCACAAGTGCTCTCTTGGAATTCTGAACAAACCCAGAGCAAAAGTGGGGGCTATGAAAGCTGATTGGCTTTAAGATGCATCATTTTAAAGCAAAATAAATTGGAAAGGACCACTATTGATTATTGTCCCCTAAAGCCTTGGGGGCAGCTGGGTTCCCTTGGAGGGCAGTACTAGATGGGAAATGATTGTGCAATAAAGTGTATAATATAGTGGAAAGAGCACCAGATTTGGGGTTAGGAGATTCTTACTTCAAATTGCCCCTCCACCCTCTGCTAAGTTATGATTGTGAGTTAGTTATTTAACTCGTCTCAGTGTTATTTTCCTCATCAGAGGCAAGTAGGTGAATGGATAGAGCCTGGAGTCTGAAAGCAAGGAGCAGAGCATCTGGAACACCTGAATTCAAATTGGACCTCAGAAATTTACTAGCCCTGTTGTTGTGGTTTGGGGTTCTGGGAATTCTGAAATGTCAGGGCACAGGTGGGGTCTGCCTCAAAAGAATTCAACCACTCAAGCCTTCTTTCAAAGTATTGAGGTTTATTGTAACACCAGTATGATGGGCAGGATTCCTAGTGAACCTGCAGTATTGCCAATAGGAGTGGGCAAGTTTCCTGGTAAATCTGCAGCTTAATGAGAGTGACAATGATAGTTCTATACCAAAAACAAAACAAAACAAAAACAAAAAAAACCAAAGACTGTGAGAAGATTTGGATGGGATTAAGGAATGGTAAATAGCATTGGGGGCTCAAGGGCAAACAGTGAAAGGAGTTAAGTGTTTGGGGCTGGGAAAGGACTATTGAATATTTAAGTGGGCTGGGCTGGGCCTGATGCCTTAGGTGAAATGCCAGGGACTGGGTTGTGTGGGACTATTCAGGGACTGGGCTGCTTTCCAAGACATGGTCTTTGCCTTTTAGGGGTACAGGTCCCCTCAAACCATCATTGTGACTGTACACAAATCACTTCACCTCTGTCTACCTCAGTTTCCTCAGCTGTAAAATGGGCTCATAATAGTGCCTACCTCCCAGAGTTGTTTTGAGTGTCAAATGAGATGAAAGTTCCTGAATCTCAAAGCAAGCCACCTGGCAAATAGTAGGCACTTAACAAATGTTTATTCCCCTTCCCTTCATCTGTAAAATGGGGATAATAATACTTAATTTACAGAATTTTCATGAAGATCAAATGAGATAATGTCCATAAAATACTTTGCAAGCTTTGAAACAATGTAAATGTCAACCGCTAGTGTTGGTGATACGAAAAAATTCCATAATGGAACTTCATGACAAATGAGGAACTTTGCTGAAGGTCAGGGTGGTAGACATATTAGAGGCAATTATATGCAAATATCCCCGATGATTCATGGAACAGGAATGGCACATTGTAGTTGAAATGGATTGAACCTGCTTGATCATAAGCAACCAATTTGGAGACTGAGGTTTCCTGGGAGGAGCCAGTGATCTTGGTATTTCGTTTGAATTGGAAGTGGCTGATATGGGATCATTGGATTGGGTGGTGTCTATCACATCTGCCTGTGGTGATGTGTGACAAGAAATTGGAATCCAGAGGAAGTAATGTATGTCATGTGGTAAGCACATGCTTATCTAGTGATACATTCAATTTCTGTCCAAGGAAAATGACTTTTTAATTGTTTTCAGTAACTTTGGTTTTACATTTTGCTTAAAGCAGTGATTCATAATCAGAGATTTCTGAAAACTGGGTACAAGTAATCCTTCTTAA
Organism: Pseudochirops corinnae; assembly: GCA_028646515.1. Lineage (NCBI taxonomy): Eukaryota > Metazoa > Chordata > Mammalia > Diprotodontia > Pseudocheiridae > Pseudochirops > Pseudochirops corinnae. Next base: position 137,033,667 of record CM053591.1, read on the forward strand.
CTTAGAGCAATTCAGCTTAGAGCTTTTTTTCACTTATAGGGCTCTGCCAAGGGTACTCATATTATTGCTTACAGAACTGAGAGGAGGCAGTATCCAGATTGTATTGCTTCATTTGTTTCCTGATGTGCCCCTATCATAGAGGCCTTGATCCTCTAAAGACCTTCTGTTAACCTGTGGTGGGGAGGGTGAGAGATGGGAAGATTTTTTACTTTTGGCTTTGTGCCTAGAAAACACCTAATGGTCATTTTAAAATAAAATTTTAAAAATCCTTTAAATTATGTCAATTGGTTACTTTAATTTAGTGAATTTATATATACATATATGTGTATATTTATATATATATATGTATAGTACACAATGGGTACTTAATAAATATGTAATGAATTAAATGAGTTTTGCTCTACAGCATATGTTTCCAATCATTTATAGTTAATTAAACAGGGTTTTATGACTATTTACATATGAAGTTGGGCATCAGGCCCTCAATCAGAACCAGTGCTTCTGAGATTTGTGTTCCTTTATTTTGATTTATGGAGATGCTTCCAAGAATGCTCCCTGCCATAAGTTGGAAGACTATGTGTTGTGAAGAGATTTAGGGAACAAGCAGACATGAGATTTGTTAACAGCACTACTATCTTATTGCATTTTGATTTTTACAAAATGGTAAGTTTTATTATAGTTTATGATTTCTCTCTGTCTCTGTCTCTCTCTCTGAATAGTATGTTGTTTTTCTTCCTTTGTGCACATTGGTTTGGGGTACCTCATGTTTTGATTATCTTAAGTGATCTGACTTCTCTGATGGGGGGTAAGACTTGGAAAGAGGCCATTTGCAACCAGCCTGAGACACCTTTTAACTTTTTGTATTATTTCTGTGCAGTTCAGTATTGATCCATTCTTTCAAATTCTTAATTGCATATAGATTTTTTTTAAAAAAAGTTCATCTTTATTTTATGGTTTTTTGCTTTTATACCTTCTGCTCAATTTCCAAGGGGCAAGATTAAGAATAAAGGCCTAAATGAGGTAGAGGAGAGCTATGGGTCTCTCTTTCTCTTTCTCTCTCTCTCTTTTTAAAGTATTGCTATAAAACTCTATATTATGCAGTATATTTTATGTATGAGTTTTCTATTACTTCCTCATGAAATGAAAAGACTATTGTCGATGTTAAAAAGGTTCTTTCCATGGTCCTACCCAGTGCTATTTTTTTTCTTTAGACTTAGGCTTTAGACTTTAGGCTTTTTCACTCCAGGTCAATTTCTTTCCATTCTGTTCAGCATGCAGTCATTAAATACTGACTCTGTAAAAGTCCATGGGCATAAAAAGACAGGAACAAAACAGAGTCTGCCCTCAAAGAACTTACTTTCACTGCCTTATTGGGGGAGGGAGTTGTGGGGCATACATGTATAAAAATGATTACAATAAATTGAGAAGGGAGGGAAGAGAGTGAATAAGAATTTTAAAAAGATAGAGCGTATGGGAGATGAAGGGTGATTTAATAGAAAAGGCAGTACTTGAGGCTTGTCTTGAAAAATCCAGAAATGTAGAGGTGAAGAGAGTGGTGTATTTCAGGCATATGTGATGGCCTCTTGAAAGCAAGGAAGCAGGAGATTGAGGGTAGAGTTTGGGGAACAGTTTGTCTGCAGCATAGATTCATGAAAAGGAATAATAGATTGAAGGATGGAAAGCTCAGTAACAGTTGACTGTGGTAGGCCTTAAATTCCTGACTGAGGCGTTTCTGTTTTGTCCTACACATAATGAAGAGTCAGTATAGGTTTGTTTTTGTTCTGAGCTGGGAGTGTTACAGTTAGACCTGCACCATATAAAAAAATATTTTGGCAGCAGGGAGAAGAGGTGGAAGATTGTATAGACTGACTAATAAGGAGGCGAGGTGAGACGCTCTGTGTGTGTGTGTGTGTGTGTGTGTGTGTATAAATTTATTTTTATCCATATCTTTTGTTTTTACATTACCTTTCTCAATGTGTCTTTCTCACCTGTTCTGTCCAGTGAGCCATGCCTCCTAATAAAGAATAACTAAAAAGATAAGGGGAAAAGCAGTTCACCTACACTAATAAAATGATTTAATTGAGTCTGATGGTACATGCGTTATTACACCTCCATAGTTCCCAGCTCTGCTAAGAGGGGAAGGAGTTGAATTTTCTTGTCTATATTAGGGGTCAAGCTTGCTTATTATAATTATATTCAGATTTTGTATACTCTTTGTTGTTATTTTTACCATTTACATTGTTCTAGTCATTCCTTTGGTTCGTTCAGTCTCCCTATTTATCCTTGGTTCTTAATATTATTTTCCTAATAGAACAATACTACTCTATTACATTCTTCTACCAAAATTCCTTTAACTATCCCCTAGTCAATGGATATCTTCTTTCTTTCTGGCTCTTTGCTGCCACAAAAAGTGCTACTATTAATATTTTAGTGTATTTGGATATCTGCAAAGTCTCTGCTGTCTTTTCATAGACAGGCCTAGCAATGAGATGTTTAGGTCAAAGGGTATGGATATTTAATGACTTTTTTTTTTAAGGAATAATTCTGAATTGCTTTTAAGAGTGGTTAGACCGATTCACAGTTCCATCGATAGTATATTACCACAATGTGCCTACATTAGTAAAGTTTTTCCCATATTGATTATTTCTGTTTGGGGGGGGATCAGAAGTTGTCAGTTGGCAGAGTTTGTGATGAAATCTTGGAGTTGTTTCAATTTTCATTTCTCTTATTAGTTATTTAAAGCGATCTTTTACGTGGTATTAATAGTTTGCAGTTTTACTTTTGAGAACTCACCACTAATGTTTAAACCCTTCTTGCCTCTTATCTTTTCACCACTTTAATACTCTCTAGTGATTCCTATACATGCAACCTTAATTAGATCTCACTTGTTAGGGAGTCTCTGGCTGCTTCCATACTTCAGAGAAACCTCCAAGGACCTATTGGAAAATTGTTGTCCGTTAGCTACCTTGGCTAACTAAGTATGGTGGGAGGGAGTAAAGAAATCCATTATAATAATAGCTGCTGACATTTATATAGTTCTTAAAAGTTTGCAAAGATTTTTATTTACATACAGTAGTTAAGATAACCCTCTTAAAATACTTTGAGGGGACCAGATCTCCTCCCATGAAGACTTCAAACTAATCTGACCCAAGTGGGATTCGGTCTAGTAGGTGTTCTATCTTTATTGCAAGAGCCACCCGGCATCTTTTTACATGATAGAGTGACTATGAACAATCTACTAGTCTGCAAAGTTGATTATTTGTTACGGAATTCCTAAAGAATTTGCATATTATTATAATAGTAATGGCTAACATTTATATAGTGATTTACCAATGCTTTTCAAACTCATTTTATCTCCATGTTAGGTATTATCATCCTCATTTTTACAGATGAGGAAGATTTTAGAGATGAGGAAATTTAGGCCCAGAGAGGTTAAGTGATTTGCCCATTTT
>CM053591.1:137046319-137068646 GCA_028646515.1 Pseudochirops corinnae
GCATTTAATGTTATGTGCTTGGTACTCTTACTGTGTGAATTGAGAGCTTTAGATGAAAATCAGACATGGTACTTCTGTGGATCTTACAGTCTGGTTGTTAATAGAAAGGAAGAAAATGGGCATCTGTTAAGAACCTAGTCTGTGCTCGTCACTCTGCCATTTAAGCATTATCTCATTTGATTCTTATAATAATCCTGGGAGGTAGGTGCTCTCATCATCTCCCTTTTATAGTTGAGGAAACTGAGTCAAGCAGAGATTAGGTTATTTGTCCAGGACCACATAGCAGTCAGTGGTTCTCAACCTTCCTAATGCTGTGACCCTTTAATACAGTTCCTCATGTTGTGGTGACTCTCAACCATAAAATTATTTTCGTTGCTACTTCATAACTGTGATTTTGCTACTGTTATGAATCGTAATGTAAATATCTGAGATACAGGATGTATTTTCATGGTTACAAATTGAACATAACCCACAGGTTGAGAACCACTTGACATAGCTGTTAATGCCTGGGGCCGGATTTGAATTCAGGTCTTCCTGACTCAAAGTCTAGTACTCCCTTCATTGTGCCACCTAGCTGTCTTTGATATTTGAGTACCAAAGGTTAAATTAAAAAATCAAGTAAAATTCTTGGAAGTTAGGAATATTTTATGCTTCATTTAATGAAAAAACTAATTTTCAACAGTGTATGTTTATTATATGTTTAATTGTGAATTTTTGGATAATTTATCTCATGAGGTTTTCATAGTCACCTTAATCTGTCATGAGTACTTTATTTGTAAAGGAAAATTTAAGTTTCTTGAAACATTTTTAGTTAAATAAAACCCTCTTCTGTTTTCCTTGAATTTTTTTTTTTTTTTGCTTTTTGGAGGGCAATTGGGGTTAAGTGACTTGCCCAAAGTCACACAGCCAGTACGTGTGTCAAGTGTCTGAGGTCAAATTTGAACTCAGGTCCTCCTGACTCCAGGGCTGGGGCTCTATTCACTGTACTACCTAGCCACCCCTTGTTTTCCTTGAATTTTTAAAGTAGTTGCCAAAAGCTTTATTTTTTCCTTAAGTAACTTTAGTGTGATGTCTTTGAGAAGTGAGGGAAAGAATTTTTTAAAAAAATCTTTTTTCTTAAACTTTAGAAATTAAGCATCTACCATATATAGACAGAGAGTATACTCCTATAAAGTGCTTGTCGTTTTGGTAGCTCTGAATTGTCTATCACTTGTGGGGAAAAAAAAGAACATAGTACAGTTTTCTTTCTCAGAGTCATGAAGCTTACTAAGGATCCCTGCCACTCAGCATTCCTTTCTCTCCTGTACCCCTATCCATGCAGGAATACCTTATTCATTTTTATCTTTATGAAAGTGTATTGTTAATACCTTGCATATTTATAACTCTCTAAGGATAACAAGCTACTTTATTCATAATCCTACTTGAAAGGTAGTACAAGCATTTTCATCCCTTTTTTTATATGTAAAACAATTGAAACTAAAAAAAAAAGATGATGTCACTAAAAGATGACCACTAATTCGTTTCAATAAGCATTTATTAAGTACCTACTATAAGCAAGGCACTGTAGATAGAAGTTCTCTCTTCAAATAGCCTTCATTCTCCTGGGGGACTGTAACATGTACACATATGAGGAAATTCAACATAATTTGTAAGTAAGTAAATAGAAGATAATTTGCAAGTACTAAGAACTTGGAAGGTCAGAGAGACTTCATTTACAAGGTGACACCTGAGCTAAGCCTTCAACAAAGCTAAGAGTTCCTAGAGTTGGAGATGAGGAAGTACTTTCTAAGAACCAGGAGCAGCCTCTGGCAAGACTCAAAGACAAGAGAAGCAATGTTGAGTTTGAGGAATGTTTGGCAGAAACATAGAGTTTGTGAACGGGGACATAGTGTAGGAAAAGAGAACCGAATTTTAGAAGGCTTTTAACGACAACCTAAGGAGCTTTGATTTTGTTCTAGAGTCTATGGGAACCATTGAATATTTTTCAGCTCTGTGTTTTAAGAATATTAAATCTGATGGTTGTGTGAAAGATGGATTAGAGAGTGATGAAACAGGAAGTAGGGAGACTAATTTTAGGAGGCTATTGCTAGACCTCAGGAGAGAGATGGTGAGGTTTTGAATTAATGGCTGTATAAGTGGAGAGAAGGGAACGAACACAAGAGATTGTGGAGGGATACTTGACAAGGCCACCTGAATGTTAGTTTTGACTACTTTTCTCTGTGACCTTGGTTGTTGGGAGCAGGGTTAATTATTCTTCTGTGATGCTTTTCATTAGCTTTAAACAGTAAGGATAATATTTTCCATTCACTGATATGACTCTGTCATCATAATAATTAGGTACATGTTCCCAGAAACAATATTCCACCCTGCTACCCTGCTGCTGAAATAGTAGCCAGCCTAATAAGACTACCTCTTCTGATCTTTTGATCACGTGAGCAAATGTTTCCAGTTCTGGACCAGTGAACTAGGTTTTGCTGTAGTGAGTATTTTAAGGTACACTTAAAACATACACAAAATCTGTCTACAATTTTTCCTTCAGTAAATGGAATTCACATTTCCACATGAACTAAGAAAGCTAAGTTGTTAATAGCTTCCCCAGGGCTTTACTTCTTGCCATGTGACACCTTCAATGATCTCATCACAGTTTAGGCATATTAAAATATGTGTGCTCATGAACTTAAAATTCTGAGTGCCTCATCTGGTTCTGATATTCCTTAAGATAGAAAAATTTCTTTCATGTTCAACCTGAATGAAGGATAATGCCAAAATCAATTTGTAAGCCAGGTAAACATAGTTAAAAAGCTGTGCTATAAAGTTTGTGATGTTTTGAAACATTATAACAGTACACTGAAGAATCTTAACATGCACTACATATATTGCTTTTCATTTTTGTGTTCTTGTATGTATGATGCAAGTTGACTACAGAAAATTTTTCTGTCTTACACTCCTATGATAGATGATTTCAATCTGTGTCATATCTGAACAAAATAGCTTAGTTTATCTTTGAGATCCTGAGGCTAAATCAAGCACAGGTCTAAACTTATTTGAATCTGGATTAGCAGTATTAGAAATGCTTATGACATACATTTAAAGTTGAGTCTTAGGACCAGAAGAACAAAGACTTAGAGTTGCAAGGGACTTCAGATATCATCTAGTCTAGCCTCTTCATTTTACAGGTGAGGAAATTGAGGTCCCAAGAGGCCAAATGAATTGCCCAAGGTGGCATTAGATATTGTGTCAGTCAAGATTTGAATCTAGATCCTCTACCTTCAAATCTAGTGACTCCCTATTGTAGCTGTCAAAGTGACTATGTTATTACCTTGTTCAATAAACTTCAGTGGCTCCCCATAACCTCTAAGATCAAATATCAACCCATCTGTTTGGCATTTAAAGTTCTTTCTCAACTTAGGTTGTAGCCTACTCAAGACATAGTAGATATTACTACCTTTCACACACTCTGTGGTCCAGCCACATTGACTTTCGTGTTCATCACACATGAGATTCCATTTCTATCTCTATATCTTTGCACAGGCTTCCTCATGCATAGAATACAACTCCCTCTTTACTTCTGTCCCTTAGAACCACTACCTTCCTTCATGGTGCTCAGGTTGTGCATTGCCTCCTAAATGAGACCTGATTCCCACAGTTGCTGCCAAAATTAGTTTTTACATATTTTGTATCTACAAGTACATTGTATCTCTCCTGAAAGAATATGAGCTCCTTAAGGGTAGGAACACTTGCTTTTTGTTTTTACATCCTCAGTACCCAGATAAACTTAGTAGGTACTTAATAAATGCCTGTTGGTTGATTAATTGAAATGATGTTAAAATCCAGAAAAAAAAAATCATCTAGATGGGCAATACTTGCATTGAGCTTGGTACATATTTTAAATTGGCATACTGTTCATTAATTTTTCATGTGCTGTGGATTGATTACTAGTATTCTCAATATGTTTCCTCCACCTTTAGGTTATATACCTTACTTTAGTTAGGTGGTGTTCAGTCATTTTTTCAATGGTGTCTGACTCTTGGTGACCTTTTTCTTGGCAAAGATACTGGACTGCTTTGCCATTTCCTTTTCTAGCTCATTTTATAGGTGAGGAACTGAGGCAAACAGGGTGACTTGTCCAGGGTCATATCACTAATAAGTGTCTGAGGCCAGATTTCAGTGCAGAAAGAGGAGTTTTGCTGACTCCAGACTTGACCCTATATCCATTGTGCTACCTACTTATCCCTCTTCATTTGGGTAATTGATATATATTCAAGACCTTAACTTCCTCCACTATGTGTATTATAGTGGATTCTTTAGTGATTGACCCATACTACCTTCTCATTAGTGTATATGGCCAAAGTGCTTCTTGCATATTTAATTCTTTAAGCCTTATGTCTTTTAAAAGTTTGTAGATTGTTTAGGAGAAAACACATATTTTGCCTATGTTTATTAACTATATCTCTTATCTTGACATTTCCTTTATCCTAGATAGCATGTCAAGCATAGTACCTATATTAATTAACTTAAATCTGAGTATTAAAATCTTCTACCCCAAAAATCTTGGCTCGATAATTGTCAGGAAACAGAAAACTTAGTAAATGTCTCAGCAGTACATATCTGAAAGATTAAATAAATGTCTTTTCCAGTTCTCCAACATGGAATCATCTTGTCTCCATAAAACATCTCTATCAGCCGGATTGGTACAAAGCCAGACTCACGCTTTGCCCCTTAGGGTCAGTCAATAGCTACAGGCAGTCCCCAAAATCAGCATCTACGAAGAGTTTCCAAAAGACTTGGTGAAGTTTAAGGTTGAACTAAACCTTTTGAGAATGCCTTCTAAGTAATTATTATCATTCCTTAAATCAAGTAAATTATTTATGTAAAGCAAAGTATTTTAAACAGGAGAGTAGAATTCTAGAGATGGAGTATGTTTTTCAAAATGTCCATATTCATTAAATGTCAATGCTGAAATAAAAATAATTGATTGCTTGCATCACTTGAATTGTCTCTGAAAAAAACAAAAACACATCAAAAACCAAAACTAAAACAACATTTTTGATTGCCCACATGGCTTCTCTAGTCACTGAGTTTTCTTGTGACCTAGAACTTTGACTTAGTAACTAGGGTGCTTGAACATCCATGCTGAATGGAATCAGTGACAAGTTCTAGTTAAATGAGAATATACTTTGTGAGGAAGGATAGTGTACTGAAAAGTCAACGAGCATTTGTTAAATGCTTACCCTTTGTGATGTACTGTGCCAAATGCAGGAGATATGAAAGCCCTCAAGGAGCTCATATACCAATAGAAATAATTATCCCCACAAGACATATATTGGCTAAATGCGAAGTAATCTTAAAGGGATGTCACTAGTAGGGATGGGGGACCAGGTCTTGAAGGAAGCTGGGAGGCAGAGACAGGAGGGAGAGCTTTTCAGGGGTGGAAGATTGGCATTGAAAGGCATGGAGTCAGAGTATAGAGTGTTGTGTCTAAGAATGGTAAGAAGGCCAGTGTCACTGGATCATAAAGTTTGTGGAGGGAAATAAAGTCTGAGAATACTGGAAAGGTAGTAAGGAGCCAGGAGAGAGCAGGAAACTTGGAATCCACAGACTTTGGAGTGAGTCCCATCTCTGTCATGGAATGCTCATAGTATTTTAGGGTTGGAAAGAACTCTAGAGATCTACCCTCTTGTTTTACAAATGATCAAACTGAAGCCCAGAAAGGGAAAGTGATTTGCTTATGACCAGACAGGGGAATAAAAGAGCCAAAATTTGAACTCAGGTCTTAGGATACAAGTATGATGTTCTTTCTTCTATTAATTGCAGAAAGTAAGAGTATTTGGTATTTTTCTATCCTTTTAGCTATGTAATATAGGGCAGTTTTCTTAACCTCTTTTGGCCTCAGTTTTCTTCCTGGTTAAAGAGGGATAATGATATGAATACCCCTTACTTCATTAGGTCATTATGGAGAAATTATTTTGCAAACAAAAGTGCTTTGTAAACATGGGCTATCATTATTTGAATCTGCATGTTTCTGATTAATGTACAAAGTTAGCAGTTAATATATAGCCTGCTAGGGTTACAAAATACTTTATATTTATTATCTCATTTAATCATATGGAATGATTGTTCATTAAACTGTCTTACGCATCTTATAATTAAATATGCAAACAGTGTAAGGAGTACAGAATGTAGGTTGAAATAGATGCTCAGAGTTTAAATGTGATTTTTATTCTGTATGCCAATTCCTCATGCTCCCTTCCCTCCAAGGCAGAGGAATAGATTGCCAAAATGATAATAGTAGTCAGTGAGAATGTATGAGTTTGTATACAAACTATTGCATCATATACAACTTTTCAGAAAAAATAAAGATAGCCATCCTCTGTTTTAATTAGCAAGATGCTGTTAGCATCTGTGATTTCTATAAATCAAAGAAAAGAGATTATCCTTGTCCCGCACTCATTTTTACATATATTCTTCCCTATATACTTCTGTCTCCCTTTATTTCTTCCTCCTCTTCTTCCCCCACAACAAATTTAATCATTCACATAACATTCTGCTTTTTCCTTATCACTTCCTCTCACTACATTTATGTTGCTGCACATATGTACATGTATGCATATATTTAGATCAATCTCACTGGGATCAGTCAACATGTATGTCTTTATTAGGCGCTTGCTATGAATTTGGAAGTATGCTAAGCCCTAGGGAAGCAATTCTAAGGTAACAGGTGGGATCTTTGGACCTAGAGTGAGTGTCAGCACCATGTTGGACATGTGAGAGAGTCAGTCCAAGTTTGGAGAAGCTATGTTGCTTTCTGGATGAATGTCTTAAGTCCAAGTTTATAGGATGGCAGGATTTAGAAATTGAAAGGGAGCATCTAATTGTACAACATCTAGTCCAGTCTCCTCATTTTATAAGTGACTGAGTAGTGAGGGCCACAGAAGTTAATTAATTTGCCCAAGATTAAGTTGGCATTACTCCTCAGAAAAATGTGTTCATCTGAGTAGTCTGGCATAGAGAGAGGTGTTGTACAGTACTTAAAAGAAATATACGAAACAGTAAGTGTATTGTTGAGGGTAAGCTTCCCTTGAGGTATAAGATGCTCAAGGGAGTGTTAGTGAGGTAATAGTGGCTCCAGTTGAGAACATTAGAGGCATTTCCTGGAAGAGATCTGATATGTCTCCCAGTTTTCTTTGCACCAACAGTTTGCTTCCTATGCCTGGTATACTCTCTCTCCTAACCTCAGACTCAAACTACCTTCTTTCCTTAAAGATTTACCTGAAGCTCCACCTTCTCTAGGAGGAATTTCCTTGTCCCTCACATATTAGTGTCATCTCTCATAAGATTTCCTTCCATCTTTTTTATATTTATCTTTTTAAAAAATTTGTATTTATCTTGCATGTTCTCATTTGTATATGTTGTTTTCCTTTATTAGAATGTAAACTCCTTCATGGCTGTGACAATTTTTGTTTTTGCTTAGTTTCTAGTGTATCTTTAGCCTTTAGCACAGTGCTCAATGCATAGGAAACATGTAATAAATCCTTGTTTAACTATCCAGTTTTTCAACTTTAAATTCCATGACCAGTAGAGTCCTTCATTCCACCTCAGCTGCACCTAGCTTGGCCACTTACTAGTAGTTCCTGCCATTACCCATAAGAGTTTCACTTCCATAATAGTATTTCTGATGTTCTTCTCCCTAAAACATCCTCTTATCAGTCCACTTTTCCCTCACATCTTCTGTACCTGCTCTTCACTTTCATAAATACGTTCAATCCTTCTACCACTATTGTTTTCTCAGATCATTTATCCTTGCTCTAACTTTGCTTTACTCCTTCCTTCTTAACTCAATATTTATCTATTTCTACTCTATCCTGTCCTCTGTTCTCAGATACCTTGCCCCCTTATCCTGTCCATTGTTTTTCCTCAACCAAACCTCAGTTGTACTTACACCATCCACCTCCTCTGCTCCTACTCATGAATTGTGGAACATAACCAGAGGAAGCTTCACAATCACACTGACTGGGTACATGTCAGATTCATGAGATTTAACTTCAACTGAGCCCTTAAAGCATAAGGTAATCCATTTATTCCCTAAATGATTCCCTATCTCATTTCTTGTGGAAGCTTTCTAAATTTTCTCTTCCTTCCCTGTGCCTCCCACACTTCCCTTTCCCTCCTTTAGACCTGAGGATACTTCCTTTTACATACTGAAAAAATCGATACTTTGCAATGTGAGCTCCCTATTTTCTTGTTCTGTTTATCCCAAACTCTGACATAATATCCTATTTGCTTCTTGTTTTACCTATTCTCTGACAAAGAATTGACCCTTATCCTTGCAAAGCCAAGACCTTCACATATAGACTTGATCCTATTCCCATTATCCCCCCCGCCCAGTCTTCTCTAGGAGACTGCATCCCATATAATCCCCTCTTGCTGTCAAGTGGTTCCTTAAAAACCCTTCATCCAACGTTGCCATCACCTCAAGCTATTGTCCTGTATCCCTCCTCCCATTCTCAGCCAAACTCTTTGAGAGAGCTACCTAGGCTCACTTCTCTGACTTCATTTTCTCATACTCCTCAGTACTTTACAATCTGGTTTCTCACCTGTCATCATTCCACTAAAACTGCTTTTTCCAAAGTTCACTGTGACTTCTTGATTGCTGTATCTGAGGGTCTTCTTTTTCAGTCCTGATTCTTCTTGATTGATGTACTGCGTTTGACACTGTTGACCTCTATTCTCCTGTATTCTTTTCTCCATGGGTTTTCATGACACTGTTCTCTTCTGGTTCACATCCTACCTGTCTGACCACTCCTCAGTCTCTTTTGCTGGTTTGTCATCCATATGAAATTGAGTGGATATTCCCCCCGGTACTGTCTGAGGACACCTTTTATCCTTTTACTTTTTATTTCTTGGTAACCTTATCACTTCTCCTTGTTTTCACTACCATCTTTATGTAGCTGATTCTCAGATCTATAGAGATATAATCTTAGCCTTTCTAAGGAGCTTCAGTCCAGTATCACCAGTTGACTAATAGACATTTCATATTGGAAATTTTGGACACATCTTAAACTCAGCATGTCCAAAACTGAACTAATAATCTTTCCTCTCCTATTTCAGACTTCATTATTTCTGTTGAAGGTACTACCCTCCTTACAGTTTCCCAGGTTTGTAGCCTCAACATTATCCTCAACTACTCATTCTCCACCCAACATGTGCACTTCATTGCTAAATGTTGGCATTTCTAACTTAACAACTTCTCTCTCATCCTACCCTTTATCTCAAGTTATAGCTACCATCTTTGTTCAGGCCTTCATCACCTCTTTTTTAGATAATTGCAACAGCTTCCTAAATGTCTTCCTGCATTGTCTGTCCCTGGTCAGTCCATTCTACACCCTGCTGCCAAAGTCATTTTCTTTAAGGGCAGATCTGATCATGTGAGCCCCTTCTCAACCAATCTCTGTGACTCCCTTTTGCATTTAGGATAAAAATATAAGCTTCTCTACTTAACTTTTTGAGTCCTTCACAATCTGACCCTAAGTGATTTGTTTAGCCTAATTAAATCTTGGCCACTTTGCTGTACTCTGCAACCATTCTAGACAAAATGACCCTCTCTTTGTTTCTCATCCATGCTATTCTATCTCCTGTCTTTGTGTCTTTACACTGGCCATCTCTCATACCTAGAATGCATTCTCTCATCACTTCTGCCTCATAGAATCCTCTTCCTTTAAGACACATCTCAAATATTAACTTCTGCATGAAGACTTTCTGTGTGCTTCCCTTTATTTCTAATGCCCTTGCTCCCCAAATAGCATGTATTAAATAATTTTCTATATATTTGTGTTTATTAATGTTATATTTATGCTGTGCATATTGTTATGTATATACTTATTAACTTGTCCATTAAACTGTAAAACTTAGGGATTGTTTCATTCTTTGTACTTTTTGTTGCTAGTGCCTAGCTTAGTTTTTGAAACATACTAGGCACTTAGCAAATATATGATTGATTGAGAGCAGACTAATCCCATGACAACCTCCTTCTTATTGTATTTTGTTCCTTTCTCCCACTGCACCCCACAGTATCCTTGATGGGTCATCTGAAACATAACTTTAACTGTTCTTTTATTTCCCCACCACTAACCCAGGTTTTTTACTTTGCCTCCTGTGATACAATACCAAGGGCCGACTTTCCTTATGAAAAAAGATGAAAAACAGGCTCTTAGCCTATCTTTATTTTTTAAAAATAAATTTATTTTATATGCATTTATAATTTGTTCTTCCCTCTGTTCCCACCATCCCATTGAACAAAAAAGCTGAAAAATTAAACCCTCATGTGCACATACTAAGGCCATTAAAACAAAGTCCCATATTAGCCATGGTTCAAGATACACATCTCTTTGCATGAGGTGAGAAGCGTGTTTGATCTTCAGTCATCTGGATTCATGATTGAACATTCCATAGATCAGAGTTCTAAAATGGGTTCCGTTATTTTTCTTTATAATGTTATTGCATAAAATGTTCTGCTTATTTCATTTTATATCATTTCATGATGGTCTTACTAGTTTCCTCTAAAGCCAAAATATCTAATGGCATAATAATATTCTGTTACATTCATAGAATTTGTTTAGCCATTCTCTTCACCCCCTTTGTTTCTAATTTTTGTCTACTATATAAAGAGCTGCCTTAAACACTTTTTGTATGTGTTGTGGTTATTTAGTCATTTCAATCATGTCTGACTCTTTGTGAACCCGTTTGGGATTTTCTTGGCAAAAGATATTAGAGGTGTTTGCCATTTCCTTCTGCAGTGTGTCTCATTTTACAGAGGAGAAACTGAGGCAAATAGGAGTTGTGACTTGCCCAGGGTTACACAGCTATTAATTGTCTGAGGACAGATTGGAACTCAGATGTTCTGGGCTCCAAGCCTAGTACTCTATCCATTGCACCACCTGGCTGCCCCATTTTTGTACATAGTAGTTCCTTTTCTTCTTTCTTTATTCATTTTGAGGTATTAACGTAATAGTGATATAGCTGGGTCAAAGATTATGCACATTTTCATAATTTTGTTAGGAAGGTATAGTTTCACAAGATTTTCATAATGGTCGGACCTATGCACAGGTTCACCAACAGTGAAGTCTAATGACTCTAACTTGAATTCTTTACACATACTGTTCTCATAGCATCATGATCTGAAGCTGGGAGAGACCTGAATGTCTGTCTCCCACATTTTATCCCCTGAATTACCTAGCCACTTTGCTAGATGAGAGTTTAAATCTTGCTGCTGATACTTATTTGCTGTGTGGTCCTGGTCAAGTCATTTCATCTCCTTTATGCCTGTTTCCTCAACTCTAAAATGGGGATAATAATAGTACATATCTCCCAGGGTTGTTGTGAGGATCAAATGAGTCAGCATTTGTAAACCACTTTGTAAACGTTAAAGGATTATATAAATGCCAGTTATTATTGTCATTGTTGATATTATCATTATTATTAATTATTAGTCCAACCCACTCAGTTTATATGTGATTTTAGAGAGGTTAAGTGCCTTACTCCAGGTCACACAGGTGCTAAGTAGATGTGCCAGCTGTACAATTAATATTTATTTCTTTACTATTCTTTGTTCTCTTTCCTCTCCTTTGTGAGTATATACTCTCTTTGAGCCTTGGTTTTATTACACAGAATGTAATTAGTCTATATTTGTCTTTTTAGAATCTTAATTGGTAACTGTCAAAGTAAGATTAGTACATGTTGTGGTCCTTCCCTCTTAAACAACCTTAACGATTTTTTCATAGATTGCCCAGACTTGGGTTACCAAGTTGACTTTGTCAGTAAACCAGCTATGTTAATTTGACCAACTCCCTTTGGCTCTCTGGGCCTCAGCTTCCTACTGTATAAAGCAAAGTTGTCATACTAAGTTGAAGTCAAAAGTGCTGTCCATTTCTCACACTATCACCTAGTACAATTTCAGAATTATGACAACTATCTAATTTCTTCAAAGCTTTTTAAAAATTTTACCTTGTTTTTTCCCCCATTGGGGATAAAATAAACATCCGTAAAAAGAAACTTTATGGGTTTTTTTACAAGCATATACATATATATATATATAAAAATATATATATGTTTACTTATTTGCAGAAGATATGCATGTACTAATAATTATCATATTTGATATGAGATTCAATAGGGAGCCCCTGGAGTTGATTGAAGAGGGAAATGGCATGTCAAGTTGTGGTATATGATTGTGATGGAATACTACTGTGCTTAAGAAATGCTGAGCTGGTTGATTTAAAAAAAATATGGAAAAACTTGAATTAAATGATGAAAAGTAAAATGAGCAGAACAAAGAGTATATTATATACAGTAACAAAAATATTCTTCAAAGAACAGTTGTGAAGGACTGTTATATTGAGTATCATAAATACTCATATCAACCACAAAGGACATATGAAGGAAGATGCCATCCACTTTCAGAGAAACAATTGATAAATAGAAGTATGCATAGTATGGTTTTATATATATTTGTAAATCAGTGTGGGTGGAAAGAGAGGAAGAGATGGGAAAATTAAATTAAATTTTTGAAAGATATGCTTTCAGAATATCATTTTGGCATCTGGAGGATGAACTGGAGATGGAAGAGACCAATTTGGAGACAATTTTTGCAGTATTCCAGAGGAAAGGTGAGGTGGGTCTGAACTAGGTTAGTGACTGTGTAAATAGAAGGGAACAGGTACATTGAATTGTGGAGGTAGAAACGATCATATTTGGCAATTGCTTGGCTATGTGGGATAAAAGAGATTGAGGCTTGGAGGATGACAGCTCGATTCTGAAGCTGAATGGCTGGGAAGAATGCTAGTGCCCTTATGGTCTCCAGATTAATAGGGAAGTTTAGAAGAAAAGCTGATGGGATGGGCGTGGAGGGAGAGGTAGGTGATGAGATGTGACATGCATATTGTATCTCATTTCTACTTGCTTATTATCCTATTCCTCTCAATATTACCCTCTTTGTCCCACTAGACATGATTGGAGAAGGTGAGATCTCTTACCAGCGTGCTCTGGAGTCCAGAGCACCCTCTGCTGGAGTTCTGCTAAGGAACACTTGCATTCACAAGGAAATCTCAGAGGTTGACTGTCTATTACACTGTAGCACCAAATGTAATTTAAGCAGTTAGATCCTATTGAATTTTTTTTTTATATCTGGTACATTAAATATCTATGTGGCAAAGTGGATATAGCAAGTAATGTGAATTCAGAAATATCTGTGTTCAAATTTTCTCTTGGATACTTACTAGCTGCATGAACCTGGGCAAGTCATTTAACCTTTATGTACACCTGTTTCCTCATCTGTAAAATGGTGATAATAATAGCATCTACTGTCTCCGTTCGTGGTGAGGATAAAATGAGTTAAAAGACATAAGGTACTTTGCAAAATAAATGCTGTATATTATAATTATTAATATTATAGACAATTAATTTTTATGAAGGAAGTTAGAAGTATTAATTGCTTCCTATACACCTTGTTTTGAAAGAAAATTATTTTCAGAATTTCATGTTAGCATTAGATAGCTTTTTTTCTTTCTTACATTATACCCTGAAATCCTTATTTAGCCATTTGCCTACACCTTTAAAAGGGAAGTAGAAGATTTTCTTAGCTTTTCTGAAGGAGAGGTCATGGCATCTAAAATGAAATGGGATATTGGCAGTTCTGTATATTTTCAGTAACCAGAAATATGAAGTTATGCCACAGTTACCAGATTTATAGTTTCTGAGGTTTGCAGTCATGGTTTTTTAGATATCTAAAATTCTGCTGCAAAATTGTAAGAGAATAGCCAGTGTTACTGACTAAATCTCAGTCTCTTCCCAATTTCATAAATGGAAATATGATGATTTTTTATAATGAGGAATTGGCCTAGAAATTGACTAACAGTACTTAGCCATAATCCTTATATGTAGTAGATGTTCAACAAATATTTGTTGAATGCACATGTACACACACACACACACACACACAATCGTAGCATCATCCAATAGGCATGTAAAAAAAAGTGAGTTCTAAGAACCTTATATGTTTGTTTTTTATTGTTGTTGTCTAAATATCCTTGATATAAGGAGCCAAAGAAAGTCCAGTATATTCATGAGAAAGCCTTTAAAATTGTTGGTATTATGTTAAATTATTTATGCTGTAGAGAAATTATTTTCTTGCTATAGTTTTCTTTTCCCAATTTGAAAAAGAGTTCCATGAATACCTGAGAGTCATTTCTATACATTAATACCAGCTGTTAATGGTTTTTCAATAAAAGAACCAAGACGTCTTAATATTTAAAAATCTGTTTTACAATTTTGACAAACAACAGCACACACTTTGCGTTTGATAACAAATAACTTGCAGATTGTAATATTTCTGTTGAGGAAATGAAAAAGAAGTGCAATCAGAAAAGAATTGAAATGATATAAATTAGCCTTATTGTTCTGCAGATTGCTAGAGTTAGGTAAGAATTATAGATAAGAATAGTTTCCACTCACTTAAGGAGTAGAACAGACATATGTGTATGCCTGAGAAAACCAAGCCTTTGTTAGTGTCCTGTCTGAAATGGCTATTAAGATAATTACGGTAATTTATAGATTTTTTTTTTTTTTTTCCCCCCCTCCTATTGCAAAATGGGTTCCATTTTCTCATCTTTTGTCTTGGGTCCCCGATGTGTGTATGTGTGTGCGTACGTGCATGTGCGCATGCGCACATGTGTGTTTGGTAGCAGTTATCTAATCTGAATTATCTGTACCCATCATGATTAGGTGTGGCACATTCAGAAGGGGAGTGGGTTGCACAGAGATGGTTTTGCCAGCTTTTCTGTCAGGAAACTAGCCCTTAGAGAATAAGAAGAGAATTGTGCTGTACAATGCTATAGCTTAGTGGTTAATTATAGTTTGTCATGGAACCATTTAAAATTGCTGTGTTTGATTTAAAGAGACGCTGTTTCTGAATATTCTTAAAATACCCCTTTTTTAGAATTACGGTTCTTGCAATTATTCTTTGTTATATTTTTACTGTCATTTTAACTCACATATAAGAATAACAATAGAGTGAGTTCATGATCCATTAGGTGGTTTCTTTAAAAACTAATTGGTGGCATAACATAAGATATGGGTTTTTTTTGTAAGATTTTTAACATCATGATGCAAGAAGCCCATACAGTAGATTTTTAACTGAGTTGAAAATTAAACCCTGATTCTTTAAGTTCTCTTATAACAATTGTTGAATATTCTCACATAAGATAGAAGCATTTGTAAAACATGGCTATTTTAACTGTTTATAGAACATGGAGACAGATGGAAGGAAGATTATGATTAATAAATCACTAACATTATGAACCTTATTAGCGGTAATAACTTGTTACTTTTTACTCATACACTAACTTTTAGAGATGCCAGAGAATGACAAGTAATCTTTATATTTTATTGCTACAAGTGATGAAGTCATAACATTTTTGAGTTAGCTTCTTAAAAAAGATCAGTACGGAAAGAGTTAATGCTGTTCTTACTTCCCTCCCCCCCAATCTGTAGATCAAGCATTGTAACCACAGTAACCAACTTAACTGTTTTTCTGCTTAGTCTTCCCAGAAAAGCAAGATCACTGATGGTTAAGAAACTGTAATTCATAGGCAAGGGCAACTTCATTTTGATCCTGATGGGTTAAGAGGTATAATTAATGACATATAGTTTTTAAGATCAGTATTATTGTTAAGATGAATGTCACATTTTATGATGCTGTGAGGTTTGATTATTCAGAAGTCTTTCAAATTCAACAAGGAGTAAATAGAATACAGTTTATACTTCAAATTTTTGCATGGAAACAGTATGACAAACACATATGCTATTAAAGATTCAGAAGAAGAGATGGAACTCACAAGTAAATAATATAAAAATTAAGCAGAATTTAAAGAAACTTCAATTTTCCTATCAAATTAAATTAGTTCTGAAATTTTGTAGAAAGTGTGAATGGTAAGTTTATGACTCTTCCCACCACTATATAACAAATGGAAAATGGTCTCATTTTGTTATGATTTACATAAAGACAGCACCATAATACCTGTGTTATACCTGTCTCAAAGGGATGCTTTGAAAATAAATGAGATTAGCTAGATGGAAGCCATTGACATTTCTTGGAAAAAATAGTGTCATATAAATTCAAGGATTTTAAAATCAACCACCTGTCTTTACTTACCTATCTGTCCCTACACATTCACTCCTTTACAGAAAGATGGGACTTTATTGCTTTGATTTCTTTCCCATTTTATATGACTAATGGAAAACCACATATTATTGGTGAAATAGCATGGTAAAATTAGTTAGGTAGATATATTCATGACACAGATATAGTCCTGTCTTTACCAGATGAATTGGTTTTCATGAGTCAGGGTGCTGGGTAAACCTCAAGAAAAGGGTTATTTAGCCCTAGTTATAACTAATTAGGGAAATATGGGGCAGAAAAAATAGGTTGATTGTTACCATAGAGTAGAGTGTAAACTCCTTGGAGGCAAGGATCATCATACTTTTCTCTTTGTATCCCTGGGACCAAAAAAACCAAAAACAAAAGAGCCCAGGGCTTAGCATAATGCCTTGTATATAGAAGGAACTTTATAATTAGTTGTCAAATTTAATTTCTTTCCAATGACTTTGTTGTATTCCCATATACCTTTTTTTCAAGGGAAAGCTATTGCCAAGAACTGTCATAGTAGAACTATCTACCTTCCATATTCCATTGAAGTTTAGTTCATTTTGATAAGAGAAGAAATTGTCAGAACCTTCCAACAAGAAAGAATAAAAAGGGAAATCTTTTGAGTTGCTAAAATAATTTGTGGCCACTAAAATAATAGTTAATTGAGAAATACTTTATTAAATATTCTCTAGGGACCTGAGAAAATCAATGCATCACTCTTACTGTCAACCACATTTATGAGATTTTAAACTTGTAAATTATCTTAGAGAGTCCCCACCCTGTCTTTATTTGTATGAGTCAACTGTGACCCAGATAGGTAGAGTAATTTGCCCAAAGTCACACAGCTGGTTGGTGTCAGAGCTTGGAATGAAGGCCCAAGCATTATGACTCCTAACCTAATTCTATTTCAACAAATATTTATTTATCATCTGCAGTTTCAAGGATAGCATCCAGTAATTTTTCCAATAGGATTACATGTAGGATTTGGCTTTCTGAATTAAAAGACTTTGACATATCCTCCTTCTAATTCTGAAAGATATTATAGATTTGGGATTTTTAACTTGGGATCTATGAATTAAAATTTATTTTGATATTTGTTATTTCATAATCAGTTTTCTTTGTAATCCTATGCATTTTATTTTTTGTCTTTCAAAATCCTTATCCTGAGTAGGAGTCCTTAGGATTCACCAGACTGTCATCATGGTTCATGACATGGAAAAAAAGGTTAAGAACCCCAGATGTGGAGCATTTTGCTGGATGGTCTAGGATTTAGTGTTTAAAATAAGTTGGGGGTGTGTGTGTGAGTTACATGAGCATTGTTTCATAAGCCTTTCTGACTTCCTTCCCAGTTTTTAATCTTTTTCAGAAGACAGGATTTTTATGCAACCTTTGAGTAGAAAGATATCTCTCCCTCTCTTCCTTCCTTCCTTCCTATGTCCCTTCTTTCGTTCCTTGCTTCCTTCCTTCCTTCCTTTTTTTGGCAGTGGAAATTTTTATGTTTAAAAGAGGGACAGTAGTTTCAGACAAATCTACTTTATAGCCAAATCAAGTGGTCTAGATGGTCTCCTGCTTTAGCTTTCTGTTGTCATGGCTGTCTCTATGATCAGTGCACAACTTTGATTGACTTAGGATCTCTTGAGAAATTAGACTGAGATATTGAAATAATACTCTTCAGGAAGTAATTACAGTTGTTGATATGTTTTCTGGCTTTGGGACTAATGTGAGTGAGCTACAAGGATGGTTGAAAGCCTTGAGAGTTTAGCAGAGAGGTTTAATAGGATGACAAGCATTAATTGAGGAAAATCTTTAATATGAAGATGATTTATTGAACATAAACTTTGGATGAACTTGATGGTCTAACAGATGAAATTAAGGGGCACTTTGCTCTTTGGATCACCTGTATGAATGCAGAATAGAATATTAGTCGTGGAAAATCCTCAGCAGTTTATAGTGGGTGAGGATACCAATTGTGGTAACATATTGTGTTGTTAAATGGACAGTAACTGCTACTCAAACCATAATTATATGGATGATTTAATTCCTTGTATTTGTAACCCTAGTGCCTAGCACAGTGCCTGTCACTTACTAGTTGCTTAATAAATGCTTCTTAATTTGTTGATTGATACTATTATTAGATATTATCTTTGACTTAGACAGTGGACATTGGACTCCTTGGTATTTGTATCCTTTAAATTAATAATGAATAATAAAATATTTATTAAAAGCTGACTATATGCTAGACATTATACTAGACCAGTAGTGCAAATACACATTTCTCTCCTTTCTTCCCTAATGAGTCCTTCACGATCCCTCTGTTTGCCTTCCTGTTCTCTTGTCAGTGTAGAGATGAGTGCTTGGATCTTCTGCTCATGCAGGAATCTTGGGATGGAACTTCCTTACTTTATGTTCTTAACATCCTTTGGTCAGCTTGTTTGATCTACCTCATGCCTCGATTGGTGATTGGCAGACAATTTTACTTCAGATATATACAGCATGTCTTGATAGTGATTTATTAACCCAAAACACTTAATAATATAAAATTTATATAATGCTGTTAAGCACTTTGCATTTTCTGAACCACATTCCATCCATGTTATTTCCCTTTCAAAATTGATGATGGAGATATCCCCTCATCTCCAGACTTTGTGGATTAGTCCCTGGACAGTGTTCATTGTATACTACTTAGTCTAATTGAATTTCATTTCTTATTTTACCAGCCTAGATACTTTGCAGCCATTGTAGCTTTTCTTTGGGCTTTGAAACAGCATTTGTGAACAGCATACTTTATAAAGAAGATGGGTATGAGGTATTCTCAATTGATCTCCACTTTTCCATTTGAGGCCTCTGTAATAACTACAAATATGTTGTTAATGAATTTATTTTATCTGTGTCTGAAACTCCATAGTATTGCCCACAGTTATCTATGAATTGGATTATGGGTCCACAGTGAAGAGTGAGGAACAAAAGCTTATTTTGACTCAATATGCCATGGAGTAAATGAACAACAGGCACAGTCTGGATGTGTGTCTGTGTGGCATGTGAAGAGGCCTGAAAGGACTCAGTGAGGATAGATGTACTGAAGTTAGTTCATTGATTCAATTGAATTGGTTGAGCCTTATAAATATGATAGGATCATGGAACTTAGATCTGGAATGGACCTTCAAGATCAAGTATAACTCTTTCCTTTTCTATACTTGTAAATTAAGGCCTGAAAAAGTTAAATGAGTTTCCTTGGTTCACACAGTCGCTAAGTGGAGAGTAAACAAATACAAAAATGATACCAAGTGCATTGGTTTACTAGTTTGGTTTTTTTTTTTGGGGGGGGGGCAGGGCGGGGACCATAACTGTCATTTCCTCTGTGCCAGGTTACTCCCTGTGTGGTGTCAGAATCAAATCACCAAGAGATAAATACTCTATGCCTGTGAGTTTCAGAGATGTGGAGCTATCTACTCTTCCTAGCTCTGCAAGGAAAGAACAATGTCAGTTTATTTTCCTACTACTTCTCTTAAGATTTAGCTCCAGTCATAAGAACTAAATGTGCCCCACAAGGTAACATAATTTCTTAACAAACCCTGAGTGTTGAATAGATTGTGGCGTTTGTAATGTGAACAGAATAAACTTTGAGAGGGTACCTAAGAAATCTAACTGTCAGCAGAGAATTCATGGAAAGTAACTGGCACACATGTCTTTGGCACAGGGCTGGAGGAGTCCCTGTTTTTCTGCCCCTTACAGCTATAGGGTGAGTGATATATATCCCTGGTTCTCTAGAGAGGCAGCATGACAGGAGATGGAAGTCTCTCCTTGGAGACAGGAAGACTTGATTAAGTCTGGCTTCTGACATATTCTAAGTCTGTTAACAATTGGACAGTCATTTAAACTCTTAGTGCCCCTGGGCAGCTCTCTAAGACTAAATTATTGATGAGATAAAGATCTGCAGTGATGCAGGGAATTTCCACACAGGGAGTAACCTGACACCATTGAAAGGAAAGGACCAGACCCTCCCCCCCAACAAACAAACAAGCAAACAAATGCAAAATGAAAGTGTTAGATACAATTTTTCACATGAATCTTGTTACAATTAGTGATTGTGTTCTAGAGTCGTATTAGTATTAGTGTACATCATGGGTTAAATAGGGTTTTGTAGACTGGCCTTTGAGTCTAATAATCATTTTTAACTTTGTTTCTTTGGGGGAAATAATTCCTTGATTGAAACAGCCTACTTGTAAATGAACTTTTAGGAGAAAAGCAGCTAATTTGTAAATTGGAGACTTCCTGTAAAAATGTGTAGAAATTACGCATAAGTGTGAGAATTCTTACTCCTATTTTTTCCCTAGACTTAGATTTTAAATTTCAAAACTGAATAGAAATAAATCTGGTGTGTTCATAAAAGTAATTCCAAAATTTCTATTTCTTTTTGTAAAACTTTAAAAACATATGTTAAATGGTGGCTCCCCTAATTTGTTTTTTCCCAGTCTACTTATTTTAATATCATAGAATCATAGCTTGAGGACTGGGAATTCAAAAGCCATAAATATACCATTGTGAATTGTGGTCACATGTGAAAGTATTAGAAGTGCGATTTCAACCCAGGTCCTCTGAATACAGAAACAACATCTCTTGTTGATATTTTCAATGTACTCTGTGTGTGTGTGTGTGTGTGTGTGTGTGTGTGTGTGTGCATGTAATTTATCCATTAAATATAGCTTGGAACTCCCTTCATGCCTTCTTGTCCTAGGCAACCCTTTTCTGACTAAACCCTACTGTTGTGCTTTTTTGTAGTACACAGGGGAGACTAAATCTAGGAGACAAGACCGGAATGATGCTATAAAATTAGTCTTTAAAGTTGCAGGGTTATTTTAGTGACTTAAAAAAAAAATCAAATAAGCATTTTTGTCTAATTTTATAAATGATTCCCTTGTTTTCTCCAAGACTGTCTCCTCAGAGTATAACCTCTGAAAAAAGGTATTGACTTTGTGACTGTGTCAACCACCCAGGGACCTATCCAGTTCATCATTCAGTAATGAATTTTTCAGCTGCCTCAACTGATGAAACAAAAATATCTAATGATCTTCAAATCCATGTGAGCATCTTCCAACTTCCTCAGTGACAGTAATAGAGAAGCAGGAAAAAAAAAGCAGAAAAAGACAAAGAGTACAGAATTTCACATAGTTTCAAGTCTGAAACCCTGTTTCACTGTTGTGTAAAATTGAGTTGAAAAATATTTTGCTAATGTTAAACTCTGTTTGAATAGTTTAATTTAAAAATACATATAAATACCAAATATTTCATCCATGTCAATAATATAAGCAAGATTAGAACAGTGGAACATTAAAAAAAATATGATCAACTGCTTTCAATTACCTTCAACTTTAGGGGTAACTATTGCTATATAAATAATTAATTGCTATGAATTGGTCTTATCTCTTTATTAAGGAGGCAGTTGATATGGAATATGAGAAGTAGTAATGCCTAGAACACTTGCTTTTAAGGCAGGGAGACCTAGATTCCCACCTAGGACACCTACCAGTTGTGTGACCTTAGGCAAATCAGAATTGGAATTAGGCTTATTCCAGAGGAGTCAAACACATAGCCATATGCCCACAAACTTTCCTAAAATAGCCCCAGTCAGATTAAAATGTAAGTGGGAAATAGTTAACAAAATATATGCAAATGCAGTAAAACATACACAATGTTCATATGTGATTTTCTGAATCAACATGCACCTGTAGGGAACCTTTATGCATCCATTTCTTTTTTTAATTAATGAGATTTTAAAAATTATTATTTCTTCATTTTCTTGTTTGGTCATGTTAACCAATCTGATAGATGTGATGTGGTACCTCAGAGTTGTTTTGATTTGCATTTCTCTAATCAGTAGTGATTTAGAGCATTTTTTCATATGAATATAGATAGCTTTAATTTCTTCCTCTGAAAACTACTTGTTCATATCCTCAGACCATTTATCAATTGGGAAATGACTGGTATTCTTGTAAATTTGGCTTAGTTCTCTATATATTTTAGAAATGAGAAATTTGTCAGAAACACTAGTTATAAAATTTTTTTATTTTTGTTTTTTCTTAAATTTTATTTTAGTTTGCATCATTCATTTCCACAAGATTTTGAGTTACA
>CM053591.1:137069146-137110040 GCA_028646515.1 Pseudochirops corinnae
CGGCTGCCATAGCTCTCAGGAAGGTGCTGGGACCTTTCCTAATTACTTCCGGCTGAGTGGATAGTGAAGACTCCAAGACCGAAGCCCTAGACGGTGATCCGGATCCAGGCCACTCAACGCGAGAGCACTGACCTCGGAACAATCGTTTAGTCCCCCTGCTGTCTGCAGCCCGCGGGCAGGAAGCTGCTATGTGGAGGCAGGTACAAAACCTCTGCCTTTCCCTTTTCCACTCTGGAAGCCTTTTGGCCGGACTACTCCTCCCTCCCAAATTCGCAAGTCCCACTGAGCTGCTCGCAGCTGGTGCTAATCTGCTCACCTGAGAGACTCCTCTGATCCTCTCGTCCAGGCGCCCCTGGGGCACAGCCACGGCTTCAGGCCAGGCTGGTTTCGGTTTGCAGTGCTGATATGGTTCCTCGTAGCCGAGCTGAGTTTAGTGGGAAGTATCTTTGTGTGCGTTTTGGAGTTCTAGGATTGGTTTAGAGTTCTAGTTTATGGGTATTTTGGGGTGGCTATGTGAGAGCTGCGATATGTTGCTGTTGCTACGCTGTCATCTTGCCTCTGCCCCCCCCATAAAATTTTTTCCCCCAGCTTTCTGCTTTCCTCCTAATCTTGGTTGCATTGGCCTTTTTGTACAAAAACTTTTCAATTTAATATAATAAAAATTATCCATTTTGCATTTTGTAATGTTCTCTATCTCATGTTTGGTCATAAATTCCTCCATTCTCCATAAATATGACAGATAAACTATTCCTTGCTCTCCTAATTTGTTTATATTATCAGTCTTTGTATCTAAATCCTATACCCATTTGGACTTTATTTTGGTATACAGTGTCAGACGTTTGTCTATGTCCAGTTTCTGCCATACTGTTTTCCAGTTTTCCTAGCAGTTTTTGTCAAATAGTGAGTTCTTATCATAGAAGCTGTAGTCTTTGGGTTTATCAAACAATGGATTACTGTAATCATTGACTACTTTGTCTTGTGTACCCAACCTATTCCACTGATCCACCCCTCTATTTCTTAGCCAGAATCAAATAGTTTTGATGATTGTTGCTTCCTAATACAATTTAAGATCTGATATGGTTAGACCACCTTCCCTAGCATTTCTTTTCATTAATACCTTTGATATTCTCGACCTTTTGGTCTTCCAGATGAATTTTGATATTATTTTTTCTAGCTGTATAAAATGACTTTTTGGTGGTTTGATTGATATGGCACTGAATAAATAAATTAATTTAGGTTCCTCCAGTTCTTTTTAAATTTGACACCACTGCTCTAGATAACTATTTGAGAGTAAGAGTTTTAGATAATCTGCCAATCTGCAATGGTAAAAAGAATTTCTGTACCTGAGACCTCCTTATCCTAATGAAATCATATGTCTAGTCCCTATCCCCTTAAAAAAATGACCTCTGAATTTTCAGAGATCTAGTTCTAGATGTTTGAGGTTTATTCTCCAATGATTATCCACAACAATGACCAGCTTAGGAATGCTAATAACAGGTGTATTAATTAGTATTTAAGTTAGCACATTGGCTTCTCATCTGTCATCTACATTTTACAGCATATCTCTCAGCTGATCTATAGAACATATGGAGCATGTCTTTGCCTACTTCATTCCACGGATTTGAGCATGGTGATAATGAGGACACAGGGTTATGGATTTAATTAACGCATAGGTCATGTAGCTCCACTTCTACACCAGACCTTGGATTGAAAACCTTGGTCTACATTTACAAATGTGTACACTTCAGAGATATGCAAATGACAGAATGTTAACAAATTTAAATACATACGTGTATTCTATATAAGTTTGTGGTTTTATATGTATAAATATGAATGTGTGCATATAGTATGTATATATATGTATGTATAAGTACACACATATGTATACACATGTGGGTATATGAAATGGTATACTATGAACTGAGTGGAAAAAAAATTATTTAAATCTAATAATTTAAGTAGCACATCTAGCAACAAGAAAATCACAAAACTGTGGCCTTCATTTTTGCTTTTTCTTTGAAAATAGAGGTATGTTTATGTGGTGGCTTTGCATATGTTTTTATTTTTTGAAGAAGGCTAGTGTAGGAGGTTCTGTCCATCCCATTTCCTAGCTCTGTAAGCAGATTGCTTAACCTTTCTGGATTTCTGTTTCCTCAGGTGTAAAATGGGGATACCCCATGTAACTGGGTGG
This sequence comes from Pseudochirops corinnae, assembly GCA_028646515.1. Classification (NCBI taxonomy): domain Eukaryota; kingdom Metazoa; phylum Chordata; class Mammalia; order Diprotodontia; family Pseudocheiridae; genus Pseudochirops; species Pseudochirops corinnae. The sequence goes on from CM053591.1 coordinate 137,071,338, forward strand.
AAATGGCCATGGAGAATTTACAAGAAAACATGGGAGACACAGGGAAGCATCATATAGATTGAAAAGATGTAGAAAGCTTGTTATCTACTTCTCTGGTTGGGGTATTCACACTAATGAAATCACGTATACTACATAAAAGAGTTATAGTATTTATTAAAGCTATTTGCTCATGAAATTGCTTGAGAAGATGGATAGTATGTATATCATATAATGTTGAGGGGGGGGGAGTTATATGGGATTATCTATGTAGGTCAGGATTGAAATAATTGGGTTGAATTCTTTGGGGGGTATGGTTGCCCTGTGGTCAGATGATGGCCTTTGGCAAGCAGAGAATTTGTATTTTCTTAAGCTTTGGGACCCCTAAGGAGACATTTATACTATAGTGAATTTGAAAACCTGCATTTTAAAATTTAACTCTATTTGTGTTCTGTGCCTGTCTGGGTGGTGTTTGCTATATTCTGAAATTCTATGCTTTTACCTCCTGCTAAGAATTTGAGGTCTTAGCGTAATTAATCATTAAATGTTGTCAGTCTATCATGATGTGGTTAATTATCAGAGTGTATGTGTTTCAGAGAGTCATGACCCTTTCCTGAGTAACTATAGAAACCTTAGCAGTACTAGTTATTAGCTAAAATTATGGAATTTAGTTTTTAAAGCATTTCAGCCTATATTTGCTGGCTAATAATAATATTACTGTCTTTAAAAAGGAATAGATAAGCTTTTATAAAATTAAGTTTAAAAATATTTCTCACAAGAAGTGATTATTTGTGTTTTTTTTAAAAAATTAGAAATTAAAAAGCTTTTCTTGCCTTTTTTTTAAAGTAAGTTCCCAGGTACTTACACAAAATGTACTTATAATATAGCATATGACTAGACCCATCCAAACAGTCTAGGGGTGATTCTTGAAAAATACCAGCATGAAAGATGATTTTCAGTATTCACAAACATGCATGGTAGCTGCAAGGTTGCAGATGAGTAGTTGAATTCTGCAACTTCCTTGCATCTCTACAATTTCTAGACAAAAGAGATGAGAGTGACAGCAGGGTCACTTTTCAAATCTTGAAGCTAGAGATATCCAAAGAGAAGAGAAAGATGTGAAGCTGACTTTCCTTCTTCTCTTCTGTGGCACCCTTTCTGAAACAAAGAGTAGGGAGATACCTAACTCTTGATTTCACTTTCCAGAGTGAAGCTCAATGTTCTAAATCTGCATCAGGCCACATCATTAATCTGAGAAGTACATATTTTCTGTGTTGGTTGGGTGATCACTATTCCGTATGAAAGGAAGGAAATACCTTCATTCGGAGAAGGAAGTGCTTGCAGCTGTCATTGGTACGATTGGTTTTTAGTCCTGTACATACAATGATTTTCACATAATACGTAGAATCTGATTTCTTTTAATTTAGGAAACAACATTTCTTTATTATTAAGGTTTTTATGTATAACAGAGAAAAATAACATCAATCTCTATATAAAATAGTAACTGTGTTATTAAGGATGGCTCATGACTCCTTTTTCTGGAGGGGGTAAGGTAAGGCGTTTGGGGTTAAGTGACTTGCCAAAAGGCACACAGTTAGTTAAGTGTCAAGTGTTTCAGGTTGGATTTGAACTCAGATCCTCATGATTTCAGGGCTTTTACTCTATTCACTGTGCCACCTAGCTGCCCCTGGCTCATGACTTTTAATGACTGTTGCAAGTAGAGCACCAGTTTCATGACCATAGGACACCTAAGTTTAGGACACAGGACCTATGTTAATTTTTTAAAAGTCATTGATTATTCACATGTATGATACTGTAAATTTATAGACTTTAAAATTTCATTTATTTTAGTGACTTTAAAAATACTGGGGGTTTTTTGTTTGTTTTATGCTATAGATTATCTCCTTAATTGTATCAAAAAATAAAGTTGGAGCAAAATTGCTCCTCAAATTATCAGCCAAATGAAGAGAGATTTTTCCAACTAGATACAGTTGGCAATACACAAAAGTCTAGATTTTGCTTGCTTTAATGTGGTTGTTTTTGCAGTAAAAACTAAGGTTCAATTTAAGTTTTTCACCAAAGTGACTTGCTATGATGTATGGCAATATAACACACAGTAAAGGTATTATTTTGAAAAAAAAACTAATGAAAGTAGAGTTGAATTGATTTGTTTTAGTGGATAGAAATATCAGATGTCAATTATTTCCTGTTGATAACTATCATATATTGACTTTTTTATCATAATTCCACTTTGCCAGTAAGAAAACATTTTGATTGTGACTTTTTGCATTAATTTACACTATTCAATTTTATGACTCCCCAAAGATTTTCTCAGCTCCAGTTCTAAATATGGATTCTTAAATGGCCATCCAAAGTTATATAAGTTTTCAGATGAATCAAGATTTTGAAAGTGGTGTATAAAAACTAGTGGCAATTACATCCAACTCTAATTTAAAATCACTGTTTAAATCAACTGAAGTCACAAATTTTGCAAGCACAGAGCTTGTGTTAGACTCTGATGGGAGAGTGTAATACCACTGGTTTTGTGATGCCAGAATGTTGATCAGTCTAATTATCTAACAATCTTCTGGTTCTTTGGCATGCTACAGCTGTGACTTTCTCTTTGTCTCTAAAAACAACTATCTTCAACACTGCATATGCATGAGAGAATGTTTTATCATATTAGTAAATCACTTATGAGTTTCATTCCTTGTTAAAATGATACTGTTTGCTAAATATATATTAAGACACTCCAGGTTGTTTATCTGCTTGAATAAACCACACAGTTATGCTTTTGTAAAGCATCTTAAGCCAGCTCTATAAATCAGCAATGTAATACAGTTGAACTATTTTCTAATAATTTTGTAAAAGGGTACTTTCTCAACAAATCTACTTCCAATTAGGTAATACATTATTTATTCCTTTTAATAATTCTTTCCCCCCTCCTTAGTCAGGTATCAAAAACTATAGTCTGAGATTTTACTTACATTTTTGCTAATGTTATTTTTTATTTATTATACCTTGTGTTCAGTCATTTCAATTGTGTCTGAGTCTTTGTAACCCTATTTGGGCTTTTCTTGGCAAAGATACTGCCTTGATTTGCCATTTCCTTCCAGCTCATTTGACAGATGAGGAACTGAGGCAAATAGGGTAAAGTGACTTGCACAGGGTTACAAAGTTAAGTATCTGAGGCCAGATTTGGACTTAGGAAGATGAGTCTTCCTGACTAAGCCTGGCACTCTATCTGCTTTACCACCCAGCTGCCCTTGTAATACCTTAAATTTTTACAATTTGTGTTTTGATGTGCTTGCTTTTCGTTGAGGTTTTCCCAGTGTTCATTAGGTCCTTTATTAGAATTAGAAGGAAGGAAGGAAAGACATTTAGGGAGGGTTTTTTTTTTTTTAAATATTGGGAACCCTAGAATAGAGAAAATTTACTTGCCTGAGTTCCATCTGTTGGAATTTTCCAATGGTTGAGTTTGCTAAACAGTCACTACAGTTTTTTGTTTTGTGGACCAATGGGCTTTTTCTAGGATCATAGAGCTTTACATATAATAAAGGAAATCAAAGAATGTGGCTATTTGAGGTATGCCGTAGATTCTGTCAATGGATACTGCAAATGAAGACTAATGATGAACAGAGACATAATTAACAAATTTGGCACCCAGAATAAATAATTTAGTTGTTGCTGATGATGATGGTAGTGGATGGGAATGAGTAGGGACTCTGCAGCATTGGTTCCATGTATGGAGACTTGGCAGGTACCATGAAAACTTGGCTAGGAAGTCCCAACATGGTGCCAGGAATTGGCATGGTTTTAGACAAAGTTTACCTGGGGTGCAGTTGCAGCAGGGGAGTAAGCATGCCATCTGTTAGCTTCCTATTTTAGTTAATTCCCTTTGCTAACCAGGTGCTAAACTAATTTTTTTTCCCTTATATTGTATAAGGAATGCAAGTACTCTCAGAGTCCTCTCAGTTTTGGTGCTTCAACCTAGTTTCAGTTCTGTTCATTGGAAATTTTATTCTTGACATTAAGCATCACACAATATAATCTACCTTGTCTTTCAAAGTTCTCATAACTTTGTAGACACATGTGGGAGGAGGAAGTGCATTTAAGGCAGGAGTGAAACTTAGGAGTCTTGTTTTTTTTTTTTTTCCCCCGCAAATTGCTGCTCTGTTTCTCAGAGAATTTTCATCATTTTGTATACCAGTATGTAACATTTAAATTCATATTAAACAGGAAGATGTTTTGCTTTGTATCTAACTTTTCACGTTGGGCTGTTATAGCAGTCGAGGGATACAGGGTGATTTAAGCCCATTCTTACTCAGAATTATTGAAAGAATCATGTTGGTTTTGTTGCTAAAGATAGGGAGAGAATCTAGGTATAATATACTTCAGCATATTATATGGATTAAATCAAAGTTTTTTTGTTTTCTTTTTTATATCTCTGTCCCATCTGACAAAACAGAAACAGATATGCAAAGATAGAAGGCAGCTTGCTTTTTTTTTTTTTTTTTTTTACAGCTATCTTTACTTGAATGTCTAGGTTTCTGGAGATATGTAAAGTTATTTTGGGGGTTGCAGATCTGCAGAGATTCTGTTCAGCTGACAAAATTCTAGTGTGAATTAGAAGGGTATAGAGTTCTTTTTCTTGTGAATTTTAATTTACATCAAATATTAGAAAAAACCGCTTTATTTTTTACTTTTTAGGGATAATATGGTATGAATTTGTAAAGTCTTGTCGTTTTGACATCCATAGCTTTATTTAGTGTTTTGAGGTCCTAGAGATTAGATAAGTCGCTAATGTTTCAAGGCAAAAAACCCCCCAAAACTATCCTTCATTTCATCTTTAGGACTGCCTAATCTTTTTTGTAAATGGCTTGTTGTACAGGCTGTAATCCTACTGAACCCATGGCAGTAACGATGGCATTTACTTAAGAGAAGAGATTTTTTGTTAACAAATTTTGCTTTATTCTCCTCTGTGTGCAGACATACTTGCTGTTCTACAGGGTACTCCACTCCCTTCTTATCTTCCTCTCTCTTCTTTTCCCCCTTATCACTACAAATCCATAGTTTGCAGCCTTGAATGAGAGGGACAACCTACTAACTATATTCATTGTCCTATTGCTTCCGCCTATCAGTCATTATCATCCTCACTACTGTCACCATCATCACTCTCATTACACACACCGTCCTCCTCATCACCATCAACATAACTACCACCACCACCTTCACCATCAACACATCATCATCGTCATCATCATCATCACCACTGCTACCACCACCACCACCATCACCACTACTGCTACTCCTATTATCACCAACATCGTTACTATGCCTGTCAACAAGTACTTCAAACCCTTTCCTTACCATTCCTGACTTCCATTAATTATAGGATCACAGTTTTCAAGCTTGCAGTATCCTGTAAAGGTGATCTAATTTACTCATATAATTTTTGCAGAAGAGAAAACCAAAGCTGACAGAGGAAGGAGCTGAGTCAGCATTTTAGCCAATATTTAAAAGTATCACTTTTCCACTGTGTTGTCAAGGCCTCTTTGTGCCCCTGCCAGTGCACCCTCTATTCTCAAGTTGTAGGGTTTACCACCAGTGGCTTGGAACTAGAGGAGTCCAATTCTTCTTGACAAGAGATTGTTGCCAGGCTGTTAGAGATGGAAGTTGTGATACAGGAGATTCACTTGAATTAAATAAATTCTTACTGAATATCTATGCGTAAACACTGTTCTATGTGCCTGTGCTAGTGCAACAGGGTATGCAGAAATGAGATGTACATGAATATGCTTATTGTGAAGTTAGAATATGGTATCATGACAGATCAAAGAGGTAAAGTCCTTCTCAGAGGGCTTTTTGAGAAGAGGGCATTTCAACTGATTCTTGAAAGATGGATAATGTTCTGATTGGCAGATGTTTGGGGAAGGAATTCCTGGCTTTTAAAATAATATGAGAAAAATCATGGAGATAGGATTGAATTTATCACTTACTTTTTAAATCCTCAAGTTCAGAATTCTGTCAGGTGAATTTCTCTTAAGCAAAGAACACCTGTATCATTTTGTTTCCTTCCATTGCCTGAATTTTTTAAGTCATCTTTCAAGAGTCACCAGAGCTCGTGTTGACCTATGTGTTATTTGAACACCATGTGGTGTTCTGAATTTGCTGTCCTCTCTCCCTTTGGATGATGATAAGCTAAACATTTGAAAACTTATAGCTTTTCACAGGGATAAAGGAGGGTCATTGGAATTTAGTGTACTTAATAAGTTTTTATCCAATTTATTTTTCCTTGTTAGTATTGCTTTTGGCTTCATGGGCCTTTCTGAAGAGCACTGTTTTTCCCCCTTTAAATTGTCTGTATTGATTTTCTTTACAGAGAGAAGTAACAAAACGCAATGTCTAAAACAAGAGTTATTTCAGTGATGCTACATGACAGTGCAGCCAATGCAGTAAAAAAAACCAACAATATTCATCATAATAAAGATACTCTAAGCATCAAATATTGGTAAAATTGCAAGCAATTTGCTCCTATTCACAACATAATAAGGAAGAAAATATCAATAAAGCTAAGAAACATGTAGCAGCAGTATTGCCCTCTAAAAGAATTTTGATTTAGAACTGTTTATGTAGTGATAAGAAGTGTCAGTATTGTGGTTTCTAAAAAGTCCATTTGGACTGAAACTTCTGTTACAGAATATCCTATTACAAGATTTCATCAAAGATGTTGCAAGGCATTGAGAATTTTGTATAACAATCTAAATTTTCCCCTTTCACCCCTCCCAGCAGCCATTGATTGTACTTGTATACTAAATTGATTAGAGACTGACATTACTTACTAGACTTGAGGAAGATTGATGGAGGAAAAATGAACAGAAACTTACTAGTTTAACATTTTGAATAACTTTCAAATTATGAACCCCATGTTGCTTCCAGGATCCTAGAACAAATCTTGGGTTAAAGTTAAGGTTGAAGTTATCCATAAATTTAAAATGATGCCATTCTTTAACACTATATTAGGAGTCATTTCACAAAGGGTCCACAGGTATTCCTGATTTAGTATACCAGGATCAAAATCATTAGCTTGCCTGTTGCCTGTTAGCCATTTTCCCATTGTTGGTTGTATAGATGCAGGGTTGATGGAGTTTGTCATGTTGGAACATAGTGACATACATCAAGACTGATGTTGTAGTTTAATATTACTGTTTTTCAGTTAATTAAATTTCACCATCAATTTTGATTAGTGACTACCAGCCTTCTTCTGAAAAGCACATGATACACTAGACTTTACCCAGTGGTTGATGCTAGAAAAGCAAGAGACTATGGAGGGTGGGTATAAAAATCCATCTTCCTTTCCTGGTGTCAGATGTGATAGGAGGCTCTCTTCTTCTGTTGAGTGAGTGGAAACAATTCAAGCAAGGGTTTACCTGTGGTTCAGAGCCAAAATATTTGTGAGTGTCAGAGGGTGAGGCCCATATCAAAAGTACTCCATAACAAATAAATGTTTTGTGTTTTTAGGACAAGGTTAATTTTCATCAGTGGGGTAGTGGAGAGGCTCCTACTATGATTTATCTAATTCATTGGGTGTCTTTGACAAAAGATACAAAAATTCACAATGTTAAGTATAATTAATTGCTCATAACTTACATCCTTATAAAAACTCTAGTTTACCACAGATATGTGAGGTGGATTCTGAAAATATTTTATGAGCCTTATTTTAGATGCAAAAATTTAGGCTCAGTGAAATTAAGGTGACTTACCCAACATCACACTGAAAAATAAATTTTGCAGCCTATATCTGAAGCTCCAGATTTCCTGACTCCAAGGTAATACTTTTTGAAAAAAGTGACAAACAAAAACTAACCTTTCCTTGAGTCATTTTATTAGAATCTAGGAGGCATTTTATGCTTCAACAAAACAAAACTCCCTCCTATACCATGAGGTAAGATAGAAGGATTTTGTTGATCCACATGGATCTAAGTATAGGGACTCTCCTTATTTGTCTTATTGGGAGGGGGAGAGGAAGAGAATGTAAATAAAAACAAATGTGTAAGTGTAGATATTTCTAATTTGTGTCATTTTGTGGGTCCTGTTTCTGTGACATCTCAGATCAAGTTGTAAATGGTACCAAAGTAGTAGTAGTGGTGGTAGTCATGTCATCATGGCTCATGGAAAAGTGTTGAATTTGGAATTAGCAGATCTCATTCTTCTACAGGATGCCCTCCTGACTGACTCTGGGAACTTTGTCTACAATACCCTAGAGACTCCTTCATCCTTGAAAATCATGCTACCCCTGACTTTGCTCAGGGAAGGTGCCACCTACCCCTCTGATCTCTACCTCTGACTAACTGGGTTGTTCCAGAACCTTGAATTTAAGGAATCCAGCCCAGTCATGTCTTCAATCTTTCCTGGGCTGTACTCTTGAAGCTTTGGATTTCAACATGGTGAGGGGACTGGCATCAATTCCTAACCTGCTTGGTTACCTTCATCTCCTCTTCCCCTCCCCCCTCAGCTTTTTATATGTGTTGCTTTCTCTTTTGGATTGTAAGCACCTTGAGGGTAGAGACTGTTTTTCTTTTTGCTTATATTCATTCAGTAATCCTACTCTGTGTCAGGCACTGTGTTTAAACTCTGGAGATAACAAAAAGAGGCAAAAGACAGTCCCTGGTCTCAAGGAATTTACTTAGTATTAGCACAGTATGGGCACATAGTGATCAATGAATGTTTATTCACTTGTAACTTTGGCTCTGTTACTTATTACTTTTATGATTTCCAGAAACTTACTTCATCTTACTTCCTTAGAATTTGCTCATCTATAAAATGAAGGCTTTGAGTGGGTCGAAGAATCATAGATTTAGAACTGGAAAGAACCTTAGAAACCCTTTCGTCCAGCCCCTCACTTTTACGTGACATTTCATATCTAGTCCTGAATTTCATGATCCCAGCCCTTCAGTGGTTCAGGCATCTTTAATTTATCAATCTGGACTTTTTCTCCAGTGATCCAGACCAGAAGCCTGTCCCATCTACCCCTTGGCCATTTGTTTTTTAGGGTTGGTATGACTGAAAAACACTCTACCTCATGACTACCCTGGTAATGAGTTTGTCTGAAGTGAGTCAGGCTGATCTTCAGATAGTCCATCAGCAGGCTGGTATTTAAAACCATTTCAGTCTAAGACATCCTGCCTTTGAGAATATAGCATCCTTCCCACTCACATTCAGGCACTGGAATGAGACTTTTGTGGAGTAGTAGTAGAAGCAATAGAAAAAATGGTTTCTGGATGTATGTTCCAGAGGTGAATTATAATTTTGTACCCAAGAGTTTTCTTTTGTTTACTAAATGTTGTATTTACTGTAGTCAGCACAATATGCTGTATTAAGTTTTGAGGCATTAGGTAGCAATTATTGATTTAATGCATTTTTCTGCTGCTATAATGTCTTATAATTGAATTACTTGTTTTGTAGGCTTCAGGTAAATTTGGCATAAAATTCACTTATGTTAGTATTCCTCACCATTGTTAAGCAGCTGTCATGTTCTGCCTCAGGAGTTATCTTTTTCTGATAGACAAAATGGTTTTTATTTGTGTGGCTAGGTGTTTGTTAAAATTGAAAATGGATACAGTGTTTATTATCTCATAGTAGAAAGGACACCAATGACATTTTGATTATAATAGCCACATTGCTGCAGAATGGGAAAAGGCCATTTGAAACAGTGAAAAATTTATAACTAATGCATATAACAGAGAAACTTGATGAACTTTTTCTATAAAAAGAATAGCAAAAAATACTGAATTTAGCTGAAGCCCCCAACTGGAAGATTCCCTGGTCAGATTATTTCAAGTGAGTTCATTAAGTTGAACTTTCAAGGCATATAACTTTCTATAAAAGTCGATATGTTCATTTTGCAAAGATTTAAATATATTAGGGTTAGGGAGGTTAGTCGTATAGCAAAGTTAAGGGAGAACAGCTGTCTGGTCTGAATGTTTTATTGTTACCTATGAAATTTAAAAAAAACAAAAACTTCAAAGGAAGACTCTCCCTTTCTTTGGGTATGTCCTTAATGGAGGATTTATGGAAACACATAGGAATGAATTGAATGAGACAACAACAGTATTCACTGTTGTTGGTCCGTCATTTCAGTCATCTTCAGCTCTTTATGATCAGCCCTCTCATTTAAAAACAAACAAAAAACGTTGTATTGTCCCGTTTTATTACTATATCTTATTTAGCTCTGGAATAATCCCTTTCCATAAAGAGGAAGTCACTTGAGCATTTTCACATGTATACTAAGTGACAGAGCCAGGCCTCAGACTCAGGTCATAGGATAATACAGATCATAGATACAGAACTGGAAGGCAGCCATTGAAGTCATCTATTTCAAACCCTAAGAAACTGAGTCCCAAATAGGCTTAGTCATTTGCCCAAGGTCAGACAGGTAGTAAGCATAAGAGTTGGAATCTGAACCCAGATCCATGATTCCAGAAGCATTTTTTCCTCCGTACCATGTTATCTCTCAACAATTTTGCTGCCCTGCAATGATTCTCCAAGAACCATCAAACCTAAAATAAATTGAAATATCAAAGTATGGTCAGTAGTTGTCCTATTCTTATTTGCTGAAGAAACAGATCTATATCTGACTTATTGTTAATCAATTAGTTATTACATCAATTGATTAATCACTTAGCTGTTAAAGATTATGAAGGTCAGAGCAGAGAAACACCTTTTTCCCTTCCTTCCTTCCTTCCTTCCTTCCTTCCTTCCTTCCTTCCTTCCTTCCTTCTTTCCTTCTTTCCTTTCTTCCTCTTTCTCTCCCTCCCTCCCTCTTTGGGACAGTAGCCATATATTTTCTGTATTAGAGAGGGTCAGGAGAAGTTTTCCTTATACAACTGACAAAGAGTAAGGTGGTTCATTAGATTGTAAGCTCCCTCTGGGCAGGGACTGTCTTTTGCCTTTTTTTTTTTTTTTTGTATCCCTAACACTTAGCACAGCTTCTGTGCTAGTAGTAGATGCTTAAGATATGTTTATCAATTGATTGAATCAGAACTTTTTGTTTGGGGTGGAGGTTGGCGACTAGCATTTTACTTTATCCTATGGGAGACTGTGTAGCGTTATGGACATAGAACTGAGTTGCTAGTCCCTGCTTTTTTACTAGCTACAAAATCATCATATCTTCTCTGGTTCTCAGTCTGCTTGTTGCTAAAATTATCAGGTTGGCCTTAGAGGTTCTTTCTCACTGTGAGTGTGAGTGTGAGTGTGTGTATGTGCGTGTGTGTGTGTGTGTGTGTGTGTGTGTTTTGAACCCCTTTGACACTCAGAGGAAGTCTCTGGATCTCCTTTTCACACAAATGTTTAAAATACACAAAAATAAAACCATTTCTATTGAAATAAAAATGTAATTTTTGTTCCTTATTCAAGTTCATAGGCTATCTGAAAACTTATGGATTCCTTTGTTTGGTTCATGGTTAAGAACCCCTAGACTAGATAATATATAAGACCCTTTCACCCTGCTTGGTTTAATGCAGAGAAAGCTGGGTTTGTGGTCTGAAAGACCTGGCTGGGTTCAAGCTGCCTCAACACATACTAGCTCTGTGATTATGTGCGATTACTTAACTCCTCTGAGCCTTAGGCAGCTCTCTCCCATTAAGTTATAGATGGATTAAAATCTCATTGGGGAAATGACATATCTGAAAGAAAATTTCCCTTTATATTAAAAAAAAATGGCGTTAGCCTGGAAACCTAATTGTAGTCAATAAAGATTGAAGTCGGGTAGCCTAGCTTTCAAGCTTAAAGCTTTTCTGCATCCTAGACAAACCTGGTCACAATTTCCTTTGGATTTCATTGTACGATTTATCCTAAGAAGCAAACTTCATTATCATTGTTATAATAGTTTGTGATATATATCACATACATATGTAGACATGTATTTTTTCCCCTTAAAACAAAGAAAACTACTTGTCTTCCAAGGCACTTGAAAAAATATGGATCTGATAGCAATCTTAAGGTTGGTTCAAATTGCTTGCTTTTCAAACGGACATTAATTTATTTTGTCTGGGGTCATGATACCCTGTAGTCACAGAGAACATGGTAGTGGTAATACTGCCATCATTCTGATTATCATTGGCAAACCATTCTTGATTTATAGAACAATTTTCTTTCTAAAAACTCAGAACACTTACCATTTTTGTTCCCCTGGAAGAAGTAATATATTTCATAAAATTATAGAATATGATTAAGGGCGATAAAGGACCTTAGCCATCATCGCATCCAGCTTGAGAGATGAGGCCGTTGAGAGCCCCAGGGGTTAGAACCTAGCTTTGCAAAAGTCTGGTCCAGTGCTCTTGCTCTTGCTCTTTCTCTGCTCTACCTCTGTTGGAATTTAGGAGTGTGTGCAAATGTGTGGTTCATTTCCCTGCCCCATGTCAAGGTCAGGCTCATTAATTGTAACAACAGTGGTATTATTATTCCCATTTTACTACAGTGAAGAAAATAGAATTTCCTTGCCCAAGATCCTGCAGTAAATCATAGAATCTTAGAATTTCCATTTTGGGAGGGACATTAAAGGTCATTTGTTGGGTTCAACCCTCTTATTTTTACCAAAAACACCCCCAAACCAATAAAAAAACAGCAACAAAAAAATCCCCAAAACAAGAATCAAAACAAAACCAAAGACCTATCAGGCTATCCCGTGACGTGCCTAATGTTGCAGAGCAGAGATTAGGGTCCAAGCTTGTATTCTAGTGTGCTTCATTCTAGGATCATAACATGTTAAGGCTGAAAGAGAATTAGAGGTTTCATGTACTGCAATCTTCTCATTTTTCATATTAGGAAATTAGATCTTGGGTTGAGAGAAAACCAGATTGTGAATGGGACAACCTGGGTGTGAGCTCCAGAGACATACTGTTTTCAAACTATTTGACCTAGGACAAGAGCCTTAATGTAGTTTGGGTGGGGTTCAGGGTCCCAAGATGCAGTACAAGAAAGATTGAAAAACCATTAAGACAGATCATAGCACAAGATGAGAGGCCCCAGAGAGAAACTAAAGCAATTCAAGTTTAGTGAGGGGAAATACAACAAGAAGGGATGGGGGAAAGAATGAGTTAGGTTCTCTGGGGTATTGGGTAGAAGAGAAACTCCAAACTGATAAGTCTGGTGGATTTTTAGAGAATTCCTGTTTAGGTCAAGCAGGGCTGGGCATTGGAAGAAAGAACAGAGGAACCTAAAAGTGATGTGCAGATCTTGGTTTGGGGATTGATATTGGTGGAGTTTGGGGGAGAAGATATGGTATTCCTCGAGAATGAAGATAACTAGTTAATATTTGAACAAAGGACCATTACTGCAGGCCTTACTTAGTCCATCCTGAGAGTAGCTAGGTGGTGCAGGAGATAGAGCACCAAGTCTGGAGTCAAGAAAACTCATTTTTCTGACTTTGAATCTGACCTCAGACACTATCTGTGTGACCCTGGGCAAGTCACTTAATCTTGTTTGCCTCAGTTTCCTCATCTGTAAAATGAGCTGTAGAAGGGAATGGCAAAACACAAAGAAAGTCCCAAATGATGTCAGGAAAAGTTGGACATAATTGAAAAGGGGGCCAGGTCTGGGGATTTAAACCTGAGTTTCTCTCCCCTCAGGCTATACTGAGGCCCTTAGAACAAGTCACTTAAGCTCTGTAGGACTCAGTTTTCTCCTGTCTGATATGGCTTAAGGTCCCTTTCAGGTCAGAATCCTATTCCCTATGCCCCTAAGTGACTTGTTCTAGGTCATAAAGCCGTTTAGAGGCTGTACAGGGAATAGAATGTAAGTCTTTTTTCTCTAACCTGGGTTTTTTTCTAGGTTTTTTTTTTTTTTAAATAAAGTAAGGGAGGTCACCATAGCCCTTTTTGTACACATACTTTAACACTTTATTAGAATGTCACTTTTGTCAGATGTATTTCTCCGAGCATTATGAGTCTCTCTTCTTTGCTGGTTCTAAATGTTGTTCAGCAAACTAATCCTGAAACATGCTTTACAAAGCTTTAAAACATTTTTGTAAAAAAATAAAATAAAATCCTCTTTGCCTAAATTTTTTGATGGAATGTAGTTTCAGAAAGATGCTGAAAACTTGGTCTTTTATTCATTTTTAAGTATTTTGAAGCTCATATCCTTGGGAAACTTAATAATAAAAGTCAAGATGATATTAAAAAAATTGAATTTAGAAAGATTTCACCAATTTGGTCAGTAGAAAAATTCAGAACAGTGAATCTGGTAGCAAATATACATTTATTAGACTTAAGGTTGGTTATGGACTTGTGCTGAACTTTATGGAAATAGCACAAATATCAGGCTATATTATATTTCTTCTCTCTTGTGTTTTTTTTTTTCCCTTAACACATTTTAAATATCCTTTTTGATCTAGCTTTGATTCAATTCCTTTTTAGAGAGTATAATAATGCCTTTAAACTGGAGGTTTTAAAATAAATAATTAGGATCGAAGCTTTTTAATTTCCGTCCAAGGCTGTATTGACCCAAGAACAGTGTAAAAGCACCTTCATATGGTACTTTATCATAAATAATACTGTTTACTTTCCTGAATGCCCCTTTGGGGCAATGTTGATTTTTATCCATGAGGAAACTGAGAGGAATTTTGAGTTTGCGGTTTCCCTTGGTAGAGAGATTATAGTCAGTCAAAAAAACACGTATTAAGCACCTGTTATGGACCAGACACTCTGCTAAGCACAATGATACAGAGAAAGATAAAAGTCATTGATCTTTGAGAGTTTCAGAGTCTAATTAGGGAGACAACATAGAAAAGAACTGTACAAGAAAGAGCTACATACAGGATAAATTAGAGATAATCAATAGAGGGAAGACTCTAGCATTAAGGAAGATCAAGGAAGTCTTCCCATAGAAGATGAATTTTAACCAGGATTTGAAGGAAGCTACATAAAAGTTGAGGACAGGCTAGGAAAAGGGGGTGGTATGTGCAGTGACTCAGAGGTGGCAAGGTATGATGGACAGAGATTTAGTCCATTTGGCAAGGGTGCAGAGCTTTGAGACCCATATTGAAACTATGACCCCTAACCCTCCCCCTGCCCAACACACCACCACCTTTTTTTTGCTGTGATCTTTTTGCTCCCCTGTCTTTGTGGTCCAGAAAATGAGCCTCTAATTTTCTGTTTTGCACGAAAAGGGCTGAAATCTTCCTATCTTTTCCAGAGGAGTCAATTAGAGAGGCCTACAGTCTCCAGTGCAGATAGATGGTTTACAGCCTGGTGTGATTCAGCTAATTTTAATCCTTTTAGACAGCTTATACACAAATTGCTTGATTACCTCCTACATCTCTCTTAATCTGGGTTACTGAACATAATAATAAGGCTTTGTATTTCTGTAGCACCTCTCATCACCAGAGTGTCTTTTAACACTTCACAAACAGCTGGTGGCACACAGAATATTATTCACATTCCTTTAGAGTTCTTTTGGTTGCTTTTTCTGATTGTCATGAACATGAATAAGGAAGGGAAAGGAAGACTCATTTTTGTTTAATCCCTTGTGATCAAAAGCAGTCTGCAGTGGTACTACAGACAGTCTTTGACAGGGACTTCTGCTTACAGAGTAGAGGAGCCTTTCACTGATCCAACTTAATGCTCTTTTCCACCAGATTGAAACAATGTTTTAGTTTTATCCAGAATATTTTTATATATTTCAAAGGAATTAATTTTCCTGTCTCCTTTTTCTCCATATTTGTAGGGTTAGCTTGCCAATTCCCCTTTATCTAAGTTAGTTTGACAGAGACCTCACTTTCTCCTAAAACAGGCACAATCCTAATTACATCCTACATGTGATGGTTTTTTTTTTTCCTTTCAGCATTAATCAAATAGATGTTGGGGTTTTTTTTGGGGGGGGAGGGCAGGGGTTTGTTGTTTGTTCCTAGAATGAATCTGCTGTGGCTGTTGTGAGGCAGTCCTTCAGGCATGACTGTGCTGCTAACATCTAAAACATATTTTACCCTTTTCTTCTATCGCCTTCCTCTTACTTGTCCTCTGTGAGGATTCATGTTTTCCCCCTTCCTGCCAGAGACAGCAAGGTACAGCAGAAAAGAACACTGGAGTCAAAGGACCTCTTTAGAATCTTGTGTCTATCACTGCCTACCTGTTTGACCTTGGGCAACTTGTTTAACTCCTCTGAGACACAATTTCTTCATCTGGAAAATTAGGGGACGTGACCAAGTGACTCTTAAGTTTCTTTTCACTGCGATGTATTTGCCAAAATCACATTCTCAGACTTCATTTCTTCCCTGTTACTCTGAGACCAGTGTGTACATGGACATGTTCACATGTTCATATGAATGATAAGTTTTCTGGGTTCTGTGGCATGGTAATTTAGAGACCATTATCATACCCTTATTTCAATTAGGATTATTTTTCAAAGATGATAGTGTGATGGCCAGTTACCTTCTGTAGCAAAGATTACAGTGATTCAAATTTATTTGGAGATGGGGAGAGATAAAAGGGACAAGGCATTACCACTGTCTTGGTAGCTGCTGGCATTTTGTTTCTGCTTCCCCCCCACCCAAATACATTTTGGTGCTTCATAAACACTGGTGATAACCAGCCAGGAAGTATTGTCACTACCCTTTCTGAAGGTCAGACCTTTGTAATAGAGATTCTAAGTCAGTCTTTCCATTTGAGACAAATCTGTGTAAAATGCCATGTAATAAATGGAATTTATCATTATTTTGGGAAGGTTAAAAAAAGAATTCCAACATAGGAAAATAGTTTTCTTTAAACTTACCATTTGGATAAATAGTTTTGTTTTGTTTTGTTTTTTAACAAAAAGTGGCTTACACCTTTTGTGTAACTCATTTTAGCTGGGTAGCCTTAAATGCAGTGTGACATTAGAGGAGACCAGTTTTAAATGGTCTGTTCTGCTCCAAGTCTCTTGGCTCAATTGCCTTTCTTATTTGTGAAGTTAGGAGAGAAGAAGAATTTTACAATTTTAAGCCTCTGCATTTCATCAGATAGCATTTCAAACATCTGAGCAGCCAACTCTCATTATAATTTATCATCATCAACATCATCATTATGAAACATTTATTAGGAATCTATTTGCATATGCCACTCTGCTAGGCTCTGGGTAAAGTTAGGGAGACATATGTGCCCCTGTCCTTGAGGAATTTATAATCTCAGGAAGACAGCATTGCTTTCACTGACAAATATTTAGAGAATGTACAAATGTGAACCATAAACACTGAAGGACTTCTAAATAAAATCAAGTATTTACATGTATTAGAAGGGAGGATCAGTGGGAAAGTGAATATTTAGAGACTGCTGGAGCTTCATATTTAGATAAGGTAAGAGTGAGGAAAGCTGTCACTTTCATTCTAACATAATTATAGGAAATTTGGAGGTGATCTAGCCTGAATTATACCAAAAAGGACATTCCTTCTGTCATGGCTGAAAATTAGTTATCCAGTTATTTCTGCTTAGAGATTTCCAGTGAATTGAAACCCACTCCCTTCTGAGATAACTCTTTAACCTTTTGAACATTTAGAGTCAAGAGACTGCTAGGTTTAAGTTCCATTTTAGATACTTATTTAATTCTGTGATAGTGGGCAAATTGATTAAACTTTCAGAACCTCTGTTTCTTTCTGTATGAAATAGGGGACATAATATCTATAGTACCTGCCTTACAAGAGGGTTGTGAAGATGAAATGAGAATGCATGGTTTTGTATTTGTCTTTGGAGATTGGATCTCCCTGTGTCAAATATGGCAGCTATTTATGGACTGGTCCAACTACTAGGCATGGCTACTTTCACCTGCTCTGTTTTTCTGACCTGGGCCGGTTGCCCAATCTGAGGATGACTGGTAGATCTGTGCTTCCCAGGTCTCACCATACTGGTTTTGAACTTAAGTGCAGATATTAATTAGCCATAGTCCTGTGGCAGCTCAGAATTTCTAAACCCAATTGATCTCTAATTTCAATCTCTCTAGTAATAGAA
This sequence comes from Pseudochirops corinnae, assembly GCA_028646515.1. Taxonomy (NCBI): domain Eukaryota; kingdom Metazoa; phylum Chordata; class Mammalia; order Diprotodontia; family Pseudocheiridae; genus Pseudochirops; species Pseudochirops corinnae. The sequence goes on from CM053591.1 coordinate 137,089,289, forward strand.
ACTAGAGGCATGCCCACTGTACAGTCTTTTATTCTGTAAGAATCCATGTTAAAGCACTCTGCAAAATTTATAGCACTCTATGTAAATTTTTTTTCTTACATGCCTAAATTTGCCTCTTCAACCTGCTTATTGCTCCTACTTCTGAGTTTTTTCAGTTATTTATAAATAGTCATCTACTTTTCCCTAGGTCACTTCTTTTAACCATTGCTTGTATGACATGGTATCCAGTCCCTATTCCAGCCTCACTGCCCTTTTCTGGTTATACATGCTAGCTTGTCAGTGCTCTTTCGAAAAATATGACATCAGTGATTTGTTTCTTCTTTCTCGTGATCGATTCCATTGGTTATAATTCTTCTTTATAACATAACTAATGTGATAATATGTTTAATATGAATGTTTTGCCCACTGTCTTGGGGAGAGGAGAGGGGAGGTAGGGAGAGAAAATGTAAAACTCAAAAACTTGTGGAACTAAATGTTCTAAACTAGAAATAAATTAGTTGTTTTTTTTTTTTAAATAGAAAATGACATCAAGAATTGAACACCGTATTTCCAGTATGGTGTTACGAGACAGAGAATAGAATACAGTAAGGTAATCACTTGTCTTTTTCTGGATACCACATCTCTTTTATCGCAGCCAAAGCTAACTTTTCCCTTTTTCCCTTTTTTTAAAAGTGAGGTGTTTCTGTCCTACTAACTTAGAATTGGGGAAATTTTGAATGTGTTCTCACAAATATGGAAACAAAGGAGTTAGGGTAATCAATGCCTCATTGTTGACTCATATTAAGCTTTCATCCACTCAACTCCTGCCTCTCCCATCATGTATGAGTGAAGCTTTTATTTTTTAAACTAAATATAAGACTCCACATCCATCTTTGTTATATTTCCTCTTCCTGGATTTGGCTCACTAGCCCCATAATGGCTAGCACTAAAAAAGTACCCTGAGGGTTAGCAAAGCCACTCTCAAGATCTTTTTGGATCATCACTCTGTGGTTCACTTTCAGAACAGATCTCTCTGTCCCAATTTTATGTCATCTGTACGTTGGAGAAGCATACCATCTCTGCCTTCATCCATGGGATTTTGATATTGAGCTCAAGAATACCATCTTCTGTGAGGAGCCTTTCTTCATCTTCACAATTGTTAGTGCCCTCTCTCTTGAACCGCTCTTTGTGTAACAACTGTTTTCACTTATTCTCTTTTTATTTGGTGCATACTTAGATATTCATACTGCCGTCTTCTTTGTTAGGTCATGCTCCTTATGAGAAGGGATTGTTTTATTCTTTGTATTTATATCTCCACTCCCTAGAAACTCCCTGAAACATGGGAGATGGGAAATTAGCAAATGTTTATGGATTTTAAAAATGTTGTCTACCACTGAAACAAGGACTGCAATGATTGATTGGGACATCTTAAAATTATGAAGAAAAGCAACATAGACTTCTTTGTTTTATCTACTTATTGTTTCTATTTTGAAAATGTTCACAAAAACTCTTCAAATATGTGTGGATATCAGTTTTTGTTTTGCAGTTCTTTATGAGACTAATTATTATACTGGACTGTTCTCTGCCCATTCATCTTATAAGCTCTTGGTACTGAAGGGATTGGTAAGAAAGTATGAAATTGTATATAATTTCCTTTCCCTTCCCCATCTACTTTCTGTAAGCCTGAGTATGCTAGAGTGGTAATATTCGTTATTTCTTCACCCTAATCTCGCTGCTATTTATATCTTAAACAGATGAAAGACCTCTAATGTCCCTTTCAGGTCTAAATCCTATGGCTCTCATTAGCCTCAATCATCTGGATCACACTATACTTTTAATGGGTCTCTCATCATTCTAAATCATCAGTTAGATAAAAAATAATCCTACATTGTAGAGTTGTAAGCTTTATTTTTTGTATCCTTATTAATAATTTATAAATATACCTTGAAGTTAGGAAATATTGAAAGGAATGAATTTTCAATTATGAGGTAATGTAACTATGTGGCAATATGTAAAATATTTTGCTCTATTATTTGGATAGACTTCCAAAATGAATTCTCACATTCTGTTGTAACACATATTTATTACTTTAGAGAAAATGTAATTAAATTTTTTATAAAAATATTTTGAGCCATATTGAGACCTAAGTAAAGTTTTTGTTATACCATGTTGTTATTCTCATGTATTGTAGTTATTAAAAACAATATAATAGCAAGTAATGTCAATAAAGATATGAACTTATTCTGATTGGAAAATGGTAGTAAAAATAGCTGTAAACAAGAGAAAGATTAAACAAATACATTTTAGAATTAGTTGATCTATGAATAAAGATTTGTTAGTATTTTACCATGCCTTTGTCAGTTGTATGTTACTAGACTTAACTCAGTTATGAAATAAATATATTTCACCTCCACATATGAAACATTAAAAAACTCACTGTTATTTAATGTAGTTTATTGTCATATCAGAGATGCTTAGAATGGAAGAGCTTTACTGGAAGAATGCCATTGGCCCACAGAGATAGAAGAAGTGCTTTGTTTGATTTCAAATATACTTCTTTAGGTGACTTAAGGAGAGAAAAGGTCCTCTTAACAATTAATGCAATTCTCTTGGGAAAACCCGTTACATTCAGGGACATCCAAAAAAACCAACCTCTTTACATTTCCATATTTTTTTTTTTTTGCAAGAAGTGTTAAAACTTCTCATAAAAATTATTTATATTGAAGTAGTTATTTTTTTGGTTTGTGTTTGACATAAGTTCAAAAATCTTATTCATACATATTGAGGTTTGTTTTCTTTTTTGAGTGAGAACTCCCTCCTCTTTTTCATTGTTGGGACAGAAATAAACTGGCTTTAGTAGTAAAACTCATCCCGTTGATTTTCTAAAAGCAAATCTGCAATGTGTGCTAAGTTCCCTATGTTTTCTATACACGATACATTCATTGTAGAAATTGAAGGAACTTAAAAGTAACTCTTTGGAACTACATAAATGCTGTTCTTGTCACTGTCCTGATTTTAGGAGCTTGATTAGAAACTATGCTGTATACTACAGACTCTGTTCAAGAGGCATTGTTTGGATGTATAGTCCATCTCCCTGTCCAAAATATCAATTAGAGGACGTGCAAGGCATTTCTTCCATTTTCCAGACTGCGTTGATCATGGGAGAGGGACTTAATCATATGATCATTGATTCAGAATGTGAGGTTACTCCCCCATTTTCCAATATTATGTGTCTTGTCTGAGATCACATATCTGTTGCAGAACTGAAATTTGAACCCAGGTCCTTTGGCTTCCAGCAGTGCTTCCCCACCTATCCTCTTTGCTACTCTGCTTCCCAACTTCCCCACATTGCATTTTCATTTAGGCATTCTGACCCCTTGTACCTGCTTCAATTCTTTATTTTCTCACCTCCCCCCCCCTCCCATTTAACTTTTCTTTTTTTGTATCTATCTCCTCTTTTTAGTCCATCTTTTATTTGACTTATAGGCATTTATTAAGCACCTACTATATGCAAGGAAATGTGCTGTATGCTGTTTGAAAAAATATATAGTGAATGGGGGGTATATTACACCTATACAGATACATAATAATTCATAGTAGAATACGTTAGGGGTAGTGGAGAGATATAGACATGCTGCCTTACCTGGAGGTAGTCAGTGAAGGCTTCATGGAAGAAGTGACATTTCTGAGCTGAATTTTGAAAATTGAAGAAGGAAAGTTCCTGTAGGGTTAATGAATGTGGGGTACAACAGGTATAAATGAACAGAAGTAGGAAAGGGAAGAGAACATGATTTGGAAAAAGCTAGCAATCTATTTGGTTAGAATATATAATATATGAAGGTAAGTAATGTGAAATAAAGCTGGGAGAATGATTCACAGGGCCTGATGGTGTTCAGGAGGGTCTGAGATGCTGAACACGCGTTGGATACTTGTTTTATCCTTTCTCGATTTAATTTTTTTATCCTTTATTTTTAAATGAAATTTATTTTTAATAATTTCAATAAAAGTAAATAACATTCATTAAATAAAATGATTTATTTTATCCTTTCTCTAATTATCCTATTACTGCCTTTTTCTTCAGCTTCATCTTTTGAATTTTTTGCTATTCCCTAGAGCTCTTCCTTCTCTAAAGAACTTTGAACTCCCATCCTGTGCCTTTGTTGACTACTTGTCAATTATAGCACCTTAAAATTTGCATTATTTAGACTTGTGTTCTTCTTCTGGCTAAACTCTATACTGGTTAACTTCTGCAAAAAAAAAAAAAAAGAATTTTGCATCTGTCGTCTTAGTGACAGAATTCATTTTGATTGTATCTACAGTTTAACATCAGTTGGAATTTTCTTCTGCTAGACTTGTGTAAAATGTTTAGTTTACTCTTTCTTAGCACACCCCATACAGTTAGAATGCATTTAAATAGATGCATTCCAGAAAAGTTTATGGTGAAGTAAATCTATTTAATGATCTTGGTTTTGAATTGAATTTCATTATAAAATTGAAGATGATTTTTACTGGGAAAAAATATTGACTCCCAAATAAAACAGAATCACAGAAAAATGCGGTGTTTTAGAATCATGTATCAAAAGGGAAACACTGGTAAAATATGAGCAGTAAGACTCGAGGCATTAACAACACTAAAATAAAAGTTCTGAAAATTAAAGTATGGTACTTCACCAGATATTTTGGCAATATAGTTGGTTACCTCATCCTCTTCACCTCATTTTTTTTCTATAAAAGTTTTAGGTCCCTAAAGATTTTTTTTTTTTTTTAGCAAATTGGTTGTTTTTCACCTCGCTCAAGCTGCCTTCACGCTTTATATCCAAAATAATACTTACCTAATTCTTTACACTTTGTACAGTTTCCGTGACTTGGCCTCATTGGCTTTTTTCTAGACAAATTTGCCTGGTAACAGCTATACATTTTGTAGGGGTATCCTTAAGTATAATAGAAGGGAGAAGCAAATAAAATACTATAATTTGCTAATCTGGGTTCATCCACAGAAGGTCGTACTCATATTAGCTGGGGTAAAACACGGGGCTTACATTTGGGCTGCTGAGAAAAAATAGTACTGAATAGACAAGCTCAGCATGACAACCAGGAATGGAGATATTATTTTAACAAAAGCTCCAGAGTGACTATAAATCAGAGAAGCAGATGTAAAAAAAAAAAAAAAAAAAAGAAAAATTAAAAAAAATTATCTCTTCTGCATTCCACTACCACTTCACCAATCCCCTACTAAGCAATTCCAGCTAGACATCACTTGGGCATCTTAAATTCAGTATGGCTAAAACAGAACTCATTATCTTTCTCCTCAAAACCACGTCTCTTCTTAACTTCCATTATTTCTTTTAAGGGTACCACAGTCCTTCCAATCATGCCAGTTTACTACACAGCCATTAGCCCAATGTATGGTGCATAGGTTAAAGTCATTCTTAACTGTTTCATGTCTTCCCTTCTCCTTACCAGGTTCTGCCAGTTCTGCTTCCATAGCATTTCTCACACATCTCTTTTGCCCTGCTCTCATAGCCATTATACTAGTTTAAGCCCTCATCACTTCTCTGCAGGACTATAGTGATAGCCCTCTACTTGGCCTCTCTCATCTCTCCCCATTCTTTATGGAGTCTGCCTCCATAAAGATGTCCCATTAAAGCAGAGGTTTGCTTTAGTGGCCTTCTGTTGGCTCTAACTTAAATACAAACTCCTCTACTCTATACTAAACAATTACAATCAAACCCCAGGTTTATTGCACATTATTCTCCTTCATGCATTTTATGTACCAGCTAGGTGCTAGTTTCTATCCATTAATCTCTAAATTTACTCAATATATGGTTTATAATTATCTATATGTGTACACGTTGTTTCCCTTGGTTTAGTGGGAGTTCCTTGAGGGCAGAAATTGCTGCATTTTTGCCTTTGTGTCCTCAAAGCCTAGCATAATGCCTGACATGTTGTTCAGTCATTTCTGACTCTTCACAACCCTTTTTAGGGTTTTCTTGGCAAAGATATTGGAATAGTTTGCCATTTTCCTCTCTAATGCTTGGCATAGTAGGTGTTTAATAAATGCTTGGGGAATGATTTCTTCCCTGCCTATTTCCCACTGTTGATGTGAGAATGGAATGAAATAGTGGTATGAGAGCATTATTAAAATGGTGAAATAATACACAAATGTGTTCACCAATGGAGGAAAGGCCCAAGTTGAGAATTCTCTACCAATATTCAGATAATAACCATCTATATGACTTAGTATATAAGTCTTGGTGTTGGGCACATAGAGGTTAAGTGACTTTTCCATAGTCATACAGTAACTGTGAAAGTGTCAGAATTGATATGTGAAGCTAGTTTCCTTAATTCTAAATTTAATATGTTTTTCCACTATGCCACATTGCCCCTAAGAAATTTTTATTCCTTTGTTATTACTACAAAGAATCTGGGAGGTCATCATAAGTGTGAATATTCCCTTCAGTGAAGAACACTGTGGCCCATCTGTGTGTATCTTCTCCTTCTACAGTACTCTTGTCAGTGTCTTCCACCACAAGGAGATACACCTAAAGTGCTGGGAGTCATCCATAGCATCATTCATTTTTACAAAGAAAATTGTAGCAAGGCATAGCTCTTCTGTGTATGAGCTGTTTTTGTTTTTTTCTTGTCAGAATGTAAGCTCAAGGCAGAAGTATTTTTTTTCTTATTTCTGTTAATGACAACATCAGCCTACCTACTAACTCTTGAAAACTCTGGAGTTACGTTTGATTCTACGCTCTTAACATGTATCTAACAAGTTGTCAAGTTATACTCATTCTGCCTCCATAACGTTCCTCCCATCTCTTCCCTCCTGTCCATGGACACTTCCATCATCCTAGTTGACACCCTCCCTTGTTCTTACCTGAACTGTTAGAACTCCTTGTTTACTGGTCTTACTGCTTCTGGTCTTCCCGCAAATCATTCTTCATAATAATGAGTAATACATTCCACATTCCATTTACCTGCAAGTTAGAACTCAAAGAAAAAGCTGTAAGTAGTTGAGGTGACTTATATACTAAAGCAGGAACTTTACTCTATGGGAGAGTCATTCACTCAGAGTCTATTTGCTCTTATCAAAACACATTTCAAACAGTCTTAGTCATCGGGTTTTCTGACCCATATGAGATTGAAGGGAGCAAATCAGAAGCATGGAGGAAGGAGGTGACTTCTTGACAACAGTGAATAATTGCAGTTGACATCTTAACTTGCATTGGACAAAGTGAAAAAAAGAGCTGTCAGAGGCAAAAATTCATAAAAGTAAACCAGTATAGAAGTATGCCTCACTAACCTCTGAGGGCATCCTTGTATTACAGGATGGGTCAATTATTGATTTGCATTATTCTGATCCTGAAACATCAAGAATAAATGTTTATTGAACTGAATCAAGAAAAGGTTGAATTATATTGAGAACACTTGGTTTAAGAAGACAAGAAAATAAGTCATAAATTTTAGGGATGTTTCTTTCCAAAATGGTTGTAATAAAAAAGAAATAATCATTGAGAAAGGGTAAGGATCAGTTATCGTGAAAATTTACTTATATGGAAATGCTCATTTACCAGCAATGCAACATCAATGAAGTGTCACTTTATGTGAAAAATAGGATAGATTGACAGTTTGGGAAGAATAGCTGAGTCATGACAGTAATAAAAGGGAAAGAAATAAATTTTTTAAAATTTATTTACTTATTTTTAGTTTTCAACATTCATTTCCACAAGATTTTGAGTTACAAATTCTCTCCCAGTCTTTACCCTACCCTCACCTCAAAGTAGTGAGCCTACTGAATAGCCCATTCCACAATCTGTTTTCTCTTATATCCTCTTCCATTTCCCCCTTAACTTCTATTAGGGCAAGATGAATTTCTATACCCCAGTGCCTGTATATCTTATTTCCCAGTTGCATGTAAAAAACAATTTTTTTAACATTTGTATTTAAAACTTTGATTTCCAGATGCTTTCCCTCCTTCCCTCCTCACCCACCCCCCACTGGGAAGACAAACAATTCAATATGGCTTGTAAATGTGTAGTTATGCAAAATATTTCCATAGTAGTTATATTGTGAAAGACTAAGTATATTTCCCTCCATCCTACCCCACCCCACGCTTATTCTATTTTCTCTTTTGACCCTGTCCCTTTTAGAAAATGGTTGCTCCTGGGGGGGTGGAGTCCAGAAGGTGGTATAGAAGCAGGAAAACTCCACAGCTCCCACCATAACCACCTCAAATATCTATAAAATATGACTCTAAACAAATTTTAGAGCTCCAGAACCCACAAAATTACAGAAAAACACATCTCCTGCTGGGGGCAGCCCAGCAGGCGGGAAGGGCAGGGCTCATCACAGACTGCTGGTAGCCCAGGGCAGCCCAGCCTGAAACCCCGGCTTAGCCCCAGGGTGGTCAGGACAAGCTGCAGGAAGGGATGATATTTTAAAAGGTGAAATTGAGAGGTGGGAGAGAAATAGAATGAGAGGAGACAGGGAAAGACAGAACGGGGTTATTCATCTCATATAGAAAAGGCAAGGGGTAGCTGTTACAATGGAGGGGAAGAACAGGAAGGCAAAAGGAAATGGGTCAGCCTTAATCTCATTGAATTTGGCTTAGGGAAGGAATGACATATACTCTAAATTGGGTATCTTGCCCTATAGGAGGGTAGGGGGCATGGGGATGAGAAGGGGCATGATGGAGGGGAGGGCAGTGTGGGGGAGGAAGGTTGTTAGAAGCACACACTTCTGTAAAGGGACAGGGACAAAATAGGGAATAGAATAAGGGGGTGTGTGATAGAAAGGAGGGTAATAAAATAAAGGTAAAAAGGAGGTCTTTCACAATATGTCCATTGTGGAGATGTTCTGCGTAATTACGCATGTACAGCCTGTATTGAATTGCTTGTCTTTCTAGTGGGGTTGGGTGATGAGGGAGGAAGGAAAGGAATCTAGAATCTAAAGTTCTATAATCAAATGTTAAAAAAATATATTTATGTATGTATATATTATTATTATTATCATTATTATTTACATGCAACTGGGAATTAAATTAAGATATACAGGCACTGGGGTAAGGAGATCCATCTTGCACTACCAGAAAGTCAGTGGGGTGATGGGGGATGATATAGGAGAGAGCAGATTGGGAGAGGGTGTATACAATGGGATCACTGTTTTGGCGTGGTGGGTAGGGGAAATATGGGGAGAAAATTTGTAACTCAAAATTTTGTGGAAATGAATGATGTAAACTAAAGATAAACAAAATTTAATAAAAAAAATTGTTGCTTCTAACTACCCTCTACCCCATTCTGCCCTCCCTTCTATTACCCCTCCCTTCTATCACCCCCTTCTTATCCACTTCCCCCCTACTTTCCTGTAGGGTAAGATACCCATTTCCGTGTGTATGTTATTCTTATTATTTTTGTTATTCTTAAGCCAAATTCAGTGAGAGTAACATTGTCCCATTCCCTTTCACCTTCCTGCTCCCATTCCCTTTCACCTCTCCATTGTAACAGTTTTCTCTTGCCTCTTTTACATGAGATAGTTTACTCTATTCTATCTCTCCCTTTTTCCTTCTCCCACTATATTCCTCACTCACCTCTTAATTTTACTTTTTAGATATCATCCCTTCATATTCAATTCATCCTGTGCCCTCTATGTATACACGTACACATATATACATGCATTCATATATATATATATATATATATATATATATGTATACACACACACACATATATATTTATACATACATGCATACATATATATTCCCTTCCACTATCTTCATACTGAGAAAAGTCTTATGAGTTACAATGATCATTTTTCCATGTAGGAATGTAAATAATTCAACTTTAATAAATTCCTTATGATTTCTTTTTCCCGTTTACCTTCTCATACTTCTCTTGCTCCTTGTATTTGAAAGTCATTTTCTGTTCAGCTCTGGTTTTTTCATCAAGATTGCTTGAAAATGCTCTGTTTCATTGAGTCTGAAGCATTATACTCAGTTTTGCTGGGTAGATGATTCTTGGTTTTAATCCTAGCTCCTTTGACCTCCAGAATATCATATTCCAAGCCTTTCAATCCTTTAATGTAGAAACTGCTGTTATCCTGATTGTGTTTCCACAATACTCAAATTGTTTCTTCCTGATTGCTTGTAATATTTTCTCCTTGACCTGGGAACTCTGGAATTTGGCTATAATATTCCTAGGAGTTTTCTTTTTGGCATCTTTTTCAAGAGGCGATCAGTGAATTCTTTCAACCTCTATTTTGCCCTCTGGTTGTATAATATTGGCGTGATTTTCTTTTTCTTTTTTTTTTTTTGGAGGGGAGAAGGTTGGGCAGTTAGGGTGAAGTGACTTGCCTAAGGTTTCATAGCTAGTAAATCTTAAGTGTCTGAGGCCAGATATGAACTCAGGTCCTCCTGACTCCAGGGTTGGTGTTCTATTCACTGTGTCGCCTAGCTGCCACCAGGGCAGTTTTCCTTGAAAATTTCTTGAAGGATGATTTCTAGGCTCTTTTTTTGATCATGGCTTTTAGGTAGTCCAACAATTTTTAAATCATCTCTCCTGGATCTATTTTCCAGGTCAGTGGTTTTTCCAATGAGATATTTCACATTGCCTCTATTTTTTCATTTGTTTGGATCTGTTTTATAAAAGTATTATGATTTCTTATAACTTCATTAGCTTCCATTTGTTCCAAACTAATTTGGAAGGAGTTATTCTCTTCAATGAGTTTTTGAAATTATTTTTTTCATCTGGCCAATTTGACTTTTTAAGGCATTCTTCTCCTCATTGGCTTTTTAGGCCTCTTTTGTCATTTGAGTTAGTCTATTTTTAAGGTATTGTTTTCTTCAGTATTTTTTGGGCATTTCCTTTAGCAGGCTGTTGACTCACTTTTCATGATTTTCTTGCATTATTCTCATTTCTCTTCTCAACTTTTCCTCCACTCCTCTTACTTGATTTTCAAAATCCTTCTTGAGCTCCTCCATGGCCTGTGGTCAGTTCATATTTTTCTTAGATGCTTTTGAGAGTGTTCTCACTTTGTTGTCTTCTTCTGATTCCATGTTTTGATCCTCTTTGTTCTATGGTCTGATCATACTTCTTCTGTTTGCTCATCTTGCCAGCCAATTACTTGACTTTTGAGCTCTTTTCCATTGTAGAACTCTGCTTCCAGGGAGGAGGGAGCTTTGTCCCAAAATTCTGGTGTTTGTGTAGCTGTTGTCAGAGCTATGAGGAGGGTATCCTCTCTAAAACCACTGCAACAGCGGTTCACAACCTGTGGGTCATGACCCCTTTGGGTGTCAAAGGACCCTTTCACAGAGATCGCCCTAGACCATTGGAAAACACATATTTCTGATGGTCTTAGGAATCGAGACACTGCTCCTCTATCTGTCTCCAGGTGGGTCCACCCACATGCAGATATGCCCACATGTTAGGAAGGTTGAGAACCACTGCACTCCAAGCTCTGGCATCCTAGTGTTCCTCATCCCAGAACCACCACCCAAGTCTGCAACCCAGATCCAAGCAAGTCAAAGCAAGAGCAATTACCCCCTGAATGGTCACTTGGTCCCCCTACAATCTTCAGGCCAGGAGCTCCAGAGGCAGTCATGCTGCAGCAGGTGCAGGGGCCAGACTCTGCTCTTCTCTCATCCAGTTCCAACAGAGTTCCCCACTGACCTTTTACTTTCTCTTTGACATTTATGGGTTGAGAAGTCTGGAAACCACCACAGCTGCCAGTGATTCACTCTCTTGAAATCTTCTCCAGCTGGTCTGGGCCACGTGTCTGGGCCAGTGTGGCTCATGTGGACTGTGCTTAGCTCCCAGTCTGGGGTGATAGACCCTTCTTGTCTGCCTGGAAGGCTGCCTTCAGTGGGAGATTTGTTTCTCTCTGTCACTTTGTGGGTTTGGTAGCTCTAAAATTTCTTTAGAGTCATTTCTTAAAGGTATTAGAGGTGGCTGGAGCAGGAGATCAAGCAAGTTCTTGCTTTTACTCTGGCATCTTGGCTCTGCCTGAAAGAAAGAATTAAATAAAGATTTGGTACAGGGCAATGCCAGTGTTTGAAAGGTAAAAGGGGCAGCCAAAATAGCAAAACATCAGATGTATTCATACCAGTTTATAGTGTATTACAGAATAATAAAATAGAATTGCACCTTGTTTCTAATTTATTAAATTAGAGTGCTTTATAGATTTTTTCAATCAAAATTATTTTTAAAATAAAAAATGTTTAACTTGTCTCTTGAATAAAGAGTCTTTGGATAGTTTTTAGGAAAAATTATATGTAATGACCTGAAATTTGTTAGGCTTTTCTAATAACTCTACTGGGATGGTCATATAGTAATTATATACTGAAAGGCACCGTAAGCTACACTTACAAAATTAGCTACCCTTTTGTATTGTTATGAAATCTACTGGACTAATTTAAAATAAATATACTTTGTAATTCCTATAATAAATTTTGACTGATGGGTTTCTACCATGGAAAATAAGTGAAAATCTATAGACTGTATTGTGTCTTAGCACTCTCTAATATACTATAAGTATTATTTTTCCTGGCATATGTTCTAATATCTCACACACAATTGCTATTTTTCATTTTAGCAACACATTATAATTCAAAGCTATTGTAGTTGTGGTTAGTTCCTGAATTGATAACATTTGCCAACAGAATTCCATTGTCTTATTTGTCATGATTGGCAGTGCATTACATCAGTTGTGTACTCTGTGGCCCTGAGGTTATTAAGGGAGCTTTTTAAAAATACTAAATGTTTAATGTGTCTTTTTAAGAAGTTTGTCATAAAGAATCACCATGTCTTAGAAGGCAAGTTTTTAGAGAAAATTATTTGTAATGACTCGAAATTTGTTGGCTGTTTTGATGATTCTACTGGGATGGTCATATAGTAATTATATTATTATGTAATCCATATTCTTCAAAATAATTTTATCATTGAATATATTAATACTGTTCTAAATGCAGTGGTGAAGAGAAATCTGGAAAATATTACTGAAGAATAATTATCAGAGTGAAGCTGAATTAATAGGTGTGACATCCAATTATTTCCTACCCTTAGAGAAGTATTGAGTGCTGGGTGAATGTTTCAGGCTTAGTTTAACACCCTGTTTCTGCTAACCTGGATGCAGCAACATGTCTTAGAAGCCATTTTGGATAAAGAAATCTTTCATTGTTAGTTTCTTCTCACATTGTAACCTTTACTGTGTTGCAGACTTGTATATGTTGCCTATATGAATTGAGTCATCAACGCAAAGAGTTCATCAATGACCCTTGGTTCTCCCAGAGTCCAAATCTGAATCTATAAAGCCTCCCACACTCCTGGGTATCCTCCTGTTGATAGAGAGTTGCCTTTTCAGTCTCTTGCAAGTTTCATATAATGCTCATTAAGAACTTGTGCCATGTAAATAATAATACCGGTAATAATAATTCATTTGATTGAGGGCAGGGGCAAGTTATCCTCTGGAAAATGTTTGCACGAGTTAATAGGATGTTTAGTAGCACAATTCACTGGCTATACAAAATCCCTTTGGGGATTCTAACCTCTTCCATTCATTATTTTAGCTGCATACTGAGAAACTTTCCCTTCCGGTTTTATCTATGTCATTTCAATATTGTGTACTTCTTCTAAAAAGAGAAACTTTTAATGCGTTTTGCTGAGGGATCCTTCAGGTTGCATACATTATCTTAGGACACCTTGTTAGCTTCCTCTGCTTTTGACTGTATGCTCCTTGTATGAGTAGATATATCTCTCAAGTCAGCAAATAGATTAATATCTCTCCTGAATTATGTAGTATTGAGATTACCTCAGTTGCTAATCACAGGTACAAAGAAAACCCTTTTGGCATCTTAAACACTGTATAGCCGTAGCTGATTGGCTAGATTTCCTGCCATTGTGGCAGGTAAAGCTATATTTCAAGTTACAATGTTTCCAGAAGCTGGTTTGCCACTGTGCTGTTGTTATTTAGAACGATGATAGTAATGACTCATATAGCACTTCAATATATATATAGCACTTCACTATTTAAATAACACTTATTTTATGGCAGTGCTGTGGCTGATTAAAGCCTTTCTATTTTACAGATGAGAAAAGTGGGTCTCAGAGTGGTTAGATGACTTGTACATAGTCCTACAGCTAATAATATCTGCCATGTATTTAGCACTTTAATTTTGTAAAGCACTTTATGTTCAATATCCAGTTTTTCCTCACAGCTGCCTTGGAATGTAGATACCACAGTTACTGTTTAGCGTTAATTTATTGATGAAGAAACTGAAGATTGGGAATCTCAATAGCTTACTCATGACTGTAGGTCTTAGGCATCAAAGCAAATGTTGGAACTTGGGACCTCTGACTCCAAGTATGTCTTCTTTCCAATGCAATTGGCTTTTAAAATTAGATTGATTTTTTTTTTATCTGAACATTCAACTTAGACCTGTATGCTATGGGCTATCCTACTAAAAATGTCAAAGAACCTTCCTAGAAACAAAGGAGACGTTTTTCCTTTTTTGGTAGCATAGCCCATAGCATACAAGTCTAAAGTGCATTCACTTTAGTGAATTTAGTGCCATTGCACATTGTAAACTACACTAACAGACTTAGCTAAACCTTTGTATTGTTACACAATCTATTGGACTAAGGTAAAATAATTAAACATACTTTGTAATTCTTATAATACATTTTGACTTATGGGGTTTTGCCATGGAAAATAAATGAAAATCTATAGACTAGATTATGTCTTAGCACTGTCTAATAAAACGTGAGTATTATTTTTTTCCTGGCATATGTTCTAATATCTCACATACAATTGTTATTTTTTTATTTTAACAACACATAATTCAAAGCTATTGCAGTTGTGGATAGTTCCTGAGTTGATAACATTTGCCAGCAGAATTCCATTGTCTTATTTGTCATATTGGCAATGCATTACAGCAATTGTATACTCTGTGGCCCTGAGGTTCAATAAGGTATCTCTCTAACAAGGGTGAGACGGTAGGCTGAAGCTACAAACAGGCATTTTCCTAATGAACAAACTCTACAGCAGCTGCATAGCAATTATGCCTGTGTACATCTGCTGTTTGGTTGTGGAATGAGTCACTCAGGTATATTCTCTTACCTCCTTGAGTTGTCACTATTTTCTCATATTCTTTATGTAACAGGAAAAAAAGATCTATTATGCTATATGAAAGTAGGAAAAGAGTAGCACACATAAACACATAAAAAGAAAATGAAAAAGAGTGTGTGGCACAAAGGTATTTGGCACAAAGGCATGTTAGAGAAGTTTGACATGCAGCCTGCAGAGCAATGAGTCTTGGCTAGCTGTCTGGGTGCCTTCTTACATGTATGTTCTGGGAGGAGCCATCTAGTAAGAGGATGAGGCTACTCACAAATGTGTGTTCCTGGTGCTGGAATGGTCTCTGGATGAAGGGAATTCTGGGGTAAGATAGGAAAAGTCCAGAGTGGAACTTGGAGAAGAATGAAGTTATTTGGGCAACTTTTGAAGACTTTTGGTGAAGAGTACACAACCCATGACTTCCAGAGGCTATCTATTCAACTTCTGTTTAGAAAGTTTTCCTGACATCAAGTCTAAGCTCCTACTTTGCAGCTTCCTTCCACTTGTCCTTTTCTGTCCTTTGGGACCACACAGGCCAAGTCTCTTCCACCCAACAGCTCTACAGATAATTTAGAACCACTTTGATGCCCTTGTAAAATCTTCTCTATTCTGGTTTAAACATCCACAGTTCCTTGAACTGTCATGTGCTTAAAGCCCCCTCTCCCCCATTGTGGATACTCTCCTTCTCCTGATCTCCAGTCTGCAGGACAGGGATAAGCATTGCAATTCCTTCCTTCCTTCCTTCCTTCCTTCCTTCCTTCCTTCCTTCCTTCCTTCCTTTCTCTCTCCCTCCTTCCATCCCTCACCTTCTATCCATGAGGAATCATACCGTTACACGTGAGTGCTCTGCCCAAAGGAATTTAAATTTTGATCACTGAAGTCTTGCAAGGTATCTTGTCACTTGGGGGCAAGATTTTTTTTAATTTTATTTTTCTTCTCTTCCCTACTTATTTATTATATAATTAAAACAATACTGGGACAATCAACTCTTTGTCCCATGTATTTTCATTTAAGATTCTTGAAATTGAGCTCTGAAAGCCACACTTTGAGGAAGCCCATTGGGATTCAAATAGAGCTACTTGACTATACCTTAAAATCAGATTACTCTGGCTCCCAATGACTGACCAATAATAGGTCCCAGTCCAAGCCTTACTTGGTCATTCTTTGGGTTTTGGTGACTTGGAGTGAGTGTAAACAGCAGTTATTTCTGTTCTGCCCAGAAACCCTGAGGATCTTCCCTTCCCTGTTTGATTTTTTTATTTTGAGCAGGCAAACTAAACCATCTTTTGCCTCATTTTTACCTAGCCTTAAATTACTGAGTCGATGTTGCCTCAGACAAACTGAGATCTGGGAAAACCAAGGTTTCCAACCACTGCATTTGAAGCCATCACCAGCTGTCCAGACCTATGTCTTGCTACTGGACTCAGAAGGAGGTCTCAGGAGGATAGAATGAAGCTGGTGACTTTCTTTGCACAACCCTGCCTCATTTAAATCCAATTCACTTGCAAGTCAACGACATCACCATCCTGATGTCATTAGTCCTATTTAAGAAAGAAGGACAAACAAAAACAACAACAGCAACATTAGTATGAAGTGTCATGAATGAAGAATTGTGAAGGTAGTTTGGCTGGACCTTAGAGTACATGAAGATGAGCAATATATAATAATGCTGAGAAGTTATGTTGGGACTTTTGTTGTAAAGAGTTTTGAGTATCAGACAGAGGCATTTATATTTGATCATAAAGTAACAAGACCATATAATTTATCAAATAGGGAAGTGACGTAATCAGACCTAAGCTTTAAGACAATCATTTTAACCACCGTGTTACTGATGAATTGGAGTGGAGAGGGGAATGAAGAAGGGAGACAAAGTATAATAGTCCAAGAAAGCAGTTTGAGTTCCTGAACTAGAATGGAGGCTATTTGAGAAGAGAAGTGAACTTGTGTGAAAAATGATGTGGAGGTGGAGATAATGGGCAGCTCACTGAGAAGTGGGATGCATAAGTAGTTGAGGATGATGCCACAGTTGTAAGTCTGGGTGGCTAGAAGGATGAGAGTTTCCTTAACAGAAATCAGAATATTTAGAATAACGGCAAGTTTGAGGAAAATGTGAGGTGTGTTTTGGACAAAACGAGTTTGAGATGCCTACAGAGCATCCATTTTGAAAATTCTAATAGGCAATTTGTGATGCAGGACTAAAGCTTATGAGAGAGAATGGGCTTCAAACTAGAGATCTGGGAATCATCACCATAGAAATGATAATTGAACCTGTGTGAAAAGATAAGGTCTTGTCTACATAGAATTTGGCCTTTTACCATTATGGTCACTGGACTCTTCTAGGAACCTCTGAAATTTAATTGATAATATAAGAATATGGCAACAAAGATAAGTGGAAAGACCTTTGTTTTTCCTTAGTTAAAGGTAGTATTGAGAAAGAAGATCACCTATGTGGGCAAACATCTTCAGGAACAGTTCTGAAGAACATACGATTTCATTTTTATATCCTGCATCCACTACTTTGGGATTTAAAAGGTTAATTTTGTCCTCCATATGTCCTCCAATACATAAATATGCTATTTTGTCTAATAGTAATGATTGATTTCTAATATTTTCTCTTCCTTTGAAGTAGAAAATACTGTCCTTTGTTCTTGAACTCATTTCTACATATTACCTAGAAGGAAGCAAATACTTGATAAAAATTAAAGGAATGGATTTCATTTTCATTTTCTTTGACTGCAACTTCAATTCCCATACCTCATAGTGGTTGCATTATACTTGTGTGGCTCATTGACTTTCTCAGTGACAGGCTTTAAGTGTTTATTTATTCCCAGGAAATAAACAAAAGCTAAGAAATGTGACTGTTGTAATTTATATATAAATTTGAATAAAGCAATGATCCATACTCAAGGTTGTTGAAATATTATTGCATATTGAACTAATGTTAGCAATCTAATATTAGCTTGGTCTTTCTGTACTCTTTGCCAGATTTTTGATAAATTCATGAAGAAAGTAGAAATGCACAAAATTAAGTATTGGGGGAATTTAGAATGTATATCATATGATAGGGTGAGAAGCTGATGACAGGGGTAAGAGCTTATTCATTTATTACAATGAAAATATTAATTTAATTGCTTTCCTATGAGAGTTCAGTAAAAATGTCAGGCAAAGTTATATTAAGTAAGGAAGATAGTTCATGCTTAGTTACAGGAATCTGCCCTTCTCTTTTGTTAACTAATGACTTCAAAGTTGAAATTTACATTAGGAACATAAATGTACTAATTCCCAAGCACCCATTAGTTTGATACCCTTGAGAAGATAAAATTAAATTTTAGTGAAGTTTAGACATGTGAAAGCTGGTGGATTATTAGAAAAAGCAAGTTGATCACAATCAACATGACTTTGTTTGAAAATGTCATAACTAATTAAAAACACTTGAAAAAGTATCTTAAATTTATTATATTGAAATTTTAAAATGTATGAGAAAAATTTTGTGAGAATAAACATCTGATTTATGCCCCAATGACCAAGTCTTGAAACTTGTTCTCTGTATATAGTAGTTACTCAGTAAATATTTATTGTATGAATGAATGAAAATGTGATCTAATTTCATGATGAGTGTCCCATTTCTTTCTCTGGGGGCCAATTTTTGTTCATCCTATGGGAAATAAACAGCAACTATGCTGGATATTTTTCCTTGTCAGTTACCCAGCCCAAGGCCATAGTGCACCTGTCAGTTTGATTTTGTTCCAAGGTGGATTTGGTTCAATCTGGAATATCTGCACCCTGTTATGATGCCTTCTTTAGTAACTAGTTTTGCCTTGATTGGGAGATGTATTTACTGCCAACATCCATGAGACATGAAACTGTGGTTAGATACTGATTCCATTCCTGACTTAGTGTCTCAGATCTAACTAATTTGGAGCCTTCAGGGCAAGAGAGAAGAGATACTTTTGTTGTGGTTAGGGTTAGGGGTGCTCAAGACCCCAAAATACCAATATGCCGGGTCCTGCTGAATGAATTCTACTCAAGTCTTCTCTCAGCCAAAGAATAGTAAAAGTAAAGTTTATTAAAAGTTTGCCATATTGAATAGACTCTTAAGGAGCCTTGATAGCTATAAAGCTTGTATTGGAAAATTCTATGGTGCTCTCACACATATGGGGGCAAGAAGAGGTCTTATATACAGAAAGGTTGTGGGAGGAATCTAGGGGTGGTCTGGAGGAGGGGTTTGGGAAGGGTCTCCAGGAGGAGTCAGATGAGGTCAGACTCCAGTAATGAGTTTGGGGAGGGTCTTCAGGAGTCAGATGAGGTCAGACTCTACTAATAAGTGATTAAGGATGGGAAGTTGCTGGAGGCTACGTGGAGCTGACAGACAAGGATGGGCTAGGCCAGTTCAAGGGTGGGACAGGAGGATCAAGGGTGGGAAATTGCTGGATAGAGGGGGGCTAAAGACTTGGGCAGAGCCACAACTTAAGGCCCATAGCCTCAGACAAATGCCTGAGGTGAAGATTCAAGGAGAGCTCAAGGGACTCTCAGAGCCTTTACCTCAAAGATTCAAGGAGAACTCAAGGGGGATCCCAGAGCCTGCTCCTCATCACTTTCACTGGGAAGGAGAGTGATAATATTGATAATACCTGTGTACATTCACATAGTTCTTTTCTTTGTGACATATTGAATGCCAGTACGATTCTCATTTTACAGATAAGGAAACTGAGGCACAAGTTGATTAAAGTAACAAGTCTGTGATTGTAGGATCTGGCCTTTGAGCTATTCAAGGCCTTGTGACCCTCAGCTAAGTTTAGTATTCTTGGGATTAGAACTCTGTCTGTCTTATGAGATATCACTTGTTATGTTAATGGATGATTATAACCCCAAGAACACATTTTGGGTTTTGTAACAGGAAATAATGATGAAATTAGGTTGAAAATAGATGTGTTTTTTTAGTTAACTTTTCTGGGTGCATTCATTCCTAATATCAAGAAAACTTAAATATTAAAAAATTTTTAAACTTTTTTTTTTGCTTCCTACTTTTACTTCCTTACTGAAATACCATGTAGTTTAGCTTCCATACCCATTGAGTGGGGTACACTCTCTGCACCCTCTTGTGAGGACTCCTCAGAATGAGAAGGGAAAAAAACTATCTGGAAACCAGAGATAGAAATTACACAACCTAGGACCCTTCTCCTCTCCATTCGCTGTTAGTCAGCCTTAAGCCCTTCAGGAATTTTGGGAATCTCTTAGCCCCTCACCCTTCTTCACTTTGGCACTTGCCAGATAAGGACATGAACTGGTTTCCTGTCCCACATCCCCACCAATAGGCTATAGTGGTGGGCTTCTGTGTTATTTACCACTGGGGAAGGTTTTGCGCCTAGACTGAGAGCCTGCCTCCCAGCCAATGGGAGAAAGGACAGGGGAGGGGGAGGCAGGGGGCTTGATTGTGTTAGGGTAGAAATTCTTGTTCTGTTTTTTGTAACATGCCTCCTCTCCTTGATGCTGCCATGGAGAAGACTGCCCTCTTCCTGAGGGGGAAGAGAATAAAACTTCCTATTCCTTCCTCAAGATACCTCTGACTTTTGGTTTTTCTTGGGTAGGGGATTTTTGGGGTCCTTGTACCCCACACACCATCACTCTATGAATCTACTCTCTCCAAGATCATCATTGACTTTTTTTT
>CM053591.1:137110540-137142101 GCA_028646515.1 Pseudochirops corinnae
TCTCTCTCTCTCTCTCTCTCTCTCTCTCCCCCTCCCCTTCTTCCTTTCCCTTCCCCTCCCCCCCAATTCTTAATTTAATGTCTTCTCCACTGGTATCCATTCCATACTGAAAGATTCATATAACAGTAGGCTTTGAACTGTTTCATTAAACTAGAAAAGCCACCAGTGGGGGGATAATTTTTCTTTTACCACCAGGTTGTGCCTTGGCTCAGTGACTAAAGATCATGATTTTCTTATGTCACAAGAGAAATTTCATGTTTATGGAGTGGTTGGATTTTTTTTACTCCAATCAGGTGCATCTGGCTTCAAATTAATCTAGTCTGAGTTCATTCTCCCTCACTCTCCACCATCTAAAACCATCACAGAAAGTGGTATACCTTTATAACCTTAAAAGATTTGGGGAAATACTTTCAGTGTCTCTAAAGTGCTCTGAATTTTATACAAAGGCTTTTTTTCTTTCTGTATTGGTATTTATTTATTAAACTTTAATCTGTTTTTGTTCTGTCTCTCACTGAATATTTGCTGTCATTTGTTCTGAGGTCTAATATGAGACCATCCACTTTGTCATACACAAAGAGATTTATCATAGAGCTTCCTTTGAAGGTCTTTACTTAATTGGCAGCAGTTGAGTTTTCAAGGGTCAGTACCACATTGCAATTTGGTAGATGTCATCAGAAACTTGTGCTCCATGATCAGGAGTGAACATGAACATTTATCACTACAAATTAAGCATTGATTTTACCACCCAGTTAGAATTTATTGTAAGGGTGAGATACTTCTCCCTATCTTATTCACTGCCTCTTGAAGGATAGGGCTTGCCTGCTTTGGGTTCTTCCTCTGAACTATTAAGTGATTTCTGGTGGCTACCAACCAAACACCACCTTGTATCTATGTTCTGTTTTGCTTAGATGTAATTTTGAAATGAGTATATTCTTTTATAAATTGAGATTTTAGTAGCCCCCTACCTCCAAGTTCCTGTACATTGGAGCCTAGTTAGTTAAAAAGAAAAAATATTGCAAGTATATACCTGCAGTAGTTAATATAGGAAATATGCTGATTCAAGTTAATCAATAAACATGGTAAAACTGGATGTCTGATGAATAGCAAATCTTGGAAAATGTTAGAATTGATTTCATTTCTATTGTTATTGCTGTTGAATGAATGGAAATTGTTGATTTTGTGAATACCCTGGAAATAGGCATTTTCAAACCAATGGCTTTAGCTTTTAAATTTTGCTTTGCTGTGGAACATGAGAGGAAATAGAGGCAATGAGTGGACAACTTGGAATGGAACCTTTGAATTGCCAAATATGTGGCACAGTGGAGTCACTAGAGTCAGAAAATTTCAGGTTTCATCTGTCCCACTTGCTTGGATATATGATCTTGAGCAAAATACTTAACTTATTAAATCTGGTTCCCTAGTTATAAAATGTGGATTGTATTACTTGTCCTATGTACCTTACTGGCTGTTGAGAAGAAAGAACTTTGTAGACTGTTAAGTAGACCAAATTAAATGATATTGTCTTCCTTTAAACTTTCAATTCTGACCCAAGTAGATTTTTCCATATTCTCAAGGTACTCCCTGTTCAGGCCACCTACTCTTAATTAACGGATAAGTTGTCTACAGTTGAGGTTAGGTTATCTTGTTTAAAGATAATGCTGTATACAGTCAATCTTTATCTGATATGTTTGTTTTCACTGTGATGGAAAAACTTTCTAAAAAGCTAGGAAAGACCTTAAATGTTAAGGTTACCTTAAAAAAATAAATAGATGCAACTCTTTCAAACTAGAAACTTTTTTTCTAGTGCATTATTGACTTCCTAACAAAAATGCCAAACTTCAAAATGAATATCATTGTCATATATGTTAATGATTCAGGGTTAAACTTTGGCATTTGAAAGAGCTTTTTAGACAATCAGTAGACTAAACTGAATGATAAGATTAGGAGAAACATAAGGACAAGGAAATCTTTATGTTATGCTTCCATTGAAACTCCTACTTCTGTGTACAAGTTATTCTGCCTAGACTAAAACTACTTTTTAACAAAACAGATTTACATCCTGACTGCTAAAAATCTCTGGCAAAGATTGCTTATATAAAACAAGAAAAGAAACCTCTTCCCTTTAGTATATTTTGCAATGAAATCTAGATATAGTGGAACCATTTATGAAGTGTTATATGGTAGTTACTGAAGAAGTTTCCCAAAGATGGTTAGGGTTGCCTGAGACCCCAAAATACCAACATGCCAAGTCCTGCGGAAAGAATTCCATTCAAGTCTTCTCAGCCAAAGAAGAGTAAAGTTTATTATAAGTTTACCATATGGGGTAGACTCTTAAGGAGCCAGTCTATGCTAGATCATTCTATGGAGCTCTCAGAGAGGAAGTCTGTGCCAAGCCATTCCAGGGCGCTCTCACACCACATGGAGGGAAGATGGGGTCTTATATATAGAGGAATCTAGGAGTGGTCTAGAGGAGGAGTTTGGGGAGGGTCTTGAGGAGGAATCAATGAGGTCAGACTCCAGTAATGAGTTGGAGGAGTTAATGAGGTCAATACAAGGGTGGATTGATATATTGATAGCCTTAAGGGTGGCAAGCAGATGAACAGTGGAGGGCCAGGCTAGTAACATAGGTTTGGGCCCAGCCACAATGAAATACTGATGGCCTCTGAAAATGCCTCATCAAGTAGAAGATTCAGTCAGACGTCAAGTTTCCCAGAGCTTGTACCTCAAAGATTCAAGGAGAACTCAAGGGGGGGTCCCAGAGCCTATACCTCATCAGTTACTATGTACTAATTAAAGATAAAGGAAACCTTATGTATTTAGTATAATTTCAAAATACATGTTAGGTATTGTTGCCTATTAACTATTTGCTTAGTTTTCTGTATGATTTATGATGCTGCAAAACTTCTTTTCAAAGTTCAAAAACTCATGAAATCATAATTCTAGACAAAAAATACAGAGTACACAAATCCATAGATTTGTTTATATAGTTTAGCTTTGTATAAAAACACATAGTGTTAGATTTTCTGTAGTTGACAACGTATTGTCAATATCAGTGACATGTCTTTAGAGAACATTCCACTTTCCCCTGTCTACCCCCAACACATGTTTCTTGGGTGTTAAACATAAAACAGACAAACCCAATACTCAATAATTTCAGCATTTCTAAAAAAAACCCGCTGATTTGGAATTACAGTGTCAGGTCCTTGAGGGTAGAGGCTGTTTTTGTCTATCTTTGACACTATATAAGCACTTAATAATTGGGTGTGGGTTTTTTTTTGGGGGGGGGAGGAGGGGAAGGCAGGGCAATTAGAGTTAAGTGACTTGCCCAAGGTCACAGGGCTAGTAAATGTTAAGTATCTAAGGCTAGATTTGAACACAGGTTCTCCTGTCTCCAGGGCCGGTGCTCTATTCACTGTACCACCTAACTGCCCCCTTTTAAAAATTATATTTTTCTTTGAATCAGAATTAATACTGTAGTACTATAGTCAGAATGCTCAGCAAAAGCAAGATTTTAAGGCAATTCATTGATGACATTAATTTTTGAAGGTGATTCAGTTTTACTAAAGATAACAAAGGCTATCAGAGTGTGTAGAAACCTTTCTATTTTTCATGGATAAACTTTTTACCCCCTATTTAGTTTGTTTTCTTCTCAAAGTCTATAATATTCTCAATAGCCAAATCTAATACTGTTTTCCTTGTAATAAAACAGCACCCATTTTACACTGTTTGTTGAATTTGTGGTTTAAAATGCAAATAATTATCCATTCTTAAGATGACGAACCTATTTTTAAAGTAACTTAAAAGACTTGTCCCTTATCTACCATGACTTTCAATTTTAGAAGACTTTGTTGAAAGTGAAACAATGTCTTTTTCATAAATTAGCATAATAAAAACTTTTTGTCCTGTTAGTGCTTTTTCTTTAAGGAAATAACTTTTCTCATCTGACAACTACTAAATGTAGCCTTTATTATCCTTTTTAAGTTTAATATAATTTTTAGAAATAGAATAATCTCGCAAGCATTATGAATTGCTTCAAATATGGCTTAGTTATTTGAAAATTGGCTGTACAAGAAGACCACCACTAGTGACTCTAAATTCCTTTATATGTTGTTAAACACTAATATATTTGTGACTAAACCACCAGGACTCAGGATTTTATTTTAGTGTGGGGAGAACAAAGTATCATTGCTATAAAGAACTCATAATTTTAGTGACTGTTGGTAATAACAGCAATGTTGCTAATAGCCATATATGTATTTTTCCTGGGTGAATATCAATTATTAAAAAAAAAAGAATAGAGAGGATTGTTGATTTGCTATTTCATTTATATTCTGCTGTTCTCACAACAGCTGCTACTACAAAAAAAAAAATCATATAAACCCAATGACAAATGAGGAAAAGTAGGCTTCTAAGACTGGATGAAAGTATCCATTTTATTATGGGGAAGCACCCCTGTTTCCCCTCTATAAATGCTACATGACTGGCCAGTACAGCAATAACTGCTAGAAGGTCTTGTCTGTCTAGCTTAGTGTAGCGAAAGGAGTGATTGAAGATGAAGGTAAATGCATTGTAGAAGGAAGATTCATACATGTCAAAAACAAAAGTAGTGATAGAAACACACTTCTGTGCTTAGGCTATAGGGGCTTAGGTATATGCTGTACATACTGAAATAACCCCCAGTGATGTCAGCCCCCAGAGGCACTGGCAACAGTTTCATTTTACTCAATATCATCTTATTCTTTAGCCATTGTAAGTGATCTTGGATAGAATCTGGCCCAAGAACTGCCTAAAAAAAACTTCTGGATGAAATATCTGAATTAGAGATGACGTTCGGCACGAAACTCTTTACTATATGGCTGTATGTGGAACTTTGAGGTCTCAGCAAGGTAGCCATGTTGCCAGAGAAAGCTGAGGATAATATAGTTCTTGACCCATAGAGTTAGCTGAATCAAGCACAGCCAAATCACAGTATAACCCAGTATTTTTGTGGACCTCAAGTGGGGAGGATTTCTGACACACTAATAGTACTCATAAGAAGTGCTCTCTAACACATGGTAACATCTATAGCTTCATTCACACTGCTCATTCGACTAGTACATTTATTCTAAAGAGCACATTTTGTCTTCATTCATTTCATTAAATCTGTCATTTCTTTAATTCATTTCATGAAACATTTATGGAGTGACCTACTATGTGAAAGGCACTGTGCTAGAAATGAGGATTCAAATATAAGATGAACCACTACCTTTTCTCAAGGAGCTTACATTCTACTGAAGAGTATAAAACAGGAACACAGACAATATATAAGGTCTGAGAAGGGAAAGAGGTGTATAGGACAGGGTGAGGTTTGTTGGGAGGAAAATTTTGAAAGATTTCTTGCTGTATTAAATTTAGCGTTACAGCTGAATCTTGAATGAAAGGAATTCAGGGATTCTAAGAAGCAGAGATGATGAAGTGTTTTATAGGTATGGGTGACCATCAGGTGATTGAATATCACATTAATGGAACAGAAAGATGTGAAAAAAAAAGAGCACCTTAAGTAGGGAAAATGTGAAATAAGTCTGGAAAGATAGAACAGTGCCAGATTATTAGGGCTTTAACTATTTGATTTTAGAGATAATTGAGAGCCACTGCAGCTTCCTAAGCAAACGAATGACATGGTTGGACCAGTGTTTCAGTAGAAGTTTGGCAGCCATGTTGAGGACTAATTACAGAAGGATGAGATTAAAAGCATAGAAACCCATTAAAATGTTATTGTAATAGTTCAGGCAAGACATGATGAAGATTTCTGCTAGAGAAATGCCTGTAGATGTAAAGATAAGAGGAAAGATGTAACAACAGAGGTTGTGAAGGTAAAAATCAACAAGATTTATCAACTGATTGAACATGGAGACAGTGAGGGAGAGACAGTCAAGAATCACTACAAGACTGTGAACCTGGGTTATGGGAAGCATGTTGATGCAACCAACAAGAATAGGAAATTTTCTTTTTTGTTTGTTTGTTTTTTTCTTTTTGGAGGGCAGAAGGCAGGGCAGTTGAGGTCAAGTGACTTACCCAAAGTCACATGGCTAGTAAGTGTTAAGTATCTGAGGCTGAATTTGAACTCAGGTCCTCCTGACTCCAGGGCCAGTTCTCTATTCACTGCACCACATAGCCACCCCTAGGAATAGGAAATTTTCAAGGAAGGTGGGTTTTAGGGGAGAAGATAATGAGTTGTTTTTCATACATTGATTTTGAGATGACTGAGGAAAAATGTTGTGGAGATGCCAAGAAAGCAATTGGTAGTGTGGAAACAGTGTTTAGGAAAGCAACTAGGACTATATACACACATGAGGTAGCATAGAGGTGATAATTGACTAATGGGAAGTGATGAAGTCATCTGAGGAGAGATTTTAGAAAGAGGGAGGAAAAAAAGCTCAATATGGAGCATATAGGAATAGCAGTACTTAATATGGGTGAATTAAGATGCAACAAAAGAAACTGAGAAGTAATGATTGGAAAGGTAGGAGGGAAAGAAAGAAGAAGAAGAAGAGAGACAGAGAGAGAGAGAGAGAGGGAAGGAAGGAGGGAAAGAGAGAGAGAGAGAGACATTGTTTTAAAAGGTACAGGGATAAGAATGAAAACTTTCCCTTCTCACTTTCTCTAGGGTTGCTTCTCTTCTTATAGGGCATCCTGGATAACAACAAATATTCTGGGAAATATGATGGCCAAAATTAGGACAGAATTTGACACTCAGGCATGAAAGGACTGAAAAATGTTTAAAACTCTGTTATTGTTGTTATTACTGGTATTGCAAATTGTTAAAAGAGAGATAAGTGGCCTGCTTGGATGAAACTGGCACGAACATTTTATTTATTTAGCACACTGCAGCAGCAAGCACCCTAGCATACCCAGGATGGCTCATAGCACAGGTTCTTTGATCTGCTTTTCTAAAGGAAAGCAACTGAAAAAGGGTGAAGAATCTTACTTTAATCAATCAAGCATTCACCTAGTTCAGGGGAAAAAGTCAGCACCCTGAACTTCAAAGAATACAAACAGAAGTTTCAAGAGAAAATAACATAGTTCATCAGACAGGGCTTCCATCTGTCTGACCATTACATCCATACCTAGTTAGTCACCAGAGAGAGAAGCATCAACATCTGGGTTTTCAAAGCTGAGGGGTTCAACGACTGCTCAGAGTCTTATCTGGCCAAATCATACAACTCTTCCCAAAGTGAGTTCCAAACCAGACCTCACCTCAGAGGTATATAGTCTTATCCAGGGTCAGACATCACAACCCTTGTGACTCACTTCACTGCAAAGTAACTAAAACTGTGCCTTCCTGAAAAACAAACCTCCCACCAAAGGCTCCAGGTGAGCACATGCAGTGTATTAGGGGGCAGAGTATATCTTCAAATCAGGAAAGGTCCTCAAGTTCAATTTAGGCTTATTAAATGGCAGAGAAGATCTTCACATTTCTATTACCATTACATACATGCATTTTACTTAATTAAAAAAACAACTCTGTTTATATATAAAATAATCTTTGTTGTATTGGTGTTATGTGAGGTTTTGCCATATTTGTTTATGTATACATCTGAAATGGAGCCCTGGTTTTTGCTTTTGTTTATTTTTAAATATGGACTTGTAATTCTGAAAAAAAAAACACCTTATTTGTAAAAATGCAAAATATTAGTACTAGCATTTTTCTCAGTAAAAATTATGTTGTATTTTTAGTTATGTGACACACTGTATGCCAGCTATATTTTATTGTTTATATCCATAGGTACAACATTTAAAATAATTTATTTGAATATGGAATTTCCCCCCATCAAAGCCAGTGTTACACAAAGCAGTTCCTATTACTGATTTTTAAGTTTTTTTTATAAAGCCGATAACTTCCACATTTAGTAGAAGTGTGTCTATGATCATCTGAGTTCTGCCACTCATTCCCAGTATGATATAGGCATGTTATTTACCTTTTTTAGCTTCCTATTCTTCAATTGTAAAATCAGAACTATTATCCTTCCCCACGCTTTATCAGCAGTTTTAATATGATTTTAGTAACACTTGGGAAGCACTTCAAGTTCTCTGAAAAGAGCATTATATGAAATGCAAGTCATTAATATTATATTACATTATATTAGTCAGCTGAAACTTTGCAAAATTAAATTTATTCTTTAAATGTGCACTAGGATGCCTCTTCTGACATAATCAAAGATAAAATAACTTTTCAGGAATGATTTTTTTTTTAACGTTTTAGAAAGAAAGAAATTATGTATGAAGTGTTAGTAGCAACTGAATTTAGATAAGTTTAAATGAGATAATAAAATTTAGCTTGGTGCTTTTCTAGGGGCCACATTCACTTCTGAGAAAATGAAATATCTGAATTATTCACAATGCTTTGGCAAATAATTTGAAATTTTATTTTTTTAAAGTTATGTTTCCCCCTTGTTCTGTGCATAGCCATTTTTTTTCCCTCAGAAATATTTTTGAAAGTTGAATTTGTTTTCCCCAGCAAGATCTTTTAAGCACTTCTCTATTTTTTTCTAGCTTCTAAATTGAGGTGAAATAGAAGTCCCAGATGGCTACTAAATATTAGATGCATTAACACCAGCATGAGGTAGATGGGTGGTGGTAGGAGGAAGAAAAATGGTCATATTGGTTTTATGTGCTATGGAATTAAGGTAGTCTTGACTGCTCTGATTTTCTTAAAAGTAGTAATGTTCTTTCAAATGAAGCACATTTGATAAAAATTTTTTAAAAATCAAAGCTGTTATTGACACTGTCTGCTGTGAAGAATTATGTATGTGATACGATAGATCAGTATCAGAGGGAAAACTGAACTTTTTGTTTTTAACATGAGGAAAAAAATGTAGTAGTTATATTTCAAAAATGCACCTAGAAATCACACAAGTGTACCAGATTTAAACTGTCTTCCAATATCTCCCCAGAAGAAGAGCATGGGTTTTATTACCAGTAGTGGGATTTGTAAACTAATGTCCTGGGAGAAAAAAAAAATAGAAAGGAAACATACTTAGATCTTCATCTTACTTTGATTAGCCACTTTTTAAAGAAGAATAGTACTATTTAGCAGAACTACACTGCTGTTATATGGCCTTGCACTGGGATTCACACTCCCCCAAACAGGAGGATCACCAGGATCCTGAATCTGAAGGTAATCACTTTTCCCAGTTTCTGAAGAAGGGCTTTGTTGGGTACCACTGTTTCCTTTTTCCTCTTTAGAGGCTCCCACCCCACCCCTGCACTGTTTATCTTCTTGTTAAAACATGGTATATTAGAGGATATTATGCAATGGCAGTGCAAAGTGACATATATATAATCATTCAGTGAACAAGCAAGCATTTATGAAGCATCTTCTGTATCAGGCAGTCAGCCAACAACCAATTTTAAAATTCTTTCTGTACAATTATGCCGGGCCCTGTGCTAAGTGCTGGGAATGCAAATAGAAATAGAAAGACAGCTCCTACACTCAAGAAGCTTATGTTCTAATGAGGGACAGATATTGAATCAAAGAGAACTAACAAGCTGAAGGGGGTGTGTGGTGGAAGGGAAGGGTACCTGGCCAGGGACATGGTAGAAAGAGTCCGTGGAATTGAGGTAGTGGTACAGTCTTGAGAGGGATGGGTTTGTTTTTTTTTGACATGGTCCTCTTCCTTAAGTTGGAGGATCTGGAAGAAAGTGGCCAATCAGAAGGTGAGGCCTGGGTTAGGGAAGGGCAGAGAGTAAGTAATTCCAATGTAAGAAGTAGTCCAGAGGATGGAGTTTGATGAGAAGGGTTTCCTGTCCATCATAGAGAAAGCTGTTTGCCACCGTGTCAGGCACTAAAACCCTACTCTTAAGGAGCTCACAGTCTGACCTAATAAAAATATATGTTCATATAATATATGGTATTATATAGATATAGATAGATATGACTTTGTAGAATTTAAAGCCCTTTATAAAAGTCAGCCATGGTGATGGCGATGATGCTCTTATTACATATTCCACAGTAGACCATATCTTCACTATCAATTACTGATATTTAATATCTTCCCATTATTTCCAAAGTACTGTCCTATCCTATACCCAAGGAAAGTATTGGGCAGTTTGACAACTACATATTAACATTATCTGTGTTCTATTATTTTTAAATTTATATTGTTAAATATTTCTCAGTTACAATTTAATCTAGTTCAGGCTGCACTTGGCCCTCTGATAATAGACAAATCTCCAAGGCTAAGTTGGGAAGTAGGTACTGATGGGCATTTATTTCTAGAGGGTGTTTCCTCATCCAGAGTTCTATAGAGTAAAATCATAGGTTTGATTTAAAAAAAAAAAGAAAACCCCCCCCAAAGAACCTCATAATTGTGAAGCTATTCTTATAAATTAAATAGCCAAATGTGCTTTTATACCACTTTCAACTGTTATGAAATTATGAACCTTAGGAATTAGTCTGATCTTTATACACATTTAATTCGCAATGAAAATACAAAGGTGGCTTGGAGGAATTTTAACATCATGCCAGCTTCTCAGAGAAATATGTAAACATTTAAGAAACAATCACTAATATTTGAAATAGAAATTTTTAAAAAACTTATTCAAAATTCATATAGCTGTTGAGAATATTTAAATACTTCTTTAATTATGTTTTCAGAGTTTTTTTTTTTTTTTTTACCATAAGTACTAAGAACATCTTCTCAACTCATTTTCCCCAGCTTGAGACTTAGTAAAAAAAATGGTATGAGAAAAGTTAGTGGCTTTTAAAAATTGAAACCCCTCTGGCAATGGAAAGTTTATGTTGGAGAATATGATTACATGATTTATAAAATTTAAATGATGTAATATACTAGATTACATCGACACCAATTATAACAATTTCATATGGACATTAAACCTACATAAATCAGTTGTCATAGTGAAGAGACTAAAAGATGATACTTGGCAAACATTTGGCCTAATTGCAAAATGGAGAGAGAAGACAGCACTGGTTTAGAATAGAAATCCATATGTAAGGTCTTATAGAGAAATGTGATGGGAAACAATAAATAGTACCCACTCTTAAGCTGGTCGAAAAATGCTAGATGAGAGGATACAACAAAGCAGAATGATCACACTGTGACTGGAAGAGAATCATCAAACAAATGAAATACGGAGATTTACAAAGAGGTTTGTTATTGTGTTGTTTTCGGTTTTGTTTTTTAGTAATAAACTCTGCTCACCATCCGGGACAATAGTGCCATCATATTTAACATCATGATAGTCTCATATATCCTTCTAAAGGAAGTGAAAATGACAGTGAAGAAACACAGATGTGGGGGGAAAACAGCTAGACTGAAGCAGATATGCACAGAGTGTGCATATACAGAAAAGTCTGTGATGATATTGAGGAATTAATTCAGAAGGGCTCTGAAGAAGGTGAAGCTACCCAAGACTTGTAAAAAAAAAAAAAAAGGTTGGGCCTCATCGTTACAATAAAAAAGATCCTGAAAGAATTAATAGTTATTTGTTTGATTCTCTGCTTATTTTCATCTATAAGGCATTTTTGATGAGAGCATTTGGCTTTCACCAATGATATTGCACAATAGGACTCATCTTCACCATCACATAATTGATTAAAAGATGTAGAGAAAAAAGATTTCTTGGTGATTATTGTCTATTGGTTATTTTTTAAAAAGCATTTGATCCACTAGAACAAAACATTACCTTTAAAGACTTTCTTTGTACAAGTTTATTTCCCATACATTTGTTTAAATTACATATCTTTGTTTAAAAATATTATTTCAAATATAAACTTCTTAAATTATTTTTCTCATCATTAATTTTAAATGACACATAAAACAAGGAGCTATATGTGTGCCAAAGGAGTTTATTACTGTCTTGTAGGAAGTACATCTCACAGGCCAAGTTGAAAAGTTGTTTCATACAGATAGATGGTGAATTATTCCTGTTTGTAGATGACAGTGTGCCCAGAACATTGCAGAGCCTTACTCTAAACCAGCGGGTTCTCAACCTGAGGGTTATGTTCAATTTGTAACAATGAAAATACATCCTGCATATTAGATAGATTCATAACAGTAGCAAAATTACAGTTATGAAGTAGCAACAAAAATAATTTTATGGTTGTTGGTCACCGCAACATGAAGAATTGTACTAAAGGGTTGCAGCATTAGGAAGGTTGAGAACCACTGCTCTAAACCATCTGGTCTAAGTCCCCACAGATAAGACAGATGAAGAATACATTTTGTCTACTAGACTAGGGTCATCGGTCCATTGGAGAACTCATAGAGATTACCCATCATAATTTATATCTTGAATAGACAGTGTAAATTGACACTGAGTAGGGCCCCAAATACTTGACCCAAATGTATATGAATTATTGTTGAAAAGCCACAGAAAATTTTATTGAAAGAAAATTATGTCAGTGAATTATGTCATTGAATTTCTAAGAAAGCAGAACTTTTTATTCCATCTTTTTATTCCACTTTTATTCCATTCCTTTTTACTGATCTATTTCATTTCCCAGAATATTAGGAAATTCTTTGCTAAGAATTTGGAAAATTTCTGACCTGACATCCATATTTTGTTTTAATTTTGCATGTGACAGATGTCTTTTATTTCATTTCAAGAATGTTTAATTGCCATATTTAAATACTGTTTATTGTTATAGAGGTCAGGTAAAGGGGCATGAGATTATGAGATTTGGAGCCAAGAAAAGTCATCCAATCCAGTGCTTATAGCTGAGGAAATTGAAAATCAGAGTTGAAGTGCCTTTCTTAAGGTCAGACAGTGACAACCAGGATTCAAACCCAGTTCTTCTGACTTCAGCTTTAGAAGCTGTGACCCAGGTTTCAAGCAATGTACTGATCATATATAGTTCTTATCCGATTCTTCATTAAGAAGAGGTAATTTTTAAGTGACTGAAGGTTTTCTTAGAAAATGGTTTATTTATCTCTTTGAATTCCCTTATAGACGACAGTTAACGTATAACACATTAGGAAAACAGACAATTTTATGTTATGTGGAATCAGTGGCTAAGCAAGGGGTAAAGTTCACAGATTTGTATCCTAGACCTTGTATGTCCTTCTGTTTCCTAGCTAGCAATCCTAAGATCACTTGGTTTTTTTTTTTGTTTTTTTTTTTTAACCTATGAGTGCACATATACTGCCCCAGAGCCCCCAGGGTTCTTGGAATTTTTATTAAAAATTTCAGATTCCATAGAAACCATTTTCAGATACCATTACCTCTGTTAACAGACTTCAACAACTCCTTTATTATTTAATAGATGCATTCCACATGTATAAAATTATTCATAACCAAAAATGTTATATTAATGCACCTGAGCAGTGACATAGCAGATCCTCTGTGCTGTGCCAAATAGTCTTAGAGAATGGAAGGGTAGGGGTATAAAATGAGTACTGAAGCACTTTTTAAGGATTTTTAAAATAAATTCTTCATAGAATAATAGATCTAGAGTTAGACCATTAAGGCCATCAAGTCCATCCCCTCATTTTACAGGTGAGGAAACTGAGGTACAGAGCATTACAAAGAGACTTGTCTAAAATCACAGTGCTAGTAACTGTCAGTTTAGGGTTTTGAATTGTTTCCCTGGCTCTTCTATAAACTCTTATAACTGTAATCTGAAGTAATTTATTAAATAATAAATATATTGAAAGGATAATTTTATTTAATATCTAAAAGCATTTTGAAGATAATTTTGCAACCCATGCATGTATATTTGGCCTTCAAGACATTTTTATTGCTACTTAAACTTTTTTTCAAGGAAAATCCAAGCCCTTTTTCTGTTGTCTTGAAGTTATATATCCATGAATGTATTCGTCACCACGAGAGTCCTTTGCCTAAAAGAGAAGATTGATCAGTTTACAATATGTTTCCAATTCCTTGTGAAATAGTTAGTATCCATTTGTTTCTGTGAATTATTGTTATAAACCATTGCCTATATTTTTGTCGTTGCTTGTAATTTGTACATTTTTATAACTGAAACAACTTTCATTAAATACTTAACACGTGTCTATCACTATGCTAAGAACAAATACACATACAAAAGCAAAGACAAATCCTGTCCTCTTGGAGCTTACATTCTAAAGGGAGAGACTATAGACAGGGGAGTGGTGACCAAGGAGGGAGGAGCCTCCACTCCTTTTCCTCTTATTCGCTTTTTAGCTTTTTCCTCTCTGGCTCCCCACCTCATCATTCAACTCAAACTGTGTTCTCCAAAGTTACTAATGATCTTTAAATTGCCAAATCTAATGGCCCTTTTAAATCTCCATCCTTTTTGGTCTCTGCCGCATTTGACAGTGTCAAGCACCTTTTTCTTGATGATCTCTTCTCTTTGTTTTCCTAACTACTTTTTTTTTTCCTACTTCTTCTCCTACCTAACTACTCCTCTGTCTGCTTTGCTGTATTCTTATTCACCTCCGGGTCCCCCAAGGCTGGGCCCTATTCTTCCCTTCCCCCTCTATTATTTCACTTGCTGATGTGATTAATACTTAAGGTTTCAATTATGACCTCTATGTAGATGACTCTCTGATCTACTTGTCCTACCTTAACCTCTCTGCTGAGATCTAGTCTTGCATCAACAGCTGCCTATTGGACATTTCAAATTGAGTGTCCCATAGGTATCTTAAGTCAGCATGTCCAAAACTAAATCCATTAGCTTTCCCCCAAATCCTCCTTTCTTCCTACCTTCTCTGTTATTGTTGAGGGTACTTGCTACATCCTCCCAGTCAACTAGGCTTGCAGCCTGGGTATTATCCTTCACTCCAGCACTCTCTTTTATCTCCCCTTTTCAAATCCAGTCAGTTGCCAAGTCTTGTAGTTTTTGCCTTCGTAATGTATTTTGAATATGCAATCTTCTCTTCTCTGACATTGCCTTCATCCTGGTGCACCCCCTCATTGAAGTAGCAATACAGGTTAGTCTTCCTCCCTTAAGTTTCTCCACAAACCAGTTCATTCTCCAGACTCATTTGTAAAACGGAACTTCCTAAAATGCAAGTCTTCCTAAATGTATGTCATTCCTTCCCCCCCACCCCCCCACCCCCCTGCCTCAGTAAACAGTACTGAAGATAATAGTACAATCTTCTTTTTTGGCTTTTAAATACCTTATTAACCTACTTCCTTCCCTTTTCTTTCCAGTCTTACTCACCTCAACACACTCTATGATCCAGTGACACCAACTTCCTTATTTCTCACACTGTGGCAGGAAGGTTCCCCCTCCTTATCTCTGCTTGCTAGCTTTATTGGCTTCCTTCACATTCAGCTAAAATCTCACCTTCTCCAAAAAGACTTTCTCAGTCCTTCTTAATCTTAGTCCTTTCCTTTTGAGACTACTCCCAATTTATTCCTGTTTGTAAATAGTTATTTTTATGTTGCCTTTCCCGTTAGACTGTGAGCTCTTTGAGATTTTGATATCAGGGACTGGTTTAGGTTTTTGGGTTTTTTTGTTCTTTGTTTTTGTTTTGTTTTGTTTTGCTTTTCTTTTTGTCCTTAGTGCTTAGCACAATATCTGGCACATAATAGGTCCTTTGTAATTATTAATTGGCTGACCAAAACTTTGGTTTGGAAAATTATAGGGATGGTTAGTAGGGCCAGGGATGTGTTGATTGATATAGCCCCATCTTGGGACAGTGTCAGAGTTGACTTGATCGTGGTTTCAAAGGAAAATAAAGGACTGGCAGTTATGGGAAACCACTGTTGGCACTGAGGCTTTTCCTTGAATAAAAAGTCTGTGAGATGCAATCATAAATTATGAGAATGGGGTTACAGGACAGAAATTTCTCCAGGGTGAGAAGGTGCCTGGCAAGGCCACAGATGAGATTATGTCATAGCTGTGAATTTTCAATTGAAATTTATTTTGTTTGTACAGTTCAGTGTCCTCCCCGCTATACTACATTGCCTCTTATTAACTGGAAGTTACAGAACTGAGATTCAAATCTATATCCTCTTGTATACAAGTCTCTAGTTTTTCTATTGTGTTTTCAGTCATTCAGTCCTGTCTGACTCTACATGACCACATGGACTTTTGTCTATAGGGTTTTCTTGGCAAACATACTGGAGTGGTTTGCCATTTCATTTTTTCCAATGTGACCCATTTTATACATGAGGAACTGAGGCAGATTGGGGTTGATTTGCCCAGGATCACAGAGCTAGTGTCTGAGGCTAAATTTGAACTCAGATCTTCCTGCCTCCAAGCTCAGTACTCTTTACACTGCACCACCTAGCTGCCCCATCCTTCTGTTATACTATGTTACAGTATTACCCTGTATACCTTCAATAACAATTAATATCTGGAAAGTATTTGAACCTATTTTAATTATAAGTACATATAATATCCCTATCATCATTATATAGCTTTCCCCAAATGAATATATTTTACAACAAAATAGTTAATATTTCACAATCAAACCCCACCTAAAATATCAGGAACATTGAATTGGTCAGCCCATTGTCCATGTATAACATTTCCCCTGTAGAACCAATTGCCTTCTCTGACATTGTATCACTAACTTTTTTTCTCCAAAAAACTGATTGAGGAGGTTAGGCAGGTCATTCATGCTTCTATATTCTTTAATTTAAAAAAATGATTTTGCTTAAGGCACATTGAAGAATTATTTAATTAATAGGATCTGCAAGTATAAATCTGTAAGTTTAGAACTAGAAGAGATCGTTTAGTACAACTACATTATTTTACAGATGAAGAAACTGAGGCTAAGAGAGTGGTTATTTGACTTTTACAAAAGCCACCTGATAAGATATTTACTATTCATTTAAGTTACTAAGGTCTTATTAGGACAAATTTTATGAGAATCAAATGGTTAGGGAACTTTACTTAAGAAAATATAAATTTGTAAAACATGGGATGATGTGTCTAAATGAGGAAAATCTCTGTTCCTTTCAATGATATTTTTAGTAGGCTTGAAAGAGTCTGTAATAACCAGGGCTCTATACAAAGGTTATGTCATTATTTCAGCTTTCACAAGGCCAACCAAAGAAATTCTGAAAAAGGATTGCCATATTTTTATCTCTACCTTTAAACTATCTCTGAGCAAGATTATTAAAATTTTTACTTGCCTACTTCCCATTACACATCTGTGACAAGGATTGTCACTTTCCCAAGTCAAGTGCTGTGGCCTCATGGGATCTTAATTTTTCTCCTCTGGGAGCTATTTTCCCAGTTGTTTTTAAAAAGGTATTTCCAATCTTGAATCTCAGCTTGGGTACCTGCTTTTCATGAATAGAGAGATGTATTTGTATATCAGGGGCACCTGTAGTTCAGAGTGAGTTCTAAAAGGAATGAGTGGATGTAACCTGTATTGTGATTGGAAGAAAATGTGCTGAATTCAAAGTCAGTGTGGGAAAATCTAGTACAGTGTGGTTTGACAAATATTACCACCACCCTCTAAAATGAATGAGAGACACCTGAAGTTACTTTAGATGCATCTTTATAGATGAGGAACCGCAATATTAGTAATAGCTCATATTTGTATTGGGTTTTATGGTTTATATGACACTTTCCTCACAACAACTCTGGGAGTTAGTAAATGCTTTACGATATAAAGGTATCATCATAGAAGGTGCTGGGGACTGCTTATCAGGATTGCTTATCAGTATTACTAGTCCATGGGATTTGACTTGGCTTTCTTTTTCCATTCTAGAAAGAAAGGTCTAACTCCCCTTTTATGTGTTCAAAGGGACCCAAGGAGATAAATCAATAAAATCATTTTTAGGTAGTGAATTTATGTTGGTACAGAGCTATAGTCCTCACACACTTAGATTAGCAGTGAATATTCTGTAATACAGGTATTTCAAATTTGCACCATCAAATAGTCTTTTTCAAAGAGTTGTTATATCTTACCATAGAAAAGATATTATATAATTTCTGTCAGATCCCTCCTTTTCCCTCAGGGTTCACAACATAACTGTGTGGCTTCTTAATTGTATATCAAATCAGGGTAAATTATTATTTTGAAGAATTAATAATTTTCAAAAAATTATTAAAATAGTCTTAAAGATGAGAAGACTACATGACCTACATAGGAATTGGAACTTATATTAAAATATATGCAAAGACATTTACAACTATTCTGTCCCATTCATCTTAATTTGACATTTAGAAAAATCTTTGGATTGGTTATAATAAATCCAATCCAGTATAATACAACAAATGTACTGTGTACATAGAGCTAGGCTCTGATGACATCAGATAAAAATGAAAAGCAAGCTCACCTTTAAGGTAGTTATATTCTTCTGGGGAATGGAACATGTAAAGAGATTAACCTATATGTGAAAATTTGAGGAGTGTTTGAGTACTTATGACTATGGGGATCAGAAATACCCCGCTAGTGTTTGTACTTTCATTGAGCCTTGAAGGAAGATAGGAATTCTAGAAGATAGAAGTCAGGAAAGAAGAGAGAGAAGGCACCAGAAGTCCGTGATTTCAATTATGAAGTTTGCTGTTTCCATAAACCAAGTTATAGATGCTGAGGGCCAGAATTTATTTGATGACTGTGGGAATGGAGAGAAGGAGATAGATATGAGAGATATTATAGAGACAGAATTGATAACATTAGACATGATTAGAAATTGGAGGGGACTTAGAAGAAGGAAGAAAAGAAGATGATCCTAAGGTTGTTACCCTGGGTTGCTAGAAGGATTTGGAACTCTAAATAAAATAGAGAAGTCCGCAAGAATTGTGGTTTAGAAGGGAAGATAAAGAGTTCCACTTTGGGCATATTGAATTTTAGGTACCTTTAGATAAACAAGTGGAGATGTCTAAGAGGTAGGTGGTGGTAAATGTCAAAACCCAGGAGAGAGATGAGGGTTGGATATATAGATATAGTAATCATCTTCATAGAGATAATCAACTCTTTGGCAGATGAAAACGCCAATATAAAGGGTGTAGGGGAAGAAGAGAAATGGAGTAATTATATAACTTTGAAAAACAACTGTATTTAAGGGGAAGGGTATGAAGGATGATGCAGCAAAGGAACAGTGAGAAGAGGCAGTTAGACAAAGGGATCATTAGAGCTAGAAGTAATATTGAAAACAAAACCATCTAATCCATTGCCTTCGTTTTTACTATTAAGGAAATTGAAATGCAAAGAAATGACTTCTGGGTAATTATTTCTGCTATGGCACCACTAGTGATTTGAACACAGATTTTTTTGTCTTCAAATCTAGCATTCTTTTGACTTTAGCATGAAACAGCAGTAGTGTCATGAAAATTCATGGAGGAGAGAGTATCCAGGAGCAGGAAGGAGTGCTTAGTAGTATTAGATGCCACTAAGAGGTCAGAAGTATTAGCACTGAGAATAGATTGTAGGCTTTAGCAATTGAGGTATCTTTGATAACCCTAAAATACGAGTTGTAGATGTATGGTGAGGTAATAAACCAGATTCTAATAAGAATTCTTTACATGACCTGTTTGGGATGGAAATACTGTACTAACGTTTAAATTTCATGAAAAGATGGCAGTCATATTGTAAAGAATCAACAATATTTAGTCAACACTGTTTCCCAAACATGGAGGAAATTCTTTGTGTATTTCTTAATAATCCAGCATTTCAAGGGTTGGGAAGTGAGAAGAGTGAAAATAGCAATAAGATGTTTTCTAATTCATTCATATACATTACAGATATACCATGATAGCTATAGCTTATGTAAGGATATATTGAAGATTTAAGGACAGAGGAAGCAGGTATGTTTGTAGACTTCAGGGAAGAAATCCATAATTCAGGAGAGATTAAAATTTAGAGAGAGGAGGGCAGGTTCCAGAGAGGTGGTGGGGAGGGATAGGATTAAGGATATAAGTAAGCTTTATTCTCCTTTCTCATTTTATTTCATCTAAACTAGGTTCTCTTAATTACCTAGAATCAGATATGTCAATCCCATTAATTTATATTTTTCTAGAGATTATCATAAAGATGAGGTAGACTCGACTCATTTTCCAGAAGTTAAGAAGTAACAAATTTAATATCATTTTTGTTCTCAAAGATCTTCATATTTACAACATATTATGCTTCTTATTTGAGTCTTGATAGTTTCATATCTGGGTTTGCCTGTCCTATATTAGAGGAGATTCCTTATTGGAGATTCCTTGCTACCTGTCCTTTGTTTGACATAACTACTCATTTGATAATGCTACCTTTGTGGCCGAACAGTAGGCCAAACTCAACAGGGCAAATGCTAAACTTATCCTCCTTTCTAATCCTTTCCCTCAACCTAATTTCTCTATTTTTGTTAATAGCATCACTTTTGTCCCAGCTGTTTTTGACTTTTCATTCTCTTCGCACATCTAATCATTTGCCAAATACTATTAATTTTACCAGTGGTACCTGTATATTAGCTCTCTCTACTTCTACTAGACTATTATGGTTCAGGCTCTTATCACTGCTCACCTTCACGACCAAAATCTTTTAATTATTCTTCTTACCTCCATTCTGTTACTG
Source organism: Pseudochirops corinnae (assembly GCA_028646515.1). Classification (NCBI taxonomy): domain Eukaryota; kingdom Metazoa; phylum Chordata; class Mammalia; order Diprotodontia; family Pseudocheiridae; genus Pseudochirops; species Pseudochirops corinnae. The sequence continues at coordinate 137,130,988 of CM053591.1, forward strand.
ATCCGTCTTTCATACTCATTTCTGCCTAAATGATCTTCCTGATGTGTTAGGTATTCATGGGATTCCTCTATTAAAATAAAACATTCAGTGACTTCCCATTGCCTATGGCATAAAATATAAATCCCTTATTCTGGCATTCCAGAGTTGATTCCAACCAACCTGTTACAAATCTCTAAGTTGGAGGAGTCCGTCTAGCCCAATCCTATATATGACATCCAATGATCCAATCCAACAAGCACTTAATAACCACATGAATATGTAGAAGGCACTCTTGCTAGACACCAAGGATAAAAAGACAAAATTTAAATGGTCTTTGCTCTCCAAGTGACCATTTGATTTCAACTTGGAGATATCAAGTGAGGGAAATCCAGGACTTCCTGAAGCAACATTCCATTCTTCGGTTAGTTAGGGTTTTTTAGAATATTTTTCTCCACTTTTCTTCTTTTCTGATATCAAGTAGTAGTATAATACAGCCTCCCCTCATTCACAAGCTCTATACTCTAACCAAACTATGTGTCTCTATGCCCTTTCCCATATCCTTGCATTTGTCATAGTCCACAGTCAACAAGCATCTATCAAATGCCTAATGTGTGCCAGGAATTGTACTTAGAGAAGAAAGATAAATGACAATCCCTGCTCTCAAGTAGCTTATAGTTTAACAGGGAAGGCAGTATTCAAACAATTCTGTAGACTTAAGATATGTATAAGACAAACTGGAGATAATCCTTAAGGGAAGTTGGAAGATCTCTTGCAGATGGTGGGATTTTATGTGAGACTTAAATGAAACTGAGGGAGCCAGTACGGAGGGTGGAGAAGGGAGAAGGTGCCAGGCATGGAGGCAGACAGTGAAAATGTTGGGAGTCAGGAGATGGAATGTTGAGTGGTGAGGAAAAGCAAGGAGAACACTGTCACTGAATCATAGAGTATGTGGTGGTAAGTAAGGTATCAGAACACTGCAAAGGTAGGAAGAGACCAGATTATAGGAGACTTTAAAAGCCAACCAGAGAATTTTATATTTGAACCTCTAGGCAAGAGGGGATTAGGAGTTTATTGAATAGGGGGAGGTGATGTGAGATTGCAAGTCACCACCAGACTTATGCTTTAGGAAGATAATTTGGCACCTGAATGGACCAGGCTAGAAAGAGATTTGAGGCATAGAGACCTACCTCCAGTCTATTGCAAAAGCCTGGGCGTGAAATGATGAGAGCCTGTACCTAGGTAGGTACAGTATCAGAGGAGGTTACATACCCCTCCCCCCCCATGCTTGAGGATGAGTCCTCTCCTGTTTGTTAGCTGATGTTCCTTCCTTCAATCCTCAATTTATATGCCATTCATCCATGGAGCCTTTCTTGATTTCTCCCTCTACTCCCTCTCTGCTTTCCCCTCCAGGGAAGTGATTTCTTTTACCGATTTCTAATAGCACTTTTCAGAGACCTCTCCTTTGGATTTATCTCATTCTTCCTTGCTATATCATTATTCCTGTGCTTGTCCCTCCTCCCCTGACCTTCATTAAGTTGTGAGGTCTTTGTATCTTCAGGATCAAGAAGAGTACTATGCACACAATAGAGGTTTAATAAGTATTAATTAATTTGAATGGCTCATGTCCAAGAATCTAACCTGTTTCTTTTGATGGCCTTCTTCCCTTCCTGCCAAGGAGAAACTACTCTGGGAATTCTGCACTGGAAATTCTGGCTGCCCAAAGCATGTCCAGTTTTCTTATTCAAAAGAAATTCTTTGTTGTATGCGTCATACTCTCCTATCATGGGGGAGAAGGGAGGGAATGGAAGGATACCATAGAATTTAGGATCATTCCCTTCATATCAGATTTATCCAACTTTAGCATAATATACTTAATATGTTCAAGTTTACAGTTGAAGAGTTACCTTAAGACCATTTTTGGAATGTCTCTTTCAGAGGCTTAAACCGAAAATTGATCACCCGGTTTTTATTTTTCCTTTAATAGTAGTGAATATGGTTATTTATGTTAAATGTTATTTATTTATAACTGTTGGCAAAAGATTTTGGAAGGAGGGGAGAATAATCATTAAAACATTTACCTTTGGTGAAGGGTGAGAAATATCATAATGAGACATGGTAGGACTATTTGTAAAAAAAAAAAAAAAAAAAGGAAGGAAATGTAGGCGAGTCAAATTTGGAGCCTGTTAACCTTGACAGAGTAATTAGAATGCTGTCTTTTTTTTTCAACTGATAAAAAAAAAGTGCTTAGTAGGACATACTGAGACTCTTGAGGATTATGATTATGCCTAATTCATAAATTGCTATATACATTTTCCTCATAAATACAAACTCTTCTTATAAATATATTTCTAATTAAGGCTTCTAAACCTAGCCTAAGTGCACTGCTGTACCAGCATGTGCTTGGATTGCTTACTCTCTTCACTGGAGCTTTACAATAAGGGGAGTTTGAAGGGCTGAAGTCTTAAGAAGTACAAAAATGATTTTCTCAGCATTTAAGGAACAGGGAAGTGCCAGCTCTTTACAATGTAACTTGCCTATCTTTTTCATAAAATTTAAATGTTAGATTAATACTTGCATTCCATGTAGGTCATTTAAATAACTTTTAAGATGCTATTTGATCATACATTTGGCCTTATTGGATAACGTCATAGACAATAAAGTCATAGATTTTAGAGCCAGAAGGTAACTTAGAGGCCATGAAGATTAAACCCTTTATTTTACAGATGAGGAAATTGAGATAGTTAGATTAAGAAACAGCAAACGCAGTAAGGTTGGCTGTAATGCGACATGAATTTCTAAAAATCACAATGCTATTCCGTGTGGAACAGTAAAAACTACATGGCTTATGGGGAAAAAAGTGGGGTAAGAGGCATAAGACTTAAAGACTTCTTCAGTAATGCCTAAAAAAGATAGGGACCAGTTTTGTGCACATTCCATGGCCAAGAAATATGTAGATACTACAGTAATTACTATATCCAGGGAAATCCTGAATGGGCCAGATCTGGCAAAATCAAGTGCTATGTGCCAAAGGATGCCATCACTGGGCCTTGGTGGAGGAGTAGGGGAGGTAGAGTGAATGTAGACCAGCCTTCTTCTGCCCCAAGCTTATCCTGAATCAGAAATTATACAATAAATATGGCACTTTCTCTTGGAAAAGACCCGAAATTTACTTGGAGAAGTGGGTGTTGGAAGGGTTGCAATATGTGAGTTATTGTGAAACAGAGCAATTTTCTACATTCCTGTTGTTTCTTGTAGACCAAATTTGGCATAATCAAAATTCAGGTTATGCTCAAATTGCAACAAATTTTATTTTCAAAATAAGTGTTATTTCAGTGGGTAGGTAAGTGGTGTTGTGGATAGAGTCCTAGGTCTGTAGTCAGGAAGTCTTACCTTCCTGGGTCCTGCTGCAAACACTTAACTAACTCTGTGACCCTGGGCAAGTCACTTAATCCTGTTGACCTGAGTTTCCTCATCTGTACAATGATCTAGAGAAGGAAATAGCAAACCACTCCAGTATCTTTGCCAAGGAAACCTCAAATGAGGTCGGGAAGAAGCAAATACAACTGAAAATGACTGAACAACATCAGCAACAAAAGTTATAGAAGAGCTTCTTCCTTTTTCTAAGTCCTGTGCTCTATCCAGTTTACCACCCTGCCTCTTAGTGGTTGCCATCACCTGGAAAAGGGATGCTGCAAATGGCAGGAATCTTGGTACTCTACACTCAACCCAATTATGGAGGTGTATGTACACCACGGCAAGAGGCCTTATTCAGTGGGGGTGAGAGGAAGAGCTCTCTGGGCACAGTGGGAGGAGAATATTTTCTGGCAAAAGTAGAGCATGATGGCATCGTAGATCAGAGAATCATAGATTTAAAACTCAAAAGGGACTACAGAGATCAGTAAGCACAACCTTCTTGTTTTAAGTTAGAAACAAAGACAAAGAAAGTTAAAGGAGTTTGTGCAACAAGGTCCTTCAGCATGACCTAAGAGCATTATCTAAGAGCACTGATCTTAATGACAACAAAGGGGCCAGAATTGGTGCCTAGAACTGACACTCCCTCCAGAGACAGTTCCTAGAGAAGGAGGCATCTAGTGCCTGAGCACAATGGCCCCTGGTTAGCCACTGGAGATGTCTGCTCCACATGTTGACATTAAGAGTAGGGCCAATTAAAGCTGCTTAACAGTAAAGGATGATGCTGGTGATCATTAGATTAATGGTTTTACTTAAAGGGAAGGCAGAGATATTATATGATGCCACAAAAGAGGTTTTATGGTTCTATGTATTGGGACAAGGTCATCATAAATAACGATGATGATAATTAATGATAATAACTAGCACTAATACAGCACTGTTAAATTTTGCAGAGGGTTTTATGTATGTTATCTCATTTGCAAGCCCCTGTCCTGACCAACTTATTCTGAGTGTGCCCTGGCTCAGGACAGTCTGGTGTTTCAGGATTCTGAGTTGAATAAATGAGACACTTGTAGGTAGAAGAAAAAAGAGTTTGCTCAACAGTAGCATGGAAAAGACACTTAGCGAGAATATAGCACTGATCCAGTGCTTCATTCAAGTTAAGTGTTGGCATGTATGGCACTGGGAACATCTGGCAAGTCTAAGAGGCACAAACTTTTGCAGGTTGGCTATCCCCGAGGTGACTGGGAAGCTGAGGTGAGTGGTTCATACCCAGTGCCCTAAACAGCAAAGTCTCAAACAGCTACTGTTACTATTTAGGGTGAAAAATACTACATGGCAGGGACCCTGGGAGAGGGTACTTCCACCATACATGAGCATGGGAAGTAATCTCTTTCTGTCTTTATGTGTATATGAATGTGTGTGTGTGTTTGTGTTATATTCCAACTCTGAGATTTTCTTTCATTATGTTATTTTTCCAGGGATGGTTGCTCTTTATAGGGGAAACAGGGCTAACATCTGTTTTCTTTCACTTGTTCTGAGTTTATGGGCATGAGCTGAGGCTTACCCTTGATTTCTATATTGCAAGATGATGTTCTGATTCAGATTTGACCCTGGGATAGATAGAATTGATTAGGGAAATTTCAGGTTGAGGGGTAAGTACTGGCACAGTGGATAGAGCACTGACCCTGGAGTCAAGAGTGCCTGAGTTCAAATCCAGCTTTAGAGACTAGTTGTGTGACCCTGTGCAAGTCACTTAAACCCAACTGACTCCAGAAAGAAAGGAAGGAAGGAAGTTCCATTTGAGGCTTTTCTTGAAATCATTTGGGGGTAGTGATGAACCAGAATATCAATCTGTAATAATAATTCTTAAGACTTTAGTAGTCTGTTCCTGTGAATATCACTCAACATAGGTATGAAGAGAATTCATTGAGTATGTATTTTGAAAGCTCCGATAGGATTTTGAAGATGTTAAATTATACTGCTTATTTACATTGTCAACACTATCCAATAGTAAGATCAGTATAGTACATCAGAATACTCTAGAGCTGGAAAGGACTTAGAAACTATCACATCCAACCTCTTCAATTTTGCCGATGAGGAAATTGAAGCCTAGGGAAATTAATGACTTATCCAAGGTTACTACGTTAATAAGTATCAGAGGGAGATTTAAACCAAAGTCTTCTCCCTCCAGAGTCATTATTTTTTTTTCTGCTGGACCATTATGTGTATTGTACTTAGATCAATGTTGGTCTTTATTTTCTTCTAGATTTAAGATTCTCCGGAGACTGGATTATTTGTATGGATAATTGCAAATTATTTATTTTTAGGGCCCTGGAAGTGGTGGCATGAGGTAGTGAAGGGAGCTAATGAGTAGTCTATAGAGAGGGGGAAACCATTCGCATACATGTTGTGGTCCTCTTGCTGCTGAAACCATTTCTCAGGAGGCACATGTGGAATCCCAGTCTCAAATGAGATCAGGTCATAGTCCAGTTCTTGTAGGTTTCCTTTGGCCAAATTCCAATATTTGGTGCACACACAAAAGTAGCAACTTAAAGTTGAATATACATTTTTTCTCAGCATTTTTTTTCAGTGCATCTACTACCATATGTTTAATTTGTTAAAGTGATTTTTATTCTTTTAGCTAACTTTTTTTTCCCTTTATGATTTTCATCCTAAAAATAAAAGCTATCTTGAGGGAACAAAAATCCATTACCATTGCTGAATTTTCCCTTGCTTACACAAAAGAAGCAATTGAAATCACTGTGTCTCCTTCAAATTTTGTAGAGTTTCTGAAACTGCTATGATTTTCCACCTCACAGAAATCACATAATTTTGGAGTTGGAAAGAATCCCAGTGGGCATCTAATCCAAACCGAAACTGAACAAGAATCCATGTAGTATTCTCCCAATTTCATAGATGTGAATCAGAGGCTAGGAGCTGAAAGGTGTCCTTAGAAGCTGTCTAGTCCAGTGGTATCAGACTCAAGTAGAAATGGATCTCTATGTCTGCATAAATAACTTAAAAAAACCCACAAGTGAACATTATCCACATTGTGTTATATATAGATATATATGTATTTATTTTATTAAAGATTTCCTAATTGTATTTTAATCTGGCTTGGGAGGCATTGCCAGTTTGACACCTCTGAACTAGTCAAACCTCTCATTTTACAGATGAGGAAACTGAGGCATAGGAAAGTTAATTCATCTATACCATAGATACCTCACATGTTCTAGATAAATACTACTTGACCAATTTGTACTCAACTGTTTATTGTAGTAACTGCAGTAACGATCATTGATAATGACCCTAATCTACAGGTTATTCTGTCTTTAAGCTATTAAGACTGAACTAAGACCTTTGGGACACCCTATAGATTATTGCTTATTGAAGGAGGGTAGTAACATTCATACTATTATAGTAAAAGTTGTAGATTAGGCTTTAAATAAGAATTGGGCTGAGACTATTATAATAATAAAGTGCTCATTTCAGTCCTCTTGGGAGGATGGAAGAAATTTCTGAAAGCATTCTTACCTCCCTAGTAATGAAGGTATTCCCTCTTGAAGATAGGATTGGATAAAATAAGATAATATATTGATTGCTGATTTTCAAGATTATAAATCTTTCTTCCCATTTTCTCATAGTAGTCAGTGACATGTGTCTCTTACCTTTTGCATCTTAGGTACACCACAGGAGGGGATGCTTAGAGAAATGATGATCTCTGCCATGTATTAATAGCTAATTATTGAATTAGGATAGAGGTTTTCCCCGTTTCTACTTCCTTACCCAGAAATCAACTAGTGTGGCTGAGAGAATTGGTGAATTCCTGTTCATTGGGTTGGGTCCGAAAGGTCTGGAGAGAAGTGGATTCTGTCTTTGATATGTCTATTGATGTCTCTTTGACCAAGATTTGAGTGATCCAAGTCACATACATACTCCCAAGACCCTCGTTGGAATATAGGCCAGCACCTTATTGTATTATTCATTCTCTTATTAATTAATTGTTAACCAGTCAGGGGTGATTGCTACCCTCAGGAACACCTACTCTTCCAAGGGCATATAAACTGTAAGTCCACTTCCATGAAGGGTCTTTGACATTTCAGAGGGCCCCTGACCTCCATTTTATTAATAAGCATCCTAGCCTTATTAATAAAATGATTAATTACCCAGAAATTATATCCCTCAAATTTTTTTGACTCCACAGTTTAATGCAAATTTGAAAAATTTCTCTTTTAGTTTATTAGGCATATAAAGATATAAGATCTTGCCTTTGAAAAGTGTCATAAAGGACCCATTTGTATGGAAGGAAATGACCTCCTTTTTAAGCTGACATTCCTGTCCAGTTGACTTCAAGAAAATTTTTATAAAGCATCGCAAATACTATTAAGTAACATAACTGACTGTTAAACTTAATATGTAAACATTTTTGGAAATGAGACTTGGGGATTCACAGAAATCTCAAATCTAATAACATTTTAATCCCAGCTTAGCTTTGTCACTAGGTATTTTAAATAGATGGAATTTTGGTACCATGATAATTTGAATCATTAATATTTTTCCTTCAAAGATTTTTACCCAAGTAAACTGGTTTTCTACAGTATCATGTTAAACAGTTACCTTAAAATTAAAACAAAAACGACAATGGTTCATATGATTTAGAGGTATGATGGGACTTAAAGATATTATTCAACCCCATCATTTTACATATAGAGAAACTGAGACCCAGTGACTGTTCAGGGACACAGAGGGAGCAAGTAGCAGATTTGGGGTTCTTAGAGTCAGAGAGATTCAAAACCCAGGTTCTCTGCCTGCCAATTACAGCTCTCTCTCTGTAGTACATCACATGGCTTTGTTTAAGTGGCCTCCATGCTGATAATCTCAAGAGAAATGACAAAATGCCTTGGACAAAACTATGAAACTATCTCATTTTCCCCAGAGGTGACTGATTTAAATACATTGATAAGATGATCTGAATGGGAAATCTCTATAATGCCTGTAACAGATAATAAGGAAAGGTGTTAGAAAATAATATGGGACATTATGGTAAAATAAAATGATGAAATGTTATGCATGCATAGGGGGTGTGTGTGTGTGTTTGTGTGTGTGTGTGTGTGTGTGTGTGTGTGTTAGTTAGTTACCTAATAGTTTTTACCCTATAACACATTTCAGGAGTAATGATTATTGTTTTTAATGCTTCCTGTGGCAGGGTGTTTTGGGTTGTTGTTGTTGTTTTTTTTTGCTCATTGACATCTTTGTAGCTACTCTATTTACTGGTATTTTTGTGTGGCTGCTTGGCTTTTCTATGCACTGAAATAAGGTGATCCTTAGATTTCATAATTTCATTTTTAAGGAACAGAAAGTGGTCCCTTATAAAGCGAAGGTGCAATTTAAAGTTTGTGGTACATTTAACTAGTATAATGTAAAAAGGGTAATTTTATAATAAAGCTTCCAGTGAGTATATAAAAATCTGTCATACCTTTTGTCCAATTTTAAAACTTCTTCTTAATATACAAAGCCTGAACATGTTATTTTCCCCTAAAGTAAATTAGTATAAAGCAACACATTTCTTGTTAAAGCTTATTTTTAAATGAAAAAAAAAATAACCAGATACATTAGCAATGACATGCCTTAAGAAGTGAATTTCTAGGGATTACGGTATTTCCCAAGAGGCTAAGAAACTTGCTTCTAGCCTGTGCCTCAGTGTACTCGAGGCATGCAGTAATTCTGCAGAAATGCACTGCTCTACTGTCTTGTTTCTTAATTACAAGGCAGTTCTAATTATTCCATCTTAAGTGCTAACTTATTTAAGCTCTGAAGGTTCAATAATTCAGCTGAATTTCAGTGATTAGAGATGAGATAGAAGGTGTTATACATGACTTTGTCACTAGTTGTTTCTGATTTGAGAACCTGATCATGAACATCAATATCATTTACTGTGACCAGCACAGTTGGGTGGGCTAGCAACCAGTGAGTAAAGAGATGGGGGTGTATTCCATAGTGTGTTTATTTCAGAGCCATTTCATACAGAGCCAAAGATGCAGAGCCAAGGACCTTAGAAGGTTTATATGCCCGTAGCAGATGATCTTACATAACCAGAAAAAAATTTAGACAAAATACATGGACCCTCCTTTGGTCTTGATTACTCCTTACCCTAGCCTAAGGCTAGTTATTCATTAAGACTTTATGCTAGGACCACCTCCGGAGGCACAAACAAACCAGGAGCACAAATAAGACTTACTGATTACCCTGAATCTTCCTTAGTTATTCATAGGACCAAGTCTGGAGGCATCAACAAACAAGACTATACATCCTTCTGATTATCTGCCTAGTGACCTTATAGAAGTTTGTAAAGGAGAGGGGAACATTCCATTAGTGGGGCTAGGGGACCCCTGAAAGTCCTCTACAATCATTGGCCACCTTTCAGCCAAGGGGATTTCCCAGCATTTTGTCTTTATTTTAATAAAAAATTTTGATCTTTTGCTCACCAGTCCCTCTCATCTTCAGGAGATTGTCCAGCACCTGTCTAGGTGCTTAAGAAATACTAATTGACTAACAATATTTCTGAGTTTGTCAAGATCTCTGCTTCTCTTTTTCCTTATTATTTTGTAGAAATGGAGATTTAGAGCTGTGAAGGACCTTAAAGATCATTTATTTCAATCACTGAGGTGATTCAGTGGATAGAGCACTGGACCTGGATTCAGGAAGACCTGAGTTGAAATCTGTCCTCTGACAGATTTGTGATATCCCTCTGCCTCAGTTTCCTCAACTGTAAAATGAATATAATAATAGCACCTCCTCTACATAGTTGTTGTGATCAAATAAGATCATATTTGTAAAGCTCTTAGTACAGTTCCTGGAACATAGTAACCTCTTAATAAATGCTTGTTACTTTGGATCTCAAGGATTGTGGAACTGAATGTTATAATCTAAAAGTAAGCAAATAAATTAAAATTAAAAAATGCTTGTTACTTTGTCCTTCACTCTATTCCTCAAACCACCATTTCACATATGAAGAGACAGGCTTATATGGCTAATACATGACAAGGAATTAAGTCCAGGCCTTCTTAATACTAGTTTTTGACATTTTTTTTCCTGTGTCCTCTGTCACCATATCACTGTCTTTGTCCTGAAGCATTTACTTATTGCCAAACTGCATTGATTGGTATGTTGGATAACTAGGTAGCACAGTGGATAGCGATCCATTCCTGAAGTCAGGAAGACTCATATTCCTGAGTTCAAATCTGGCCTCAGATACTTCCTAGCTGTGTGAATGTGTGCAAATGTAGTGTCAATGCAATATTTACAGCTCCCACGATCACAATAAAGACCGTGATTATAAGTATCACATGACATTTGATCACAAAATATACCAAACTCTCCAGATAGAGGATAGAACTGAAGCATTTATTTAGAAACCAGAAAACCAAATCCCAAAACCAATACATTGATTCCATCATAGTACCAAAGACATTCAGAAGCCATAATAACACTGAGAGCCACAGCATCCTTCAGCCTTCCCACAAACGAATATAAGATCAATATCTAATCATGAGCCTATCTGATTCCTTGCCTGAGCATGCTCCTGTGTCCCCTACCATCTGGCTAGCTCTGACCAGCTTTCTGTGGGCTCTGCTTCCCTTCAGCAAACTCCTCACACCACAGCACCACAGGCTCCATGTGATTACATTCAGCCTATTAGGGAGCAGAGTTTACTTTCAAAG
>CM053591.1:137142601-137160449 GCA_028646515.1 Pseudochirops corinnae
CTCCTGAATTAGGTAAATGATATGTTTGATTAAAGTAAGATTGTTAACCCATTTTGAGTTGCTTTCCTTTAGAAAAGCAGATCTAAGAACCTGTGCTAGTAGCCGCCCTATGTATGCTAGGGTGCTTGCTGTTACAGTCCATTCCATTCTCTCTATTCATACAAGGACCACCCTAGTCTGGGCCCTCATCACTTCACAGCTGGACTACTGAAGTGGCCTTCTTCTTGGTCTCTCCTCACTCTGGCACATCCTGTATTCAGATGTTATAGAGATCTTTGTAAAGAATAATAATAATGGTATAAGTAGGAGCTAGAATGTATATGTTATTTAAAAGTTTGCAAAGCATTTATATGTGCTAACTCATTTGATCCTCATGAGAACCCTAGAAAGTGGACGCATTATCATCATTTTTAGGTGAGAAAATTGAGGCAAGCAGAGGTTAAGTGACTTGCCCAGGGTCACAGAACTAACAAGTGTCTGAGACTGTATTTGAACTCAGTTCTTCCTAATTCCAGGCCTAATGTTCCATCTACCCCATCAACCAATTATCTGCACAGTCAAATATAAAATATTCCTTTTGGCTTTTAAAGCCCTTCATAACCTTGCCCCTTCTACCTTTCCAATCTTCTTAATATTTCATTCCTCTATCCAGAAACAATGGACTAATTTCGGTTTATCAAACACACACATCATTCCTGGATCCATGTGCCTCTTCACTAATTCCTCTCCAGGGCTGAAAAGTTCCTTTCTCTATCTCCACCATTCGGCTTTCCTGGCTTCCTTCAAGACTCATCTCATATCCTATCTTGGGCAGGAGGCCTTTACCCAAAATGCTTATCTCCTTTGGGGCAAATAAGTAGTGCAGTGCATAGATTGCTGGTCCTGGAGTCAGGAAGACCAGAGTTCAGATCCATCCTTAGACACTTAACTAGCTGTGTGACTCTAGGCAAGTCACTTAACCCTGTTTGCCTCAGTTACTCACCTGTAAAACAAGCTGGAGAAGAATGGCAGTATCTTTGGCAGGAAAACCTCAAAAGGGCTCACAAAGAGTCAGACATAACTGAAAAATTGACTGACTGAACCTATTTCCCTTGAGAGTGCCTTGCTTTAGAGCAGTGGCTCTCAACCTTCCTAATGCCATCCTTTAATATTCGTATGTGGGTGTATCTGCATGTGGGCAGACCTGCCTGGAGACAGATAGAGGAGCAGTGCCTTGGATATGTGTTTTCCGATGGTCTTAGGCAACCCCTGTGAAAGGGTGGTTCCACCCCCCCCTCCAAAGGGGTCGCAACCCACAGGTTGAGAACCACTGCTTTACAGATTACTTTCTATGGACACTAAATAACTTATATGCAAATAGTTATTTATAAATTGTTTTCCTCATTAAAATATTAATTTCTTGAGGATGGGGCCTATGTGTGAATTTCTTTTTGTCCCCAGCACTTAGCACATTGCCTACTATACAAGTAAGGCTTTAATAAGTGTTTTTTAATTGAATGACAGCTTCCCTTAAGCAAGCAGGAACATTCTCAGGTCTTTAGAGCTCAGCAAGTTTTTTCAAAGGTCCATCTCAATCACTCTTGGCCAACTGTTACATACCATGACTTTTTTCATGAATACAAGAGAAACCAAACTCTTCCCCCCAAAGCAATGAATTTCCTTTAAAATCAGGAACAGATCATGAGAGTATTCTTATTTTCTAGTAGTCTCAATCTTATTACAAATAATTTTTTTCCAAAAATAGGAGAACATTTTTTTGAAAAGAGTATCCTTATTTTTTAGCATCACTGTAATTTGAACCCAGGTCCCAATGACTCCAAATATGCTGTTGTTCCATTCAATAATTCCATTTGTTCAAAAATTTCCAACAAAACCCAAAAAATGTCCTTATAGAATCATAGGACCTTAAAGACAGTAATGTTCTCAGAAGTCTTCTCGTACAATAAAGCATTTACAATTTCTTTAATATCTCAAGTCAAATATATAGTCCCACATAGAAGCAACCGTCCTGTCAAATCCTGCTCTAAGTATAATGCTGAGTAGCCAACATGGAAGAGGGCCATGCTCTCAGTCTGCACAAAGGTCTCTGCTTGCCACATGTGGCAACTGATGAGTTTGCTTCTGTAAGAATATCGTGATGAGTAATCAAAAGGCCCTGCCCCCAGTTCAGAAAAAAAGCAGCTATTTTGTGACTATCTCTTGTCTACTTACTACGTGTTTAATAAATGCCTTGTAATTAGTTTCTCAACTACACCTAAGAGTGCTATAAAAAGTTGGAATGGAAGAACCTGATTACCCTCTTTCCTGGAGGTGATCAAGGTAAGAGAGAAGGAGTACCAGTGACCTACTCTTCCCCATGCAGGCTAACATGGAGCCTTGAATGCATGGTGTTGGGATGTCTTCTACGTGTAATATTTCTTTTTTCTTGATATTTAGTAAATATCAGAAAATATAAAGGAAGACCAGCCAAAGGAGGATTAGCTCCCTTTTTTATTTAAGTGTTTCAGTCATGTCCAACTTTTTGTGACCCTATTTGGGTTTTTCTTGGCAAAGGTAGTGGACTGGTTTCTCATTTCTTTCTCCAGCTCATTTTACAGATGAGAAAATTAAGGCAAATGGGGTTAGTGACTTGCCCAGGGTTATACAGTTTTAAGTGTCTGAAGCCATATTTAAACTCAGGAAGATGAGTCCTCCTGACTCCAGTCCTGGCACTCTATCCACTGAGCTACTTAGCTACTCCAAGTTCCCTTTTACATAAGAAAGAAGCAAAATACAACAGATATATCAGGAAAGCCTACGGAGAACATTTAATTTTTGAAACGTAATAATCATTTTTTCTGAGTGTCTTTTTAATAAAAAAAAAGCATAAATACCACATAGAAAAGGGTTTTGGGAATATCAAGACCATAGTTCAGTTCAATTCAGTATCCTAATATGCTATACAAAACAAATCAAAGCTTACGATGAGATCCCATAGGGTAAATAAACTATTCCAGAGTATAGGTCAGGTACTTTAAAAAATAATCTCTTTTAGTATTCTAAGGGAATATTTAGTGTACTGAAAGATGCAATTTTCCAAAAGGACCCCTTGTGACTTGAAAAGTCATATGCATTTATTTCCAAAAAATTAGTAATTTCCTGCCTTATCACTAGAAGGATTCAGCACAATAAGTGCTATAAAATGAATACTTCAGACCCTGGGAAATATTTTGGAATTGGTAGTGATATGAGGACATAAAATATCGGTGATCTGGATAGGACACAAGTTTTATATTACATTTCAGAGGATTGAGGGAAATATTTTAAAATAAATTTTTATTGACATCTTTTTGTTTTTATATCACTTACATTTCCCAGGGTATGCATCACCCCCACCTCTTCCCAGACTATTATTCCTTTTGATAAAGAAGAAAAAGAGAGGAATAATTTTTAAAAAGTTCAGCAAAACTCAATAATATATGAAAAAATGTTCCACACTCTTGGTCCCCTAATTCTGCAAAGAAGATGTGGGAGGTGCCTTTCGGGCCAATCTTGGTCTTTATAATTTCATAGCTTTCAGTCTAGAATATTTTGTTTGTTTGTTTTTTTGGGTTCTTTTTTTTTTTTTGATGTTGCTGTTTCCACTTACATTGTTCTAGTAACATTGTTCAACGTTTTCCTGGTTCTGCTAATTTAATTTTGTATCCATTCATACAAATCCTCAAGAAAAATATTATAATAAATCTGGAACCACTTTTTACTGACAAATAATTGTGAAATTTGCATGGATTTTATACTCATTAGCAACTTCACATTTTCCTTCAAAGATGTTAAAATTTAATAATAAAAGTGGTAATAAAAGTTCATTTCCTTCAAAATCAAAGTTTTAGAATTATTCAATCCAATAAGGATATAATTGCTACTGATAACTAGCTTTATGGTTTGCAAAACCTTTTACAAATATTATCTCATTTTATCCTCACTGCAAGCTTAAGGTTTTGTTTTGTTTTATTGGAGGAGGGAAGGGAAGGTAATTGGGGTCATTTAACTTGCCCAAGGTCACACAGCTAGTGTGTCAACTGTCTGAGGCCACATTTGAACTCAGGTCCTCCTGACTCCAGGGCCAGTGCCCTATTCACTGTGCCACCTAGCTGCCCCTACAAGCTTAAGTTTTGTTGTTGTTCAATTGTTTTAGTCATGTCCAACTCTTCATGATCCCATTTGGGGTTTTCTTGACAAAGATACTAGAATGATTTGCCATTTCCTTCTCCAATTCATTTTACAGATGAAGAGATGGCAGCAAAACAGGGTGAAGTGACTTGCCCAGGATCACAGAGCTAGTAAGTGTCTGAGGCCAGATTTGAACTCAGGAAGATGAATCTTCCTAACTTCAAATCCTATTCACTGCACTACCTAGCTGCCCCTAACCTTGAGAGATAAGTACATCCCCTTTTCACAGATAAGAAAGCTGAGGGAGATAGAGGTTAAGTAAATTCCCAAGGGCCACAGAGCTAGTAGATTTCTCAGACTATATGTGAAATCAGGCCTTCCTGACTCCAGTTCCAATGCTCTATCTACTGTACAACTTAGGGATGTAAGCATTTTAGTTTTTAGTAGATCCGTTCATATGCTTGGCTTTAAGAATTATTTAAGTGAAATTTTTAAAGATTACATACAATTAGACATGATATTCCATTTCCAAAAGTAAATGGTGTGGTTGGTTTTAGAACAAAAATAAATTTGGTCATGGAACAAAAGGAAAAGTCACATGTTTAAAAAACAAAACAAAACAAGATGACGATTTTTAATAATCTGTCCCCCACAAGTCTGCCTACTCAGGCTGTGTCAGCCAACAGCTGGTAGATATCTCTTAAAGATTTCAACAAACAACTCTGAAACTAAATTGGAAAAATGAAAGCTGAGGACTCATCAAGAAACTTGAAAGTTGAAGATATTACCCTTCTGAGCAGTTTAGCCATCTGTAAGACCTGCAAAATAACTTACCACAATTTTATCGGAAAGAAATGTCATTACAAAAAGTTATTTGCTATGAACAAAGGTATCATAAACACAAAGTGAACTGAAAAGCATACTGTGCCCTTTGATTGTTTTGGATACTCACTTAAAAGAATGAAGAAGAGAGATGATATTTTGGGAATATCTCTTTTGTCTAGAATTATTAAAGAATAAGGTTTTCCACATGTGAATTTTCTAAGCTTCAGAAGCTCACTCCTTTAACAAAGAAATAGATGGCTACCTGAATAGATACCTTTCTAAAAATATTTTCTTGTTCTCTTAAAGACAGTATTCTGAACATTGATTATGTTTGTCTCAATGGTTCAGCATCATAATTATGAATATCAACTATCATACTGAGTTAAGCACAAGGGTTAATTTACTGTGTAGGGCTGTTTAACCCTTATAATTAAGACCCTCAGTTTTCTACACTTTCTGATTTCTTGTGTCAGCATTTCGTACTTCCCCTCGTTTCTTTCTTGTCTATTTGTTACCGGCCTCTCTCCTTGCCACATTTTAATTTGATGTTTCTATTCTGCTATGAGTTTAGAAACCAGATAATCAAGCATGTTAGAATTGTATTTTCTAGGAAACAGGCTCTAAGTGAGTACCTGAATATGAGCAAGTTTTATTTTGCAGTACTCAATCTAGGCTATCCCAAAACCTTTACTCTTGGGTTCTCAATTACATTCTATGTAACTAAAGTTTTTGAACAAAAAACCTTCTAATGAGTAAGGCTTTGGGGCATCTTTCTTTTCCTGGTTGAAAGGCAATCAGAATGAGCATAATTTTCCAATAATTTATTAAATCCACACCAACAATTTTCCCCATCACAAAATACGTAAGGTTAATTTTGTCCTTCAAGTACACATTACTTTTGTCCACTGGTAAAAAAAGATGAAGACATTTTTTTTCTCTATGCACTAGAGATAAAAACAGGATACAGGTTACAGAGGAAATCTCAAATTAAAGAAAAAGTATAAAACCCAAGAGACTTAGTTAAGAACAGCAAACAGCTTAATAAAGCAACAGAAAGGGTGTGTAATGTTCAAATAACATACTGGATGTATATGATAATTTTGTCATTTTGGGCATATGGAAATAATCTATGGAGATACACAAACACATGAATAGTAAAAAAAAAAAAAAAAAGATAAAATTAATCCAAAAAGAGAATTTCACATGAGAATTTATTACAGTTATTTTCTCAAATATTAAAGTGACCCCCTAATGTCTTCTATTGCAATAGATATTAAGCATTAAGAAAACAGTTCAGCATGTTCACATTTCTTAGTACTTTAGTAACCAGCAGTGAGTCAATAAGCATTTATTAAGTGCTTAATCTGTGCCAGGGGCAGCTAGGTGGTACAGTGGTTAGAGCGCTGGCCCTGGAATCAGGAGAACCTGAATTCAAATGGGGCCACAGATACTTACTAGTGTGTAATCCTGGGCAAGCCACCTGACCCTTTTTTACTTCAGTTTCCTCATCTGTAAAAAAGTTGGATGTGAACCCCTCCAGAGTCTGCCAAGAAAACCCCAAATGAGGTCATGAAGAGTTTGGACATGACTGAAATCACTCAACAACAGAAAATCTTCCAGGCATAACCATCTCAACAAAGACTGGAAGCAAAGGTAATGTCATTTTTTTCCCCAAAAGTTGCAAATGGCACTGATAAAATTCACTCATGGGCACTATTTATTATCAGTTTCTACACACTGGGAGAATGACCAAGTTTTTTTTTTTTTTTCCTCTGCTTTTTGATGAAACTATCTACATGTTTCTTGAAGTTGTTTGTAATTCCATTGTTCTGCCACCAACCCCAGTTAGGCCCTGATGCAGACACCATACATTCACTCTTTTCTCAGCTTCCAGAAGAGCTAGATTTCTCTGAGCAACAGGTATATAGACAATAATTAAAATTTCAAAATATAAGGTAGAGTCAATATACTTTCAGTGGAGATCTATGAGGTTAGTAAGAATGAAACTTAAATTTTGTAGAGCTACTCAATTCTACTTGAAACTTGGCAAAATGAGCAACCAAATGACCATTTTAAGGTAACACAGGAAAAGAAAATCAAGAGTTCCCCTCTTCCACATCCTCTAGCAGGAAAAAGAGGAAGGAAGTATTTTTTGAATGGCAATTGGTGTAGGTGGCAAAATGGATTTGAAGAGAAGTCATTGTCTTGTAAACATTTACAAAAGATCTAATAGCTCCATCTAGCTCTGGACATGGGAATTAAATGCAGAAACTGACTGTCCTAAGAAGCAAAAAAAAAAAAAAAAACCCAAAACAAAACTTTACCTTAACTCCCACACACATAAGTATGTTCATATACATACACACACACACACACACACACACACACACAGCACTATAAAATACAGGGTACAGAATAGCTGTGACTGTTTAAAGGACTAGGGATAAGAAATAACATCTATTGATTCACTGATCATTTATTTTCTTAAACAACAGGTCTTCATGTTTCCATTTTTTGTTTCTCATATCATTTTTTTTAAAGGAATAGAAGCAACATACCTATAGGAAGAAATTACAGCTTTAATGAGATTGCGGGGAGCAGAAACACACGTCTCTTCACCATGGTATGTTAGAGTACATTCAGTTTTGCCTTTATTTCAGGAACAGAGGATAAAGACATTTCCAAAATTCAGAACTCATTCATGAATCAGAATGTGAAGTCAAAATATGAAAAGATCAGGGCTTTTATCTCAAAAAATAAAATTCTTTTTAAGATATTTGTAACCTACAATCAATGAAAGGCAAATTTCCATAAACCTCAAATGAAAGGAAGTTCATTTTTAGTGTATATATGCAGTTTTAGGGACATCATTTCCACTAATGAACATTGTCTGCAAATATCTCTCTGGTGTCAACACAAAGAGAAAACAGATGGATACTCTGCCATTAGAGCTAGCCATGGGGGGATGATTGTTTTGGATTTGGAAATAAAGGAAATAGAAGGAATAGGGACATCTAGTTAAAATGGGGGTTTTATCAAAGGAAATGACAAACTTTGATATTCTCTTACATCATGGTATGCTTTACCAAAACAGAAGAGGCCTCAAGTAGCAGCTTCAATTTCTCTAGAAATAACTACAAAATTAAACAAAACAAATAATAATCACTTTATTTTAATACTAAGTCTCCCTATCTCACCCACGCTGGAGTTTTAAGGACCACTCATGAGCCCAATGTCACCTCTGATTAGCAAGGGAGTTATGACATGTTTCATTTCTGATGGAACCACTTCATCCCTCCTTAGACATCCTCATGCCTCCCTCCCCTTGCTTCCAGGTGTTCATCATATTAAGGCCAAAGAGTGCAGACAACAAACAGTCTTAGTTCATTGTCGTTTAGCACTCTGACCTCAAGGGATTTGCCAGTCTCAGTCTCACCATTAGCAGAAATTACACTATGCTTGGCATCTGGATCACTTCACACTTTTACAATCATGGTAATCTATGGGATAAATAATATAAACATGAGGAATTTAGAGAAACATGGGAAGATTTTTATAAAGTGATACAAAGTGAAGAAAACAGAGCCATAATAAAAAATACAACAGCTCTACAATACAAATAAAGTTAATATCAAGAGGTAATAAAATTTCGGTCAAATACAAAAAAAAAAAGTTGCTATCTATCAAAGATAAAAAATCCATACATCCTGTTAAAAATAAAAGTTAAGCAGCATGCACTGTTACCTAAATGTTCCATCTACCTCTAAATCTACAATCCTTTAATAATTACTAATCACATTATGGAGTGATTCTGCTTAATTTTTTGAAGGAAATCTATTTTCTAAGGGAGTTGAGCTGAATATTTCTTAGGAAGAGTCTGTCATATGAGATTTAAAATTCTTAAAAATCCTGTTAAATTTTGTTTGTTATGAAAATATCTGAAGAATTTTATTTCAAAGTAAACAGATTTCTCTTTTCATTATTTTACTAAGTGGGCATGCAAAAAATACTAATTAGATTTTAATGTGTATATTATAAAATATTAGCTAGACTGATTTTTATCAAGTTTCATTGCTTTTCATGGTATATTCTCATTTTTTAAAAAAAATTTAAACTATTCTTAGTTTCTGAAACCTTCTCACAAGTTCAGCTAATCACCTGTTCTTCTTTGGCCTGGACTTAATAGGCAGGTGTTGAAGAAAAAATGCTAGGCAGGACCTGCTAGGAGAACCATGAAGAGAGTTACAAACTCTGAAGCACTATGTTTCCATTTACAAAAATAGCTTTTCCATCGAAGATTCTCCACTCTCTTCCAGTCATCAATCCTAATCATGTCCTCTTTCACCCTTAGGAAACGGTTTGGTTTATATTCATTCTCTCCACATTTGCAGTAACTCACTCTTTGTTTTTGTTTGTCTTTGTATTTAACATAAGCAAAGGAAAGATCATTTTGTTCACTGCCCCAAATCTACAATTTTGGTTTTTGTTTTTGTCTTAAATGGCTTTGTGGTGTGAAATGTACAATATGGCTTTCTTTCCTGCCTGGCTTGTTCAGGAAGGTACCCGGCAATGGTACTGGGAAATGACAGGTTCTAACTATTTTGGATCTTCAGTCATATTTGCTTTCTCCTCACAATATCCAATAAGTCACCATGCTTTGTCAAAATCACCTTCCCTATCTCTCCTCTAATATGTATTGTATGCCACCCCACCCCCATTAACCTTCTTAACATACTATGATAATTGCAGCCACTAGTTGCTTAAAACCTTGTTAATAACTTCCCACCACAGATGGCATGATGCCTAAGATCATCAAACAGGTATTGCAAGTCCTCCACAATCTGACTCCAACCTCCTTTTCAAATCTTTTCTCTCATAATTTCCCAAAACTGAACCAGAGAATCAGAGGTTTGAAAAGTCACCATGGAGATCATATCATCCAATGGCGTCATTTTTCACTTGAGAAGACTCAGACACCAAAGAATGAGAAAGTGGATTGCCCAAGGTTATGCAGACAGTAAGTAGCAGGGGCAGGATTCAAACCTAGAGCCTCTGATTCCAAATCCTGATGCCATTCCACTGTACCACAGTCAATGTTCTGAAGCTTTCTCCTTCAGCCAGACTGGTCACTGAGAGTCCATATTCATTTTCACATCTATGCCCTCACCCATTTTATGCTCCTCATTGGGAAGGTTGCATCTTCCCAGTAACCCACCCACATCCTCCACAATTGTTATGGTCTAAAGCAATTGCCACTTCTTCTATGGCTACTACAGGATTTCAGTTTTTAGAAAAATCCCCCAAATTAATCCTTTCCATATGTAATTAAGTGTGAATTGTCAGAGCCTTGGTAATAGGTTATCCTCTGCCTGTAATGCTCTACCTTTTTTTTCTGACTTCCTTCAAGATTCAACCTAAACCCTACCTCCTGCAGAGGGATTTATCCAATCCTTCATCCTAGAAGGCTGTTACTTCTTATAACATCTCCTTTTATACCCCAAGAGGGTTTATTGTCCATGCTGCTCAAGTGGCAAACAATCATAAATAATTGTGACTTAACTATTCATATGGGCATGCTTAATCTTTACATTAGACTATAAGCTTTTTAAAAAGCATGATTGTATGTTATACTCTTCCTTGTCTCTTCATGGTAACTAGAATCATGCAATTTTCCCCAGCATCTCTCCCTATTTCATTACATGAGAAATATCTCACAAAATATTTTTGAAAAAGAGAAAAATGAGCAAAAGTAATTAATACATGCAAAGAACTTGAAAATACATGCAATAGATTACACTCATGGACATCCAACCTCTGCAAGGGGTTGGAGTAGGGGTATCTTCTCATGTTTCTGTTTTGAAGCCATGTATATTTTTTGAATTTTGCAATATTCATTTTTCTTGTGGTTCTTGTTTTCATTTACATAGCTGTAGCCATTGTCTTATTTCAATTGCCAGCAGTTCCAGCATTCCATCAAATAATAACAAAAAGATTGGGCATCCCTTTGCTGTACTTATTGAGAAGGGCTTGTAGTGCATTGCCACTGCATATGATGCTTGCTTTTATTTGAGATAAACCATTTTTTATGATATCAAAAAAGTCCTTCTATGCCTATACTTTATAAGGTTTTTAGCAAAAAAGTGTCTATAATTTATCAGACTTTTTCTGCATCTATGGAGATAAATCATGTTGTTTGTTTTTTTAAATATGACTGTGTTGATTATTTTCCTAATGTTGAACCATCCTTGCATCTCTGGTATAAATCCAACTTAGTCATAATGAATGATTTCTTGGATAAATGTCTGAAGTCTGATGCATTTTATTTAAAATTTTTGAATTGATATACATTAATCTTAGTGATCTATAGTTCTTTCCTTTATCATTCTCTGGTTTATGTATTAGGACTATATTTGCTTCATAAAAGGAGTCTAGTAGGTTGTCTTTTCAAATTTTGAGAATTTGTGTGGAATTTGTACTAGTTGTTCTTTGAAAGTTTGACAGAATTCTCTGACAGAATACATCAGTAATAGAAGGGTTTTCACTTGGTAGTTCCTTTACAGGTAATTCTATTACTGAGTCATAATTTAATTAACTCTCATTAAGTGGACATGTGTCTTAAAAAGATTACTGCAAAAATAAAAAAACTGAAGATAAGGTTAATAATGAAAGCCTAAATACCCAACAAGAAAATGGCAGACCTAAAACTTCCACTTCTCTTATAAACACTGTCAGGCATATGGTAAGACAAAAACAAGAATAATTGAATCAGATCAAACAAAAAATCAGTTAAAATTAATATTCTCAAGTAGGTTATTTGAAATATGGATTTAGATCCAGTATTCTGTGAACTGTTCACCTGATGTATATATTGTGCCTGAGATGTTATGCTCACTAATGAGAATCTGAAACCATCATGATTAACAAGACATTTAAAAACTAGAGCTTTTTTTGCCAAAAAAAAAGTTTCATCTATAAGAACCCTCATATTTGTACTTAAGAATACATAAAAAGAATTATTTTCTAACCTGTTTAAAAATGAGCAACTTCTGATTAATTTGCTAGATCAACTGATTAAACATCAGGAAAGGTGGAAATTAGTGACTGGATTCTGATAAAGACGGGTAGAATTGGTGAATGGGACTGAAAAATGTGTTTTGTGGTTTAGTAAGTGTAATCATTGATGTACCTATTCCAACTGAATTTATGTATCATTGTAAGCTATCTTTTTAAGGAGTATTGGCATTATAGTGGTTAGAGTACTATATTCAGAGTGATCTGAATGCTGAGTTCAAACCCTGACTCAGATGGGTACTCACTATGGAACTCTAGGGGAGTCATTTAACCTCTCATTACTCTAGTTTCCTCATGTGTAAAATACAAGTATAACAATATGTATTTCACAAGGATGTTGCAAAAAGCTTTACAAACTTTAAAGCATTTATGTGTTTATTATTATTAAACACCATGTATCAAAATAAACTGAATGCAGAATTGAACTTTCAAATCCCCATTTCACTTTTTAATACTGTTTATTTTATCCTTTTGAAATTTCTACTTGGTATGTCTTTAAAATACACACATATATACATATATAGATGTCTATATTAGTGTCATTGTACATGCACATCATTTAAAAATAATTATACATATACTGTGGATACGTGCACAAAAATAGGAGTGCTGATCAAAAAAGTTTGGAGCCCCTGATTCTAGTTCACGTTCTTCATCCTACAACTGATGACAGTGAAGCCCACAGGGAGAGATTAATTTATTCAAGATCACACAAGTAAGTGAAATTGCTGAAATCTGAACTCGGGTCCTCTGGCTCTTACTCTTTTCTCTGTGCTTTTTTGATTGAGTCTACCTAGTGACAAAGACTTGAAAAAAGTCTTAAATATATACAAAGAAGTCCAAAGATGCAGACTGTGCATCTGTGATCCAAAGACTAATCAAGCCAACTTACGTCTTTGGCAGATGGCTGGGCATAAAGTAATGGATTTCTTTGGCCATGATAATTATTAAAGTTTGGTGAGGCTTCCTTTTCCATTAGTGGAAAGAACACACATATCCATTGATGAAGTCATATAACTTGAAATATTGAAACATTACACACGTACAGACTATGTAAAAGATTTCATATTGTTTTTATGTAGTGTTTACTACCTGTGTAACTGTGCTAAGTGCATAGAGCAGGCAGAGAAAAATAAGACAGGTTTCATTTTGCAACCACTCTATGCAATTGCCATTTACTTTCTCCTAACATGTCACCAAAAGTGAAGAGGATGCAAAGTATGGCTAATGTTGGCAAAGGGCTTTAAGTGAGATGAACAACATGTCAGGCCTGCCAGCCTAAACCATCGTTTTCCTGCCAGTTATGCCACTTACACAGCATATGCCTGTGGAGGGTAATTGATTTGCTGAGTATCCTCAATATACCTCTCACTCGTGATTCACCTTTCAGAAGCAGTATAGCATCAGCACTGCAATGCTGGAATTAGAGATGTACAACCAATTAATAAAACTCATCCTAGGCAGGAGATGTTTCCCTTGCATACTTCAAAAAGCTATGAATAAGCAATATCAGTCGGGAGGTGATGTTGCAAAATTCCCTTGTATTTTTTCTATTTTAAAAATAAAGACACAAGAGGGGTTTAATCTTTATTCAAAGAATAAAAAGCACAGAGAATAAAGTCAAAGGCAAGAAAGTGGGGTGTTTTTAAAGACTTTGGAATACACTAAAGAATCTAAAATTAGACAACAATAAAAACATAATTAAAAATATTGTAGTGGCATTTTGGGACAACACAGTAAGATTTTACATCAGGTGATGTTAACCCAAATTCTTAGGGGGGAAATCATTCCAGACTGGCTGATGCTTTTATGCTGGCTTTGCAGAGAAAATAACATCATCAAGAACATGTCTACAGCAGGAGAAATTATATATTATACCTGGGTATAGCTCAACAACGTACTCAAATCTAATTCAGGCACTCAGAAAAAAAGCTAAGGGGAAATCATAATTGATCTACCATCTTAAGGTCAAAAATGATCCTATTTATTCATGCCCAAATACTAATAATTTATTATTTCAAAGGTTAAACATCCTAGTATATTATATTAAAGCTTTGTAAATAATGAACAGCCCATCTGTCGAAAAGTCATATGACCAGTGTTTTGACAAATACAAAAGATTATGATATGACAGTAAAAATGAGCATGGTTGCTTGCACTACTCTAAGAGCTATTACCAACCTATTAAAGATAAGTGACTATCAAACATTTTTTCATCACATGGCTCATTTTAACTAGGCAAAAGCCTAGTTAAACCTAACTAGTTAAAGCCTGAATAACCCAACTCAACATAAAATAACCTAAAGCTATCATAATTGTTAATATGAGAAACAGTACATATTTTGAAGAAACAAGAGCAAGATGACAGAGTTTGGTTTCCTTCTGCATATTAAATATTTTATTATGAATATTGTAAAATATATAAGATTTCATAGATCTGGATATTCTATCCACAAGTAATTAATTTCATCACTATATCTTACATGTACTCAAGCTGATAGCTTCATGAATGCATGCTCTCACTATCATGGACACTCACTCCATTATTTTACATCACAACCTTGCATTCTTCTCCTGCCAAGTGATTCTCATCCATATCTCTCTGTAAACTCTACATGAAGGATCCATCTAAAACACTAAAGATTTTTCTCTGATTTCTTTTAATATTTTGTGAAGCAATCATGCTTCCCATTGGGTATGATGCACTTTAATAATGTAATTAATCCACTTCCTCTATTAATCATACACGTTCTTGATAATGCTTTTTTATGCTGCTCGCAAGCATAAGTAAGGCTCATAACAATACATCATAGCTTGCTCAAACTCAACATAAATCTTTCCATTACCTTTTGGTCAGGATTATTCTGAGATGAATAAGTTTCATGATTCACAATCAAAGAGAATGACTAGAAGAATATTTTTTAAGGCTTTCAGACCAACAAATCCCATGGAACCACTAAAAATGTTGTACAATTTCCAGAATACAACAGAGAGTGATCTTTTCCTTTTGTTCAAGTTTAGGCTCTCTGTACTGTCTATTCCACTATATATATATATATATATATATATGATACACTATAATCAAATGTTAAAAATATATATATGTGTATATATTATTATTATTATTATTAACTACATGCAACTGGGAATTAATATTATATAGGCACTGAGATAGGGAGATCCATCTTGCCATACTGGAAAGTCAGAGGGGTGATGAGGGAGGACACAGGAGAGAGCAGATTGGGGGAGGGGTTATACAGTGGGATGGCTGTTGTGGGGTGGTGGGTGGGGGAAAGATGGGGAGAAAATTTGTAACTCAAAATCTCGTGGAAATGAATGATGTAAACAATAAAATTAATTAATTAAAATTTTTTAAAAAAGAAAGTTTAAAAAAATAGCCTTTCTCCTCAATGAACTTCCAGTGAAGAGTATGAATTAAATTCTTTAAGTATTGATGGATTTGATCTCCTTACTGCCCAAGGGACTCTCAAAATATTCTATAGTACCACAATTCTAGAAATATGTTAAACTCCAGCCACCACATTTTAGGAAGGGTATTAATAAGTTGGAGAGCTTTCAGAGGAGGGTGAACAGGACGCATTGGGATCAAGTTAGGATCAAGTATAGGAGAAACAGTAGAGCAAACTAGGAATGTGTAGCATGAGAAAGAAAAGATTCCATTGCCTCCAAGTATTTGTTTCACAAACACTCAAAATTGGAAGGTACCTCAGAAGTCTTTGTTCCACGTCCTATACAGGAATTCCTTCTACAACATTTCTAACAAGCAAACTATCCAGTTTTTACTGAAAGACCCCTGGTGAAAGGGAACCAACTCCCTCTTAAGATGGCCACCTCTGAAGAGTTCTAATTATTAGGAGAGTTTTTTTGACATCAGGATTAAAACTTATTATTTGCCACTTGAACCCACTGCTCATTCTCTTCTCATTCTCTCATCTCTCATCTCCATACTATCAGCAAATAATGAAGAAGGAGGAGGAGGAGGAGGAGGAGGAGGAGGAGGGAGGAGGATGACATAGGTAAAGTAGACAAAAAGGCATCCTAAGGGATGCGAAAAACAGCACTTGGGAGCAAAGACATCATCAAGTAGCCAAAATACTTGGATGGAACAAGTCCTGGATCTGGTAGCCAGCAATCTGTAAAAGTCGTTATTACTTTGCCTAGCCTGTTTACTCATGTTAAAGGAATGGAATGGAGGCAGAGCCAAGATGGCGGAGTAGAAGCACAAACTTGGCATGAGCTCCTGCTCCAATCACTTCCAATACATGTAAAAAAATGACTGTAAACAAACTTTAGAGCTACAGAACCCACAAAGTGACAGAGAGAAACAAATCTCACACTGAATGCAGCCTGGGAGACCAACAGGAAGGGCCTATCTCACTGAGCTGGGAACTGAGCACAGTCCCCCATGAACCCCTGCAGTTCTGGCGCAGGGGGCCCCAACCAGCAGATTTCAGGAGAGTGAATCGCCAGTAGCTTTGGTGGTTTCCAGACTTCTCAACCCATAAACGCCAAAGACAAAGTAAAAGATCAGTGTGGAACTCTGTTGGAACAGAGGGGGATGAAGGAGCACAGTCTAGCCCCTGTCCCTGGGACAAGAAGTGGTGGAGGCACGACAGTTGTGCACCCGCCATAGCATAGCTGCCTCAGGAGCTCCTGGCCTGTAGATCATAGGAGGACAAAGCAACCATTCAGAGGGTAATTGTTCTTGCTTTAACTTGCTTGGATGTGGATCATAGTTTTGGATGGTGTTCCTGGGGTGTGTAGCCAGTGAGTCAGAGTTTGTGGGGGCTGTAGAGAGGGTGCCTGCCTTATAGCTCTGGCAGTTACAAAACTCCCAGCAATTTGAGACAAACATCTCTCCATTCTGGAAGCAGAGTTCTACCATTGCAAAGAGCTCAAAAGTCAAGTAATTGGCTGGCAATATGAGCAAGCAGAGGAAGCTCAATCAGACCACAGAATCCTTTTGGGGGGACAAAAAGATCAAGGCATGGAGTGGGAAGAAGACAGAAAAGCCAGAACTCCTGCATCAAAAGCCTCCAAGAAAAATATGAATTGGTTACAGGCCATAGAGGAGCTTAAAAAGGATTTTTAAAACCAAATAAGAGAAGTAAAGGAAAAATTGGGAAGAGAAATGAGAATGATGCAAGAAAATAATGAAAAGTGAGTCAACAGCCTGCTATAGGAGACCCAAAAATGCACTGAAGAAAATAACACCTTAAAAAATAGACCAATCAAATGGCAAAAGAGGCACAAAAAGCCAGTGAGGAGAAGAATGCCTTAAAAAGCTGAATTTCCCAGATGGAAAAGGAATTTCAAAAACTCACTAAAGAGAATAACTCCTTCAAAATTAGATTGGAGAAAATGGAAGCTAATGACTTTATGAGACATCAAGATACAATAAAACAGATCCAAACAAATGAAAAAATAGAAGGCAATGTGAAATATCTTCTTAAAAAAAACCGCCAACCTAGAAAATAGATCCAGGAGAGATAATTTAGAAATGATTGTACTACCTGAAAGCCATGATCAAAAAAAGAGCCTAGACAACATCTTTCAAGAAATTATCAAGTAAAATTGCCCAGATATTCTAGAACCAGAGGGCAAAATAGAAATTGAAAAAATTCACTGATCCTCTCTTTAAAAAGATCCCAAAAAGAAAACTCCTAGGAATATCATAGCCAAATTCCAGAGTTCCCTGGGTCAAGGAGAAAAGACTGGAAGCAGTCAGGAAGAAACAATTCGAGTATTTGTGGAAACACAATCAGGATAACACAAGATCTAG
>CM053591.1:137160949-137186288 GCA_028646515.1 Pseudochirops corinnae
TCCATATGTTTTAATTTATCTTTTTTCAAATAACAAAAATCACACTTTCTCTACTCTCCTAGCCCCCAGAGAAGAAAAACAAACAAACAAAACTCTTA
Source organism: Pseudochirops corinnae (assembly GCA_028646515.1). Classification (NCBI taxonomy): domain Eukaryota; kingdom Metazoa; phylum Chordata; class Mammalia; order Diprotodontia; family Pseudocheiridae; genus Pseudochirops; species Pseudochirops corinnae. The sequence continues at coordinate 137,161,048 of CM053591.1, forward strand.
TGGCAAATATTCATAGTTAAGAAAAACTAATTTCTGCATTGGCCATATACAAAAATATAGTCTTTATTTGCACCCTAAGACTATCTATCCCTTCTCTGTGGTGAGTAGCAATCTTCATCATGGGTCCATTGGATTCTTGGTTGGTCACTCAGAAGAACACAGTTCTTAAGTCTTTCAAAATTGTTTTAAGAGCCACAAATTGAAATATATGCAGAGTACTTAAACAATGTTAGCAGCTCCTCTCCCTCTACTACATTAGAGTGGAAAGCACCTTTAAAAGACTAAACAATAATAGCCTAAGAGCTATCTTCTTTTTCTATAGTTACTATCTTCCTAAACACTTTTTAGAGTTTGGATTTCAAAGACAACTCCTTCCTACTTCCTGTTCAAAGTCTGTAGGCATAAGTGAGATTAAACAGAGATAGTTGATTATATCTACATAGAATTTAATTGAGCAGAGTAAACGATCATGTCAACAAGAATTTTAAAATAAAATTTTCCATGGATAATCCGCCATGCAGGAATGTTGAATGTAGTGCCTTTCCTTCAAAGAATGATGAATGGAAGACAGTAGAACAAGTTTAATTTAATACAGCATTGTATTTTATCTAAATATTAAAAAAATTATCCTTCTAGGCAAGAAATTTTTCTCATATCAATATTTACACTAATAAGTGACATTACTGTATTTTCAATATAAACTTCAAGATAATAAAAAGTGAATTAAAATCCATTATTTAATATACAATAAAGAAAAAAGTGTTGCCTCAGATTTTGGCTTGAATAAACAGAGCATTACATTAAAAATATTATACATTATCTAAATTGTATTCTAGGTTTTCAGGGCAAGTAATGAAACATTATATGTGTTTGCAAAAGGGACACTAGGGTTTTGTCTATTCCCTCTCCCCCAAACAAGTCTGCCTAAAAAGCACAAAGGATTTTCCTCAAACATCAAATTTTAAGAAGCACTTCTGAAGGATATTTTAGTGAGATGACCTTTTGTACTTCCTCAAGTTTTCTCTCATGATTTGCTCTTGTGGTCATTTATTTCAGCAGAAATAGGTGGTATTCATTCACTGTACATAGTCATAGTCATAGACTCTTTTTCTCCCAGATACATAATATCTTGAAGAATCAGAAATTGTTATAGAACCACAGGATGTTGAGGTTCCCAGCTCCTAGTGAGGCTTCCCCATATTGTCACTGCTTCCAAATAATTTGTATTTGTGTAGGGAACATTTTGAATAGACTACATGTTGTCTCCTCTCAGTAAGTATTATTAAGCACCTACTATGTGCTAAGCATTGTGCTAAGTACTAGTCAATACAAAGAAATGCAAAAGATTTTCGCTACTCAAAGAACTCACAGCCTCACTGCAGAGTCCACATGAAAACACTGATGTACAAATAAGATATATAAAGGACAAATTGGAGATAATCAGTAGAGGTGGAGCATTAAGCATTAAGGATAACCAGGGAAGGCCCTCCTTGATGGCAGGGAATGGTTCACTTTGTTCACTCCAAATTATAAGATTACCTAATATGGAGTAGGTACTTAATAAATGTTGGTTGATTGACACGCAAAATATTTAAAATAAAACTTTAATATTGAAGAAATTCTTATAGAATAGGCTTAATTTACAAAAATGGATATCTACACCTGCATAAGAGCCTCTAACGAGCCAGGTGAGGGGCTATATAGCTTTTTTTTCCCAATCATTGGTATGTTATTCCACACCTGAGTCCTACAGTTACTGATACTATATCACAGGATTATGGGATTATACAACACTACAAGTAGAATGGTTCTTAGGAGATTAATTTGTACAAACCCTTCATTTTAACAGTAAGAAAAGTGTATAGCCCAGTGGGATTAAGTGACATGCCCAAAGTCACTGTGCCCCTAGAATATGTTTTCTAGTAATTCCTAGGAATGTATTTCATTATGTTCTGTCATATGTTCTCTTTTATGTTTTCCATTACCACAAACTATTTGTTTAACGAAAATGTCTTTAGAACACACGACCCTGTGAAAATGTAATTTCCATTACTAAAATTGTAGCATGTTCAAGTAGAATTCACATTCCTTGCAAAGGATGTCATTAATCTCTGACTTCCAACATGTACTTTCAATCACCCGAAACTTAATAAAGTATCATAAATAACATTAAGCATGCCTCAAGATTTTTCTTGCAAACTATACTCTCAAAAATGTAATTCTTTTATTCTTATTGCAGTGAAGCAGATATTTCACCTAAATTAACAATGTCTGTTTAAGGGGCACTGTCATACTAACCATCACCCTTTAAGAGGGGGAAAATGTTATTTATGTGATTATTTAAAAGTAAATCTAATACATTAAGATATACTTTCTCTAATTCACCTTGGATTTATTTATCACAAATTCTTTAACATGAAGCCATTTTACATGGAACATGATAAGTTTATTTTTATAAGGTCAAGTGAAGTCAACAAGCATTTATTATGTGCCAGGAAAAAAATAATAGTAATAAACGTTTGGGCTAATGATAGTAAAAACACATTTTATATTTAAAGTTTATAAAGCATCTTCCAAACAGCAATTTCAAGAGGTTAATAACACAAACTATCATTAGTCTTACTTTTGCACAGATGAGAAAACTGAGACATAAGGAAGTGAAATGACTCCAATTGTTAAAAAAAAAAAAAAAAAAAAAAGGAATGTGCAGCCCCTGGACGCAGTGGATTCCCTTTCAATTGAGATCTTCATGCATACACTGGATAACCATTCATCAGATGTGTTGTATAAGAGATTCCTTTTCAAGCACAGCTTGAATTAGATAGCCCCTAAGTCTCTTCCAAGTTTGAAATTCCATGTTTCTGTGGACAGCGAGGGGGTCAGTGTATGAGTCCTATATCTAACTTAAAACCCAAGTCTTCTCACTTTAGGTCCAAGAGTTCTCTCTACTATGCCACGTGAATTATTAGAATAAAGTTCACTGGAATAATACAACTGTATGCATTTATTCTGAATGATCATGACATTATTATATCTGTATAGTTTTAAAAAGTTTTAAATGATACTTGACTGTGTCTAATCTCTAAATATTTTCTTCTATTATTTCCTTGCCTTAAAATAAATAAATAGATTCAAACAACCCTGATTTTGGTCCATCCCACATAGCAAGAGGATAATGGGATTGCCAAAATGAGAAAATCAACTTGCCAATACATGCCCATTAGCTCCCTGTATAACCACCACAGAGACTCATCTTATGCCCACAATAAGTATACTTAGTAAAGAAGCCTCCCCCCCTCATTCACTGCTTACTGCTCCAAACCAACTCCCAAAAGAGTCAATGGTTTCCTTCTCTCAAATATATAAATTGAGAAATAATTTCTCAATATAATCTGTTGCTACTCCCTAATAGACTCATCTACTAAGTACAGTATGCCCATTTCCACCAATGTATAATATTTTTCACTGCTTATGCTCCCCTGAACTTTGCCAAATAGAATGCTTTTTCAAACTGTCCTCTGAGGCCCAGTTCAAATGCCAGCTCTTTCATGGAGTCTTTATTGACCACTCAAGCTAACAATGATCTCTCCCTCCCATGAATTCAGTGTACTTATCAGAGAGAAATAAACATGTCTAACAGTATAAAAGTGGGCATATTTATTACCAAACATTTCTTATTTTAACTTTTAAAACTAAAAGAATTAGAGAGGGTACAAATAATCTCACTTTAGGAATCACCTTAAGTGTAGATGTTTATGACAGAAAATGAACAAAGAACATGGCTCTCAAGAAGAATATTGACTGTTTGTAGTAATATTACAGGACTGTTTCTAGTGTAGCATGATGAATTTCTCTTAATAAAGATTAAAAACTGTCCAATAAAAATATTTGTACTATTTTGAAAACTGATTAAAACATTTTGTTCAAAGCAGTCAACATATCTGACACAGAAGTGCCACATGCTATGCAAGACTCACTGTGGTACTTGGCAGAAAATAAATCATTGAGCTCTGAAATCTGCTGTGGTTGCTGTCTTCATTACGGAGACCTCGCACACAGCATACAGAAACATCTATAATGTTTACAGCACCTGGGTGCCTTCACGATTAAACATCAATACAATCTGTGTTCATATCATCCCCATACTAATCAGATCGATTACTACTGATATAGTATCTTGTCACACCATCGTAATGCTAATCAAACAAATAGAGCTATGGGGAGATGAATCAGATATATAGATATTTAAAAGCTCACTGTTCTGTTCTGTTTTGTTTTGTTTTAAAGGAAAGAAAAGAAATCCAAGATGCAGCTAGCTCTGCCATGGGGACATGGAGCCAGCATCAGGTCATGGGTGTTACAAATGGCGTTGCAGCAATCCTGTCAACACCCATTAAAAAAAGGAATGTAATACAGTTTGATGCCATAAAATGGACTTCGAGGGGAAATGAGGTTACTTCGGCTACTGAACATGGGAGAGGTAATTAGCTACACAAGTAATTAGATACAGATTCCTGGAATATCCTGCGAGAGGCAAAGATGATGGCAAGAGATAATGTCTCTTGCTTGTTGAAAAGGATCAATGTCAGAGTTGTTAGATCCTAAACAAGATCCATATCAAACATCCTCCTCCTCCAAATATGTGGTAGCAGACATCATGTAATATGCTATGACTAAAAAAAATAACTGAGAGCAATTCTTATCTTTAAATCTATTAGGCATCATGACAGATTTATATCTGTTAACTCTTGGTGATTCTCAGCCTGCTGACCATGCCTGCACTGTTGTCTTTCTGCTGCCAATCTCATTAAAGGAGAAATCTTCAACCAGACACATGGAGAAAATGTAATGTGGAAAATCCAGATGTTAAATGAGAAATCAGCTTTATTATTTGCTTGACAAAAACATTCAAGATTTATTAGCTAATGGTTGGCTTAGTGGACAGAAGTAAGACTTTAAGTTAAGAAAATGTGGAGAAGTAGAGTCAAGCATTGCCTCAGCACACACTGGCTCGTGTGAACATTGGCAAATTGCTTAATCTTTCAGTGTCCTGATAAACTTTTCTTTTCTTTTTTTTTTTTTTTTTTTGTTGCTTTTTGGAGGGGGGAAGGCAGGGCAGTTGGGGTTAAGTAACTTGCCCAAGGTCATGTGGTTAGTAACTTTTAAGTGTCTGAGGCCAGATTTGAACTCAGGTCCTCCTGACTCCAGGGCCAGTGCTCTATTCATTGCACCACCTAGTTCCCCCCCTCCTCCCGAAAAACTTTTAAGACAGATTCTGTATTATTTAAAATATCATTTGATTTGTACATTTCTTTTTCAGGGACATCCACTGTGTAAAGTAAGATATACTTATACTTGGAAGCAGAAACAAGAAAGTAACTTGACCACTAAAGACAATTCTGACTATCATACCTCAAAGGGACAGTGTATTAAAGCAAATAATGCTGTCTGGGAAAATTCAAATCACTAGTCCAAATATCATCAAGTAACCTGAAAACAAACAACTAAATCATACCATTCTCTACAATCCAGCAGTTGGACTGCTGGACTATTGAATTTGTGGCCCATGCATTGCCTGCAGATGGATAGTCATTTGGATCAAAAATGTGGTGGATGGATGCTCTGCCCAGAAGAAATATATCCAAAGAGGCATATAGGGAGATGTAATTTAGAAGAGTAAACACAGACACAGAGAAAATCCTTAATTAAAATACAAGTCTCAAAGTACACATACCAAATATACAATGCAAAAGAGTTCAGTCTTATCTTCTCTCATCCCCTATGTCTTTAATGATCTTCTCTTTCCCTTTTGAACTTCCCATAGCATTTTGCATCTTTCTTGTATATTCCTCATGTTTATAAATAATTGTGCCTCCATTACCTTCTCTTCTAAGATAAATACTATCTTTTATTTTATCTTTTTAATATCTCCCATCACAAAATAGCACTGTTCTGCACCCACATTAGATACTTAATAACATAGGCTAGGAAAATAACTGAATTCTCCCATTCTGCGGTTTCATCAGCCATGATGCCTTTTGAGTCTAACCTTTAATTTGAATTTCTAATTTAATCATCCTGTTTTGTACTTTTAACTTGAATAAAATAAAAATTTGGCATTCATCTTCCCAAAGTTTAACCTAAGCCTCTCTTTTGAAATTTATTTTTCATTACTCACCAAAAGATTCATCTACTCAAATTCCTACAAACATGGCATACCCTACATTGGTTGCTCTTTCCTATGAACTCATAGCCTCTACCACAAGTGAAGCAATCTAGTATATAGTGGGATAGTATGCTACACCTACAAGGGCTACTAGGTGGCACTGTGGATACAGTGTCAGACCAGGAATCTGGAAGCTTCATCTTCCTGAGTTCAAATCTGGCCTCAGACACTTACTAGCTGTGTGACCCTGGACAACTCACTTAACACTCTTTGTCTCAGTTTCTTCATTTATAAAACAAGTTGAAGAAGAAAATACTCAACAGCTGCCCGAAAACACCAAAAAGGGTCATGAAGAGTTGGACACAACTGAAAAAATGGCGGAAGTGGAGTGTGGACACTATACCTAAATTCCAGAGAACTGATTTCAACAGTGGAAAGTCACTTCCCAGAGGCTGAGTTTTCTCATATACAAATTAGGTTAGAAGCCAGTGCTACTGTGTCAATGGGTTGCTGTAAAAGCAAGGTACTTTGCAACTCTTAAAGTGCTACATTCATGAGAGCTGTTATTGTTCTTCTTAGTATGTAGCAATTTAACACACAATAATGTTTGCTATTTCACCCCACATTTCCTTGATATGTTTCTTGAGTTATTGTTTTTAATGCTGTATAACTTTGAAGGTCTATCTTCTCTACCTCCTGAGACCTTATAAAATTTAGGGGGGCAGGGATCCTGTATTATATGCTTTTTTTATCTTAAAGAAGCAAAGCAAGTGATTTAGGCTTCTCTTTATCTTGGCTTGGCATCTCATATCACAAAACTAGTGAATCCGAGACTTGGAAGGAACCTTAAAAATTTTCTAGTAAAATCTTTTTGTGAGCAGTAATCTCCTCTCTAGCTTCCATGTCACATCCAATCATGCTTAAAAAACTCTAGACCTACAGAACCTCCCACTTTGGACAGCTTTAATTGTTATCTTTTCCTTTTATCAGAGTTAAGCTTGCGTCTCAGTGGCTTGGTTTCTTGTCTTGCTCTCTGGTACTGAACAAAATGTATCTAATACTTCCACATAACAGCATTTCAAATTCTTGAAAAGAGTTATAATGTCTCAAATAGGTAGATGTTTCTCCATTCCAATTCCTTCAACAGATCTAGTAGAAAGTGAGGCTTGAGTCTGTTTTACCATCTTGGTCATTCTCTTCATGTTGATGTCTTGCTTAAAATTTAGCTATTAGAAATGAAGAAAATTCTCTAGGTGTGGTCTAAGGAAGAATACTGTGGAACTACAACTTCAATCACTATGCATGCCTTTTTTATTTTTATACAATTTTAGAGATTTGTGATTTCATAAGTATACTCTCCTCCTTAGGTGCAGATTTCAACCTTCTCAACATATGTGAGTTGTGTTTATATCTTGCCAAAAAATTAACACAAAGGGGCAATAGATGTGGTGGAAACTTTACTCTGGTTAGCTTAATATTTTGTAGATAGCAATGCACCATTCAGGCTATGTAACCATGTTCTCTAGGCATTTTGCTTCAGTTAATTCAGTCTAAAATTATGTAAGAAAATTATCTCTTACTCCCACCTGAATAATTACAAAGAGAAAGACTTCACAAATGAATTAATCACAGGTATGAACTAGGTGTGAATAAAACAAACACCTATATTGAGCTATTCATTAACTTTAGACTAGATGTGATAAATCCTTGATCAATCCTTGAAAGCTATTGGATGAAATGAAGAGATATGACAAAGAAAGTATGTTTGGATTGGTTGAAGAGACTTAATCATGCTGTAGATTTTATATAAAACTTCCAACCAATTCCAAAGGAAACTAGGTATTATTCAAGTATCTTGCTGTCTAAAAGTGGCTTTCTCCAGCCAAGTTCCTGAAGAACTGCTTGGGGAAGGAGGAAAGCAGAATCTCAATTCCTTCTTGCAAACACCAAAGAGTCTTTTGGTCTTCAGTGGGTCAGAGGATATTGGACTTCCTAGCACTAGTAGCACTCCCCATGAAAACTGATGTGGCATACATGTCAGGAGCTAAGAACAAAACAGATAACACGGAGAACAGGTATCTTCAAGAATCTACAAGGAGCCCAGCAGAGATGCCACACCTTCTGCAAGGAAAACTTCATGAATAATCCATAAAAGAGTGCAAAAGGAATTCCAGTAACCAGAAAATGCTACTTACCCTTTGATTACATTGTACTCTAACTTCCCCTGGTCTCTCCATGAATTAGGGGTAGAGTGTTTCACAGACTTTTTGGAGGATGTTTTGTACCAATTGTACTTATTATATAACACTTTAGTAAACATCCCCTTTCTAAAATCTAACTATGTCTGGTGGACTAAATACTATCAAATGATAATCATGGGGGGAGCACACCAGTGGGGACTTGTGAACTAGAGCATCAGCAAAAAAGGCATCCCCAATCTTCTGGGAATATCCCTACAAACCTGCCTGTGAAGTGAGAGTTGAGACTGAGAAACTAGCTCCTAATACATGTAAACTTTTTTGATTGGCTTGTCACAATTGAGTTTCCTATCCACTGAAGCACCCTCTAACCCAAAGTCTTTTTCGGATTAGCTTTTCCCAACCCAGATATTTCTTCTGCATCCAGTACTTATGTAGCTGATTTCTTTGAATTCATGTAGGAATCTGCATTTATCCTTGCAAAATTACTTTCCTGTTAGTAGTCTTGGTCCATCATTACAGCCTGTCAAAATCTTTCTGGATTGTAATCCTGAATCCAAATGTTACCCAACTCTCTTAGCTTCAGGTAATCCTCAAATTTGATATCTATGTAATCTATACCTTCATTCTTCATTCTATACAATGATAACGTTGCACAAAACAGAAACCAAAGTCAGACACCTATAGTGCTCTCCTGGAGGTTTCTCCCCAGTTTGACATACATGATTAATCATCATTCTCTGGGTGTAGGCATTCAAACTAGTTCTGAAACTATAGAACTGTATTATCATGTAACCCATCTCTCTCCTTTTTGCCCACAAGGATATCATCAGAGACTGTCAAATGCTTGCTGAAATCCAGATATGTCCCGGCCATTTCCCTCATCTACCAGTTTAAAAATCCTGCCAGAAAAAGAAATTAGGTTAATCTGAGCATTACTTATTCTTGATGAACTCATGCTAGCTCACAATCACCAGTGATTTTCTAACCTTTTAACAAACCATTTTAATAAGAATACATGGGAGACCTGTGCCAAGAAACAAGTCAAATTTGTTGGCCTCACAATATGAAGGATTCAAATTTTTTTCTTTTAAAAATATTTGCTACTCTTCATTCTTGGGACACTTCTCCCATCTCTATGATTTTTTAAAGGTCACTGACCGTAGCTCAGTTGTCATATCCATAAGTACTTTTAGTACCTTGGTTGGCAGTTCATCTGAGTCTGGTAACCTGAACTCATTGAGAACAGCTAAGTGCTTTCTTATCTCCTCACTTACCTTGGGTTTCACTTCCCTATTGGCAATTTTTTGTTATATACTTCACAACTGGAAAAGAACTCTCCTTGGCAAATAAAGGAGAAGTGATATGAGTTTTACTTTTTTTTTTCCCCTTCCATCAATTGTTAGCATCATCCCATTTGTGCAAAGCAGTGTTTCTTGTCCTCCTGTGATCTTTCTCTTAACTTTAATTTGGCCAGAATTTAAACTTATAACTCCTTTTTGGTCAATGCTGGTGTCCATTAAGTGCTATAATTCTTTATGGAGTCTAGACTTCAGATAGGATTTTGATAGTGTGGTGTTATTGTCTTATATTCATCTTCAGTCATGGTTATTTTCTTCCATGTTATTTATATAACTTTCTAAATTCACATGGCATCCCTCTACTTATTCATCAAGAACTCTTACATGGCCCTTCTTTATGAAAAGGACCTGTTCTCAAGAGTAATTCTGATTCTTCACTTCTACCTTCTGACATGATCTCTTAAATGTTTGCTTCTCATAACTTTTCTGTCTAAAAGATGAAATTTTCAAATATAAACAGGAATGAAAATACCACCTATATCCCCCCAAATCTCACATTTTTATCCCCAGGACCACAGCACGAGGTCACTAGGAAAAGCGAGAGGATATGGGATCCTATGACAAGGGAAGCAAGAGTTTCTATGACCACATGTCCTTTATACATGTGCCTTGCTTGCTTGTGCCAGTTCTTTGTGCAGATGAAGAAGTCTCAAAGCTATTTTTTTTTTATTATGCCAGCTTAGTACATCTTTGCTTTGAGCCAAGTTAAGTGGTGAAGTGGGTCTCATTTTTGAAGGGTGAGCTATTTTTTTTTTACAAATGCTGATGCAAAGAACACCATTTTAATGTGTGACAGTAGGTGCCTCCTGGCCCCTGCACATACAATCTGCAAACCTATCAGTGCACAGTTGGGGAGGTAGCCCACAGAGGATGCCATACTTACCACAGTGCTTGCGATACACAGTTATAAGATTTCTGTCACACTCTAACGTAAACAGTATTCCCTGGCCATTGAAGAACTACAATCAATAAGTGAACAAGCATTTATTAAATGCCTATTGTGTGTCAATTATTTGCTAGGCATTGGGGATACAAAGGGAAAAGTGAAAAAGTCTCTTCCCTCAAGGAGCTTACATTCTAAGACATTCAACTTCTAGTCTCTTCCCTTCTCTTCTCTCCCTACTTGGTTTCACCTCTTTACTATGCCATCATTTTGTATCCCTTAGTCCTTTGCGTTCTGCAAATGCAAACTTAACTGGAAAAGTCTGACAATTTTGCTGTTTTTGCTTTTGAACTTTTCTTTGGACAAAATACAGGAGATGCATCAACACATCATTTGGGAACTGAAATCACAATTTTGTATGTAAGTTGTTAAATACAACTAACAGCCTCCATTTGGGTAATATTCAGCTACTGTTCTTCAAAGAAAGACCTTATCTAGGAGGAGGGTGACTCAGCAACCAAAATAGGTTTAAAGAAAATTAATCACATTGTTTTAGAAGAGAGGATTGAATTTAATTTGTAATTTGTAGGTTCTAAGAAGAATATGCACTATTGTGGATTCTGATGCTGTTAACATAAGAATTGCTGTGATATAATCCAATTATAATTTATCTCAACTGGGCAGCTAAACTTTCCCTAAACACAAAACGAAGAAACCAAATAGATCTAGTTTACCTACTCTAAACCAGTTGAGATTATAAGTGATATTTTTTAGAAAAGAAAATGCTATCAAGGTGTTCCAGTGGGCTTTTAACAAAATGTGCTATATGATGTGTGAATACTTGAAAAACACCCCAAACTGAAAACAGAATGATTATCAGCTAAGTTAAAGCCATTAGTCTGAGAGCCCTAACTAACAAGATGCTTTTGTTAACATATCCTTATGTTTAACAGACATAAGTTCTAAACAAACAACAAAGGATGGAAATTCTGAGGTACCCTTCTTGTCTCAAGGTCAATGACTTGGTTGGGTTCAAAGATTACCACTCCAAACTGTCAATCACATGAAAATACAGAAGCAGAAAGGTAATATAAAAAGGAGACCAAAACAATTGAAAACTAACCATTGGGAATTCCCCAAAGGACAACATGCAACCTCTGTAATTTAATTCGGGACAAAAGAGCCAGAGCTTTGATAGCACCTTTGACACAAGACTCTAAGGTTTACCTGTGGCAGTGAGACACTCCAGAAGTCCCTAATTTATGGGGAAATTCACAAGAAGCATTGGAAGAAACAACACAATTGTTAAGCCTCTTCTTCCCTCCACTCCAATTCCCATTACAACAGAAGAGGAAAACACTTTGCAAATTATAAAGCACTAGCCCCCAAATCTTAAAATTGCACGAAGACTTTTGGGCCACTCTGTATAAACACACTATTATTACCATCATTATTCAGAAAATGAGACTAGTCCCAAGGTGCTCTAACTCACTGAGGAAGATCAGTCTGCATGAACCCGGGCTCTGTCTGGCTTTCTAAATGTTTTAGAAGAGCTGGGTTTTGTATATTTTGTAAATGGATATATTTGGTGGCCAAGCAAATGCATAATTATGTCAAAAGACATCGAAGCCATGGGCAATAAAGCATCTAAGAAATTGATTGTGCTTTAGATCCTCTCAGTAAATAGCTGAGATCTTTGCAAACACAACTTATGGAAACACTTCCATTATGGAAAGAAGCCAAGGAAGACAAGAGACATAGCCACTCTTTAGGGCAAAGAAAGTACCTAATGATTGTAGGACAATGAGGTACCTGTAGTGAGTTGCAAAGTCAACCTGGCTTTTCATCAATCTTTCTGCAACTTGTAGATTTACTAAGAGAAAACATAAAATGGTTTTGATTCAATTCAAATAAAGTTTATTATATAGCTTTTATAAAGCTTCTCTCCTTGTTTGTTTTTTGTTTTTTACATTCAAATGACAGAATTCAAATGACAGAACGCCTTTGCAAAGACAAAAAGTCAATCGTTTTTCGGAACTGACAAAACAAGCTGGGGTTCCCCCAACTGTTTTCAGCTTTCTCACTGTGATCTTCCCTAAGAGCTATCTGACTTATTTGCTTTACTACCAGTTGTGTTTTTCACAGTATCAGACATACCACTGGAGGGGGTTCTGAGAGACCATTGAGTCCAACCTCCTCATTATGTGGATGAGGGAACTGAGGTCCAAAGAGATTGTGTCATTAGCCTAAGCTCACACAGTGAGTACATGACATAACTGACAGGATGCCAGGTGATCTGATTCTGTATACGGAAGCACACTTATCATCGCATCACACTGCCTCTAGTGAAGTCAGTATTTCTTGTTAGCAGTTTTTATGCCATTAGCCCTTATCCTATTTAACTAGTTTTGTTTGCAAGAAACATCTAAGATTTTTCACTTAAATCAATCACCTCCCTTCCCTTACGCCAGGACCTTGAGAAATCAGCTTTCACTTTATTTTAGCCCAGGAATGGGTGAAAGCTTCATCTACTGATAAACATTCACTTCCCAATAGAAAGTAATGTTCATGCACCTGAATGTGGGGGGTGGGGAAGAAACCACTGACAGAATATGAAACTTGAGGTAAAAATTTAAGCTTTATCAGCTTTTTAGAAAATGGGAAGCTGATGCTATTTACAAGCTCAGAGGCTTGTACTGATGAATACATTGATGAGGACCATTTTTGTGATAATCACTGAGGGGCTTATTCTGAACAACAAGCATCCCCAGGAAATCTAAGAAGACAGAAAAACAGCAAATTCAAGAATTTAGTATAGCACTTAAGTAATCAGCACATGGTATCTATCTCCCAAGCAGCCTGATGACTAGAAGGTAATGTATCTAATGAATCTGGTACCCCACAGCTGCCACAGCACATCTGTTCCTAATTTCAGTAGCCTGGTATAAGGGTGCAGGGGAAAATTCCACATGTTTCCCCAGAGGTTGAGAACTCTTCCTGAAGGCTAAGGGGTTAGTCGAAATTTCTTGAGAGAGTTCAATATGATGGCTTCCAGGAGTGGTAAACCTGCAGCCTCAAGGCCACATGTGACCCTCTAGGTCCTCAAGTACAGCCCTTTGACTGAATCTAAACTTCACAGAACAAATCCACTTAATAATACAATTTGTCCTTTAAAATTTGAACTCAGTCAAAAGGCTACACCCAGGGATCTAGAAGGCAGCATGTGGCTTGGAGGCTCTCCAAGGAGGGCTTCCTGCATCAGCCTACATCAGTCAAAGGTTCCCTGGATTGGGTATGGACACCCCACATACTCCCTACCAGTTGCCTAGGACCTAGTCCTCCCAGGCTCCCTGCTGGCATAAAAGGTGAAAGCTGGGTGATTGGTTTGCTCATAAAAAGAGCTCCATTATTTTTCCTGGTCTCACAATGCTGCCTCAACTACAGTAGTTCCACACCCCAAACCTCCACCTTGGATTCTGCTTGGCTTCTCCAGTTGCTGGGTGAGCTTCAATTTTATTTCACTTCCCAGTCATCTCCACACCATGCTCTGACCCATTGCCCCTGCTTTCCCTCTCCCCTTCTCCTTTATGTGCTTTCTTCTCACATTAGACTATATGCTTGTATTTGAATCTCTAATACTTAGCACAGTGCCTGCCATACAGTATGCATTTAGTAAATATTCTTTCTTTTCCTTCTCCTCTCCATTCCCCACACATCCTTGGTCTACCTCTCCCTCTCTTCCCTCCCCCCAACATGGGACAGCCTTCCATAATAACAGTAGTTTGGCTAGAAGGCACCGTATTACTAAGATGCCTGTGTTTCTTTTGGGGGTTCAGAAAATGCAATTATTGTAGCATCCCAAAATCATGTAAATATCCCTTTGCACAAGCAAAATTATTTTTTCACTAATGCCTATTTCTTACATATTTACTCTATGCTAGGCTCTTTAGAGTATAATTTTTTAAAAAACATTATGTCTTTTTACTCAAGGAGCTTATAATTCAGTTGGGGAGAAAAAAAAAGTTAACACAAAAGAAACAGATTAATTGTGTCCTGGATTTGCCAAGTCCTTGCGATGATCCCAGAACATCCAGTCATCTCCTTATCTCATTGATATTTGTCCTACTGCTTGTACCCTCTTGACAAGCCACTATGGTCCCGTACTAACCCTGTAGGTCTTAGCTGTCCTGATTGGCTGGATCAAGGAAAACTCAAATAGCCGACTGTATCCAGAGCAGTGGTTCTCAACCTTCCTAATGCCATGACCCTTTAATACTCATATGTGGGCGTATCTGCATGTGGGTGGACCCATCAAGAGATGGAGAGAGGAGCGGTGTCTTGGTTTCTAAAACCATGGGAAATGTGTTTTCTGATGGTCTTAGGTGACTCCTGTGAAAAGGTTGTTTGACCCCCAAAGGGGTCATGACCCACTGGTTAAGAACCGCTGCTCTAGAGTTTGCTGGCCCCAGATCACACTTCAAGTCCTACAGTTATCCTTCTTGCCAACTTTCCTTCCACTATATAGGTACCCTTTCTCTACCCTCCCCATACCAAATTTTCGACTCTTACTTTGGGAACTGTGATCCAATTAATTTTACCACTACTCTTAGAAAGGACATGTCAACTGAGTCTCCTAAATACCCTCACTATCCCCAAGGATTCCCAGATCAAAGCTCCATTCACTCCTTGACCACAATTCCCTACATGTGTTATCTTCCCGTTAGACTGTAAACTCCTTGAGGGCTGGGACTGTCTTGCTTTTAAATTTGTATATCCAGCTCTTACCACAGTGCTTGGTATATGATAATTAATAAATGCTGTTCATTTCATTCATTTATGGGACACTATTAAGCCATCTGTAATCTCATTGTTGTCATCTATAAAACAGATATGAAACTATCTACTTCGAAAGTTTATTGTGAATAACTGCTGATATTTGTATATTTTATGTTAAAGTTTACCACATACTTTATATCAATTATCTCATTTATCCACCACAACTACCCTTACAAAGTCCTTCCTAAACCTTAAGAAACTGTGGAAAGAAACTATTATTCTTAATATGATAGAAGTGTTAAAAGATTTCTTTTTTCATCACTTTAACAGTCATGCATCACATCCATATAAACATTCTCTCAACAAAATCAAGGAGAGAATACAAATAAAAGAGATGATTCAGAGCAACTGGATTTATTGTCCAATAAGAAAGTACTTTGTGGGACAGAGCATGGAAAGGGAGAGATTACCAGAAAAAAAGACTGTACCTTATGTGACAATATCTGTTGAGAGGATAAAGAAACAGAATACATCTTTGAGGAAATTGATAAGGTCCTTCAAACTCAGGTAACCAATCAATCACCAGATATTTATTAAATACTACTGTGTTCTGGACACTGTGCTGGCTCCTGGGAATATGAAGACAAACATTAAACAGTAGCTTCCTTCAAGGAGTTTATATTTTATTGAAGGAGACAGCAGGTACATAAATAGGTATATATAAATAATGTACTAAGTAAATGTGAGATAACTCTTTGAGGAACAGCAAGAATAATTCTCCTGAAATCACAGGATCCTATGATTTCCCAACATATAACCTCACTGTGAGAATCTTGGTATTAGAAAGATGGAATTCTGCAGCATCACCCCAGAATCTTTAAAATAATAGCTAAATAATAATACAGCTAGCTTTTATATAGCACTTTAGGGTTTGCAAAGTGCCTGACAAATATTACTTCATTCGATCTGGGAAGCAAGGAGCTATTATTTTCCTCAGGTTACAGATAAGGAAATGGGACATGTCTAGGGCCACGCAACTAATAAATGAGATGAGGTCAAAACCAATACTTTCCATCAAATCAGAACACACAATTTTCTCAGATTTGAACAAGCCTGACCTTGTCCTACTGAATTATAGGTAGAGTTCCCAGTCTATATATAGTGCATAGATTCACATGCACAAACTGAACAGAATTTTCTCAGAAGAACCAAAATTTTGGGGGCAGCTAGGTGGCACAGTAAATACAGCACCAGCCCTGGAGTCAGGAGGACCTGAGTTCAAATCCGGCCTCAGACACTTGACACACTAGCCACGTGACTCTGGGCAAGTCACTTAACCCCAATTGCCCGCCAAAAAGCAAATAAAATTAAAAAAACAGCAATACAAAAACACATGGTGAATGTAAATGGGCTGTAAAACACCAGGGATGACTTCTGAATGTGAAGTTTCATGAGACATCCTCAAGGACAGGTAACACCAGCAAGCACAGTAGGCTGTCATCTAAGCTAAATGCTTCTTAGGAACAGAGAAACAGGAGAGCAAGATGAGAGAAGAAAAAAAAGCTGTTGATGGGGTGGAAGGGGTTTGGGAATCTTTCAACTTTATCTTCCCCATTATTATAAAACTTTACAAAAATGATATCAACTGCTGGTACAGAATCTAGAAGTTGAAAACTGAAAATGAATAATTTGTCAGCCTAACATCCAATTCCCTAATGAAGGTAAGAGATTGAGTTGGTCAGCTACTTCTCCATCTAATCATTTTAGGTATATTCTTTTCAACTAAGAATCTATAAAGAGATAGAGCCTCGCACTTATTCAGAAACCCCATCATTTCTGCCAGTGCTACATGGATGTATGTTTCAGGTATATGAATGAGAGTTATCTGTGGCCTAAACAAAGTGATACAAATACAGAAGGTACTGCCTATGCCTACCACTACTTCTTGGTACCAAGGTACTAACTTTGATTGGTCATGAATAAGAGATTAAAAATCAGAGATATGGGTAGAAGCATTTCTCCTTTCATTGTTGTATTATCTAGACTAAGGAAAACAATGCCTCTCAGATTCTCAATATTATTTACCACCATAACAGCTGAGTTTCAGACATAGAATAGCCCAGCACCTTATTCTAGAGCAGCAGTTCTCAATCTGTGGGTCGCGACCTCTTTGGGGGTCGAACAACCCTTTCACAGGGGTCGCCTAAGACCATTGGAAAACATATTTCCGATGGTCTTAGGAACCAAGACATCACTCCTCTATCCATCTCCAGGTGGGTCCACCCACATGCAGATACGCCCACATATGAGCACTAAAGGGTCACGGCATTAGGAAGGTTGAGAACCACTGTTCTAGAGTCTCTTGTTTACCAGTGATCTTGCTGCAGTCAATGGCTTCCCAAAGAAAATATACATCATCATTATTAATTTGCAGCTTTTAGCAATTAGACAAGACTGTCTTTTGAAGGGTGAAATTAATAATAAATAAAAGCACATCATTGTTGGTGACCATTAACTAAAGTTAATTTCCTCTATTGTTTATTGCAGTCATACAAATTCACCTGAAAACTTTACTTTGTGACATACAGGCATAATTAGTAGCATTATATGAATAGCATCATCTGAGGGGAAAGATGTCACAATTTGGAGATAGTTAAGTTGGTGGAATCCATTCTCATTGTATTTAGAGAAGAATGATTTAAGGTATTCAATTACACTTTGAAAATGTGCACACAAATATTCATTGAACACTAAGTAATGAAATAAACTGATTAACCCAAGTGAAAATGACATATTAACCACATTGGCATATAAACGTGCGTGCTTTGGGGGAAAAAAAAACCAACAATGAAAAGAAAATTAATTAGCAAAGAAATGGTTTATATTCAAAATATCATTTAATACTGTCATGTTTTCCTAAAGCACAGGCTTCAAGGAAATGCTTTCCTCTGCCTAACAATGAGATATGCATCAATTGTTTTCAGTGGTGTAAAATCATTTTGTCAAGATGGAAGAGATTTGGTTCAACTTCAAAGAACCTCCCCAATGTTAGAAAATAGGTATAACTCAAACTCTCTTGCTTTCAGTCTTCTTTGGCTGATTTTTCTTAATGAAATATGATAAAATATTAATTCAAGATGCCAAGAGACCTACACAAACAGAAACACTGCAGCACATTTGTTCTAATATAATTGCAGGATGCTGGCTCTACTCCTAGGTAATTATTGCATTAGTTAGCCAAGGTTCCCTATAGGGTTATGCAATTTTTAAAAGTAGTTAGACCAGATATCCTGTCCATGGGAAAGTCATTTGTGTGCAGCTCCACATCAGCTGAACGTTTCTGAGAGATAACAAGGCTTTTATATACTTCACTATATTTCCAAGCTGCTATATGGAATGCGAAGGCAACCAGCCAAAGATGGAGATGGAGAGTAGCTGATAACTCTAACATGCCTGAATAATGTTAAATCATGAACAATTCCTGTAGGCTCTTTCTCAAAAGAGTTCATCAGTAATGTTCTTGATTTTGTTTTTAGTCTTTGACAATCCATTTTAAATAGTGAGAAGAAAACTTGGAGGGAAGATGATAATTTTTATGGCACAAGTACCCCATCCTGGATGTCAGTGGCTTGGTAAAGAGAATCAATGGTCCATACCATTCCTTTTTTGAGAAGAAGCACAAGTCTAAATCTATCTGACATTTTCTCACATATGGAAAAAATGAGCCTTTCCACAGTCACAATAATATTTTTTTTAAATAAAATGATGTTTAACTATTTCACACTAACCCACCCAATCAAAGAGAAACTACCTATTTTCCTTGATTTTAGAATCTACTAGATAAGGTTTAAGATCCACTGAAATCTGAATAGTTCCTGGCAGTAGGTTTTTGTTGGCAAATTAAGTGGCAAAAAGTATAATCCCTGTGATATCCAGGACATGCAAACTCAATTTCATCATCAGAATTGTGAGCTGTAAGACAGGAGTTCCTTGTTCAAGAAAAGTCTTGTCTGAAGGTAGTAAAGGAATTTATGCTTTGGGAAGGAGTTCAAATGACATCGTATGTAAGAGACCTTCCAGTGATAAGATTCCATGATTATACAAGCACGGAAAATGATTAGGTACATGCAAATCACTTAAACTCCCAGTGCCTTAGTTTCCTGCTCTATAAAATATGATCATTGGAATAAATAATTTTAAGGTGAGTTTTAACATTTGAGAGTTCCCTCTATAATTCTAATACAAAGTGAAGTTCAAAGTTGATAGTACCTATAACTCAAAATGAAGAAGACCTTGGTTCATGTCTCATCTTAGGCACTTACTCACTAACTGTGTGACTTTAGGTAAGTCACCTTACATGTTTATGCCTCTGTTTCCTTTGTAAAATGAGGAGGTTGGACATGATGTCCTTTGAGATGCTTGCAGCTCTAAATGTATCTATGATTAACCAAGCAATCTAGAAGTATTTATTAAGTACCTATTATGTACCAAGCTATGATCCCGTGAAAAGATTATCTCAAGAACTTCATAGGACATGCATTATAAACAACATAAATCTTGTTTAGAATCTCTCTAGGATTTACTAAATTATCTTTCACCCTCCAAATATAGCTAAGATTCTCACAAGTTAAATATTGGTCTTCTTCATGACCATCTCATCTCAAAATGATCACTTTGCTTAGCTGCTAACCTTTAACATACATTCCTCTCCCTTAAAGGAAGAATCAGAGGTAGTCAAAACTTAGCGACTTAAATATTATGTCCTTTGCCACCCCAAATACTGGTTTTGGTAACCGTCCTGTCAAAATCTCTGCTTCCATCACCAGAAATTTTAAAAAACCTATAAATATCTACATCATAATAGTTTTATATTAATCTACACTATAATTGAATCATATAAAAATGTGCTAATTCTCACCTTTGTAAATTTTTTTTCAATTGAAGGACCATCATTATATGTTACTTGAAATCATTTCTTCTCACCTTCCTATAAATAACTGTAAATATACTGTTCTGCAGTGATGAAAATTATAGGAATAAAACATTTACAACATGCATGCTAACACAGAAAATGACTGAGGAGAAAATTCAGCAGTCAATAATTAGAGCCTCCTGTTTTAAGTAATAAACTTTCTTTAGGAAAAAAATTGTCAATCTTATGAACCTAAATAAGTACTGTAGGTTTCATTTCTTTGGGCCTGAATGGCATTCCTATAATTTAAAATTTCAAAACAAAATAAAAAAACTGAATTCAAAACACTGATAAATTCTTTCAAAGCAAACAAGAAAAGGTCAGCTCTTAATCCTGATTCACAAAAAAACAAAACTTTTTTTTTTTACTCCCCCTAAATATAATTCCCTAAAAGAAGAATCTACTGTATGTGTATGGTAATAAAAGGGGGATGATCCTGGACAACTCACTGGTCTATAAGTGGGAATTTTTGTTTTCATTTATTACAGGAATTCATGTTTGAGATCAGTTTAAAAAAAAACAAACAACTTTATAAAGTTATTACAACAACCTAAATGGGAAAACATACAAAGGCCATCTTGTCATGCTAGCAGAAAAGAACACAATTTACTATGAATGTACTTTTAGTTCAAAAACGTATGCACAGTTTAAAATCAAACATTTGTCTCTTTAGTGTTGTCATCATACTGGTTTTTACATACACAAAGTTTCATGTCAAACTACAGGAAAATAACATGTCAATTAATGAACTCTAAAAGGAACTGTAAAGAATTGCTATATTTATACACCTGGCTATATTCATTTGCCTAAGATCATTGTCACCTCCAATAAAATACTTTTCATTAAAAAAGGCAATTTATCCAGTACTTTGATTGGACATAATTAGCTTTTCTGATATATCAAAGTCACCTTGTAACATTAACTATACACTTTAGAGTTGGTTTTTAAAAATATTCGCTACATTAAAGCCAGGTGTGCAATTACACTTTTTGTTTTTTATAGTTCCAATTAAACTGTTAATTGATGCCTCTGTAGTTTAATATCTACTGCTAAGTGCAAGCAAATAATACAAAGAAAACACTGTAACACACAGTGATAATGAAGAGCAAAAACAGTTTTTCTATTTACAACCTGTCTATAAACTTTGGCAGGAAATTGAAAATAATTTACTATGCATGGCCTGAGGAAGTTGCTGAGATCTAAGAACACTAAAAGAAGTGAAATTTCCAGAGAAAGAATTAATTCTTCCCTTTGGGTCATACCAGAAGATGATATAAGGCTCCTGACTACTGTTTCTCTGGATAATATACCAACATACTCTATTTTACTAGAGGGTTGGGTGGCTGAAATGTCCCTGGAAGTATGGAAATCCCCTTACTTAAGGCTTTTTTTTTCTTTTTTTAATGAATTGTTGTTGCTGATGTTACTGTTGCCATCACAATTAAGTCTATCTTTTCAATATGCTGTTGTTTTGTAACCCAGTCTGAACATACTTGTTCTTTTCCGCTTCTATTTTTGAAGCCTTTATCCATATAACCTTCATGAAAAAACATCACCTTTATAAAAGTTCACAGGTACTGAGCCAAGAGCAATAGAATCTTCATACCAAAGTACACTCTGAAGAAAGAGAATGGCTAAAATGGGAACTTAACTTGTTATACATCACCTGTAGCCTCTAGCCTAAGGGCATTTCAGATAGGAATAACTGATATGTTATGCAGTGGCACCTACTAGTAAAGTGTGATAATGAGGACCAGGACATTATGGAGTAATTATACCCAAAAGAAGCAAACTTCAAGGAGCTGTGAGTGTGGAATCTCATGGGATTCACCAGACAGGGAGTAACTTCAGATGGGTGTGACTACAGAGAAGAGAACCCGACCTTAATAAAATACTACAACATACTGAAAGGGAAAATGAGGTGTATCCTCTACAAGTTACTATTCAGCTGACTCTTCATGACCCCATTTGGGGTTCTCTTGGCAGATATACTAGAGTGGTTTGCCATTTCCCTCTCCAGCACATTTAACAGATGAGGAAACTGAGGCAAAGAGGGTGAAGCAACTTGCTCAGGGTCACACAGCTAGTAAGTCTCTAAGGTTAGATTTAATTCAGGAAGATGAGTCTTCCTGACTCCAGAACTGACAGTCTATCCACTGTACCACCTAGTTGTCCTACCCTCTATGTAGTTAAGTATAAATTAGATCTTTTTATATACTATAATGTCTATGTGTCAATCAATAA
Source organism: Pseudochirops corinnae (assembly GCA_028646515.1). Taxonomy (NCBI): domain Eukaryota; kingdom Metazoa; phylum Chordata; class Mammalia; order Diprotodontia; family Pseudocheiridae; genus Pseudochirops; species Pseudochirops corinnae. The sequence goes on from CM053591.1 coordinate 137,183,648, forward strand.
ACATTGATTAAGCTCCCACTATGTGATAGCACTGTGTTAGATGGTACAGATACATAACCAAAAGTGAAAAAAAAATCCTTGTCTTTAAGGAGTTTCTATTCTAAGAAGGGAGAAAACATGTACAAGAAACATATAAAGTAGATACAAGATTATCTTAGAGAGTCAAGCACTAACAGCTGGTGAAATCAGAACCTCCTGCAGAAGATGATGTTTGAGTTGAGTCCTGAAGGAATACAGGGATTCTAAGAGGCAAAGGTGAAAACAAATAACATTTCAGGAAAGGAGGAACAATTGGAGCAAAGGCACAGAAAAGAGAGATGGGGCATCATATGTAAGGAGCAGCTACTAGGTCAGTACCAGTGGGTGAGTACATGCAGGGGAATAATACATAAGAAGACTGGTAAGGCAGGAAGGGGCCAGGTAGGGAAGAGCATCACATTTCAAAGAGAGAAGTTTATATTTGTTCCCAGAGGTAACAGGGAGTGACAAGAGTTTACTGAATAGGAAGGTAGTAATAGTGTACTTGTTCCCCCAATCTTAAAGTTTTACCTGTTAAACTTTTTAACAGGTACCCAAGGGATGATTAATCATAGTAATTCTTACTACTTTTATGAAAGAACATATCTAATTCTATGATTAAGGTAAATGTAAAAATATCACTATATAATAATATAACATAGCCAACTTTATGTGAATGTATCTGTTATTAGTAATACATTATATATTAACTATATACATAATATATAATAAGAAGAAGAGGAAGAAGTTCCCATGTATGAGTGTGAAGCATTGGTTCACTTAAGTCCTGCTTAGATATCTAAAGTTTTCCTTGTCTTCCTTGATCTAAGAATTTGTTTTCCTAAAACTCAATGAAAAGGAAAGATTTTGGTTATACAGTCTGCTACCAATACTGCAACCGAGAGACATAAATTCTAAAGGCTAATCAAAGTTTTAAACTGACCTCCAATCCATATAAAAGTACAATGATCATCACTTTTCTGTCATTTTACTAACTTTTTTGAGCTAGACATATTATTTCCCTATCTCTCCTGAATAGGCTCTTCCATAGGCTCTTCCTCAGAGTGTGTACCTCTCTTAATTTGGCATCTTCCAGAAGACCAAAGATTAGACCAAGGAGAGAAGACCAAAGATGATGGTGGATGATTTTTCCTTCACATAAGGGATGGAGAAACACTGGACATTACTCTGGGAAGTCAGGAGAACTGGTAGGGAGTATGAAGAAAGAGTCTTCTTATTCAATTTTTTTTTGTCATTTCATTGTTCATTCTGCCACTAAGTAAAAAATGTACAATGAATAACAAGGGTTTACCAAAAGGGTTCCAGTCCATTCAAATAGCATGTAATTCTACCCTTCAAGCTCCAACCTCTAGAATTTTCCTTGCATCTATGTTCAAGTTCTGTGAGATCATCCTCTACCAGAGGACCTGGGTCAAAAAGCAAAAAAAAAAAGACTGGAACTTTCAAACATGCATAGAAGATGTTTTATCATTACATGTGACTCTAAGATTTAGTGAAGACCACAGTGGCCTGCTCATAATCCAACTCACAAGCTCCAAAGGCAACCTGGACCTTTTATTCAACCTTTTCCTACACAGAGGCACCATCCCATCCCATCCCTGATCTCCTTGCATCTTCCTTCCTCAAGAGGTTCCTTGCCACAGAACCTCACCATAAAAGTAGGACAAATGTGAATGCTACTGCTGCCAATGAGCACATATGCATTAAAATTTGCCAGTTACCAAAGTACATTTTAAAATCAGGTCCTTTTTTTTCTATAGATTCCAACTTACCATTTAGCAATAATCATAATCCTTTTTTCCTCTTCACTTTCTCTTGAACAGTCCATTTCAATTCTAATACAACTAGTCATCAACTATTTGAATATTAACACAGTGTGACCTTGTACAAGTCACTTAATTTTCCCAAGCATATATTTTCTCATCCATAAAATGAGAAGACTACACTGGATAAAATCTAAAAGCCTTTCAACTCAATATATCATCCGAGGATACCCTAAGCAATTTGCTAGAAGCAATAGAAAAATAGTCCTCTCAGAAACGTTCCTCAAGTGCAAGTCTGAACATCTCACTCTCCCACACAATAAATTCCAATGATTTGCTATAATTTTTAGGATCAAATATAAAATGTTCCATTTGGGATTTAAAGCCCTCCACAACCTGATGCCCCCCACCCATCTTTTCCATCTTCTTAGACTTTACTCCCCTCTATGTACTTCCTGATGGAGCAACATTGTCCTACTTACTTACTGAAGCTTACTGAACCTACCTACACATGTTTGAAACAGAACTCTATCTGGTCTCCCAAGCCCTCCCCTCTTCCTAGCTTCCCTATCCCTGAGGAGGCCACCACCATCCTTCCAGTCATCATTGCTCATATCTTCCATGTAATCTCAACTTCTCACCTGGACAAACCTCACATATCTAATCTATTTCTAACTCTGATTTTTTACCTTCGCAGCTCGGTCCATGTTATGGGAATCTAAAGATCTTCCCTGCCCCTAGGCCCTTTGCTAAAGTGGCTACGTGACTTTGAGGACCCTTGGATATTTGAAAGTATACTCTGTTCCCTAATAGGCTGAATGTGGTCACATGGAGCCTGT
>CM053591.1:137186788-137252101 GCA_028646515.1 Pseudochirops corinnae
GCACTGTGGTTGGGAGATCCATCCTGCCCTACTGAAAAGTCAGAGGGGTGAGGGGGAAATACATAGGAGAGAATAGGTTGGGGGAGAGGGATACACTGGGATGGCTGTTTTGGGGCGGTGGGTAGGGGAAAGATGGGGAGAAAATTTGTAACTCAAAATTTCGTGGAAATGAATGATGTAAATTAAAATTAAAAAAATTTAAATAGAAAAAAAAAAGAAGAGAGAGAAAGCCAGTGAGTTTGCATCTGTGTGGGTAGAGAGGGTATAGTGTATCTGGAGAGATGGGTTGGGGCCAGATTTTGAAGGTCTTTTAAAGTAAAAAAGCTCTTAATAGTTGATACTAAAGGCAATAGGGAGCAACTAGAGTTTGTTCATTAGGGGAATGGCTTGCTTGGATCTATGTTTAATGAAAAGGAACATGGAAAGATGTGAGAAATAGAGAATAACTTGTCATTATATGAGTCTCGCTGTAAGCTGAAGAGACCCTAAATGAAGGTGGTGGCTTGTGAGAATAGACAAAGAACCAAGTGTGAGAGATTTTAAGATTTTAGAAAAGCAAGATTTGTCAACACATCGGGTATTTGCAGTTAGAGAGAATGAAGATTTGAGGCTAATGCCAAACTTATACACCTGGGATGTGAAAGAAAGGTGATGCCATCAGCAGAAATAGGGACATTTGGCAAAGAGGGAGGAGAGACTGGGGAAAGATAATGAATTCTTTTTTCACTATGTTGAGTTTGGGCAGTCAGTTGATAATGCAGGACTCTATGACCTCAAGAAAGAGACTGACATAAGTATATAGATCTTTTAGTCATCAGCATAGACACTTAGAGCCAGAAGGTATCTTAGAAGGTGACTCATCCAGTACAACCTTCCACTTTAAAGATATCTCTAAATTGAGGTGCAAAATGATGGTCACATAAGTAATAAATAGCAAAGTTGGGATTTGAACCCAAGGCTTATGGCTCCAAATTCTGGATTCTTTTCTCTCAGTACAGTGTCTTGGATGTGACTGTGTGTTGTTATTTAGTTGTGCATGATGCTTTGTGACCTTATTTGGGGTTTTTTTGGCAAAGATACAAGAGTGATTTGTCATTTCCTTTTCCAGTTCATTTTAGGGATAAAGAACTGAGATAAACAGGGCTAAGTGAGTTGTCCAGGGTCACACAGCTAGTATTTGTCTTAGGTTGGATTTGAACTCAGGAAGATGTCTTCCTGATTCCAGGCCCAGTCTTTATTCACTCTGCCATCTAGCTGCCACTGGTCGTGACACTAAATGGAAATATTAAATGGAAATATTTCAAGTCACATGTTATATGCCCTCAAGTCTGTTAAACATGAGAAATCCAAGAAGTGACATGAATAGCAGAAATCTAGAGCTAGGCAAATGCCTAAATTTTGTTAATGGATTGAAATGTTCTGGAAGATATAGAACGATGGATTTGCCACAAATTTCTTTCAAAGTTATAAAATGAAAAAAAAAAATTTTAAAAAAGGCAAAGTTATAAAATACATTATTAAAAAAAATGACTTGCAGACTTTTTTTTAAAAAAGAGATCATTAGAAATAAGCATGCATTCACTTAGAACAAGTCATTTCATACTAATTGCATTAATGACTAACCATGATTCCAGAGGATTGATGGTGAAGCATGCTAAGCAACTACTGACAGTGGACACAAGATGCAGCATAACATTTGAATTTTTGGACGTAGATAGTGTAGGAATTTGTTTTTCCTATCACCAAATTTTACAATGATGTTTTCCCCTTTTCCCTCCTAAATGAAGGAGGGAAGGGAAAGGGAATGGGAGAGAGAAAAATAGGAAAGAAAAGAAAGAAACTAGGGTCACTGTCGTATCATTTTTTAAAAGGTACAGAAGAAAAGGTCAGAAAGAATCAAAGACAAGTAGGGCAGGCTTTAAAAGTTGCATGTTAAATTTATCATATATTTAAATACACAAGAAGCTGTACATAACAGAGATCTGCCTTTTTAGGTACAATTGTTTTCTATTATGCTATATATATTAGAAATGCCCCTTTTAGTGTTTGCTAATTTAGAATTAGTATGGTTAGTTTAAAAAAAAAACTTTCCCAAAAGGTATTGATTAATGTATTGATGTTAATCTATAGAGAAGACTTTAGTAGGATTCTACATGTGATTTAGTAGGAGTAAATGTATTATACTTTACTTCAGAACATTTGACTACAAAAGTACGGAATGTGGAAGAACTGGTTTGAGTTGTTTATGTAATAAAAATCCAAGACTTTTAATCAGCTGCAATTGCAACCTGAGTCAAGAGTGTGATGTCACTTCCAAGAAAGCTTATGCAATCTTAGAGTACAGTGATAGAAATATAGTTTATAAAATAAAGCAGGCAAGAGTTGTACTCTACTTAGCCCTGGTCTGATGGCATCTAAGGTAATATGTTAATTTTGGAGCACTACACTGTAAGAAGAAGAAAGACAAATGGGATTTTGCACAGGCAAGAATAACCAATATCCTGAAGCAATTTAGAAATAAAGGTTTAATAGATTCACTGAGTCTGAGTTGAAAGGGACTGAAGAGGTTTCTAATCATGATACCTGCTCAAGAATCTCTTCTACAAAATTCTCAACAAGTGGTCATTTTAGCCTTCACTTGAGGACTTGTTACATAGATTAACCAACTGCTTTCTAAGGCAACACATTCCAGTTTGGGATAACTCTGTCAATATTTGTTATCATAGCAAGCCTAAATCTACCCCTCTCTGTAATGTCCATCCCTTTGCTTTTAGGATTTTCCCTCTGGGGTTAAGCACAATATGGATCGATTTAATCTTTTTTTTTTTTTCACATGATAGCTTTTCTAGTGCTTGAAGATAAAATCTATTTATAGAACCACTTGAGGTGTATCGGCCCCACATTGAGAACTCTGGTTGTAAAGATAAAATGGTTTGGAAACATCTCAAATGTAGAGGTTGAAAGATAGTAATGAGTCTAAAATGATTCCAAAGACCATTGTATGGTGGAGTTGTGTGCCATAAACCAGACTGAAATAGGGAAGTGATTGGATCTTTTACAATCTAGCATGAGTAATTCCTTTGCGAACTAAGTCTTTTTTATTTAATTAGATTATATGTGGTCTGCATAAGGATATGGCATGGTAGCCCTCTTAAGAAGATACCTAAGGTCCTGTTTTTTAAATCTGTTTGAACTGCATTCTATTTACTTACCTTAGGCTCAAAAGTTATATAACCTCTCAGCAGATACAACTCATATATACTAAGTTACTTCCTAAATTTCTTTTTAGCTTGGTGCGAAGGAATGTATAGACACTCCCATACCCACTAGAAATTTTAGTAGTCCCTTTAATCAACAGAATACAACATCACCATCTTACCTCAAATGCCAGGATCCATTTATTTATTTATTTGAGAGGCCACATTTTCTCTCTTTCACTCCTCATATCACTTTGAGAACTCAACACTCTCACATGGTAATTCATTGATATAGACAATTTTTTTTTCTATTTTAAAATGAAATACGTTCTTCATACCCTCAATGAAAGAATATTATTCCTGTGTCTTTTAATTGCTTCTCAAGACAGAAATGTCCCACTGCTTCTTCAGGAAACCTACATTTCACCCTACAAGGTGTTCTCCCATGGTACTTTAGTATTTTAAAAGCACAGTTTAGCTATTAACTCACAAAATATAGGGTTCAGTAACATTACAGTTCTGACAAAATAATGAAAGCAAAGAAATTCAAAGGTAAGATTGACACTTGGTTTATATCTTCTCTTCTGCCTAATTATTGTAGCACTTATGCTGTAAAAAGAAGCATTATTCTAGGATTCTTTCAATATTTGTATTAGCCTACAGAGCTTTAAGGCATATCTCAGATGAGATCAAATCTAAGGCTGCTCCCAAATTTTAATTTGTTTACATGAGTCAATTTGAATCATTTGTGTTGGATTTATCGGTGTTTGTGCTTTGAGTTCCTGTGTGTGTGTGTGTGTGTGTGTGTGTGTGTGTGTGTTTTCAGGAAAACATTGTAAAAAAAATGCAAAGTACACTAACTTAGCCTAAAGACCCCAACACACTTACTTAAAACTTTCCCTTGCTATGTACTATGTCCTCTTTAAAATGAGAATTCTGTGAATTTTAGGTACATATTGAACTGAGGATGTGTTTTAAGGAAATGTGCTTACCATGATCAATAAAGAAACTGATCTGACAGGGAACTTGAAAATGGTATTTTTCTCAAAATCTTAGATATTGGCAATTTTGATCACTCTTAAAAGGGTAGGAGGTAGAAATCCTCAGCGAATTTTTTGTTGGAAGAGAGTACTAATATGCAATCATATTAAAAGTGAATTCAAGTAGAATTTAGCAACAAATATTCATTTGGCTTGATCTTTTGTTTATCTCAAATAGTGCTTTTTAAGGTATAATTTCTTTCCCTTGTACAATCTTATAGGGCTTCTCCAATGTTAATTAATCAATTAATGTGACCCTTTCTCTTCTGCTGTAGCACAAAGAGATAGGTGTTTTGGAAATTTTACAATTATAGCTTTCTAACTGATCATATTATCTTCAAAAGGGCCATTACCATTTATCATGTAAATTAATCCAGCCCGTTGATGTTAATTTGCCCTATAGTTAAAATTAATATCATGTCTTTATAAAATTAACTGTCTCAGCTGTTTGATGTTTCCCAAATAATTCAGTGTTTGCTATGGATTTCAAAATTACATTTGGAATTATACTCATAGATCTTAGGAGAAATAATTTCAAGACTTTATCTAGCTCATCTCTGACCTCTAAAAAGACTATACTTTAAATCACCACAGAAAGATGGTATTTTATTGCAGAAATGTTCAGAAATGAGAAACACTGGCACTTTTCTTGTATAGTATTGACATACTTTTCCAACTGTTATTCTCTGAAAACTTTTTCTAAAGCTTAATCTGAATTCCTTCTGCTGCTCTTTTCATACTTTGCCCCTTTTAAAACTAATTTTATGGTGGAAGTAGTATCTTGTACATAAATTCTTATTGACTTAAATTGGAAATGTAGAATGGTATTAACTAACTTTTCCCATTATACTATACACTTCCTAGCTTACACACATCAGCCATCCCTTCTTGAAGGAGCTCACTGAATGAAAAATATTTCAATGGTTTTATATTAGATTTTAACATAATAATTTTCTCTATTAATTTAAAATTCTCCATGATGCCAAAATTTTATGTGTCTTCTTTTGGGAGAAAGTGGGGTTTTCAAGTATTGTGATAGTGTAGTTCCATATTTTGCCATTTCATCTAGTGCTTTCTGTAAATATAAGCCTCATTTTTATTCAATAAAGATTTCTTGGAGTTGTATGAAGATTACCAATTACATACAGTTTCTCACAGACATTTTTATAGTTCAATCTCTGTGTAAACACAGAGATTTCTGTGTTTAAAATACCTGTAAATCTCAAATATCTTGGAAAAGTTGTAATTTATCAGGCTCATCTCTAAGCATTCAGAAATAATGCTACTAGAGCTTATCACTTACATATAGGATGTTGTATCTTTAAAGTCCCTTTCAAGGATTACCTAATTAATCCTTATTACATTCAGTAGGTTTTCCTGTGGCTTCATTGTCACTGATGCATATTAATGACATCAGACAAATAAAGTGCCTTTCATAATTGCCCGTCTCAAAGCATTGTAAAAATCAAATATGGAACAATTAAAAATTCATTTGAGGTTTATGGCTGTGAATTTGACTGCTGAAAGGTTGAGTGGTGAGCTCTTAAATGTTTTTGATTGGTTTGAATGGTTGCATCCAAGTACTGCACCTGCCCTGGTCATTTTTTATTGATAGCTTAAAGTCAGGGGAGGATCAGATGATTTAAAGAACACTCTAATTACTGCTTATACAAGTCCAAAGTTGATGGGAAGCTTCATTATTGGTCTGTCAATATCAAGTATTATAATCTGATTCATTGTTTTCTATATTTACATGCACACTTAACAAGTCACATAAGAGACTTTTTCTTGCATTATTTGAAAATTAGATTCAAAGGTAAGAATACTCAAGAATTATTCTTGAAACAGGGAAACATAGTTAATTCTTTTTTTATTTACTACTTTGTGCATATTTGATTTAATACATATTGCATTAGGAGCACAGTTATTTGGAAGCTTATATCCCTTATTCAATTTTATATTAATTCCTAATCATATACTATATATTTATATTGTTTTTATTTTAAATAAAGAGATTCTCTAAAGCCAGAAGTAATGTCTTTACATTTCCTTTGTTACACCCAAAGAACGGTTATCCTATTATATGAAATGTTTATTTTTTGTATAGCCATGTATTGGCTTAAAATGTGTAGGGATTTATTAGAATTCACATTTTTCCTACAATGAAATTACATTTAAGTGATAAATAATCCAAAACATTTCATTTTTAAGAAAAACTACATGTGGAAAATGTTTTAGGTGTTGAAAATAGATTTTTTTTTCTAATTAAAAAGGTTTACAAATGACTGTGGAAAACAAACCTTAATTATATCCAATTTGTCCTTTTACTCATGGGGTTTCTTTAAAATCACATATGGGTACTCTTAAGTCAGCAGGAATAGCACACCCTCCTAATTATTTGTTAATTAACTTGACCATTTATATAACTAATTCTATTTAAAAATTGGTTGGATTTATGGATGCCAGGTTTTACTTTTGTTTCTCACTTTTGTTCCTATTTTAACATATGAACCAAATCTAATTTAAGCTATAATTTACAAAAAGCTATAATTTGCATGATAGACATATAACTTTCACATTAATTTATAATTTTTTCCATAATTGTATTTGGTGCATTGTGCATAAAGCTTTTTTTGGAACATAAAATGATGATGTACCCTGTTTTTCTCAGTTCTATTAGGCATATATGTTTTTTCTTTGCCTAGGTTATTTCAGAGAAATTTCCTCAGATGTGAACTTACTTTTTATCTGAGTCAATTCAACAAACTTTTGATAAAACCTACTGTGTGCACAAGTCGCAGAACTCCCAGTCCTTCAGGCAACTCTATGTAATTTGGAGTTGACCTGCCTTAATAGAAGAAGATTCCTCAAATGGTAGTTTGCTTCATCAGTAAACGCCACCCCCCCCCCCAAAAAAAAAGAATACATAGTTTTGTCTTAGTAGTTAGGGATATACATAAGGAAAGGGGTGGAGGAGGGGAAGCAAATAATCTGTGTTCCTTATCCTCAAGATTATACTCTGATATGTAGATAAGGCATTTATACCAAGAAGTATGATACGAGGTAGGATTCTATAATGATGAAGGAGAGATTGATTTGAGTTGGAAATATCAAGGACAGAAGGATTCAGGACTAGAATTTACCTTCAGAGGTAAAGGATTTCAGAGAAAAGGATTTCAACAGTCAGGTATATATATGGAAAATGTTTTTCCCAGGCGTGGGGAACAGAATGCATAAATGCAGAGGTGCAGAAGAGAGCAGAAGAGATTAGTGTTATCTCATTCTTCCCAGTTTTTCGTGAAGTTCAGCTAGCAATGATATTAAACAAATCACTATCCTGCTACTATTCTTTTATATTTCATATCCCAAAGATTATTGTTTAGATATATAAATTATTATATTTGCTTTTAAAATTTGAATAAGAATATTGGTATGTAAGGTCAATCCTTTTTCTATAGGTTCATTGAAAGCATCTTTGGGACATTTCCAATTGCCATAGGATGATGGGGTTGATATTCGTCCTGTTCAATCCCTACATGGTGATAGGGTGGGCATTTGAATTTTAGGTAGTTCATAGTTCTGAGTTTGGGGTATGGCAACATCTATTAAGACCTTTATTCTTTATTATTATGAACCATTCATTGTTATTGCTTGATGGTTATGTAAAACAGTTTTGTCTATATATGTTTAGTTTCAGTATAGCTTATCTTGTTGAAGTCCCAAGAATATTTTGAGGTTTATATTTTTAGTATAAGGACTTGTCATCATTAAGGACAGAGAACCTTGGTGTATAATTACATCCATCTAATAATTTATTTTTAGGTATATAGTAGATGCTGTTTTCCCCCTCAAACCACAGTGATAAGTTGCAATTTCCATATTTCCTTTGTTTGATATCCATTGTTTAATAATTCCAGGTTCCTTAAGCAAAACCCTTCTCTAATTTCTGGTGTCAGTGATCTGATCCTAAATTGCTATCATATACTTGTACCTTTTTGTAGACAAATCCATATGATTCAACCATTTGTTCATGTCTTTGTCAATATGTTATTGGTCAAGTTCATATTTATATTATCCATGTAAGGCATTTTGATTTTACTCTCAAATCTTAACTACCACTTTTCATTTGAAAAATCCAGTGGAGTCTACTGATTGTCAACCATTACTGTTGCTTTAAGAAGTGAACTTATTCCAAATGTGTGTCCATAAATTTTAAACGTGGTTATCATGTGCTCTTCCTCTTTTTTTAATCACGAAAGTTAATCTTTCTATAGCTACCTTGAACTGAGAACCCTGTATTTCACAAACATATAGATTTTTGGGTATATTATTTTATTATTCACCTTATTCTTCTGTTTTTATCTTTAATAATAATAATAAATATATGTTGGACATTGACAATCATATCTGACACAAAATATTATAAATTCCACTTTTTCTTAGTTAAGAAACTGTGGTGATTGTAATGGTCAAAGCAACTCTATTATAATAATTTAATCACTCCTTTAACTAAACTGAATATTTGTGATAAAGGTAGAAAATATTTTTCTTACATTTTAATCTCTTTTTTTTTGTTAAAGTAATTAACATCATTTTCAGAAAACAAAGAAAAAAAATCTCTTGGTACCCTTTGTGACCTGTTTCATTTTACTGAAGTTTCAAAGAAATTGACACAAGGAAGCTTTACTTATAACATGCAAACTGAAGCTAATCCAGGAAAAAAGGACCAAATGTGAAGGATGCACCCATTTATGTCTTCATTAAGAAAATGCATAACCTAAGATTAAAACTTTTTATTTTAAATGTAAAGAATAAATGCTATAATGATTATTTTAATATTTGATAGTTTTTTTTTTCTCTTCAGAGAGATGGGGTATTTTTGAATCATTGACTTAGGATGCACATTTGTAGAAGCAGGTTTCTTTCATCTTTTTTTCTGCTTATATATAAAATGCACAGATGTTTTGAAATAAGAAATAGTTCCTGTTTTACAGCATTTTAAATTTTGTTTTAGTGGGGAGTGTGGAAGTATTTGATATGAGTCATTTTCCTCAATCATTTGTTCCTTTTCCTCTAATACTTCTTGGTTATGTTATTTTTCGCAGTCTGAGGAGTTTATAGCCAATGTGTCTGTGTTTTGTACCACATCAGGTATATGGTCACAAGACAATAATTTTTGAATGGCTGCAAGCATCATATGACTTTTTTTCCTGGTTCTGTGATCATTGTGATTTGTTTTCTGTGGCCCAGTGATATTGCTTTTGATTTAACTTTTTCTCTGCTCTAAGTAATCAATAACATTTTAAAAAAAATTTTACAAAACTGATTTTAAATCAAATAAATGCATTTAAAAATATTTCTCTTTCTTATTCTTATTTGTTGAAAGTGTTCCTTCCAATAATGACTATTTTCTCATCATTCTTCATGTGGGAAGGAAAGTTTTCAGTGTTTAGGAAATGAATCTTTTAGGGACGACTTTACTGCCTCAGTCTGTTTCCGCTTTGGCCATCTCTACCTGGTATTCTAAATTTCTTCCATGAAAACAAACAAAATTGTTTTATGATTCTTTTTCTCTAATACTTTCATTTAACAGTATCGGATGATGGAAAAATTCTTGTTCCTTATATCCCACTTTAATATTTCTAAGCTTTGGAACTTTGTTGATATGAGTACTGCTTCTACAACCTCAAACTAATGCTCTATAACCTTGATAGATAGATAGTCTTCACAAGTTCATTCTCCCTCATAGAGCTGAACCTACTCAAATTGATCATTAGACAGCAAATGAATAGTACCTCACTGGGTCCATGCTTTTGAAGCCTTTCCTGCTTGGTACACCTGGCCAGACATTTTGCCCTGCTGGCAAAGCCTTCAGAACCCAAGGTTCCCTCCATTCCTCAGTGACGTGTCAAAAAGACTTCTTTCCCACATCCATCACATTTCTCACATAAGAAACTGAAAATTCACAGTAGTAAAATTCATTGCGCTCATATTTTATTTGGGAAATATTTGGAAGTTTCTAGATCATCTTGAAAGCCATTTTTCATCATGGAATTTTGAGATGCCAAAACAGCTGCTCTTAGGGGCATATCACAGTCCTTCATTTTGGAGATCTGTCAGGACACTTCTTATTTCTGACAAAGACCATGGATTGCTGACAAAGACATGGAAGTGAACTCGATGGCACCACAAGCATTCTCTTTCTTATGACAAAACTGTAACAATGCTCTGTAACTACTTAATGCCAGGAGACTCCAGCCAGGCTTGAGCACATTTCTTGTCCGAGACAATTTTCCTGTTAGGGCTCCAAGAAGTGAACCAGCAAAGGCCATTTTTGATGTACATGTCTCAAGTCAGTTTTTAGTCTTTTTGTCTAAGTAGCCTTTGTGAGTGACAGGCACAGTGCCGTGCACACAGCATCAGTCTTATTCCCTGGAGCTTTATAGCTCTAAAATTGAGCCCTTTAAAGGTGATCACAATAGGAAATGGTACAATGCATCCTTGCATTAGAAATTCCTTTCAAAGGTTCAGACAATTGTGGTTCAAACCAAAGAATTTCTGTATTTGCTTAAAAGTAATGCCAAGCATCTAATTTTCATGATTCCCTTCCCTTGCTTGTGTTTTCAACTAATATTGTGTAGCCCTTTTATTTACTCAACCAGATTGACAAGATTATAAATGAGAGCTGTGTGGGGAAGCCTCTAATTTTTCATAAGTAAATGAATTAATTTATCATAGCTGTTGTATTTTATTGCTGTCTCTATGCCAGACTGGCCAGCTCCTTTATTCTCCCCTTTACCTTCTAAACATTGAATCCATGTCATTGTGTTTGACAGCTTTCTGATTCCCCTGTCAGATGCAATTTGGTGCTAATCACATTTCCTTTGCTTAGTGTCAATGATACAAGCCATGCATAATATTCCTGTATGTCCACTTACTTAAACTTGCAATGCAGCTGAAATATCTTGGGCATTAATCTGATAGAATGCTACATTGAAATGCAAAAATGATGCTTGAGCAGGAAGATAATGTGGTAAGGCAGATGGGCAATAGATAAGGGAGGCTAAACTAGTGATCTTTACTAAGCTCTGATGAATTTTATTTCATTTCTGAATATCTTTTTTATAAAACTGAGAGTATGTAATCAGTGCTGGTTCATTAGATCGTCAGCATTTTTAATGGAATTCATTCACTGTCAAAGTAAGAAGGAATTGGCTTTTTCCTATTTCAAAAAAAAAGAGATAGAGGGTTTTTTTTAAAATGCCAAAGAGTTTTTTGTTTTAGATAATCAGCTTTATCAATCACTTAAGTAAGAAAAGCTTAGTGATCATGTGAAAGGCACTACTTATTCATACAAGGCAATAATTCTGCAGGAGAATAAGCAGGTTTCCAAAATGAATAAAGCTCAGCAGAACAGATCCTTAATTAAGTAGTTATTAAGCATTTCTTTCCCCCTCCCCGCACTTTATACTTTGTGACTGACACTACAGTTTTATAAATTTCAGTATACAGCTGTGCTTGCAAACCAACGAATACCCCACTCTTGGCTGTTTCATTTTCAGGAGCTTCCTTACCACTTTGGCGGTGTCCTTTTACTGAACTATGTTCTGACTTGTGACCAAACTACTTCCTTCTTTTGTCCTGGCTGCGTCAAGATTCACAAGGTGAATCCTTGTATTTTGTTTAATGGGGAGACCCCAAGGCTTTCATTGACTTTACAACCTATTGTTTTTAGTTGTTTTTAGTCATGTCTGACTCTCTGTGACCCCATTTGAGGTTTTCTTGGCAATGATATTTTGCCATTTCCATCTCCAAGTCATTTTATAGATAAGGAAGCTGAAGCAAAGAGGGTTAAGTCTTTTGCCCAGGATCACATAACTAGTGTGTGTTTAGGACTGAATTTGAACTCAGGTCCTGCTTACTCCAGGCTTAGCACTCAAATCTAGTTCTCCACCCAGCTGCCCTTAAAATCTGTTATTTCTTCTTAAATAATATTTTATTGAAGTTCTCTTTCCACAGTTGATCCAGCAGTAAGCACACAGTGCAACAGAAAAAAAAAATGGTTAACAATATTGTGCTGAGGAAAGAGTTAGGATAACTATAAAAATAAGGCATGAAAATAACAGATGATAATCTTGGGACAAATATCTTGCATATACCTCAATAAATCATCAAGGGCACCCTGAAATACAATGAACTATAATCACTAATGTTCATAATTGTGGCTCAGCATCTTCTCAAAAAACTCAAAATATACTCAAGGAAGACATGAACATTTGTAGTATATTCTAGGACTTTTAAAAAATAAGTAAGTAGGCATGGCTAGGTGGTACAGTGAATAGAATACCAGTCCTGGAGTCAGGAGGACCTGAGTTCAAATGCCTTCCCTTCCCTCCTGCAAAAAGCAAAAAAAAAAAAAAAGGATAGATGCTTAAAGGACTAAGGTTTCAATTATCTGGGAAATTAGTAATTTGTTAAACCTATGGAGTACTATACTGCATTCTATGTGAATGAACTGTTACTTGTTTTTATTTGGAAAAAAAATACTTTTAAAAATTATTTTAGTCAATTGGATTTAAGCAACTTGCCTAGGATCATGCATCTAGTAATTGTCTGAGGAGTGATTTGAATTCGGGTCCTCCTGACTCCCAAGCCAATGTCTATCCACTGCATCACCTAGCTGCCCCTATGGAAAATACTTTGAATAGGGCTTCAATTATACTATCTACTCATCTTTTTCTTGAATAAATTCTGTCAGAAGTTTTAACATTGGGAGGCGTGTGTATTCAAGAGAGTAAAGATTTATAAATTCTCCCTTTTAACTTCAGAGGTTGGAAAAACTATGGCGAAGTCTCATCAATATTAGCATGACCTGAGAGATAATAGATTGAAATGAAGAAGAAGACAGTTATTGACAGTTAGACATTTTGATATCAAATAGGAGATTAATTTAAAGGAAAATCAGTACATTGGGAGCCAAAACTTGTAGATTGGAGCATCTGAATTAGAAAACCAAACTGGAATTATCTTTAATAAAATTTGAGAGAAACGGAACCTTCCAGATTCTAAGAGCCCTCAGGGCGTTTTAATATTATGATGTCTGACTTGGTCACATCCAGATGTAGTCCTTGAGCACTTAAAAGCTGTAGCTGAATTGTGTGGCTGTCTCAGAAGGACCATGTGAATGTCATATACTATACAAAGAGCTAATGCCACTATTAGGGAAGTAGTGACTCCAGTAATCAGATCCCATGAGTCTTGTCTTGTAGCAGTTAAAGGATAGAAACTAAGTGGTTTGGCTATGGGAGCAAAACAGAAACCCTATTGAACATTATTCTGTAGGGACAGATCAAAAGAAGAAGGGTCACCCAGGGACAATCTGATATTTAAAAAAAAAAACCAAAACATATACACATCTCTGTTTGCATTGGGAATGGGTTACATTTTTCATGCTATTAAAGGCCATTAAAATTGTGTGAAATCACCTGCAATTTGGAGATGATGCCTCCATGTATAAAGTTGGGAAGAAATAGAACTTTGTTTGAGTTTTTAAAACTGAATTTGTCTCTATTGAACTAAAAGCAGTTACTTCATAGGCTTTTACAATTTTCCCTTCACATTAGGAAAACAAGTCATATTGTATGCATAAGTAGCAGTATAACATATGAAGATATGTCAAGACTTCAATAAATTACTACTGAATTTTTAAAAATAAGCCAACTACAGAATAGTCTTTTTAAAAGATTTATATGTTTCGAAAATGCCTTCTGTAATAATTCTTAAACCAGTCAGTCATCAGTATTTACTAAGTTCCCACTCTGTGCAGAATACTCTAACAGATGGTATAGGAAAATTAAAAAAAAAAAAAAGATGAAGACATGATCTGAGTCTTCAGAGGTGAATTTTTAGATGCACCATGTCTAAAAATGTTCAGAAAGTAACATGGAAAGAAATAAAAAACTACTATGGTATAGAATAGGTCCATAAATTCTGAATGGGACATGAAGTAATAGAATGATAGACATAGCTTCAAACCAATGAGGGAAAACTTTGTAGAGATGATGAATATTAAGTATGATTTTGAAGAAGAATGACATAACTTGTTAGTGGGGAATATATGAGTTGTAGATCATAGGTTAAAATCTTTAGGGACCCTTAGAGGATATATTGTTCAATCCTTTCAATTTACAGATTAGAAAATTCAGCCCAGATAGATGAAATAACCAGCCCTGTTTATGAAATGGCACATGGGATGGTATATAAATGAAACAATAGAGTCAAGTGTGAGAATGCCAAGCATATATTGGTAATTATACTGGGAAGCAAGGATAATGATATTCTCACATGTATGTAGGTCTTACCTCATTGTACTCTTGTGAGTTTGATAGTTCAAGTTTTATCTATGTTTCATAGATGAGAAAACTGAAGCTCTTAGGGTTGAAACATGTGTCCATGATTATAGAGGTAGTAAGTATTTGAGCTAGGATTCAAACTTGACTCGAAACTTATCATTATATCACTCACTCTGAAATAAGGATGGTTGGAAGGGTAGTTTATTGAATACCTTGAAGCCCACACTGAGTTTTAGATTTGAAATTTAATTGAAATATCTAACCAGATATGTATTGCCACCAAATTTTTGTGTAGAAGCATACAATTTATTTCTTTTCTTGAAAACTTTTTTCTAGTAGTAAATATAATTATTATATTCTTTCTGGATTTTCATTTAGTAATTATACTGTACATTACTCATGTTTATAGTGATTGAGATTCATTTGGTCTTTTATTTTGATGTGCTAAATTTTGCCATGAGGAGCTGGCAAGGGTCTTCTGACTTTGCACAATTCTGTCTCACTTAAATCCAATTCACATACGAGTCAAGACATCACCCTGTGATGTCATCAATCCTCTTTCAAAAAGGATGAACAACACCTAACGTCACGTTGGAGCAATATAATTGTCCCGCTTTTTGTATTTACTATTCTAGTCCTTTTGCTTTAAAGAAGTTCCATAGTGAAATGTTTCTCCAAGGAAAATAGCACACCCTTCGCCCCTAAGAATAGAACCTGAGTAGCACTAATTAAGTC
This sequence comes from Pseudochirops corinnae, assembly GCA_028646515.1. Classification (NCBI taxonomy): domain Eukaryota; kingdom Metazoa; phylum Chordata; class Mammalia; order Diprotodontia; family Pseudocheiridae; genus Pseudochirops; species Pseudochirops corinnae. The sequence goes on from CM053591.1 coordinate 137,202,113, forward strand.
CCAATTCCAATTATGTTAATGAAGCTGCCAGGGGACTGCACAGCTAGAAGTCCCAATACAGCGTAATACCATGCAGAGCTCCTTCAGAATCTCTTAGCAGCATGGAGGCTGCATTCAGGAACACAGTTTGTGATTTCCCTTTGAAAGAAAAAAGGTTGTAATGGCAGTTTTTAGGTAGAGAAGCTTTTGTTTGAATGAGCACCACTGGAGCTGATACCTGTTTCTGAATGTCTGAAGGGTAATTTCATGGAAGCGCTATTAGACTAGCTCTGCTTGGCCCCACAGGGAAAAACTGGGAACAATGAGAAGTTACAAAGAGTTTAGTTTAAAGTTGGTGTAAGGACAAAGTTCCTGACAAGGCTCAAAGAGCAGTCATTTGATTTATTGTAGGGAAGATTCTTGTTCAGATATGAATTGGACTTAATGACCGTTCTAATGCTGAGATTCTGTGACTCTAGAATCCAATAGCAGTGTATTGGTTCAAACTAATGAAGAGTCTCTAATAATAAGAAAACATTTATGTAGGCTACCTTTATGTAGCTAGTATATACAAGAATAGAGGCAATAGTAATAATAAATGTACGTGTGGTGAGAGTTTTAGCTTTCCAGTATAAAATAATTTAATTTAGGAGCTCTTGCATGTGAAATCATAGTGTTAATGGCCAAATATCATATATAGCACCTGAAAGCAGCCCTTCACTCTAGAGGACCTTTATAACAGAAAAGGGAACAATTAACATCAAAAATTTATGTTGCTCCATGATTATAAAGCTGAGGAATTACATCCACAGCAAGTCTGTTTCCAACCAGTGTTATCTGTTTAGGGAAATGGCCATAGCTTTAATATTATTAAATCTTGAGAAAATAGAATATAAATCTGCATCAAATCCAGAATGACCTAATAAGAAATTCTTGCCTGAGAGCAAAAAGAATTTAAAATACTTACTTTAATTTTAATCTAGATCATATGAAAAAGGTAGGGGAGAAGCTTACATTTGTGACAAAAAGAAGGCATACTTTTTTTTAACATAAATAGTCTCTTTGTATGCTATCCAGATTTTTCTCCATCAGGTCACAACATCCTCCTTACCTTGTGGGTTCACTGTCCTTTTTACCTCCTTTTCTGATTAGTGGGTTCTTTCAAGAGCCTGCATTTTATGGAAAATGTCCAGTTAGCCATGTCCTCATTCCTTTTGGAGCTCTACTCATGACTCTCTGGATTTTTTCTACCAGAGCCCTACCATGCCCATCTATATTTGTATTCCCAGCACTTAGCACTGGCACATTGTAAGCACTTAAAAAAAAAAAAAGGTTTTTTTTAAACTTGGCTCATTTTTATTAGTCATTAGTCATTTAGTTCTAAGCAATGTACTGTTACTGGGTTCTCGGATCACATAATCTCAAGGTTGGCAGGGCAAGACATGCAGTGTGGTGTGTGACTGTAGCAGCAGGGTTTGTTTGCCCAGAATTTGTTCATCCTTAAAATGAGGGGGTAGGAATAGTGGACCCCTTCAGTTCCTTGGACTTCTAAAACTATGATCCTGTAAGTGCTGGAGATATGTTATCACAAGTAGATGATAGCTACTGACAATGCCAATGCAATTGAACACATGATGGAAAGTGTACTGTGGATTACAACAAATAGTAACATTCCCCAAGTTATGCTAAAAAAAATTGGCCTTTTGTTATGGTTTGATAAGTGATTTAATATAGTGAGATACCGGTACCTGTGACAAATAGTAGTAACTTAAGATAGAATTTTACTCTCATAAACTTTTCAGGGCTAGAAAAGTTTTAAGGCACATTATCTTTTAAAATAATACTTTATTTTTTCCCCTAATTACGTGTTAATGCATTTTTTTACATTTACTTTTTTTTTTAAGTTTTGAGTTCCAAATTATACCCCATTCCTTCTTCCTCCCTGAGAATATAAGCAAACTGATGCAGGTTATATATGTGCAATCATTCTTACATATCATACATATGTATTGTGATGATTTTTGTCCTAATAGATTAAAAGATTAGAAATTGGAGCAAAAGATATAATCTAACTCAAGCTTTTTATGCTACTAATGAGGAAACGGAGTCCCAGAGAAGAAGAAAGGTGATTTTCCTATGTCTCACAGTGGGCAAGTAGCAGAATCTGGTATTTGGTCCCAGGTCTGGTCTGATTCCAAGTCCATGATACTTCTCAGTAAAACATAGAAGCTTTTTTGATGCTTTTGTCTGATGATGTGCAAGTTATTTTAATGAATATCAGATTTATGGGAAAAAATTACATAAATAACAGTACTCACTTATTGCCTCGTAAGGTAATAAAGTATTTAAAAACAGAGCCTTAATGAATCCTCATATATCACCAGTAGATGGAGAAAGGGAAGAACTGCTGTTTACCATTCAAAGTAATTCAACAAAATCATTAAACATTTTTTTAAAAGATGTAAAGTATGAAGGACAGGATTTTTAAAAAAAGTTTGTCCTATATGCCAAGTGTTCGGGCTAATATTATTCTGACCATATTAATGGAGTTCTCCTATTAGGCAAGAATTGTATAAAACTTTATCTTCACTCAGAAATTTCTATGCTGTATCAGGCTCATCATCCTTCTAACCAGCATTCTGTTGCCAAAAGAGGCCCCAAGGGGTAAACCAGAGTAGGGCATGATTATTCTCCTTAACTTCAAGCTAAAAAAAGTTGATTGTACTGAAATAGAACATTATTTTTACTTTGAAACTTATTCGAACTTCAAAGGATTATAATATAACAGAGTTTTGTGAGTAAGTTCATGTCCACCCTATCCAAATCTTTTGAGATTTTATAGACTTCCCAATTCTAGTTGAAAGAGTTTCTATTTGTTCCTTAGCAGAAAATGGGGGAAAAAATACATTCATAATTATAAGGGTAGAGTTTGATTAAAGTAATCATTGAAATCCTGGTGTCCTAGTTTGAAGATGTGAATAAATCCTTAATCAATTTGAAAGAATTGTTCAACTTTGTGTAACTTGAGGCTAGTCTCTTGACCTCTACATGCCCCTCATGTGACTCCTAGACTAAATTCCTGAGTAGTTGTTGATCCTTATTGATAGAGGGGGTTTACTCACCTGGAGTTCTTGGTACAGGTGAAATCAAAGGTCCATCCAGATTAAAAATCCTTTGTGTATGTGAGTACATAAATACCATTTTCTAATTCCATTATATCCTTCCCTGAGGTACAGTTCTTAGAATGATTATTCTGTTATGCAGTAGTTTTAAATATGGATCAGATAATAAATAGTATTTTTATATATTTGTCAGTTCACTTATTTATTTGAGAAAAAGTGTGCCTAGTGGATTGAGGGGTGGTTTTAGAGAGTCTCTGAAACATATTCCTTAGAAGAACCTGAGGGAGTTCCTTTAACCTCTCAATGCCTCAGCCAACTTTCTGAAACTCTTAAGTTATATGCCAGGTGCCAATCTGCATTGAAATGTTGAGTTTCTTCATGGATTTTTCTATATTGATTATATGACAGACTCGTTCTTACTTGTTGAGTCGTTTCAGTTGTGTCTAGCTCTTCATGGCCCCATTTGGGGTTTTCTTGGCAAAGATACTGGAGTGGTTTGGCATTTCTTTCTCTAGTTCATTTTACAGATGAGGAAACTGAGGCAAGCAGGGTTCAGTGACTTTGCCTAGAGTTATACAGCTAGTAAGTGTCTGAGGCCAGATTTGAACTCGGGAAGATTCATCTTCCTGACTCCCAGCCAGCACTGTGCATTGTGGGGCCCCCTAGGTGCCCCATCATTCATGTAGTTGTTCTTTAATTTCATTTTTTTAGTGGATTTTCAGTACCCTTCTTGAGAAGTCCAAAATTTTGATGGCTTTTTCTAGATAAAACAGCTTATTAGACTAATGATCCCAGTGAAACAATCTACAATGACATTGCTGTTCCTTTTTGAGTTTATGAGCTGTGCATTTTAGTGTGACATAGTTAGGGTAGAGTGGTTGATTGGGAATCGAGAAATATATGATTCAGTCCTATCTTGCCCATGACCTTAACAAATTACTTCTCTTCTCTGACCATTAGTTTCCTCAATTATGAAATCAGGTTTCTAGACTAAGTGCCTTCTAAAATTCTGTAAGTATATTTCATATGAAAAGTTAGGATTATTTATCTCTAAATGTATTCCTGTACCATTTCCTACATAAAAATTCATTTGCTACTTTTCTGCATACTTACTAGCTCAGACTTGTAAGGTTTTTCTACAGCCTATCTATCTCCATTGATAAGAATTTTTCCAGTACACAGTGAATTTAGAGTTATATTGACATGTGAAAGTTTCATTTTGCCTTCTGTTCTGCAGATCATTTATAGAGATGCTAATATGACTGTTCCTAGTTCTGATTTTTGCAAAGCCCATTCCCTCTCTTTATACTTTTCTCATCCAGAGAAAGGCCCATCCTTCAGTTCAATTCAACACACATCTGAGAGGGAGAGATAAATTGAATGGAGATATTTGACCCAAAAAAACCTGTTTCTGATCCTTGTTTTCTGATCCTTGAACTAAGTCCTTATTCATGGCAAAGCAACCCCACAATAAAATGGTTATTAATAGTTTTAGTAGCTATAGGTTTCCCTCCCACTAACTGTTTATTTACCTCATCAAAATATCCTAACAAATTAGTTAGGCATGATCTACCCTTTAAGAAACCATGCTGCCTTTCCCCTAGTAGCCTATTTTTCCTTAATTGTTTTTTGATGCAAATCACAAAGGTGCCATTAGTCTCCCTGGCAAAAAAAAAAAATAGACTCATTGGTCAGTAATTTCTCTGGCCCCTTACAGGACCCTTGAAAGCAGAACAAGAATCCCTCTGGCTTAGTGACTGGTTAGAAAAAATTGCTTTAGCATTCTTAGGTGGATGACATCAGATCCTTGTGAATTTTCAACCTCCCCTCCCCCTCCTCCATTTGATTCAGAATACCCTGAGTACTGATAATTATTTGATAGACAGCTTCTATATCATCTTTGTCAAGGTTCAGGGCAGTTGGGGAGAAGAAATTTTCCCTAATATCCTCTCTAAAGACCCTGGCGTTATAGGGCATGCATACATTCAGTTATCAAATCTATTCATTCTTAACTATAAGTTGTACTCCACTGAATATCTGATTTCTTAAATATCACATAAAGTATATAAATGAACATTTGATAAATATACTTAAATAATGTTTCTTGTAGTTTTGTAGATGGAAGAAATACAAAATAAAAAAGAGAAGTATTTCTAAGGGATAGATCTCTTCTAAAAAGTGACTCCTAAATGCTTGTGTTTGCAATAAAACCCAAGGGTACTTAGATTTTCCATCCTACTTTAAATATTGGTTTAATCAAAGTACAGAACTGTCTTCTTAAACTATACTGAGGCAGCATGGTACTATGGAAAACACATTGGTTCCAGGGTCAGAGAACAGCGATTCTGATACCTGCTTTGACATTGAGTACCTGAGTGAGGTTGGACAAATCTCTCAAGCTCTGTGGACCTCAGTTTCCTTATCTGTAAAATTAGAGAATTGGACAAGCTGAACTTGGAGGCAGGTCCTAAATCTGTGATGTAATCTAAGGAGTTTTCATAGAACAAGTGACAGTGAAATCATTGTCAGTAGACATATGCTTTGAGGAGTTGGGTTTTTTTTTCCCCAGTGATGAATTAAGCTCAGCCATCCTCACTTATCTTACCAACATCCTGTGAACAAGGGTATATATATTTTGGAATTAGCTGTCTTGGATTAAGACTTTATTCTAAAATCAAAGAACAGAATACTGAATCTGCCTACCATATGTGGCACTGAATCATTCATGATCTCCAGTTGTCTCAAGTTCTAGCCTGTTAAGCCATCTGACCCAGGTTCTTCCATGAAACCTTCATTGAAAATGACTTTTTCCCCCAGTTCTTAAGATTTTTAGCTGAATAATTACCACCATTTAATCCTTTAAATATTTGTACCTTTCTCTGCTCATTTTTATACTATTAAAATATACATGTGTGATAGTTCCATCATAAAAAAAATTGGAAAAGAGACATAAGCCCAATCATGTGACCTCGTTCTAGGTACGATACCTCCAGTTTGGAAACTACTTCATGGTAACAGTGGCTTTGGGGGTAACTTAGACTCAGTGATTGGAGACTAACTTCAAGAGAGGATAACAAAGAGAAGTAGAGATTGGAATACGTGTATTATTTTTCTGGAAAGTTATAATTTTTCAATTAAAAAGTAGAACTTACTTGGAGTAGGTCTTATTTTTAGAGGTTGTAGTATAGTAGAATTTCACTGGACTTCTGATTAGATAAACTTGGTTCTGTTCCTAGTTCTGCCACTAGTTTTCTTGTTTCTTGGGCAGGTTACTTATCTTGTGCTAGGCAGCTGGATGGTGGAGTGGATAGGGCACTGAACTCTGAATTAAAATCCAGTCTCAGAAACTCACTAGTTATAGGAACCTTAGCAAGTCACTCAACTTTTCACTGCCTCAGTTTCCTCTACTGTAAAATGGAGATAATGATTAGCACCTACCTTACAGGATTGTTTTGAGGATAAAATGGGGTAATATTGATAAAGTGAAAGCACAGTGTCTGGCACATAGTAGTTACTATATAAATCCTATACAAATATATAAAGCTATCATCATCATCATCATCCTCAGCTCCCAGAATTTCTCTTTCTTCACTTGGAAAATGGAGATTCTTTTTGCACTATCAGGATTTTTGTGAAATATAAACTTTATATAAATGGGAACTGATACTATTTTTTTTTGTGAGCAATCTAATGCCCCCATTTAGAACAAGGGTAAAAAGAACTACAACCATAATCACACAAATTAAATGTCCTTGAAGCTACTTAACTTTTAGATAGATTCTCTGCTTATCTAAATAGATCAGAAAGTCATTATTTCAGAATTAGATGAGCTTCTCCATACTTGAGAAAGAATTCCCTCAAGCTGTAATCCATGTTACTAGGAGAACCTGAGGGGGGAAGGTCACTTGTGTTTGGGAGTTCTGAGCAGTGGTAGGGGAAAAAGCTTTGGGAAAGCCAAGAGGAAGTCTGCACAAAGTTCCATCCCAATATGGTGAGTTCCACCTCCCATAGGAAGAGAAGGATCAGTAAGAGGAAGCAAGTTGCCTGAAGAGGCAGGAGCTGGCACAGGTCAGAGACTGAGGAGGGAGAATGCCTAGTCTGATTAGTAGTGGGATTGGGTCCAGAATGACCATTGTGCTTCCAGTTTGCTTGAGAGATGGAGAACCAGATTCAAAAGAAAAGGAAAAAAAGAGAGAATTTCCTTTTGAACATACTTCGAAACTTTATGATTAGACATAGTTTTTCACTTTTGTCTTCATATACTCAGCATCTAGCCCAGTATCTGGAACACAGAAGACATGTGATAAATGCTTATTGATAGATTGATTAAGAAGTAGTCATTTGGGTTTTACTTAAGAGCATTACAAATAAGGGAAAATTCACTACCTTTGGAGAAAGCCCACTGCACTTTGGGATAACTGTAGTTGTTGGAAAGTTTTTCTTTCAATAAAGCTCAAATTTGCTTCTTTAAACTTAAACCCATTTCTCTTACATCTCTTCTCAGGGAGCAAATATTCTTCTTCTGATTGACAGTCCATCAGTTACTTAAAAGAAGATGACCTTTTTTTTATCCCTTTTAAGACTTTTTCTAAATAAAAAATCTCCATTATTTTAACAAATCTGATAGGATATAAGAGTTGGAGTTGGTAGTGATTCTAGAGACCATGTAGCCCAACTCTCCTCATTTTGCAGATGAGGAAATTGAGGCCCAGATAGATTGTGACTTGCCTAAGTCTCACAGGTAACAAGTTTCAGAACAGGACTTGAACTTACACCCTTCACTCCAAATCTGTCAGTCTTTCCATAGCTAAACTGTGTGGTGACCAAAGGCCCTTTGTCTTTATGGTTCTGCTTTGTTATTGTTGTCTTCCAGCTTGTCAATAACCTTCCTAAAATGTGATGCCTAGATCTGAGCATGGCACTGCCTCTGCAGTTTGACCAAGGCTTTATATAAAAAGAATATTTATTAAAACTCTTCTTTTTTATAAATGTAGCCCAAGATGAAGACATGACATGGAAGGTACATGAGTCATATCACACATTAAATTTATATCGAGCTTAAGTGATTTCTATCCATTTGAATCTTTGTACCCAGAAAAAGTACCTTATATTATTTAGCCCTTTTTAGAACTGCCTTAGGGTTTTCCATAGCTTTTACACTGCCTAGCCTATTCTTAACTATCATTTAGAGGAAAGATACTAATTAGCTCCCTTCAGCTCTGCTGGGGGAGTACATTGCTGTCCAGACCTTTGTTGGCCCAGCCTCCAGAGTTCTAAGCTCCTATTTTCCATGCCCATTAGCTGCCTTTATCGAAATGGAGCCTCGTAAGTCATCTTTCTGCATCTTCCACTTGATCCTAACTCTCATTATCACTCCCTAAGAAACCCCTCCTTGCTCGCAAAGAATGGAATACTTCCATTTTATCATCCTCTTCTTTGAAGGACTTGGACTCCTTTTCTTCTGCTTATTTCAGACTTCCAAATGGAACGGAACATGTTAAGTAAGATTTGTTTATAATGTAGATCCAAAAATAATTGATCACTCATGAAGAAGTGTCATTACGGTTATCACAGCCTTCCTTTGCAGCTTGAGTCCTAAACTGATCCTGAAGCGAGGCAGCATAAATGACTCCTAGTTCACAAACTCAGTCAAATTCTATAGCTAATGGGCACAATAATGTTTACTTGACACTAAATACTGAAGATCCTCAGTAATCTAAACTTCACATGTGCCAATATTAATGAGTGAAGGGATAGCTCAAGACAGTTCATTTGTGGTTATTTCACATGAAGACAATACCTCAATATATTTTTCTCCCTTCCATTTGAGCAAACAAAATTAATACATCAACCATGGAAGAAATAAGAACTTTATGTTCCAGAGGTCAATTCAGAGATACAATTTTAAGTCACAAAATATTTTTAAAGCATTTTGTAATGTGTTATATTTTATGTGGAACTTTTATCATCTATGTAGTAAGGGGGAGGTAGGATAGCATAGCCTATATCTTATACTATAGAATAATATTATGTTATTTGAAGAATAGTGAATGAACTCTGATGAACTGGGAAAATATTTTATTTTGTTTTTACAGATTGGGCAAGAAATCATAAAATAATCTAAATGAGATGTTAGTTAAAATAAGAAGCACGTTGAATTAGCACAGAGGTTCTTTCCTTGGAAAAAGACTCCTGGGAGATAACTGTCCCCCTAAGAAAGAGATTCATTGAGTAGGGAGTTTAGAGAAAACTAAAATGTACAAAACAGTGAGGCTGAAAACATATGGAACTAATTTTGAAGTACATGAGGTAGTGAAAGTTTCTGGAGGCCTCATAATAGACTCCTACTCCTGACAATAAATGAATCACTGCATTAATTGTTCACATGATAAAGAAGAATTCATGGCCTATGAATTCAAAAGCAGTTCTGATTTTCGTATGTAGGAGGAGAGAAAAGTACTGGGATAAAAAGCAAGAAGTAAATTTTCCAGGTTAAGAAATAGCCAGCTTAATTGCATAAAATGAGACCAAATGTCAGCCGTTTTGTTACTGAAGTGATGGGGATAGCATGTGCTAGCTTTGTGCCAGGGAACGGATGGGGCTTTGCCAGCTTTGAGGAGAATAGCAAGGAAGAGCAACATTGTAACTTGTCACTCTCCTTATAGCATCATTGTAGACCAAGACTTTCTTCTATGTCTTGCACTATGCCAGGAGAAACACTACCATCTCTGGTACTTGGTTAACTCTATATTGCCCTGACCATGAATAGAGCTTTTCTATTGACTGACTCCCTCCTTTCTAGTAATTTAATATACAGCCTCTGTTTTTCCTTATGTGTAAATCATTGTGCACTTTCCCTAGCCGAGTGGGTTTGCCACTGTCCTGGAGGATAGGGATTTTATTTCTGGGAGATTAGGGCCCTCTTCTAATGGAATCTTGTTTGCTTGTCTATGCTGAGAGGGGAGGTGAGCTAGTCAGCTTGGAGACCTCTGTGGTGATAGCCAATCATTTGAGGCGACTTATAAATGTTATTGTTTTATAAGCTGGTGTTTGAAACAACTGTTTCTTATGAACTGTATGATTCCTATACATGAAAAGATGTATTAGTGCCTTTGTTGTCCATTGCGACAGTACCACCAGCTTGGACTCATGTCCTCCTTTATTACTATAGGTGAGATTGGATGTCTTCATACAGGTTCTTCTGTAACAGATGGAATAACAGATTTAGAAAATACATGTCTATGATGTCTACATATTGACACTACAGGCAAGTGACCAGAGAGGTATTTGGATCCTCTCAACAAATTATTGATTTCTGTCTATCAGTCAAGTTAATATCTCAAGAGACTGAGAAAAAGAAGCTGGTCTTTGTCATTGAGCCCCATATATTTACTATAGGCTAAGCCTGGGTCTTACGATTATCTTTCTTAGATGTCCTGCCTTGAGCTGTACTGTCTTCATGGTGGAAAGGCAGGAGCCTTTCAAGAATTATTCAAGATGTTATAGGGCAGACCCCTGGCCATATTTTCTTCACTGGTGATAGGACACAAAAGGATCCATGTTGGAGCTTCTGCCAGTACCGTGAGGCCCTGATGGGAATTTGGACACGGGTTTAGGAGTAATAATGTTCTGTTCAAAACGTTAAAGTAGGAGCAGGGTGAGTAGCTGAAAGTTCTAATTCTCCATCTTTATCCAAGCTATCAGAAATGACTACATAGCTGGCACCATAAGTAAAAGGCAACTGAGAAGACATGGAGGTGGTGCTATAGGATGTCAGGTCGAGGTCTCTTAAAGATGCTAAGGCTCTAGTTCTTCTTCCTCACAGTGTGAGCTGGAGACATGAAGGGTTGAACATCTATGCTTGCACCCTGGGACAGAGAATATTGTATTCAGTGTAGTATTTGGTTCCAGCTACGCCACCTGGCTTAACAGTGTCCCAGGAGTGCCAGAGTTTGATGCCCAGCATCAGCAAGGCATCAGAGAAATGATGGAACCCAGAAATTGCCTAAGGTTCCCTGATAAGCTCATATAAACTTACCTTTACCTGAATGGCTTCCTCAGCTTGTTCTCTTTGATCCTGAGATATGCTTTCCTTTCTCCTGATGGTTTCATGGCTGTCCAGAGCTCCCCAGAGGAGACTGTGATTTTATAATCTGAGGCATCAGGAAGTTGTATTGATTGGGTTCTAATTTTTGCCCTCTCTGCCCCTGCTTGTAGAAATGGGAAACCCAAGTATTTTATGATCTTGCAAGATAATGCAGTAGAAAAAAAATGCTGAATTTGGAGTTAGAAGAATAGGGTTCAAAACAGCACCTTGTCACTCACCGGGTAACCTTGAACTTGACCTCTCTTGGTCTCAGTTTCCTGACCAGCAAAATGAAGAGGCTGGAACTCCAGTTCTAAATCTACGATCCTGTGGGGACAAGCAAGACCATAAGCAGTAATAATACTGTGGTCAACTAATGAGAAGAATGGTGAGAGGTATTCTTTGAGGATGGATGTGGGACTGGCCAGCATTGTTCTGGGAGCAATAAAGTTTTACAGACTCATTCTATTGTTGGGACTCACTTAGGTCCTTGTCAACAGAACACTGATCTGCAAGAAGATCAGTAACTAGAGGGATGGTCTGGAGCCCTGGAAACTCTTATGCCACTTTATTCTATCCCTGCCCTCTTCCTAGTATTGCCTTTCAGTAGAAAGAGTTTGCTGTATATTTTCATTTCAGTAGCTGACCACTTAATATTAATAATGGTATAACAATCAATTAAAACCTGGCTAGGCATCCAGTGATGTTGTTGTTGTCTGTCCTATGTTCTCAAAGAGGACCAAATCCTTGAGATAATCTTTGTTTCACTTTCATACAAAAAGTCTTATTTAGTACTGTCTTAATCTATGAGCTTTTTAGGGTCCTCTGGGAAGCAGGGGGGCTTTAAATTTTTCATAAGCCCCTTAGGTTTTTTATATCCCCTTTGCTTATAGTAAATATTCCACGACTGTTAGGAAGTTTGTAATATTTTTTTTAAAGGAAAATAAAAACAATAGAAAAAAATCCATTTTTTCCAAAAATGGAAGAGAGTCTTTTTTTGGTGATGCAAAAATAAGCCATCAAAGATGACATTTTGAAATATGAAAGAGTAATTCGTGAAGAGGGATAAATGTCTCATGCACAAAAGGATCAGACTCTTGGACTGTGGAAGCAGAGAGGATTAGTAAGGGAAACAATTCACATTGGATGGAGAAAGTTTGGTGATATACACCCCAAGAAAAGAAAAAAATGATTGCTAGCTAGTGATAAGATACAGAAAATAAACCAATAAAATAAAATATGAGTTCAATATGGATACGATTTGAAATGTATAACTGCTGACTTTATTCACAGAGTCATATCCTTGCTGAGCAGTGCTCTAATCTCTTATTGCCTGTTTTGTCAAATGTCTAATTATTTACCAGAATGCTTTATTTTCTCCTCTCCCCAATTCCTCCATTTCTCGTCCCCTAAAGCCTTATCATAGCCTTGGCTGCAGCTCTGGGTCCTGCCAGTTTTCATATGTCACTTATGCTGCTCTGCTTGTAAAGAATTCATTGGTTAGGGATATGGATTATTAGATTAACTGAAACCCTGGATCCTTTAAGGCAAAGATCAAAGCTCTGTAGGCTGCAAGAGCTTTTAAGTGATCTCCATCTCAAATCTCATATAGTATTTATGGTATGAAGACATGATTTCTTTGTGCTGTCTGTAAGGAGTAGAGTTGGAATAATTTAGTATTAGTAACTGCTTCCATCATTAGAATTAATGGAATTTGTAGGGTTCTGTGTGCATACTGCATATCCGCCTGGGGTAAAATTACATCCTGAGCTTTAGATAAATGACACCTACCAAAAAAACTCTCATGGAAGAATGGAATAGGAGCTGGTATAAATTGTGCATGTGTATAGGGACTCAGAGCCACAATTAATACACTGTTGATTTTAATTGATGGAGCCCTGATATATCGGAGGAATTTTAATTAAGAAATAAAAATGTAGACATTTTGAAATATTGGTAATTGGAAATAGAAGAGGTTCAACTAATGAAGTGTGTATTTATTAAATGTTTTTGCCCATTATAGGCAAGTCTGTGTAGAATTTTTATCACCTTCTATTAATAGTTTTCTTTAACAGAAAAAGAACATTGATAATTTTGTTTAGGTTCATTATTTAAGAGTGTGCAAAAGTCTTTGATGTTGTTGAGCAGAAATACAAATTAAGTTAAGGAAAATTGTACTATTTGTTAGAATTTTCTGAATTATTTGTTGCATAAAGTAGAATGCATTTCTCCTAGTTCTTCTTAAACCTATATAGATACTATGTATATGCATGTGTATGTGGTGTTCAGGGAGGACTAGAACCTCAGAGCGTTTGCTCTGAGCCCTTTTCAGGGCTGGTGATCTGTCTTTTGTGTCCACCTCTCTAAGAATCTCTAAGTGACCTTAAGAAGCTGAAGCATGCACAGAGGCCATACCCCGGTAAAATTATCTCACCAGATGGGCTAGACCAGGTTTAGGGTAACTGACAGTCTCAGACTCATTGGTGAATTAGGTGGGGTTTCTACCCCAAGCATGTGAAGACTTCCCCCAGTGCAATAGGCAGATGAGAACAGTTTTTCCAATGGCCATGAAGGTAGTTGAAGCTGACATTGTGGAGTGCTTAGAATTTGGTCAGACAACGAAAATCCTGTGGTCATCCATGACTTCATTAGCCGTCCTGATTTTTATCCTGCCACTGGACTTCAGTGACTCTCGAAGAGAGAGTGAAGCGATCCAATTCATGTATAAGTTAAGACATTACTCCATGATAACACTGGTCTTCTTCAAAAACAAAGGGTGAAGAACAATAGATATATTATGTCAGTGCAACGTATTTCAAAAATCATTTGGATTCCTGTCCTACATAAGCCACTGTGATACTCCAAAGATTAAAAAAGAAAAAAAAAAGCAAGATAGTATCAACTTTCTCAAAACTTAGATTTTGTGGGGCATATACATTGGTTGGTTGTATCTTTCATTCTTGAAGAGGACCAAAAGGACATCACTATTTCAGAGTCAAGTTACAATGTGTCTGACTGGCTGATCAGACCAATATGAGCTCAGAATGCTCTATCACAGGTCAGGTACAAAGAGCTCATGTGAACATTTGGCATAGATTCTCTAAATTTGTACATCTCATGTTTCTTTTGAGCTACTTCAATTCTACTTTGCTCATAGAGCACAGCAACTTCTCTGATGTGGGCATGCCATGCTGAATGGTCCTGTGCCAGTGTCTCCCATGTCACACAATCAATTCCAAAGTTCTTGAGAGAGACCTTGAGAGTGTCCTTGTATTGCTCATTCTGACCACCATGAGAATGCTAGCCCTGTGTGAGTTTTCCATAAAACAGTCTTTTTGGCAAGCATACATTTTGCATGATGGGGCATATACATATAAACAGATAAACACAGGATCATTTTAGGAGGGAGACAGCATTAATCACTCCTAGGGTCCAAGAAGATTTCACACAGGAGGCAGCTTCTGAAGTCTAAAGTTTCTAACTGGCATTGGTATAATGAGGAAGGATTATATTGAAAACATGAGGAGTAGCTTACATAATGGAATATCTGTATCTATACATATATATACATATATACACTCTTACACACATATAATACATACATATCCCTCTGTGTACATATATATATATATACACATACACGTATACATGTATGTACTTAGATATACACATATACATACACACAGAAGTGGTAAGATGCCAAATTCAGGGAACAACAAGCAGGTCAGTTTGATTAGATAAGGGAGAACAGAATAAGGCAGCCAGGTGGCTCAGTGAATAGAGCACTGAGCTTCAAATCAGGAAAACTCATCCTCCTAAGTTCAAATCTAATCTCAGACACTTACTAGCCATGTGACCCTGGGCAGTCAGTTAACCCTGTTTGCCTCAGTTTCCTTATTATAAAATGAACTAGAGAAGGGAATGGCAACCAGTCCGGTATCTTTGCCAAAAAGGCAAAAAACAAACAAGCCCAAATAAGTTCACAAAGAGTCAGACATGACTGAGAAATGACTGAAAAAAGGGAGGACAGAAAAAAGAAGTAATGGGAAATAAATATAGACAAAAGGCCTAGAGCCAAGTTGTGAAGAACTTTGTGTGAGGATATGGACTTTGGTCCTAGGAGCAATAGGGAGCCACTGAAGATTAGACCTGTACTTTTGGAAGATCATTTTGTAGGGAGTGAGAGGAGCTTGAAAGTCTGAAGGCAGGAGAATAAGTTAGAAAACTATAGCATTATTACATGTGGGAAGAGATTAGGGCCTAAGGTGGTATCTTGGATGGTATATGTGAACGTAGAGAAGGCAAGATACTGTATGTGATAGAATCAAGGATGAATCTGAGGTTGTAAATCTAGGTGCCTGGAAGGATGGAGGTGCCTTCAACAGAAAAAATAAAAGTTTGGATGAAATACAGGTTTTTTAAAAATTTTATTCTTGTTTTAAGGGGTAGGGTAATTGCAGTTAATTCTTTTTTGTATATGTTGGATTAGAAGTATGGAACAGCAGGAAGAACAATGGCTCTGGTTTCAGAAGCCCTGGAATCTAATCTTGCCTCTAATGTTTCTGCCTGTGTGACCCTGGGAAATCACTTAACTTCTCTGGCCTTCAGTTTCCTAATGGATAAAAGAAGGTGGTCTCTCAGGTTACTTTCCACCTGATAAAGATCTTATGAATTTCAGATGCTGAAATCTCTACTAAGGTAGAGATGCCCAGCAGGGAGAAGTTCAGGGGAAAAATTAGAACTAGCTGTGGATTTATCCAGAAATTATAATGAGTTATGACCATGTAACCCTTGTTTTTTATGTGTAGATCGCTAAAACACCTTGCTTCACCTACTGACTTGTAGTCATAATTAGCACTTACCTAATATTGAGCAGCTTTGTTTCCTGCAGATCAATCCAAGTTGACCACCCAGACCCCTTGCCCGCATTCGGTTGCATCTCTCACAGAATGAGCTCCCTTTTTTGTTGTGTCTCTGATATTGTCTAAGTCCCTAGACATTAAAATGATAACTGCCTCAAAAATTACTAGACAGAGATAGTAATTTGCGGCATTACCTTTGCCATTGTGGATCACTCTCCCATATAATTACAGCTTACACGCAGAGTCTGCTTGATACTTCCTTGTAATCATAGTAATAATACCTTGTGTTTATACAGCCTTTCTCTAGTGAGCTCAAAGCACTTTTATAGGCACTCTCATTAATTGTCATGGCATCTCTATGAGCAAAGCAGATGGTTGCAGAAAGGGAGACTGAAGTGTAAACAGGTTAAATGACTTGCCTAGGGTAAAGCAAAAACAGTGACATGGGATGGGAATGGAGCCAGGTATACTGATTCCAGTCCAGTCCTCCAGCTCCTCCATCATTTTGCCTACAAATTTTCCACTTGGGACATCTGTTTCTATCATTGCCATGCTGTTAGTTATTTGATACAGTTTTATTGCCAGATTAACTCAAAGGGGCAGATAAATTCTGATGTGCACATATAAATGTATGTGCACTTGGACATCTTGTTTAATGCTGTGTGGGAGACACCAAAACTGTTGACAGGAGGAAGGTATATTCGTTTTGTTGAACTTATGGGTGCATAATGAACATTCCCATCTTCTAGAGACATTGAGAATGCCTCTATAACTAAATGCTGATTTTTAGACGGCAAAATTGTCTCAAAATGACCAATCTAATTGTCGAATGTACACCCAGCAATGCAAAACTGAATCAATTGGGTGATACTGTATTTCATTTAGAATTCAGTGAAGTATCAAATGAATTACCAAATGAGACTTTGTATGCTAAATAATCCTGTTCTAAAGCTGGGGGCTTCAGTCTTCTTTATGTGTTTAACACCTGTTTACAAAAGTATAAAGTATAGTGCATTCCTTGTGCCCACAGATTCCTTTTTCTAGGTCAACATTGGAATGTTTTTTACACAGCAAGTATATAAAGAGTTCCCACCTTTTCTTCCTTTTCCCCCTAGTGTGAATTGTTCATTGATGTTTTGCAAGTAGGTTAGGAGTGGGACACTTTTCAATGAGATAGCTGCTAGGTGGTTTAGTGGATAGAGCACTGGGCTTGGAGTCAGGGAGATCTGAGTTCAAATCCAGACTCAGACATTTACTAACTGTGTGATCCTGGGCAAGTCATTTGACCCCTGTTTGCCTCAGTTCCTCATCTGTAAAATGAGGACAGAAACATCTTTGCCAAGAAAACCCAGAGAACAATGTCCATGGGGTTGCACAGAATATACAACAACTTTTCGATAACTTATTGGGAGAGAAAAATTGAAGTTTCTTTAAAAAAAAAACCAGTAAATTTACCTCTGATGTTCAAGTCAGTTTTGTCCTTCTGCTTTTCCCCATTTCTATGAAATTTTTTTTATTTCTTCCTGAGCTCAACTGATTTAACTATTCTGATTGCAGATATATTGATAATAATGGTGAATTTAGGAACCAGAAATTTTTACAACTTCAGTTCTTTCCTGTTCATACAGAGAGCCCTTTGTATTTCTGTACTACGTCAGTGGAGCCAAATTATGGGACTTTTGTGATTTCTTTAATCCCTGCTTTTTCCTCTTATTTCTCTTTCTTTTCACCCCTTACTCCTTAGTCTTATATATCCTTCACTTCTTCCTCTAATAATAATTATTTCTACCTACTTTACCATAAAACAAATCTCTTAGAAGTAGAGAATTGTTTCCTGCCAGGAAAAGAGCCATCTAGTACTGGCAGAAAGGAAAGGGCAGTCTCCTCATTGAATAGAGCTCTCATGTTTGAATCAGGAGTCCACTAAGCATAAACCAAAGCCAGACGTGTATCAAAGTATTTTCAGAGTACTAAAACCCAAGGGAGTGAAATGAGTGGGAAAAACAGTTTTCAAAAGCAGAGATCCAAGCTGAGAGGTCCTTTCCAGCCATAGATCCATGGTCCTATGATCCTAAAATCATTTTACCTCTCCAAGCCTCAGTTTCCTCATCTTCAAACTAAAATACTTGTTCTGCATAATCTCTAAAGTTCCTTTCATTTCATAATCCTATGGGGAATGTGTAGGCTTCTCAAGGCAATTCAACTCAACAAATGTTTATTAAATGGTATATCAACAATGCAATATTCACAATGCCTACAGTAACTATAAATATGCTGATATGGTTATTAATCACAAAATGTAACAGGCACTCTACATGGAAAATATAGCCAGAACATTTATTCACATACCAGAAAACTGAGTCCCAAAACCAGAAAGTCAAAGCCATCACAGTAGTTATGAAGTTGGTACATGTAATTAATGTAGTAAACACCCACATTCTCAAGCCTTCAAAACAGGACAGGCTACCTCAGGCAAAGATCCTCCTGTCCTCACTCACAGCAACCACTCAGCATCCCTGCAGCTTGCTCCCAGCAGCTCTGGCCCCTCCTAGTTCCCGTCCCTGGCAGTCCTCAGCAGGAGTCCTTAGCAGAAATTCTGGCTGGCTCCAAAAAAGGAGTTCGCACCTCAGCTGTAGCCGCTGCTATTGCTTCTGCTTCCAGTCACCACACTGGTCTAGCTTGGCTCGGCTTCCTCTTGCCCCACCTCTTCCTGCTATGTAAGCAAGTTCAAGGGGCAGGGAAGAACTTCATAATTATTACAAATCGCTCTCATGTGTTTGGAGGAAAGCATTTGAATAGGAAGATCACATACAAAAATATGACATCATTCCTACACTTTCCATCTGGAAGACAAAGGTCATATCCTAATACACCCTTTTTTACTAAAAACATACCCATAATTGCTTGTCCCTAAGCAAGTCACTTAACCATTTTGTGCCCCTGGCACCAGTGCTAAAAATTATGATGGAAAAGTTGTTCATCTACATATTTAGGAGTTTCCAAACTATAATTTCCCTATCCTGGTGAAATCATAGGCTTGGAACCCCCAAAAAATCTATACCTGATGACTGTTAGATAATATCTTTAATAGTGTCCTCAGTGCAGATTTTAGGACACTGATTTTGTGGGGCTTAAAATTTTCAAGGAAAATAAAGCAACTTTAGTCTGTATTTTATTTTTAAAAAAGTATTTGATGAGTACCCACTGTAAGCCATATTCTGGAAATGTATCACATGTTACTAAATATTATGCAGGTTTTGGGGGAAAGAGGCAAGATGGCAGAGTGAAAGCATGAACTTGGTGTGGGCTCTGGCTCCAACCACTTCCAATATCTGTAAAAAAAAAAAAAATTACTCTAAACAAATTTTAGAGCTACAGAACCCACAGAGTGGCAGAGAAAAACAAATATTCTGCTGAAGGCAACCTGGCAGGCTTTCAGGAATGGTCTGTTGCACTGGGCTGTGAGTCCAAGTGCAGTCTCCCATGAGTAGTGCAATTCCAGCCCCAGGGCAGCCCCAACCAGCAGCAGCTGGAGCAGACTTCAGGAGAGTGAATCACCAGCAGCTGTGGTAGTTTCCAGACTTCTCAACCCATAAACGCCAAAGAGAAAGTAGAAGGTTAGTGGGGAACTGTGTTGGAACAAGGTGAAGGAAGAGCTGGTTCTGGCCCCTGACTCTAAGGCAAGAAGTGGTAGAGGTGTGGCAGCTACAGTTGCTGCCACTTGGCTGCCTCCAGAGCCCCTGGCCTGCAGATCATAGAAGGGACCAAGCAACCATTCAGAGAGTAATTGCTCTTGCTTTAACCTGCTTGGATCTGGAATGTAGTCTTGGGTGGTGGTCCTAGGTTGTGTGGCCCATGTGCCAGAGTTTGTGGGATCTGTAGAGGGGGCACCCTCCTAATAGCTCCAGCAGGTGCAAAAACCCCAGCAATCTGGGACAAAGCTCTCTCCATTCTGGAAGTAGAGTTTTACTGTGGCAAAGAGCTCAAAGATCAGGTAATTGACTGGCAAGCTGAGCAAGTAGAGGAAGCACTGTCGGACCATAGAATCCTTTTTTGGGGACAGAAAGGATCAAGGCATGGAGTGGGAGGAAGACAGTGAAGTCAGAACCCCCATATCAAGGGCTTCCAAGAAAAATATGAATTGCTTACAGGCCATGGAGGAGCTCAAGAAGGATTTTGAAAATGAAGTAAGAGAAGTGGAGGAAAAATTGGGAAGAAAAATGAGAATGATGCAAGAAAATCATGAAAAGCAGATCAAACGGCCTGCTAAAGGAGATCCCCCAAAATACTGGGGAAAATAACATCTTGAATAGAATACCAGCCATGGAGTCAGGAGGACCTGAGTTCAAATCTGGCCTCAGACACTTAACACAAAACCTAGCCATGTGACCTTGGGCAAGTCACTTAACCCCAATTGCCCTCCAAAAAAAAAAAGGCAAAAAAAAAAAAAAAGACTAACTCAAATGGCAAAAGAGACCCAAAACTCCAATGAGGAGAAGAATGCCTTAAAAAGTTGAATTTGCCAAATGGAAAAGGAATTTCAAAAACTCACTGAAGAGAATAATTCCTTCAAAATTAGATTGGAGTAATTAGAAGCTAATGACTTTATGAGAAATCAAGATACTATGAAACAGATCCAAACAAATGAAAAAAATAGGAGGCAATGTGAAATATCTGATTGGAAGAACCACTGACCTGGAAAATAGATCCAGGAGAGATCATTTTAAAATTATTTGGCTACCTGAAAGCCATGATCAAAAAAAGAGCCTAGCCACCGTCTTTTAAGAATTATTAAGCAAAATTCCCCTAATATTTTAGAACCAGAAGGGCAAAATAGAAATTGAAAGAATTCACCTACTGCCTCTTGAAAAAGATCCCCAAAAGAAAACTCCTTGGAATATGATATTCTGGAAGTCAAAGGAGCTAGGATTAAAACCAAGAATCACCTACCCAGCAAAACTGAGTATAATGCTTCAGGGGAAAATATGGTCATTCACTGAAACAGAGGATTTTCAAGCATTTGTGATGAAAAAACCAGAGCTGAACAGAAAATTTAACTTTCAAATACAAGAAACAAGAAGAAGAAACAGGAAAAAGACATCATAAGGAACTTATTAGAGTTGAACTATTTACATTCCTACATGGAAAAAATGATAATTGTAACTCATGAGATTTTTCTCAGTATGAGAATATTTGAAGGGAATGTGTATGTCTGTGTGTATATACATATATATATATGTATATGTATATATGTATGTATGTATAGGAGAGTGTATATGTGTATAAATATATATGTGAGTATATGCATATGTGTGTGTGCATGTATACATAGACAGACAAGATGAGTTGAATAGGAAGGGAAGATATCTAAAAAATAAATTTAAGAGGTGAGAGAGGAATATATTGGGAGAAGGAGAAAGGAAGAGATAAAATAGGGTAAATTATCTCATATAAAAGAGGCAAGAAGAAACTCTTACAATGGAGGGGAAGAGCAGGAAGGTGAAAGGGAATGGGTCAATCTTAACTCTCATTGGATTTGACTTAAGGAGGGAATAACATACACACTCCATTGAGTATCTTACCCTACAGGAAAGTAGGGGGGGCAGGGGATAAGAGGGAGGATGATAGAAGGAAGGGCAGATTCAGAGAGAGGGTAGTTAGAAGCAAACACTTTTGAAAAGAGATGGGGTCAAAGGAAAAAAATAGAATAAGTGGGAGGCAGGATAGGATGGAGGGAAATATAGTTAGTCTTTCACAATATAACTACTATGGAAACATCTTGCCTAACTACATGTGTACAACCTATATTGAATTGCTTATCTTCCCAGTGGGGGTGGGTGAGGAGGGAAGAAGAGTAAGAATCTGAAACTCAGAGTTTTAAAAACAAATGTTAAAAAAATTGCTTGGCTTTTTGGTTTGTTTTTTTACATGAAACTGGGAAATAAAGTATACAGGCACTGGGGTTTAGAAATCTATTTTGCTCTATTAGAAAGTTAGAGAGGCAATGAGGGAGGATATAAAAGAGGGAAGATTGGGGAAAGGGGTGTTCATAGGCTTGGTATTTTGATGTGGGGGGATAGGGGAAAGATGGGGAGAAAAAATTGTAACTCAAGATCTTGTGGAAATGAATGTTGAAAACTAAAAATAAAATAAATAAATTGAGAGAATATTATGTAGGTTTTATCTTCTAAATATAGATAATGATTTAGCAAATATTATAAATCAAAAGATTGCCATGTTTTCACATGATATGCTTCCCAGAGTACTCCAGGGAAAACAGAGCATCCTTCTTATCTACTCAACCTAGATTCTTGGATTGTAATTTCTCTCCCCAGAGGACAAGCAGACCTTTTCAGAATCATATACTTTGTGTTCTCATAGCACATGTTCTCTATAAGCTATATGCCATGTAGTGTGTTAGTAATCACTTTTTTTTAATGGAAATTAAAAAAAAACCCCAGAGCAATGGAGTTATCAGTATGATGTTCTAGGTGTCATCTTATCAAAGTACATTCATCTTTTTTTTCCTCTTTATCTTTTGAAATACTCTATACTCTACTCTTTTTTACTTGAATAGAATTCTCAGTCATTTTGCAAATTATGCAAAAAAAAAAGATTTAAAAAATTAAAAAAAAAATCTAAATAGTACCCTATGTCTTGGAATACTTCACCATGGGATGGTATAGGGTCCACCTTAGCATTGATCTGCCTTTCTAGACCAGGGGTGGGGAACCTGTGGCCTCAAGACCACACACGACCTTCTAGGTTCAATTTTTATCTATCCTGGTATGATGTATTCTAAATATTTGATTTTACAGGTAAAGAATGTGAGCCCTATAGAGAGGAAGGTCAACACTCTTTCCAGTATGCTGGGCTGACTTTTACCTGGTATCAGATTTAATTGAATTGGCTTAGTCCAGAGGAGGGTATAGGATTCACGCCAATGCCAGGGATCTTGGGTCAGGCAGCAATCATAGTACAGTAACAAGTGTCAAGGTTGAGTTGAGGAGGGAAAGTATCTGGGATATCTTTAGACCCCAAGGAAACCAAGGTCCTGTGAGAAAAATGGAGAGACTTGTGATTGGGCTAGTCTCTAACAACTGTACTTATAATAAGTCATTATGACAGGTTTTATGAAGACATTAAGGTGGGAGTGAGATGGAGATAGGGTGAAATATAATTTATCAATAACAGTATTATGTAATTTCCTTGGTAGATACAACTTTTTATGAATAATGTCTGTGTCGTCAGTCTTGGGTTGAGAAATATTGCCTCATTTTGGAGAATCCCTACTCTGAATGTATGAAGAAATGAGTACCAGTTTTGAAAAATGTGGGTATGATGCATATTTGCTGAATGAATGATTCATTTCCTCATGCACCTGGCCAACAGAGCTTGACTTGTAGATGTAAATTAATTGTGCTTGTACAACAATGAAAAACAATTGTTTCCATATGTATATGTGAATGTCTATTAATATATTTCATCTCCTTCTATCTAATTGCTGGCTTAATACTTGACTGTTGAAATTTAGTAGAACATAGCCGTCTTTCTCATTTATTAATGCGAACTCCCTTTGGAGGATTTAGTAAGTAATAAAACATTGGATATTGGTGCCTTGCTGTTACTCTGTTTTGAGGATCTATTCTGTGAGACTTACTAAATGTAAACTCACCTAATTATTCATTCATTCAACAAATATTTATTGAGTGCCTATGATAAACATTGAACTATGCTAGAGACTTTAGGGGATACAAAGGATGCATTTCACAGTCCCTGTCCTCAAGGAGCTAACAATCTGTTGAGGAGGGGAAGATGTACATGCAGGAAATATTATAATGATGTATGTTTTCTGCTTCAGTAACTAAAAGTCACTGGAATGAATCCAAGATAGAACCTGCCTAGATTGAATTGTGTTCTGTAAATAGTGTTACAGTGAAGTTTCTATGTACATAACCTTGCAAATATAATGTACCTTCATATTTTACTGTATGAGTTCCGTATTTGTCTCCTCCAGATGCTTATTCTTTGAGACTGATATATAGATGTAATTTTTCAGCATTACTATTCTCCCAAATTCACTTACACAGTAATGCCTGATTCATACAATGTAATTTATTTACTTTATATTCTGAAACATTTCACAAATTAGTTTTCTAGTTTTCTAATTTACTGATTTTTAATTAGTCTGTATTTCTGGTGTGTTGTCTTGTGGTTTTTTTTTATATTCATCAGTGGCCAAATTTGTACTTTTGGAAATGATTACTTATGTTGTCTAAGATGTAATAGCTATAAAATTGCATGTCAATACATTTAGACTTGATTTTTAAAACATAGGAGCCTCATTAGCCTCATTTTAAGGAGGGGATGGAACATGTCACTGAAGACCTGCTAAAGAAAGCTTCTCTTTCCAGACTAGTGGTACATATGCTTCTCTCCCTAGAGAACAGCAATAACCTGGATCTGTTTATTATGTTCTTTGACATTCCTTATTACTGTATCATGGATATTTTGGACATAGGAAGTACAAAATTTTATTTCTGGGGCTCCTAACAAGAAATTTTAAGGGCTCCACTTACTTTTTGAATGCTTTAAAATTAACAGCTTTGAACAGTCCTCTTTTGGGGGTAATCTCCTTACAATATAATTGCTTCTTAAGTTGTATTGGCACCTATGTCCACATTTGCATCTATGTTAAGTTAACATTTCTGTCAGCATTTTGAAGAGTGGTCATATACTTAGAAGTGACGTTATAATAGCTATAATGCTGAACCATACAGGTGAGACAATATCTGTCTACTTTTGTACCATTTCCCAAATGCCTCCAATACCTTAAAATGTCCTCTAAATTTCAGGGCCACTATCATTATTTCTGTGTTTTAAAAAAAAGATTAAAATGTGACGAACATCTTTTAGGGTGGGGAGGGGCAGAATTGCTATAAAGGGATTAACATTCAGTCTAGACTTGTTGATTTGCTAGAATAATCATACCACATAGTAGAAGCTTAAAAATTTGTCAATGCTGTTTTTCTTCCATCTTAGTGTGATGTTTCATTACAGTACAGAATATAACGTTGAAATGACTAAATGTAAAAAATAATAACATGCCCTCTATTTTATCTTGTTGGTTTAATTGAAAATTTGATGACATTTAATGAAACTGGGCTTTAATAATTAACTCATTAGCTATAATTGTTCAGATAAATACTAAACAAGAGGATTTTATCACCATTCTGTGTTGATGTGCCTGGACATTTTAAAAGCCCAAATATAAAGAAAAATATTATCTAGAAGAAAACTGTTACTCAAATATTGCTACTCTATGTCTCATTTTTTTCACAACTGTCTTGCATCCCCCAACCTTGCCTGTTGTTTCCTAGCCAGTTATATGAGTCAACTTGAGATTGTCATTATATTAGAATGGAAACTAGAAGCCATCTCATCCATAATGCAGAGAAGTAGAAATTGGTCATATTACTTTTTCTTTCAACTGTACTTTATAGTTAACCCAAATATTTTCTGCTTCCTTCCTGCTTTAAATATAGATTATGCCAATCCCTCTCCTTATTGTCCTGAATGCTCAACAATTGTTTATAAAGCTGTTTCCAAACAAGTGGAATCCTTGCCATTTAAGTTACCCAAATGGATAAGACTATCCAATTTTCTCTTCACTTAGGCTTTTCACTGTCAAGACATTAGAATTTAGGAAATGCAAGTGATATACACACACACACACACATTAAAGCAAGAATCTTCAAATAAGTTAGTATTTATAAAACTATTTTTTGATTCAGTGGTCATACTAGTTGTTAGTAGTTTTCTTGCTTTATTCTTATTTATCAAAAAAATAAATACAGGCTTCCCTGAACCAAACATAACATCATTTTAAATATTAAGGTTACAAATACAAAATTTCTAGTTATAGAATGTATCATTTATGATAAAATGAAGTCTTTGAAGCCAATTCTGAAATTCAAGGTAGGCATATTTATATAAAGATAGTCAATCCTTGTTTTCATTGTACAGATAGTGGGGTTGATTACAAAATTCCTCGATCAAATTAATGAACTTACAGGGTGATGAGCCCTTGTTTGGTCCTTTTTTAGTGTCTCATTGATTGTGGGGTGAATTGGCCCTCTAGGTTCTTTGGGTCAGTACCATACCTTTACAAGGCTCTAAAAGTGTATATGCAGAGATCTGTCTGGTGTTCTTTGACTTTTCTTCCCCTTTCCTTTTCAGAGGACAGTCTAGAAAGCAGCAGGCAGCAGTTTGGGTCCCTAAAGGAATAGTAAATGTGTTCCCATAAGTTACATGTGCATATAAGTTATCCATGCAGACTGAAAGGAAAGTTTCTAGATTACAACTTCCTGTACTCTTGAGCACTTGGGACTTGATGTTCTCAATAACATGGCCCTATGGCAAGGGAACCATGTGGCTAAAGATTAAAAATGCATAAACCTTATCCTAAACAGAGGTATTCCCTTCTCTCCTGTACCCCCACCCCATAACACCAGCCATACAAGCCTCAGAATTACATCTCTAACCCATAAGAATTCTAAGTTCAAGACTTTGGGAATCCAATATTTAGAGGGAGCAGAAGGATGATTCCTGGGTAATAACCTTTTGGGGAAATGAGAATTGCATATGTGGTTCCTAAAATTAAAAGAATAGTGAATTACTAAAGTCATATATTGGAGGAGAAAAAGAATAAATCTGAGGGGAATCTCAAGTATTTTTCTTCTGGGATAAGTCTAAGGCCTTAGGCTAAATGTCTTATAAGTCTCTGAGGCAATACTGCAATTCACAAGAATGTTGGCTTAACCTCAAGCTTGCTTCTCTTCTGAGGAGAGTCTAACCCCTTTAGGGTGGCATTAAGAGTCTAGGAGACTTTATAGTCTTGGGAGTGAGGAGAAATGATACTCTGTGAAAAGGAAAGAAATTATATTGATTATTTATGGGCTATTGTGAATACTACATGTGTTTTCTGAGGGGTAAAGTAAAGGCTGTGCTATACCCAACATACATTTTTACCTTGAGTGTATGTATGGAAAATAGGGACATTTTCACAATCATCTGTGGAAATGTAGGTAAATTAAATTTGAGCAGTGTATGTTCTGAGATATCTCAGAAGGAGTTCTTGGTAGGAGCAAAAGAAACAAATGAGATAGTGATTTAGGGGGGATGCCCCCAATATTAGACTAAGTCTACATAAGTCTAAGAAATTAGGTTGCTAGGCTACCAGTAGTCTATGAATCCTTGGAAAAATCACAGTAAACAAAACATAATTATTGTGTGGAAAAATCAAGTAATGCTCATATTTTTGTCAAATTAGTTGGTCAGTGAGTTTTTATTCTGTACAAGGCAGGGTGTTAGGTGCTGAGACTACAAATACAAAAAGTACGACAGTCACTGCCTTCAAGGAGCTTACATTCTATTGTGTGTGAAGACATATAAGCAACCTAAAGTTATTCCTTTTTGTTAACAGAAACTTTTTTCCCTCCCTCTCTCTGCTTTTCTTCCTCCTTTCCTCCCTCCTTGCTTGCTTCCCTCTTTCCCTTCCTTCTTTCTTCCTTTCCTCCTTTCCCCTTTTCTTGCTTCTTTCATTTTAAAAATTTTTGTTCAATTTATGGTTGAAGTGTCTCATTTGTTTAAACCTCCTTCTTTTAAGTGCAGCAGCACTTGAAAAGATCATTTTTGAAGGGAAATCCAGACTTCGGATTTCATCAGTGTACATAGGGGTATCTTGGTATGAGAACTGCCTGCAGTTTTGCAGTTTATGGTTGTATAATTTAAAGTCTCAGTGTTTGCTGACTATAGACAGGTTAAGGTAATTGTGCCTGGTCTCATTGCTAAGAGGCTGTCCTGGGAAGTCCTTGACTGACTCCATAATTACACTATGATTTAGGGCCTTAGAACTTAACTTTTTAAAAAAATTATTATCGGTATTCACAATTGATACTTCTTTTAAAAATAGGGAATTAGTAAATGTTGTGGCAAACTAATTACCTAAATGCCTAGCATTTTTTTCTCCTTAGGGAAATCCATTACTAAAAGAATTTATAATCATCAGAAAAAAAATTCTCAGTCATTCATGTGCCATCTCTTCTCAATACCTACTCTGTGTGTGTGTGTTTCTGATGACTTTATTTGAATGTAAGAGATCAGCATATACTTAAATTGCTATAATAGCAATAGCTTTATCATTCTTCCTGATTGTAACATCAGAAGCATCATACCTTAAAAATTCATCTATTATTTCTTATTTACCAAAACAAGAAAGACAAACTTTGCTGTAATGTTGATGCCATTCTATACTTTGTAGCCATTTCCAATTAAGCCTCCTAAAGTCAGTGGGAAGTAGATAGAGTGACTTATTATTTGAGGGAGGAAATTGATGTTCAGAAGGATTAAGGGGATTGCCAACATTAAATAGTAAGGCAACTGCAAAACAGAAGATGTTGCCTTCTATTCTCTGGGCTCACAGGAGTTGGTGATGCCTCCTCAAGTGTTGGTTCTGGATCCTGCTCCACCTCCCCAAACATGATAATCTGCTAGTTTGCAGGATATAGATCTAAGGTGAGGAGTGGCAAACTTGAAAAGGAATGAGAATCCCCTGGTGTTTACTGGTCCCTCCCCCTTCCTTGTGGTAACAGTTAAGTGTCTTGGACATCTGTAGAAGTAGATCAGCTAGTAATGTGAAACTGTACCTGCCTCTCTCAGCTACCCAGATTACTTCCTAATCCAACCTGTGATGTGCCTTAAATTGGTTTGTCCTTTCATAAATATACACATTTGAGCAACTGTATGAATCACAAATATAATATTGTAAGCAATTTTAAGAAATAGAAGAAGAGTGCTTCGAGGCCTTAGAACTCAATCAATCATCTTTTGAATGCTTCCTGTATATCAGGTGCCTTGGTAGGGGCCCAGAGACAAAAATGAGACAATCCCTCTCTTTGACAGCATTTGTCATTTCATGAGCTATTAGGATGAACAGGCCAAATAACTTTTTTGGGCCAGTCTTATCTGTGCAGTGATTTTAAGCATAAATTTGAATTCTGGGTTGAAGGACTGAGAGGTTGAAATTTGCCAATTGTACTATTTTCATCAACATTAATCAAATCGTAGTTGACCTTGGGATCTATGGAATCATAGATTTGTAGCAGGAAGGAATATTATAAATCATCTCTGCTTAATCCTGTAGTTTAAAAAAAGTAGAGATCTCCCCACTGCATCTGGGGCCATCTCCAATTGTCCTGACTGTATGTTTTGTCACTGGACTCAGATGACTCTGCAGGAGACATTGAGGCTGACGGCTTTGCACAGCCTTGCTTCACTTAAATCCAGTTCACTTACAAGTCAAGATATCACCCTCCTCATGTCATTGTTCCTTTTCAAGAAAGCAGGATGAACAACAACAATGCTTAACCCTAACTTTTATTGGTCAATGCTGGATGAACGCTTCTCTGACTTTCTTTGATAAGGTTTAATATGTGGTTCTCTTTGACTTCTAATCTCATGCTAAGTGAACATGCTCTAAAACATTTATTCCACTTATGGATGGTGTACAAGGTGACTACAGAATGACTTGAGAAATAAATTCATCTGTACTGCATTTTGAATACTGCAATTCTTTTGGGTGACTAGAGGTTCCATTTACTGCATCAGTTTCAAATTCATTTTTCAAAATATGTATTCCATTTAAGCAAGAGGCAGGTATATGTCCTGAATGTGAAATGTAACTACTAGAATGCTTAGTCGAAGCAGAAGACACAGCACAACTTTGAGTTGGTCATTCACAAATATTGATCTTCTGTTCATTCCTCCATCCTAGTTTATAAATAAAAAAAATGCACCGACCTATAAGAACATGGTTCCATTTTCATTTGAGGTGAGAGGAATTGTTTCGATTTTTTCATTTAAAAAGGTTGTAGGTTTTCTTTTTTTAAAATGTCAAGGTTTAAGTTGCTCACCTATCAATATGGGGCCAATTTTACAGCAATAACCACTTTAATCATATGAGCCAACTTTTTTTTTTTCCCAACATGTAAAACATTCTTTAAGAAAAACTGAGGACAGCAGCTCTAGGTTGACTATTATGAACTGATTGTGGACATTACTATCCATTAAAAGACTTTTTGTTTGCGTTGATTGCAGTTAAATCCAGGACAAGTCTCTGGAAATGTCACTTTTGCTTTTGTTGTTTTTGCAGAAACACAGCACTAAGATGTTAGGTCAAAATATCTTTCTCTTTCTGTTTTGATACTTTATTTGAGAACCAATATTTCAAAAGAAGTAATGATTTATTACAAATTCCTTAGTTCCAGTCATATAAATAAACCACAGCAGATTCTGTGAGCTGATTTATTGATATGGCCCTTTGGGATCACAAGACTTTCCAGAAAAGTTTTAGAGGCTTCTGAGTCTGTATTTTATTGAAGTTGCTCCCAAGAGGAAAATCTCCCTTTCTCTTTCCATCAGTCCTGGTTTTCTTAATAAGATTCTGCTTTTCTTAAAGGTCAATATTAAAAATGGTTGGATCATATGGAAATACTACTGTTGATGTCATTAAAAATCTACTCTGTAGGACTAAGTGATTAATAATATGAACAAAGGACAGGACAGCTAATTCCTATTATCCTGTAGACAGACAGACAGACAGACAGACACACACACACACACACACACACACACACACAAAATCAGTGGACTAAGAGACATTGAAATTCCACAAGTGAAAACAATTTTTTGTTTGAGCACATATTTTCAGTACTTTCTCCATCAAAACTGGTGCAGATACTAAGAATAAGTAATGTTTAAACAAATCTGTCTTCCATTCTACTTACCCTTTTTGGAAGAGGTGTTTGGGAGTAAGGAATACTTTGAAGTTACCCCAGAACAAGGAATCCAGGCAACCTATGTTACTCATCTGAGTCATTAAGTGTTGGTTGTATCTTCCAGCTACATAATACTTTTATTGCTTCTTAGTTTAACAATAAAGTAAAATCTTTCTTTCAGAATAACTTTTTAGAAAAGGAAGGAAAGAACCCTTGAGAGAGATTTGAGAACTGACCACTCCATTTCTATCCTAGCCTGTGTCACTGGCCAGTGGTGTGGGACCTTGGATGTGTTCTTTATAAGTTGGAACCTCTGATTTCTCATATGTAAAATGAGGAGGTCAGAAGTACACTAGACATGCCCTAAGGTCTCTTCCATCTCTAAAATTTGGTATTCTCTTTAAATAATCTTCCCAGTGAAATAAAGAAGCTACATTCTATTCTTGTTCTTTCACAAGGATCTACATCTATACACAGAGTTTCTGAAAAAGAACCTGTCGGGGCTCCCTCTAATTAAAATGTTTTTGCACGTAAACTTCGTGAAAAGCCTAGAATACAATCTTTGTGCATATATTGGTATAATTTATAGTGGCATTCATAGTCATAAATTGCAGTTATTGCTGTCTGACCACCCAATTCAAGAAGCATTTTTTAAGCCCTTGTGGTGTGCCAGCCACTGTACTATTGTTCATTTGCGCTCTCTCTCTCTCTCTCTCTCTCTCTCTCTCTCTCTCTCTCTCTCTCTCTCTCTCCCTCTCTCCCTCCCTTTCTCCCTCTCTCTCCGTTTCTCTCTCTTCCTCTCCCTACCTACCTCTCTCCCTCTCTGCTGTGTCTTTCTTTCTCTTTCCCCAACCCCTTCCTCCCCCATCTCTCTCTCTCTCTCAAGAAATAATAGGAAAGAGAGAGGGGGAAAAACCTTTCAGTCAAACTAACATCAGCCAAACCTGAATATGATAGTCTATGTGAAGTCCTTCCCTTGCCAAGAAAAGAAGCTGTATTTTCTCATCTATTTAAGACTGAGCTTGGCTATTATAATTACAGAGTTATTATACTTAGTCATGATAATTGCACACAAAAACACCAGCCTATTTATAGTCTTACCCAGAGCTGATTCCCAGGTTAGGTGAGATAGATTTTTTAAAAATAGGTTGTATCAAATAGGAACTAAGGAAACTGAGGTTAGGGATATTTGACCTGTGATTTCATTACTATAGGGAACTCCCAGGTGTGAAGAGGCCCACCACAATGCAGATTGGCACTGTCTCTGCAACTTAAGGTCTTAGAGAGTTAACTAGAGCACTCAGAGGCTGTGATCATGTGTCCTAATTGAGATGGGTCTTGAACCCAGACCTTCTGGAATGTAAAGGCAATTCTATATCCATTCTTCCATGCTGTCTCTCCATAGTGGGAATCGCTTTGAAATATCTCCTTTATATAAATGCACACATTTTTGACACCAGAAAATCTTCCCTTCCATGGCACATAGTTACTTATTTTGTATGTTACCTACAGTGAGGCTAAAAACCCCCAGTAGACAAATAATACATAGGAGCCAAGCACATTTCAGACTGGAGGTGAAGGGTGTGCTTGTGTTACAGTTGTTTATAGATCACACATGCACAAAAACACCTGATGATTTATTCAAGCTCTTTTCTCAACATGCAACTTTCTAAGGATAGAGGATACCTCCTGCTAGGGAATAGGGTCACCCATAGTCCATGTATGACAGTGAGTATTGGTTTTCTGGTTCAAAGATTTTTTGTAGGATCTTGAAGCCTTCAGAATCCCATCTAGGGCTGGGTTAGCTGTGAAGATTTACAACTTCATTTTACCTTTGGCCAAAGCCTCCTCTTGTCATAGACTGCTAGTTTTAAAAGGCTGTTGTACCTGTCCAGGGTCTGACATAAATTGTCAGACATCGGGCAGATGGTGCATGCTTATTAAATTAATGGGAATGCAGCCTTTGGCAGCTACAAATAAATGTTTTTTCAGTGTTCACAGTAATGCTGTGTTAGCAATGAATGCCACGTGACTCTCATTTATCAAGTAGAGCTTCAGTGGTTAAGGATACTTTGTGTGTTGTAATGTGGGGACCAATGGAGGCTGCTTCTTAGGTTTGCCTAATTAAACTAGTCTCCTTCCTCCAGCTCACACTTGCTTAAAAATTACCTGTCACAAACACATTTGTAAACTAGCACTTATCTCATATGCAGACAATAAATGTGATTATTTTTAAAAATAGATCATGTCCTTTTTCTCAATCTTTTCTTCTGTGTCTACTTATCAGATTCTTCTGTATGCAAACTCAGAGAAACACCACTGGATGCTTGTTTTTAATTCTCATTTATCCTGTGTATACATGAAGAATTATTATTTTTTTTCCAAGAGAAATAATTTTTTCACTCACCACAATGTATTATTTTAAACAGTTTTAATTGAATTAAAGGGTTTGGAGAAGGAAACATGCCTATCCTTGACAGGTCTTGGTATTTTTCCATTTCATACAGGAATATTTCCAAGTCTTATTTTATAAAACAAAATAAATTATCAAAGTAGAGAAATTTTTCTCTAAACTAAAGTTGAAGGACTAAGTCAGATTCTTAGAGTGTTTTCTGAGAAAATATAACCAATAACTTCTACCCTTTTAGAAACAGCTTGGGCTACAGAACGGCAAGCATCCACAGTACTGTTAGGCCAAAGGTACTGTTAACCCCCAGGAATAAATTATGTAGGTAAAGCTAAGATGTTTACATGTTTTAAAGGTTAGATTCCATAGATAAATGTTAGATAAATCTTTTCAGTCACCTACTGTGTATCTCCTTCTCTCTTCCCTTGCCTGCCTAGCCATAGTAGTTGGCATGTAGTAAGTGTTTAATGCATGCTTGTTAAATGAAGTGAATATGAGGCAATGTACTAAGTCATATGGCAGCAAAAATGAAAATATGGTCAATCCTCTGCTTTGAAAGGTGCATACAGTGTATATGGGTGATAGAGATAGATACAGATAAGTATAATTCATTGGTCAGTGATACTGGTAAAGGAGAGATTCAAATGATGTTCAGGGAAGATGTGAGTACAGAGAGACTATTTTCAGCTGAGATAGAAATATAGATTATATATTCATATGTACATAGATACATCAATGGGTAGATAGATGGAGATAGATATATTTATTTTTATGTACATAGATACATATCTCAATAGGTACATAGATGAAGATACATTTATTCATATGTACATAGATACATATATTAATAGGCAAATAGATACAGATAATTATTCATATGTACACAGATACATATGTAAATAGATACATACCTCAGTAGCTACATAGGTAGATACATACGTACATTCATACATGGATAAACAGACAGGTGGAGCAATGGAGCTGGGGTAGACATGAAGCATTTGTGTAGAAATATGGTCAAGAAAATATGCTGCTACCCCATAGGTAGGAAATCTCTTACAAAGTATGAGATAGTTTTTCTCTAATCAGAGCCTCTCACATAAATACCCCAGATTTTGTTTTAGACATTAATGAAAAATGCATGTCTATATAAAAAGGCCTCTCCAGGACAATAGGTATATTATTTCTATAGTCTGTAGGTTTCTTATTACTGATAACACATGGACTGTTGTAAATTTGCTGTTTTCTATTTTCTATTGAAGAAAATCCCCAACACACCATGAAACTTTTGTCCATTAGAGTTTTATAGGTGAAAAGTTCCTCTGTTAGTCTGAAAATAGTTTGTTTGGTATATTTTGATAATTACTGATTTCACTGTTCTTCTCATGTGAATCGAGGAGCATAAATACAGCTGCTCCTTCCTGTGACTTGTGCTTCCTCTTAAGCTGCCATTGCATTTTCAATCAATAGCATAGAAGATGGAATAAAAAGCAGTCTCATTAGACTTGAATATTATTCCAAGATGGGATTAAGTGTCAGCATAAGGGAGAGTTAGATGTTAGAAAGTGACTTTAATGCAATATTGGTAAATTGGAGAGATGGCCAAAAACCTATTGGATAAAGTAATTAGGGGGTAGTGCCTGGAGCACCACTTGGGAAGGGAGAAAAGGCTACAAATTCCTGATCGAAAAATTTCAGAGAAAGAAATAGGGATCAGAGAGGTTTGGGAGGTAAAGAGTCAGTATGGTTAAGTATATATTAATAATAAAAGGATGATTAGGGTAACAAAATATAGAGATGCAAAGCATCCAGAAGCACACCTTGATCACAGTCAGCATTATTCAGACCATTCTTGGAGTATGGATGCTCACTTTTTAAAAATTAAGAGGAATGTAGAAAGGTTGTGAAGGAGAGTGTGAAAGGTAAAATAGAAAAAAACAATTAGAGCTACAAGAAATGTTAGATGCCATCCAGGTTAAGTGCAACCCCTCATTTTGAAGATGAGAAAAATGAGACCTTGAAAGATTAAGTGGTTTACCCTATGGTCACATAAATAATATGCCAAAGCTGGGATTCTAACCCAGATCTTCTATCCAGATTCAACGCTCTTTCCTTTCCAACAAAGTTCATGTGCCAAGATGAATGCGTGAGATTTATTTAGGCTAGAGAAAAACAGACATAAGAATCTGGAATAGTCTTCAAACACATGAAAACGGATTCAAAAGACCATGGTTAAACACATGCAGGATACTATGATGTAAAGTTTAATATACACTTAAGAAAAAAAATAACAAAACTTGTACATAATTAAGACTCATGGATTTTGGGTTTTTTTTAAATAAGCCTCTTTTTCTGTTAGTGGCCTATTGAAATGTTTGTATCGATGTTTGCTAATAAGTTCATGGGGAAAAAAAGAAGAAAATTTTTATAGAATGCTGTCAACCAAGGTGATAACAAAGAAGAAATTCATGTTTTTTTTGTAGTAAGATTAGGTTGGATTTCAGGGAGAATTTCTGGGTTAATCAAAATCAGTTGATTCATGCAGGGCTGTCCATGAAAACGCTATGATCTTCTTTGGAGATCTTTATTATTACAAGTTCTATTCACTTCTGTTTACATGTGGTTCTGTTTAAATTCTGGGGACTGTATGATTTCTTAAGGTCCCTGTTAGAGTTGTTGATTTTGTAGCATTGATATTGATATTTCAGTAAATCAGTAAGTGCTTCTTAATGGCCAGGCCCTGGTCATTGGAAATGTGAAACAAAGAAACAAAAAGGAGCAGTCCCTACTCTCAAGGAGCTTAATGTTCTTCATTAAAACTTCAGGGAGCTGTGATTTCTACAGGAGTTGTACTTTTCATTCATTCTTTTATTCATGATTTCAGCATAAGTATTTATTTATTCTGTAAATGTATTAACCAAGTGGGCACAGAACCCTGCATTGGGGTTCTAGGAAATAGAAAAATTTGGGCAAAACACAGTCTTATGCTTCGGTAAGATTGGTTCTTACCAAGTAGAAATTTACTGGAGGAGATTATATGAGATAGCTATTTGTGTGTTTGTATTTCTGTGATAGAAATTCAGAAAAAAAAAATTACAAATCCATCAAAAGCATGTCCCTACCTGCCCTCTTTCAATCAAGTATCTTGAATACATACATGTCTTGTCCCTAATGTGTTACTTGCTTTGGGGAAATGATTTTTGACTGTACTAACCATGTAATTTACACTGCATAATTATCCACTTAAAATGAATGTCTTTTTTTTAACTACATACAACTTCCGTATTACATACAGCCTATTCATAGAGGCACATACCTCTCTACTGACCTCTTTATCCTTCCAAAATCATAGCAGAACTGAGTTTTTAAGATTTAATGTCAGGTTTCAAATATTTAGAATGTGGTACAAACATTGATGCAAAGACAGAAATTTAAATTTGTAATGTTTAAAAATTCACATGAAACAGATGCCAGTGGTTCTGCATGACTTGGGTTAGAATGTATGAAATAGAGTCATTTGTGCCCAGAAATCAATGCATGTCATTTATTTATTTAAAAAAAAAACTTTTAAAGACCACCTTTTAATAAGACCTGATTTGACTAACCATGCAATTATCAACTATATAATTCCCCAGTTGAAAATAAAGATCTCTCTTACCCAATTCTCTTTAAAACAGATAACCTACTTGGATCTAAAAAGGTGATCCATTTCAATGATCCCCAAGCATTGGTGTGTGCTTTTATATTTTATGGTCTTTTTGCAGGCAGGCTAGGGTACCTAAAACTTTAAGCTTGTCCACATACTCATATTTGTTTGCCAAACAAAGAGTTGGAAATTAAATGAAGGAATCTTGTTCAAGCTAGGATGGAAATTGGCATTCTCTTGCAGGGGGATTAGAGTCAGGGGATACCTTCTGAGAAGATAAGCCTTTTGGATATTCTTTGTTTAGGATGCCTCAGAAAGGCTTCCCTCTGAGCACCAAAAGATTTTTTCCTACATTTTCCTAAGACTTAAACTTGCAAATAAATATTTCTGAGGGTTGTAATTTTTTGTGTACATCTAGAGGTGATGGGGTTGGCCTATGATTTTATTAATATGGAGAACACCTTAGCATGGAAACTTTCTCCTTCAATAATGACCTTTTAAAAAATAATAACAATATTTTATTTTTCCCCAGTTAAAGATAAAGACAATCTTCAACATTCATTTTTTTAAATTAAGTTCCAAATTTTCTCCCTATAACCTCTAGCAAATTGTTCACTAGTGCACTTTTACAAATTCTCAGTAATTTACAGTAATTACCTGGGTCAGGAGGGTTAGAAGTTAGAGGTTAAGTGACTTACTCATAGTCACACAGTTAATATATGTCATTGGTAATACATGAACCCAGATCTTCCTGATTGCAAGACCTACTTACTCCACTATGCCAAGATAACTGTCGGGATATTTAATACTTTAACTTAAATTCATATTAAGGTATAAATGACTGATAGTTGGTCTTTACTTGAGGGAATATGTGCCTAGGGAGGACAGAGATAATGAGTCCTGGATATATGGACATTGGATAGAAGGAGGAAGATTAATATTAATTAATATTAACAATAACTCATTTATATAGTTAATAGATGTTGCAGTAACTAGGGCATTAGACTTGGAGTTAGTAAGACAAAAATTGGAATTATGCCACAGATACTTACTAGCTGTGTGATCTTGGGATAGTCACTTAAACCTTGGTCAACCTCAGTCTCCTCAACTGTAAAGTGGATATAGGAATAACTCCTATCTCACAGGATTGTTTTGCTCTAATGAGATATATGTAAAACACTTTGTAAACCTTAAAGCACCATTTTGTTGTTCAGTGGTTCAATCATGTCTGACTCTTTGTGACCCCATGTGGGGTTTTTTTGGCAAAGATCCTGGTTACATTTCCTTCTCAAGTGTGTTAGGCAAACAGAGGCTAAGTAACTTGCCCAGGTTCAAACAGCTAGTGAGTGTCTGAGACTGGATTTGAACTCAGGTCTTCTTGATTCCAGGTCCAGCTTTCTATCCACTGAGCCACAGTAATCCTGACAGGTAGGCTGGGAGCTGGGAAGGCAAGTGTTGTCAACATCACAGCCTTTGGACCAGGTCCAAAGCAGTGATTCTCCTGTGCCTGCCGTGGAATTCCCTTTTGCAAGCCCCCTCCGTTCATCTTGTTGGACTTAGGAAAAGGGACATTAGCATCAGAGGTAGGCTCTCTAGGCAGAATTCCAAAGTATCAACCAGGACAGTCTCAATTACGTGGAAGTGAGATGTCAAGAAACTGTGAAGCGTGTGTAGGCATTCTGTGACTGTGATTGGAACCTTGTGAATTTGAAAGGCTAGAGAGCCCAGAGTTCTGGTCTGTACTGATACTCCCTGGGGATCAAAAAGTGAACTTCAGGCCCCTATTCCAGAGGTGCTGCGGCAAGGACCCATCCAGGAGTCATGCAGTCTTTGGAGATGGGGACTTTATAGGAATTGAGCTAAACCGAGCCTGTTCCCTCCTCTTTTCCTCTCCTCACAGCTGGGCTGGTGTAGGAGAGAATAAGCCCCTTGGGTGGGGAAATAACAGACTTTATTTCTGTACAATTTGTACAATATTTTGTACAAACTTAGTTGTATCACATGACCAAACTGACCAGGGCTACCATTCACTGGCCCTTGATCAAGGGCATCAAAGAAGAGACAACCGAGGTTCCTTAGGGAAGGGGGGGGAGGGAGCCCTGAGGGGCAGAGTAACCTGCCTGACATACACCTTGATGCGTCCTGATCTTCTGTGTTGATATTCTGTCTCTAGACTATAAGCTCTTGGAGGCTGGGGAGCCTATGTTATTCTTCTTTGTATCTCTAGGGGTAAGGACCTTTGATTCCCCAGTAGAACATAAGCTTCTTGAGGGCAGGGATAGTTTTCATCCCTGTAATTGTGTCTGAGCACCTAGTTTAGTGCCTGACACATAGTAGGTTCTTAATAAATAAGTACTTATTGAATTGAATGGATCTTCACTGTTGCTCCATTATTTAACTGCTTACCCAGCCTGCACAGGAAAGACACAAAAGAAAATGAATGGAAAGTGAAGGAGAGTCAGAAATAGGGAGATAGTTCCTTTCAGCTGCCTCTTTTAATTTTTTTCCCCACATGTATATAGCACCTCAGTAACTCCGATACTGCAAACAGGGGCTGCACATCTGTTTATTTTACAGTTAGCAAAGAGGAAAGGAATCCTCCTGGAATGGACTTGGGGGGCTCAAAATTTGTAGCCGCTAGTCAGGGTTGTCATGGACCATGCAATCTGTCAGTTGGTTCTGAAGCCCCTGGGGTCCCAAATTCCCAGGCAGGCCTTATAATCCTGTAATTTATTCCATTTGACTCCCTGGACTCTCCTCTAAATCCCCTGCCTTACCTCTTCTGCCTCCGCCTTGTGCATGAAGGCTTGGTGTACCACCTTCTCTGTATGCACAGCTGCTTAATCTTTCTGTCAAATCCAGAGCTAGTAATGTTCAAATTATAAGCAGAGAATGAAAACAGAGGATCCATTTTCTCTTTAATATAAATCTTTGAAGCCCTTTCTTCCTTTCTCCTTGGACAGGGGAAAAAGAGGGATATAAAGTACAGGCATTTCCTATTTGTTTCATTGAGAGATGGTGGTAAACACCACCAGAATGAGTGTCATTGTACAAATTACATTGAAAGTTAATCTCCTGTAAGGAAGGAGAAATAGCCTGAGGTTTACCTACTTTAGTCATTCACCACCAAGAAGGCATCTTTTATGAATTTAATCCATTCACAATCATAATTACAAATCTTGACATTTCAGCACTAACATTTTTACATAGGAGCAAAGGAAGCATACACATCAGAGCAGGGTCAGCTCAGTTTTCACTAGTTAAAGAGATGGAAGGAGATGCGAACCTACCAGGAAAGGTGAACCAAGACTGTCAGGAAGAGCTCAGTAGCGCGGTTCCACCTGAAGCTCTATGCGTCGGTAATTTTTTTAATTTACTGTTTGAAGAAGTATCACCCACGATGAGCCAGGGCTGCATCTAAATGAAACCCTTAAAAGAAATGCTTTCTCATCAATCAATTACATTTGCACACTGACCTTTCCACAGTATCTGCCCGTCGCTGAGCTGTCATGGAATGGCCAAGATGGTAGGACATCATCCCACCTGTCATGCAGTCAATCAGGCTGTGCTGAGGCCAATTTGCTAAATATTCCAGTGCTGAGAAGTCTGCTTCCCTGACCAGGGGGATGAATTAGAGTGCCAATTAATCACAAGTTAATTTCTGGGGCATTTGAGGAGTATGACCTTCCCCATGTTTGTAGTACAGCCAGTCCTTTCACCCAGAACTGACCTGGAGGGCCTCAGTGGCCTGGAATGTCCAGGTTGCTCAGAGGTGTGTTTGAGGGAAGCTGCCTACTTTCTGTATCTGACTGTAGGACAGGTGTTCAAACTGGACCTGCCTCAGGCTGGCACTGACCTATTTTCAGTCAAAAGATTCTGGTTTGGGTTTGGCATTGAAATATTTAATTCAATTCAGATGTACAAATTTGAATTGAATTATAATTCAGATGTATGAGGATGACATTCTTTACTTGAAATCTTTAATAATGTAGTAAAACCACACAGATTTTTTCCATTGGTTGATCAAAGCTATTACTCTCCTTAATGGCAGTGATTTTGTTAGAATACTCAGTGAGAATTATTATCTGAGAAGTGAAAGTATGCTTTTAAAATAATATTTAATTTATTTTCAAAATGATTATAGTTGTCGCAAGTCTTATAAATTAAAATAATTGTTGAAATCAATGAAAAGTATTTGAGTTGCCATTTTTCTTAGAAAAAATTGCATTTGATCACTCAACTGGTTGATCCCCTAAAGTGAGCAAGAGAGGGCATGGCTCCAGTCCTTAAAAGTGCAGATTAACTGGGTACTTGGTGGAGTAAATATTAGCTATGGTTGTGTTGGTTTCAAAACTAATGTTTTATGTTACTTTGCTACGTGTAGATTAAGTTTTTACATTAAGGCATAAGTCTTTTAAAGAAAGCCAAACAAGCAAAAATCAGAGGCAGGTTCAATAACATAGGGAACCCAGACTGAGATTATATTAATTACCCAGTCAGAAAACTGCCCAATCAGTATTTTGCTTCATTGACAGGGCAGGCAGATTTATTTTTTAAGGAATTTCCGACACAGCCATTATGTTATAATACTCCAGATAAACAAACATCAGATCTGTGTACCTGATGGCATAATACCTCTGCCCTCCTCAACCCTCCTCTTCACCTCAACATCTCTTTTTCCCTTAGGAGAGCATGAACAAGGGAAGCAATTGATTACCTATTTCTGTTGGTCCCTTTCTCCTTGATAGTAGATTGGCTGGTGGCCCATATGAAGGAAAGATTATTATGAAGTCATAACCTGTAGGAATATGTGCTCATAGTTCTTCTGGACCCATTGGCAAATTCTTAGGGTTTTGCAGGGAAGTAGCATTATAGTCATCCAGCCACCACCCGGCCATCTTGCCTTCTACTAGTCTCACTGACTTGCTTGTCCCTACCTGAGCCAATCCCTGTAAGATACTCTATTACCAATATTACTAATATTATCTAATCTCTGTAAGTTACTCTATTACTGCCCTCGAGGGCAACCCTCTTGGCCCAATTACATTTCTAATTTTGGCTCTACTCATACTTCCATTTTATTTTATCCCATCTAGCCAGCCCATCTCTTGAGCTGCCTGCCATCAGTGACCTGCTCCTTCGCCACCTAGAATCCTCCTCCCTTTCTACCTTCCCAGAACAAAACTCTCTTTCCTGATAGTATAATGCAAACTTCTTGATTTAAGGAACTCTTTTAAAAAAAATTTAATGGAAATTTATCCATGCCATTATCTGGCATGATTTTTGGCACATAGTAAGCACTTAGTGCTTTTTTGTTGCATTCTTTTTATGAGTTCTCAATTACTTTTGTATGAATTGAGAAATACTACGAAACCCCCTTCTTAGCCTCTGTGCCCCACAAAAATCACTTAAATTTCTTTTAGCCTTCCTTGAAATTAACCATTCATTAATGCATTTAGTTGTTTGTTTATTTAATTTGTTTATCATTAAGATGGTGTCTTCTTCAAGTGTGAGTGGTTAAACATTAAAATCATTTATACTTTTAATATCCAGAAATAAGATTTTGATTGAGAAGAAGAGAGTAAAAAAAAAAGCATAGTTTTAGAATCATAGACTCTTAAGCCAGGAAAGGATCACAGATATCATCCAAGCCAATGCCCTCATTTTACATATAAAGCTCAGGGAGCTTTAGGGTCTAGCAGAGGTTACACAGTGATTGAATGACAAAGATTAGACCCAGAACCAGTGTATTCTGCCTTCTATATGAGTTTGTTTCTCTTCTCTTATTGAAAATACAAGTGGTTTGGATAGAGTGAAATTAGCTTTGAAAAAGAGAGTCAGGGATTCCCTTTGTTATAAAGGTTAGTTCTCTGGGAAGGATGAGAGAAAGGGAGAGTGGGAAATATAGATGATGGAAAACAAAAGTTATCAATAAAATTAAAAAAGAAAAGAATTATGATAGGGTATCTCAAGGCATTGCTGAGTCTAATTTCCCATTAGTTTTGCCGGGGACCAGCTGTGGAGTAGGTGTCTTCCTTATAGCTCATAGACAGTGCATCAACCCTTTAAAAGGGGAGATGCAACAAGAGATTCGGTTACTATTACTTGAGATTAAACTGGCAGTACATTTCCAACAGATTGTTTAACTGGAGATAAGATTTTTCTTTCTTTGCCGAAGTTTTTTTTTTTTTTTCCCTTAATCTCAACTTTCTTTTCCTCCTTTTGATCCAATATCTGACACAGGCTTCCTGTATTTAACAGAGGAAGTTGTTGTACAGATTTTTGCCAGGAAAATTGTTTTGTATTGCTGATATAGATAGTACAATCAATTTTGAATGAGAAACTAAGAGTGAAAACAGTGAAGAGAATTGGAAGAGTCCCTTTGCAAAAAAAAAAAAAACAAAAAAAAAACATAGGAAATCCTAAAATAGTCAATAGTTTTATGCACACATATAATATAAAATACAGATTTTTTTTTTTTTTTTTAGTTCAGACCTATGATTTTATCCCCATAGAGAACCCTCTATGTGGCAACTCCTCTGACCAGTGCTGATCAGCAGCTGTTCTGTAACTCAGTTTTAAAATTGCCTGGGGCACTGAGAGGTTAAGAAATTTGCCTGGGGTCTTACAGCCAAACCAGTAAACGGCAGAGATTTGCCCTGAAGCCAGTATTACAGATTCTAAGGTGGCTAGAATGGTGGACCCA
Source organism: Pseudochirops corinnae (assembly GCA_028646515.1). Lineage (NCBI taxonomy): Eukaryota > Metazoa > Chordata > Mammalia > Diprotodontia > Pseudocheiridae > Pseudochirops > Pseudochirops corinnae. Next base: position 137,245,758 of record CM053591.1, read on the forward strand.
GGAGTCAGAAAGATCTAAGTTCACATGCAGCCTTATAGTTCAGATCAACAGGAAGACCTGAGTTCAAATCCACACTTGTAACTATGTGACCTGTGCAAATCACTTAACTTCTGCCTCATTTTCCTTATCTGTAAAGTGAGAATAATTATAGCACCTACTGCTCAGGGTTATTATAAAGATTAAAATGAGATAATATTTGTAAAAGTGCATTGAAAACCTTAAAAAGCACTAAATGAATTCTAATTATGATGATGCTGTGTTGCCTTTTAGTAATATATACATATATTCACATGTGTTCATATATGTTCATGTACAAACATATCTTAGACTTTAGACATAGAGATCACAAAGGTCATTGAGTCAAAACTATTTTATAGATGAGGAGATTGAGGCCTATCATAGTCTTCATTGTCATCATCTTTATTATCATTAAATACTCATTGAATGCTAATGTGTACTATGAAGTAACTAGGTAGCTCAGTGGATAGAGTGTTAGACCTGGAATCAGGAAGACCTGAGTTTAAATCCTGCATCAACCACTAGCTGTGCAACCCTCATCAAATCACTAAACTTCTGTTTCCCTTAATCTACTGGAGAAGGAAATGGCCAACCACTCCAGTATCCTTGGGAGGAAGACCCCATGGACAGTATAATCCACAGAGTCACAAAAAGTTGAACGTGACTGACCAACAACAAAGTGTCAGGAACTTTGCTGAGAACTGAGCTTACAAAGTACAAAAACCATAAGAGGGGGAGATCTCACGCAAATAGCTTGGAACGTACAAGATACAGAGTGGAAATGAGAGGTGATTCCAAAAGGAAGGCGTGGTATGGAAGAAGAGCAGGCCTGGGAAAGGCACCTTCGAGAAAGCCAAGAAAGCTAGTAGGCAGTGGTGAGGAGGGTGAGCCATCCATGTGTGAGGAATTGAAAATTAAGAGAGTTGAGAGATGGAGTGGGTTGTGCAAAAAACAGCAAGAAGGTCAATAGAATCCATGGAGGGTGATAAAGTATAAGAAGACCAAAGAGGTAGGAAGGGGACATGTTGTGAAGAGTATTAAAAATCAGACACGATAGAGTATTATCTTTTGGAGTCTAGAGAATCTGGATTTCAAGACCATCTCCATGATTTACTTAACAGTGTTACCATGGGCAAGTCTTTCAACCTCTCTGAAACTCAGTTTCCTCTTCTGTTAAAATAGTTGTACTTATTACATTTTGTCGTATTAGACTCAAACCTAAGTTAGCCTAAGGTCTTAACTTCCCAGTTCATTAACTTACTCTTTCCTTGATCTATTTTTCCAGTCCATGTTTTTACATTATTTGAGCTCAACAAACATTTACACTGTCATTAAGACATTAATGAGTGTAAAACATTAAAAATGGTAAGAATTAGAATTAATACAGTTACTCTTCTAATTTTCCATATACAAAAGCTCCAATTAAAGAAATGAAGAGAATGTATTACTCAGCATTGCTGAGGTCCCTGGACAGTGTCTCTTTACTTAGGAAGGTCCACTACAGACTTTCCCCTAAATACCATTATTGAGAGACTGTATTAATCTCTAGTTCCAATTCACTTATAGTTTATGTGCTCATAAATCATGCTTCTGAAACTTTCCATCCAGTTAGATCTAACCCAGAAGTAATTTTTACCCAAGTATGGGTATTTAGGTTTTAGCACATCTGTAGTGGTCAAATGGAGTAAGACAACTCACCCAGGAAGCTTTAGGATATAGTTTTATGATATATTTTCAGAGAATCCAGGTGAAAAATGGGTTATGTTTTATATTTTCAGGAAGGCCTAAAAATACTCCCAATTCCCCACCATCTCAGTCGTATAAAAATGATTTAAAAATTTTTTTCAATGTTGTTTTTTTAATATTGCAGACATTTTCAGATTATCTCCATCCCATTAGAGCTCTATTGTAATAGACAATTAAAAAAACTTATAAGACACAGACTTCATCTGAAAGTACACAAAATCTGCCATACCTATAATCTTTCCACTTCTCTGTTTTTAAAAATTATTTGTGTAAATGAACAGATATCCAATTTCTCTTCCACCCTCACCCAATTTCTTCCTTGTAACAAATGTACATAGTCAGGTGAAATAAATCCTTTCATTGGATGTGTTAAAAAAAAAAAGTCTCATAATATACCCTAAAACCATCTTTGGGTTTCATGTTTCATAATCTGTTTTCTGGAATCATGGGTGATCATTGCTTTGATCATGGTTTTTACAGCTTTCAAAGTTGTTTGTATTTATACTTTCATTGTTACTCTAGAAATTGGTTTCCTGGTTCTGTTCATAGCATTATTCATCAGTTTTTAAAAGTCTTCAAAATTGTTCATTTAAAAAAATAATATTGATCTTCAAGTATAAATTGTTCTCTACCTACTCCCTTTTTTCTTCCTCAGTTTCTAAAAGTCACTCTATGTATCTTTGAAATCATATGCTGCCTCATTTCTTTTATCACGACAATAAATTTTGGTATATGAAATGTGATGTCATACTATTGTTGTAAGCACTAAGGAAAATTTTATCAGATTTTTCCAAGCTGTTTTATTTACACCACTGTACCTTGTCATATTTAGAGTTTGATTACTGTTATGTTGACAATTAGTGTTTTTACATAAATATATACCTTTACAAGATTCTCAATATCCATAAATAAGGTTTTGTTACATTGTGAGACTAAAATTCTTACCAAGGAAGTATATCTCCTAGGTTATACATAGGAAAATAATTTAAAGACTTGAACAAAAAAAAAAGTACCGAGGTATTTTAAAGAACTAATTTATCCAAAAAAAAAAAAAAATCAGGTGGATACATACACCTGTGTTAATTGACATGAGGGGGTCATGGGTCTTGATATATCTTTAATATTTTCCTAATTAGCTGTATTATGAGGCTGTTGCTGCTGCTGCATATTTTAAAATGGTAATGGAAACCAGAATTGTCTGTATTGTTGAAGGTTACCCATGCTGTTCTCTTAGGAGTGAAACCAATTTATCTGAAGTTTCTAAAGACACACGTTGGGGATTTTTGGTTTCAAGAGGAAATGAGGAAGACTGATTTTTATCCTACTTAGTGCATTTCAACTGAAATCTGTGAAAATTACAGCTGCTACATGCTTGTTTTTTGTACTGATGAAGATGCTAATGTAATTCTGCTAATTTTTAAAATCCTGATTAAACACTCCAAGCTAACTGTCAGAAACATATTAAAGAAGATATCCTATTTTGAAACCTTTGTTTAAAGTGGCATAAAATTAGCACACAAAGCCAGCCAGTATTTAGTGGCAGGCATCTTGATGCATGTATTAAGATGACATTTTGCAATGTTTCTCTCTCTTTCCAAAGTGAGAAAGTGTTTTGCCCAACTTGTGAAATGGCGGTAACTTCACCTTCTTTTTTAGATTTAATTGTGTTTTGTTAAGATTTAAAACAAATTATGCCAGTCTTATATTTGTAGGATACTGTTTATTTGTGTTTTAATTCAGGGTGTTAGCAATTTCTAGGATATCTATGAGGTTTGTGGAGGGGGGATGATGGGACGAAAAAAAAGCCTAGTTAAGTCTCAACAATTAAACTGACTGAGCTCAAGATAGAAAAGGTGAATTTCCTACCAATAACATTGTTCATGAGACATGCAATTATAGCAGTCACATATTTCTTAGTGGTGTAATTAGTAATCCAAAATACTCCACATATAAATGCAGGTGAAACTTCGGAGCGAGAGAATATAGGTTAAGCTCATCCTCCCCAAAGACTGCTATCTAAACTTTATGAGAACTCTGAGGACAGAGGTCAAAGGTATAGGTGCCAAGATGACAGAGGTCTGAATTATTCAGTATAGCAGGAAAAAACCTTTGTCAAGATTTAACCCCAAGCACATATATTGATGGAATACACAAATTAAATCATTTCTAGTATTTATTAAAATGTCCCTTTGTCACTGTAGAAACCAAAGACATTGAGAAGTTGTTTATATAGTGGGAGGTCCAATAAAACATATTATTTTCATTTTACAGTAGAAGCACTAAAGATACCACAGATTCTCACAAGATCACACATAAATTTAGACCTGAAAGGTACCTCAGCTCCCCTCATTTTAAGATCAGGAAGCTGAATCTCAAAAAGGTTAAAAATGACTTGCCCAAGGTCACACAGCCAGCAAATGTCAGCCCAGGTCTTCCTATATCTCTGGCCAGCATTTTATTAATTGGTTTTACAGAAGTTTTCCTAACATATCCAAAAGAGTTGGTGTGTCATGGTTTAACTGATGAAAACATAGGTAAAAATTACTTCTCTAATATATTTGAGACTAACACTTTTTTAGTTGCTCTGCTAAATATCTGATGAAGAGAGGATAAAAAATAACGCAGGCAAAGAGACAGTGAGAAATATGAATCAGTCAGGAATAACACAACTTCTTGGTACTTTAATAGGTTTTTTTCTTTTTTAATAGTATAGACATTGATCAACAAATATGCCTCTGAATACCACTTTAATGATCTATGCAATGGTTCAGGATGTATGTTACTCCAACTTTATAGACATGGTTCATTATACACATCCCCCTTGAACTTTCTTTGGGGAACTATTTTTTAAAGCTGTTCTTAGCATCTTCACTTCATTAGAGACGAAAAGGTCTAAAACTCAAGTCAGTTGTTTTTGGTTCTTGCTTAAAATAATAAGAGGAGATATATTGAGGAAAAGTTTAGAATTTTTGACTAGCATGGGCTTTGAGGATTAGAGATGGATATACTTCCACACTCAACACAAGGAAGACACAATAAAAGAGAGATGACCTCAGGCACCCCAGCATCAGGAGTGTGTCTGTGCCCTCTCCTCCCAGGTTCACCTGTGGCCCCTCAGACTCTGTCCTTGCCTGGTATGGTCTGCATACCACCAGCTATAGGATCCACTTGATCAGTATACCAGCTTTGTTCTTTCTGTCTGATGCTTCAAGCTAGTTTCTCTAATTCCATGTCTGAACAGAAATAATGATACAGTCAGTCTGGAAAGGCAGCCTTGAAAAGATAGATGATACAGTCAGCTCTGAAAAGATGGAACAGGTCCTAGGAAAGATACCCTACCCACTAGAGTTTCTCTCTTTGTACTCCAGTATGCTTTCCTCTGATACCATAAGAGAAGTGAACCTCTGTCCATCCCTATTGTTTGTCTTTGAAAGCCTGAAGGGGCTGAACAATGTGCTGTGGTGGGCATTGGGAAGACTCACATGCTAAAGAAAATCCTCCTGTAGGAATTTCAATAATTTAGGATTTGTCAAAGTTAACAGCTTCCTCTTTGACATTATACATAACCCTTCCAGGGTCAAACCTACTAGTTTTTCTATGCATCTGTAGATCAGGTGGCCAAAACCAAAATTCTGTGAGACTGGAAATTTTATTTGGAAGTATTGTTCAGTCATTTCAGTCATGTCTGATTCTTTGTGCCGCTACTCTTGGCAGAGATACTGGAGTGGTTTGCCATTTCCTTCTCCAGCTTATTTTACAGATGAAGAAATTGAAACAAACAGAGCTAAGTGACTTGCCCAGGTTCACACAGCTAGTAAGTGTCTAAAGTGATGAGCCTTCCTGATTCCAAGCCCAGTGCTCTATCTACTGCACCACCTTGAATGATAAATTTGGAGAATGGGCTATTTTAGGAAGACTATGCTTTGCAATTTTCTAAAGCAAGAGCAATCTTAAAGGAGTTGGATAGAGGTTGTATAGGATTGGAGGGAGCTTGAGGGATTCCAGGAGAAAGGAGGAGTTTTGAAAGCAAAGTGAAAGGAAGCCAAAAAAATCTTTGCCAATTTGGCACTTTTCTTAGGATGCTGCTAACCCTAGTCACCTTTATGTCTTCTCCACTTTACCATAAATTTTTGATTCAGGCATATCCATGTAAATATCAAGTAGCATACTACATCACTTTAAGTATTAGAAAACATTTACACTGAATTGTGTCTCTGGTATCAGTATAACTCACACCTATCACATTGGGAATGTCAGTTGGGTATCCTTAGAGTAAATATTGGCTTGTATCTGTTATGGGGCAGAATAATTACCAAATTCATAGATCATGATTTCATTTATGTGCCTCTTGGAAAGAGAATAATTTGTTAGTTTAAGGCCATGCTCATTGATTAAAAGTAGCCATGAATAAGTGCCAGCTGAGCTTGGAACCCTGATGTAAAAGGTTGTAATGCCATGCACCAGCAGATTCCCAAAGGAATGCTACTGTGAACGGCCTTTAGAGTTCAGATTACAAAATATAGTGAACACTCTGTTTATTCCATTACAAATCAAGACAAACATTCAAAACATTATAACAT
>CM053591.1:137252601-137276408 GCA_028646515.1 Pseudochirops corinnae
CTTCTTCTACATCAACAGGGGAGTTCATGCCTTCTCAACAATGGGACAGAGTTTGCACCTTCCACACTTAGCACTTAGTACTGTCTATCCACTTAGTACCAAGTGCTAAGTATCCTGCTAAACCAATTACTATTACAAAGGTAAAAATAGATGAACAAGAAAAATACATGTGAAATTACAAATTACAAATACTGATAAACTTAATCATAGATGTTATTAGATTTAATCAAATTATAGAAACGTAGTAAAAAAACAATTGGTTAACATTGACAGTAGAATATTGAATATTAATTTATTCTTTCCTGCTGCTGGCATTAGTGTTTAGCCACCCCTAACTGAAGAAATATGATTAAAAATTCAGAAATACTGAAAGGATTTAATTAAAGAAATATATATGACCTCAGATTCAGGAGTGTTCTAAAATGTTGATGCTTACTTTGCTATATTATTACTTCTATACTCTCATGGGTGTGGAAACCCTACTGAATGAATGAATTAAGATACTCTAAGGGTATAGATTAGATCTTAACCCATTTGTTAGGAGGTATTTTGCTATGGACAGAATATGGGTTGTGTTGAAAGAACTTGTGCTAGAACTTTGATATTGAGCTAGTCACTTACTATCTTTGGTCCTCAATTTCTTCATCTGTAAAGTGGGAAGGTGGGATCAGGTAATTTCAAAAGTCCTTTATAGCTATAAAACTGATGCTGTGATAGCTTCTCTTCCTATTTTATTTTTATCTACGTTCTCCTATGACTCCACCAGAAAAGTGGTAACTCAATAAACAGAGATTCTCTAGGTTTTTAAAGATCTTTTGAATTTTAATAAATGACTCACTATGTCTGTGATGTATTTTGCTATTGACACGTGACTGGTTTACTTCCTTATTTTGTCACTATATTTCATGAATGAATAGCCTATGCTATTCCTTGCCTATATATCATTGTTTATATATGTTTTAGTACGAATAGTAGGGTTCCCACACCCATGAGAGCACAGATCCATTAATATATCAAAGTAAGCACCACAATTTCAGATAGTCCAGAACCTAAGGTCATTTTTATTTCTTTAGTTAAAGGCTCCCAATATTTCTGAATCATATGTCTTTAAATGACCCTTTGGGTGATTTACATTTTGATATTTCAAAGACCGTCACCAAGAAAATTCACTGATCATGTCGTATGGCATCTCTGGAAGAAAATCAGAGATAATGATGATCATAGTAATAATAAATGGTAGCTTTGGAAAGCTTACAATAACTTTTACTACAGGTATTCGTTATCTTAATTTCCAGAGGAGCAGACTGAAGTTCAGAGAAGTTAAATGCCTTGTCCATGATAATATGCCCAGTAAATATCAGACTTGAGATTTTGATCCAAGTCTTTCCTAATTTGAAGTCTTGGGCTCTTTCCACTATAGCCTACTGTCTCTTTGAAAATATGGGCTTTGATGACAATAAACAGATTGGCATTGTTGAAAGAGCTATACAGTTCCCTAAATGTGGTCTAGCCACTTTCTTCTGTTATTTTATTCTAGACCCAGCTAGAATCATCTGTCTGCAGTGCCTATTCAGAATTTATGCAGCAATAAACCAACTCAGTGGCATGCTCATTCATCATCAGGTCATAATATGAACAATTTGCATTTGACATCCACTTAGTTTTTCCTGTGTGAATAGTTATCTCTTTTGACTATGCTCATTGAGGAAATCCTGTACTGTTCTAGTATCAGAACAAGCAGCATATTGTTACTTGGAAATAGAAACATCAGGAGAACTTCACAATTTTTAGGCAACCCTATATTCTTATATTCCCTATTATTGATGGGGAATCATTGAACAAAGTTCTTAGTGTCTGAATCATTTAAGAAGTCTTGTGTAATGTAAATGTATGTGTAATCTAAATGTATGCTTTATTGGAAGGATACTTTTGTGGTTGCTCCAGTCAAAAATCATCATCAATAAACATTTATTAAGCACCTAGTTTTTGGGAGGCACTATGCTGAATGTTGAAGACACAAATAAGATAAAAAGTCAGTCTTTGTCATCAAGGAGCTTACATTCTAATGAAGCAAGACAGATGACACACAAAAGGAAACCAAAAAACTAATGGGACCAGGTTGGAGGGGAATAATGTGCTCTGTCTCTCACATACAGTTGTATTGATATAAGGTGGTAAGTATTGAAACACTAAGTATAAAAAAACCTAAATAAAAGAATTAAATGTCACTTAAAATTTACCAGGTATTTGATTATTCAAAATTTTGACAACACATCTCGCTCTCATTTCGATTCTATCACCAGCTCCCCAGTTTTCATGTACCCGAGGTTTAAGCTATCATTGTGATTTCAATAGATTAGATACTGCCAGGAGTTTAAAAAAGAAAAAAAATCCCTCTCCCACAATACAAGAATAGTACTTGCCAATTGTAAAAAAAAAAAAAAAAAAAAGCTTTTACATAAATAAAAACTGCTTTAAGGTTATTAATGATTTAATAACCTATTATTTGCCTAGTTGATTGGTATATTGTTATGATTATTATTCATATGTATTGGATTTCAACAATGTGGCATGTATTCATATGTGTTGATTTCAACATTGTATAGTGCTGACATTCTAATTATGCTACAGGTCTAGTGACAAATACAGCATTTCCCTGTTGTTCCTTTATTGATTATTCTTGTCAGCATTTGAGATGTTTAAAGAAACATAACATACTGGTTTTTTGCCAGTAGATTAGAAGAATGTCAGTGTAGTGATTATTTTGTATTAGAGTAATCTTTTGATTACTAATCTATTTAAGTCTTATCTTAAAAAGTCATTTATCAGTACTACCAATTACAGAGCAGAAAATTTGTAGTCTTTATACCAAAAAAAAACCCCCAACAACTTTGGGAGTATCATGTTTCTCTTGAGAAGAGAAGGGTTGCTGGATTTCACAATTAAAGAAGTCTCTGTGCTGGAAATAAGCAGTCAATTATGAAAATTATTTTTGAATAGTTAATTTGCATATCCCTAATTGTATGTGCTCCTTTTGAAAGGCTGAAGTTGGTATTTATGATGTTTTGATTGATTAGTAATGCAATTGTGTTATTAATATTGTTGCCAACAAGGTGCCCTTATAAATGGGGTTTTGAGCAGCTTTTCTAACAAAATATTTTAAATAATACTTAGATTTGATTTATGGAGAGGGTGATGAAAGACCTAATTCCCATTAGTTAGCTTATTTTTTCTTTAAAGTATGACATTCAGCTTACTTTTACAGAATATCTGTCTAAAGTAGATTGACTCATACTTGGGATGTTAATTGTTTATCTAATATTTTAAAGTGAAAAATCATCCATCATTTGGACAAATCAGCGTAAAATAGAATGCTTACAAAGCTTATCTTCTAGCTAATTTCAAGTTTGAATTTCACCAGATTTACATAAATGTTATTATTCGGGTTAGTAATTATCATGGCATAGAATTTGATGTTCTCTGAATAACCACTTTATTAGTATTTGATTTTTTTAACAAAACGTAGAATATCACAGAATCTTGTATTAGGAAGAGACCTCAGAAACTATCTATTCCAACTGGTAAGTCAAAAAAGAATTCCCTTCTATAGCACTCCTTTAAGGGGTCCTACAGTTAAAGCTCATTACTGAATTTTTTAAAATGTCATCTTCAAAGACTATGTAGTGTTATATTCGGTCCTAGAAGAAATCTTTCACAGATAAGAATCTCATCATAGTAGAAGTAGAAGAGATCTCATACAGTGTGTAGTCCAACCTTAAGCTACATAGAGAGAACACATTAGTATGATGTCCAAGATAATATAAGTTTTTTAAAGAACAAGTGTTAGATTCTGTCCCAGTCTGATCTCAGGGAAGTTGCTATATAATTTGGGGAAGGAAATTGGTGTACTACAATGTATATAGATATGTATCTTTTTTGTTTAAAAATCTGTGATTTTAGGGGTGCAATGAAGAGAGTACCAGCCCTGTGGTCAGGAGGGCCTGAGTTCAAATTTAACCTCAGACACTTGACACTTACTAGCTGTGTGACTTTGGGCAAGTCACTTAACCCCAACTGCCTTGCCTTCCACCCTCCAAAAACAAAAAACAAAAAAACAAACCTGTGATTTCATGTGTTTAGGGAAAACTTTATGATATTGACAGCAAAGCACCTGTAGTTTTATAGTTTTAGATACCTGAGAGGCATAAAGTTTGTTTTTTTTTAACTTTCTGTGGTCAAATAGCTATCATGTATCAAAGCAAATTTGAACCCAAATTTTCTTTAATCCAAAGACTAAATCCTCTTTCTATGATAGCAAATATTTACACATTCATTAGTAAGAATGTATTAAGCCATGTTCAGGGCTTTGTGGGAGTAAAAAGAATGTCCATGACATGACTCCTACCCTCATGTAGCCTCTAGTCTAATAGGGAAGATCATTTCCTTCTACATTTATTCATCATTTTCAGGAAATGGAATGCAGAGCTTGGAACAGAAACAAATTTGAACACATCAATGTGGGCACTTAGGAAGCTGACATGGTAGGAAAATAGGACACATACAAATAATTATAATACAAAATTCAATGAGAAAGTGTACGTATGAAGTACCATTAGTTTAGAGGTGAGTGATAGTTTCTTACTTTGTGAGAAGAATGGAGGCTTCATGGAGATGTTACTTGAACTAGCTCTTGGAGTATGGGCAAGAGTTACACAATATAACTGTGGTCCATCTTTTAGAAGACAGTATCATTTTGTGTGGATTTTTTGGACTGGATCTGTGAGGAAATTCCCTTTACTAATGCAGATCAGCATCTACTCTGCAATGCTGAGTCTTAGACAATTACTAAGAACACAATTAGATTAAATGCTTTGCCTAGGATCATACAGTGTGCCTATGTCAGAGGTGACCCTTGAACACTGCTCGGCTATACATAATTACTCATTGTAATTATTTTTCTTAAATTATTTTTTTTCAGTCAGCCAAATCTGCCTTCTCTTTTTCCAGTCTTTCTCCCTAAATGCAAAAGAAAAGAAAGAAAAAACAAAATATGCATAGTCAGGCAAAACAAATTTGCACATGACCTTGTTCAGAAAACTATGTTTCGTTCTTCACTCTGAATCCTTCACTTCTTTATCAGGTCGTAGGTAACATGGTTCATCATTAGTCCTCTGCAATCATGGTTGGTTCTTACATTGATCAGAGTTCCTAATTATTTCGGTTCTCTTTACTATCCTGTTGTCATTGAATAAATTATTCTCCTGGTTCTATTCATTGTGCATCAGTTCACACTCAGTTTCCCCAAGTTTCTCTGAAACCATTCCCTGCATCATTTTTTTTTTTTTTGCTTTTTGTAAGGGGAAAGTAGGGCATGTGGTAAGGTTAAGTGACTTGCCCAAAGTCACACAGCTAGTTTTTGTGTTGTGTCTGAGGCCACATTTGACCTCAAGTCCTTCTGACTCCAGGGCTGGTGCTCTATTCACTGTGCCACCTAGCTAGCCTCCCCTTCATCATTTTTACAGCACAACAGTAATCCATCACATTTATAGTTCTGTTACTAATTTAGTCATTCCCTAATTTATGGGCAACTCTTCTTTTTCTTTTCTATTTCCTTGTTGAGTGAAATGTATTGCTGTACCCAACTCTGTGTGTATATGTGTGTTTTCTCTCCTTTGACCGTTCAAATAAGAATGAGTTTCAAGTGTTAGCCGCTCCCCCCAACCCTTCTTCCTTGTTTATATAGCTGTCTACTTAATCTCCACCCTCCAGTAGTAATTAGAATATAAGGAATCTATCATCCTTCCCCTGTTGCCTTTGGGATCAGTCCCATATTGTTCTCCCTGCCCTCCCTCCCAATCCTAAAACATTGATTGTCTTTTCATTATTTGATTTTTCAAAGCCCACTCTGGTGCCCTAGACTGACCTTCTCTGGCAACACCTTTCTTGAGTCACCTTCCTTCTCATTCCCCATTCTCCCCACCTGCTTCCCCTGTTTCCTTGGAGCACTATTAGTTTTGTTTTAACCTAATTAATGTGATAGTTTAATTTACACTTGTGTATTTGCAGGCACTGATATTTTATTTGTTCTCCTTTCTAGGCAACAATTCTGCATTGGCTTTTAGTGATAGTGTCTCAGGACAAAGGAGTGACTCAGATAAGATTAATAGAGATGTTTATAATCTATTACAAATTAGTGCAGGTAAGATTTTTAGACAAGGGAGGCCTTGTGTCACCATTCAATCATATCACATAAAAAACTTATTTCTAGGACCAACCCTGGTGACCTAGTGTCAAAATTTCTTCTGCTCCCCACCTTTTTTTAGAGTAACGAATAAATTTTGGAGTCAGAAGAGTCAGGTTCAAATAGAGCCTCTGATAGTAAAGATTTCTAGGACCAACCCTGGTGACCTAGTGTCAAAATTTCTTCTGCTCCCCACCTTTTTTTAGAGTAACGAATAAATTTTGGAGTCAGAAGAGTCAGGTTCAAATAGAGCCTCTGATAGTAAAGAGTGGCGCGCCTTTGGTCAGATCACTTAATTGTATGTGTCTTAGTTTCCTCGTCTCTCAAATGAGATTGTAGAACTAGATTATCTGTCACATAGCTTTTAGCTCCAGGTTTGGGTTTTATTTTTTAAGAAGATATTTTTAGGAGCCTTACATAAGGAATAGGGCATTTATCGAACCCAGTATGATATAGCAAAAAAGAGCAATGGTTTTAGAATCAGAAGACTTGAGTTTAAGGCCCAGCACCTTACTAGCTCTAGGAACTTGTTGATCACCAAAGTTTACTCAATATGGAAACTGGAGATAACATTATGCATATTTGTCTACTTCACAAGTCTGTTGGAATAGTCTGTTTCAAAAACTTTATAATCCTAAAGAGCCTTAATAAATGTGAGATATCATTATTGTTATTATTAGTGTTGACCCAAGTCTTTTCTCCAGTTTTGAAAAATTCAAAGAAAGCTTTTCTCCTAATTTATAGGGTGGGAGATGTGTGTAAAGAAGGTTGGGAAGAACACAGAGACCCTTTCAGAGAACAAGGATTCATAGAAAAGTAAGGAAGGTGGTTAGCATTTTAGAGCCCTTTATAAAGGTTCTGAGGACCATCTTCTAAAACCAGTTGAAAATGTAGAATTAGAATTGGTAGGTTCTGTGCTAAAATAAAATATATACTATGTTAAGTAACCCCATTTTCATTGCTTTATTTATAGCTGATTGCTGTGTTTGATGAACAAGAGTCGGTTCCTAAGGTTGAGAGCCCCAGTGGAAACCTAACAGAGAGCCACAGCCCAGATCCTTTTGATGCAGAAGTGGCTACCCAGCTGGCTGCCTTTAAGCCCATTGGTGGAGAAATTGAAGTAACTACTTCTGCTCTGAAATTAGGTATGTATGTGTGCTAGATGTGCTGCCTACAATGTCTGAAATGACTACTGGGTAAAGAAAAAGAATTTATATTAGGTCATGCTTATGTTGTATGCCTTTATAGCCATTTAACTTGTTTTCTTTAAAAGAAATAATTTCCTCTTCATTTCTTTCCCTCTAAAATGACCATTTACATGTTTGGTTCTGAAGCTATTTAAAGGACAGCAAAAAGCCTTTGGCCTTTTCATGTTTCTCATGAATTGTTGCTACAATCTCTTAATTAGTCTCCCTGCCTCAAGTCTCTACCTTCGCTCATCCATCTTTCACACAGTTGCTAATATGATTTTCCTAAAACACAGACAAGTCTGACCATGCCATTTTCCTATTCAGTACATTCATATGGCCCCCTATTACTTCTAAGATTAAATAAATATTTATCTCACTTTTAAAATGCCTCACAAACTTCACAAAACATTCCATTTTCTTTTATATAACTTGCATTCCTGTATGCTACAGTTTAGGGAAATTGAGGTTAATATTCTCCACAAAGAACACTCTGGCTTCTGTCTTTATGCCTTTCCACACTGGCTGTATCCTTTACAGGTATAATCCATCCTTGACACCTCCTCCTAGAATCCTTGATTTCCTTCAAAACTCGTCTCAGGTTCCTCCTTCTACATAAGTCTTCCCTGATTCCCATAGCTCTTAGGGCCTCCCCTAAGTCATGTAAGATAGAGTGTCAGATCTAGAGTTAGGAAGATTCTTCTCCCTGAGTTCAAATCTGGCCTCAGACACTAATTAGCTACATGACTTAAGTCTCTTAATCCTGTTGGCCTCAGTTTTCTCATCAGTAAAATGAGTTGGAGAAGGAAAAGGCAAACCACTCCAGTATCTTTAACAAGAAAACTCAAAAAGGGGTCACAAAGAGTTAGAAATGACTAAAAATGACTAAGGAAAGAACAGTAAAACTGCTTAGATTAACAGAAGAAGAATAGAATACTTAAGTAACCCTATTTTAGGAAAATAAATTAAACAAGTCATCAGTGAGGTCCCTAAAAAAAAAAAAGTCCCAAGCCCAGATGGATTTACAAGTGAATTCTGCCAAACATTAAAGGAATAATTAATCCCAATACTATATAATTTGAAAAAATAGGTAAAGAAGAACTCCTATCAAATTCCTTTTATGGTACAAATATGGTTTGAATACCTAATCCAGAGAGAGCAAAAACCAAAAAAGAAAACTATAGACTGATTTACTTAATAAGTATCATTACAAATATTTTAAATAAAATACCAGCAAAGAAATTATAGCAACATATCACAAAGATCATACATTATGATCAGCCAGGATTTATACAAGGAATTCAGGGCTGGTTCAAAATTAGGAAAGCCATCAGCATAATTGACCATATCAATAACAAAAATGGAAAAAAATACGATCGTATGATATATCTATATCATACAGTCATATCAATAGATGAAGAAAAAACCTTTGACAAAGTACAATATCCGTTCCTATTAAAAACACTAGAAATCATAGGAATCAATGGGGCTTTTCTTAAAGTGATAAATAGAATCTATCTAAAACTAAGAGCAAACATTATCAGTAATGGGGACAAACTTGAAGCCTTCCCAGTAAGATCAGGGATGAAACAAGGATGTCCATTATGAAAATTGTTCTTGAAATGCTAGAAAAAAGAAGCAAAGTAGTTGGAATAGGTGATGAGGAAACAAAACTATCACTTTTTGCAGATGAAATGATGGTTTACTTAGAAAACCCTGGAAAATGCACCAAAAAACTGGTTTGGATAATCAGTAGACTCAGTAAATTTGAAGGATATAAAATAAACCCACATAACTCACCAGCATTCCTATATGCTCTCAACCAATCCCAGCTGGAAGAGATGGAAAGAGAAATTCCATTTTAAATAACTGCAGACTATTTGAAATATTAGGGAGTCTAATTATGAATTCAAACATAGGGATTATGTGAACACAATTTCATATGAAAATTATATAAAACAAATCATATAAAACAAAACAAAAATATTTTCACACAAATAAAGACAGAACTGAACCATTGGATAAATATAAATTGCTCATGGGTAGGTCAAGCCAATATAACAAAATTGATAATTCTGCTTAATATTACTTATTCATTGCCATTCCAATCAAACTACCAAAAATTATTTTATTGACCTAGAAAAACATTTACAGAATTCATGTGGAAAAAGAAGAGGTCAAGAATATTAAGGAAATAATTGAAAAAAATGTTAATCAAGTAGGGCTGTCAGTCCAAGATTTCAAATTAAATTACAAAGCAGTAATCATCAAAACTATCTGGTACTGACTAAAAATTGAGTGGCAGATCAGTGGAATAGATTAGGTATACAATACACAGTAATGACCATTGAAAAACCCAAAGATCCAAACATCTGATAAAAATTGCTGGGAAAACTGGGAAGAAGTTTAACAGAAACTAAGCATAGACAAGTATCTAATATCATATACCAAGATTAGGTCAAAATGGATAAATTATTTAGACATAAAGAATGATATAAATAAGTTAGGGGTATATCGAAAAATATACCTGTCAGATGTATGGATAAGGGAAGAAGTTTTGACCAAATGAGATAGAGGAGATTATGGAAGGTAAGAAAGATCATTTTGATTACATGAAATGTAAAAGCTCTTGCACCAACAAAACTGAAACAGCCAAAATTAGAAGGAAAACAGGAAATGGGGAGGGGAAGAATTTTGCAACAAATTTTGCTGATAAAGGCTTCATTTCTCAAATGTTTAGAGAGCTGAGCCAAATTTATAAAAATAAAGGGCATTCCCTGGTTGATAGTCAAAGGATATAAATGGGAAGTTTTTAAGAAGAAATCAAAGCTATCAATAGTCCAATGAAAAAATGCTGTAGGGGCAGCTAGGTAGTGCAGTGAATAGAGCACCAACCCTGGGGTCAGGAGGACCCAAGTTCAAATATAGCCTCAGACACTTAATACTTACTAGCCCTGTGACCTTGGGCAAGTCACTTAACCCCAATTGCCCTGCCCCCCCTCCAAAAAGCAAAAAAAAAAAAAAAAGAAAAAAGAAAATGCTATAAAACACTATTGATTAGATAAATGAAAATTAAAACAACTCTGAGATACTACCTCACACCTGTCTGATTAGCTAACATGACAGAAAAGGAAAATGCGAAATGCTGGAAGGATTGTGAGAAAATTGGGACACTAATACACTGTTGGTGGAGTTGTGAACTAGTCCAATTATTCTGGAAAATAATTTGGAACTATACCCAGAAAGTTATAAAACTGTGCATACCCGTTAACCCTCATTGTTGCAAGGCCCAAGGGTCTACTGAGGGAATTAGGTCATCATCTCAAAGCCCAGGTCCTTCCATACTGAGGTATATGTGTCACCAGAAATATCAAGGGCAGCTCTGCCTAATTTTGTTTTTACTCTGTGGAATGGCTCCTGGAAGCTCATTACTCAAACATATTCCAACATGTTTACATTGTCTTAAATGCATCTCTACAGCTAGGTGGTACAGTTCATAGAGTGCCAGACCTGGAGTCCAGAAGATTCATCTTTGTGAATTCAAATCAGATCCTTAGTAGCTTTATGTCCCTGGGCAAATCACTTAATCCTTTGTGTCAGTTCCTTATCTGTAAAATGAGCTGGAAAAGGAAAACCACACCAGTATCTTTGCCAAGAAAATCTGACATGGAGTCATAAAGAGTCCACTCCATTGAAAGGACAAAAGAACAATATATACATCTCTGCTGGTAGAATAAAAACTCCCTGAGGGCAAGCTCTTTTCCATTTTTGTTTGTTTTTTTTTTTCATCCCCAGCATCTAGCATAAATGCTAGCACTTGGTAGGTGGTTGATTAATGCTCATCAGTTGATTAATTTTCAATAGCACACTAAAGGATACAGTACTAATAATTAGGAGTCTACCAATATAATAAATTGAAAACATTTTCATGTAGCTTAGTTCACTTCCTTAAAACTGCAAAATAATAATAATAATACTAATTTGGATTTAGCTAAGGTTCAATAAGGAATGTGGACAAGAAATAAGGGCCACTTTCTACTGATTATACTTTTATATCCTATGGGTAAATCTTGAGTTTTGGAGTTTTGGAAATGTAGCTCTGAAGGTGATAAATGCTACTTTGTTTAAAAAGAAATACAGAGAAGCTATTTTATTTAGAATTATATTTGGTTATGCTGAGTTTTTTTAATGCATTCTTTATTTCTTAAAATCTGAAATCTGCGTGTGGGGTTAACAGTATGGGAGAATAAACAAATAGATGCCCTGCAAATATTTCACTGAAATTTTATTTGTTCCTTATCAAAATATCAAAATAACATTTTCACTGATGTCACTTGAGACTTTGCTCTTTCATTTTCTTCCAATCTTAGATGATATTCAGTTCAATACATCTGTGCTATGAGTGACCCATCATTATTTCCTGAATTTCACTGTTAAGAAACCTACTCCTCTCATTTTCCTCTCCTATTTACCATGTAGACAAAGTGTTTGTTAAGGTAACTCCCCAGTGTTAGGGTAACTCATGTTAGAAGAATGGAGAGTATCCTTGGATGGCAAAGGGAATGCTGTGGAATGTGACCCATTTGTTTGGTTTGTTTTTAAATTGTATTCTGAACTTGAGAAATAAAATGCATTTCTTTAACATGATAGAAAAAGATGACTGTACATGAAATTGCAAATCTGTTATGTACAACTTGCTCTTCCTTTTAAATATATAATAAAGTTATCATGTAACTTTTTCTTTTCCTTTTCTTTCTTCACCCCTCCCCCCTTAGTAGACATAGTACTAGTTCTTCCTGTTGGATATGAATTATAAATCGTTTTTTTTCAATCCCTTTTCACAGGCTTTGCCCTCTACCTAGTGTGTTCCTCCTTCTTGTCTTTACCACTGGGAATCTCTTGCTTCCTTAACTTAGGTGACACACAATCACTTTCCAGTTGTTAGTGCTTTTGCCCCTCCAAAACCCAAACTAAAACAAACCAAAACAAGAACCTTCATATTTACTTATCTGTGTACATTTTGTAGTTTCTTTGGAGACCTTAATCTCTGTCAGGGCTGGATCATTTTTCTATTTATAATACTTAGCATGGCGCCTGGCAGGATGGTGTGTAAAAGCTTGTTGAATTGAATTGAATCTTGTGTGGGTGATATGGCATGGTGAAAAGAGTCCTGTACTTGAAATCAGGACATCCAAGATTTAATCTTGGTTCTACTACTTTTGAACCTTCGGACCTTAGACTGCTCTTGACCTTATTTGTAAAGTTAGCTGGTAAATAATATTCTGCAATGCTCAATGATACCAACATGCATAGTCCTGATCTAGGCAACTTCCTGAAAGAAAGTTGTAGCTCTTCTTTTAATCCAAAACAGTAAAAAAGACATGAAATTCTTTTGCAATCATTCTTCTAAATCATTTTTCTAAACATGCAAACATGTTAAAGGATATATCACAATGGGGATGGCTGGAGGTGGCCAGGAAGCAGATTGTGTAGGCTTGTGTTTATCTAGGACATGGTTTCTAACTTCAGCCAGATCACTGAATTTGCATAATGGCTATCTCTCTACCCATTATGCTAATAGTATGGGACTAAAACAGGGCAATGAGGAAAAAAGAAAGTGAAAATTGTTGCTGCTTGTTGTAATGTTCTTCTTCTTCCCTTTTTTCTTTCTTTTCTTCTTTCCTTATTTTCTTTCTTTCTTTCTTTTTTTCTTTCTTTCTTTCTTTCTCTCTCTCTCTCTCCCTCCCTTCTTCCCTCCCTACCTCCTCTCCCTCCCTCCCTCCCTTCCTCTCTCTCTCTCTCTCTCTGTTTCTCTCTCTCTCTCTCTCTCTCTCTCTCTCCCTCTCTCTTCCTCTCTCTTCCTCTCCCTCTCTCTCCCTCTCTCCCTCCCCCCCCCCTTTTACTAAGCAAGCAAGCAAGCAAGCATCATGGCTTTATCAGTCTAAATAAAAAGTTGTTTTCCTCCCCACCTTTCTGCAGAATTTGCCTTCTTTGTCCTATACCTCTCTTATCAGTGATTTCCCTTGTCTCTTATTCTGGACGAAAACATATGCTGTCAGACAATTGAAGGACCAGAATGTTTGATGCAGAAAGAAAAACAGTGGTTTCCCTTTTTGAAATTTCTTCTCCACTAATTATAGAACTCTCTTTCAGAATTATTTCAATTAAACAGATTTGGAGCCCGATGACATTAGAGGTCATGTTGAGCAGCTAGGTTATAAGGTAGATAGAATGTAAGGCTGGACATAAGAAGGCTTAAAGAGTTATGATCATAAGATTTAAGAGATAAGATTTTAAGAGTTAAAATCTTTCCTTGGACACAACTTTGTGACCTCTGAGTAAATCACCTAACTTCTCTCGACCTTGCTTTGCTCAGTTTTTAAGTGTGATACATAATAGCTCCAATTTTATAGGCTTATAGTGAGGCTAAAATGAGTAATTAATGCAAAGTGTTGTGCAAACAATTATCTAATGTAAGTCTCATTTTACACATTAGGAAACTGAGGCCCAGAGGGATTAAGTGACTTGTCTAAAATCACAGTTAGTAAGCAATAGAGTTGAACTTTGAACACAGGTATTCAGACTCCAAATCTGGTTCTATTTTCACTGCACCAGGCCATTGGGTTCTTTTGGTTTATTTTGATAAAGGCAGGACTGGTATGGCTCAAGTCCTTCTTTAATGTATCAGTTAGTTGCTGAACAAGGATCTCACATTGATAGCACTAAATTCATGTTTTTGACCTGACTAAAAACTGTGTGATACTTAGTACTTTCTGCCTCCTTCTCTGAGCTGTGTATGAGTGGAAGTCCTTTTTAATTTTTTTTTCATTTGTTCCATTGATTGTTGTGGACAAATAATTTATGACCCATTAGTCAACCTAATGAACTTCTTACTGTGTAGATATTCTTGGTCTTAGACACCACAGTCTGTTACTGACACTTCACTTGAAGCCTTTCCATCTTGGTATAACTTATAAGATATAGTTCTCTGCGTGCAGAGCTTTGGAGAATCACCCAAGGTTCCTCATGCCGTGGTAAGCCCGTTGAATAGGTCTACTACAAGTACCACCACCACCATCACCACCATTACCATGACTACTACTACTACTACTATTACCAGAAAAAAAAATTGAATGTATTTTAGGATCATAATTTTAGAGCTGGGTTGAGATTACTTTCATCATCTGCCCAAAGGAAGTTTAAAAAAAAATCATCATTTTTTGCAATACATGATTACTTTTCCTTTAAGTTTTCCTAATGTGCATTAAAAAGAATCAGGAAGTTGTAGCTTGTGGGTCAGCATATGTTACAGGAATGAAAAGGAAGAGGAATGCAATAGCATGGCTTCTTAATCTTTTTCAGAGTAACATTTTCAATGCATAAAACAGGATTACAAAAGAAGCTAATCATATTGAAATAAAGATATGTGTATTTATAAATGTACATATTTTGCAATTTTTAATGGACCCCATGGTTAAGAACTCCTATCTTATAGAGAATCTGTCGACACAGAGTAGAATCAGGTCATCATCTACTTTTCTTTTGGTGACCACACAGAATAGGAAACTGGGAAGGTTGGCAGACATATTCTGGAAAATGTGAATCAGGATTAAGAAATGAAAGTGGCCAAAGCTTGGAACATAACTTAGAAGCCTTGAACTGGTATATCATTAATACTTGAATCTACAAGAACGGTTACATGACACTAGACATGGTAAGCACCAAGACATCATCGTGTTGTTATATAAAATGCACTGGAGTCGAGATACCTGAGTTCAAGTACCATTTCTGCACTTACTAGTTATATTACCATGGG
Organism: Pseudochirops corinnae; assembly: GCA_028646515.1. Classification (NCBI taxonomy): domain Eukaryota; kingdom Metazoa; phylum Chordata; class Mammalia; order Diprotodontia; family Pseudocheiridae; genus Pseudochirops; species Pseudochirops corinnae. The sequence goes on from CM053591.1 coordinate 137,267,846, forward strand.
CAATTCATTAACTTGTGTTTTACTCCTCATTTTCCCATCTGCAAAAGGAACAAAGGAAACAAGCATTCATTAAACACCTACTGTGTACCAGGCACTATTTTAAAGGGCTTAACAAATATTTCATTTTTCCAAGAACCGTGAGGTGTAGGTTCTGTTATCACCTCCATTTTATAGAAGAGAAAACTGAGGAAGAGTTTAAGAGACTTGCCTCAGGTCATATAGTTCTTAAGTGTCTGAGGCCAGATTTGAATTTGGGTCTTCCTGACTCTAGACCTAATGCTTTATCCACTAGACCAGTGGTTCTCAACCTTCCTAATGCCACAGTCCTTTAATATTCGTATGTGGGCATATCTGCATGTAGGCGGACTCGCCTGGAGACATAGAGAGAAGCAGTATCTTGCTTCCTAAGACCATCGGAAATATGTGTTTTCTGATGGTCTTAGGCGACCCCTATGACCCCTGTGAAAGGGTTGTACTACCCCCAAAGGGGTTGCAATCCACAGGGTGAGAACTGCTGCATTAGACCAAGTAGCTGCCCCAAATAAATAAGAATATATTATTAAACAATAATAATAGCTAGCATTTACATAGTTCTTAAAGGTTTTCAGATTGCCTTATGACCATCTCTTTTGGTCCTCACAATGACCTGGAAAGTAGGTGGCATTATTGTCCCCATTTCACAGATAAAGATATTGAGGTTTGGAAAAGTTAATTAACTTGCTCAGGGTCATATAACTATTAAGTCTCTTAGACTAGATTTGAACTCCTGGACATTTTTGGAATTCTTAAAAAAAAAAAACTACACAATTGTCAGTTACTATTGCTACAACTCCTACTATATCACCACCACCACCATCACTACAACTACTGTAACAACAAAAAAAATTACTCTCTTAGGATCATGGGTTTTGTGCTCAAAGAGACTTTAGCAGTCATCTAGTTCAACCTATATGCTCATTTTATAGATGAGGAAACTGAGACCTGGAAAAGAAGAAGCTTGATCATTCAGGATTTCATGGATGACAAATAGCTAAGCCAGATTTTAACACAGGTCCTCTAACTCCAAATTCTACTACCTTTCACACTATCCCTTGTTGCCTTAACAGATAAAAAGCATTTTTTTTTTACTTATGAGTCAAGCCATTTAATACTAGAGCAAAGGACAAAATTAACACTAAATTAAAAGAAAGGAAAAATATAAGAAGAATTTACATGCAATTAGAATGATTCCAACCTTATACTTTAATTTAAAAAAAAAACTGATGCCAAAAAATTGAAAACAGATACAGGAAAAATCAATCCTTTCTCCATAAAGTTAGCTGATAAAGCAGTCTCCACAACAAGGAGTCCTAAAGCCCCCTAAAATTGCCTTGGCTATCAAGTGCTTGCTTAACTTGCCAAGCAGGGGCACATGGAAGCCAAGGGTAATGCATTTTAGAATATAGAGTAGTTTGTAAAACATGGAGGATGATAGAAGAAGATCAGGAAAACAGAGCATTAAAAAGTAGTGAATGGGAAAATGAGTCTGTGGAAAATTTAATATGAGATTCAAATGAGCCATATCATCTAAGATCATTTACAGGTGAAATTAGAGGGGAAAAAAGTTGAGAAATGGAATCAATTTCCCAGCATTTCTATAGCAAACCCTTCTCATGATCAGTGACAGCAGAGCCATTAGAGTTGGTTCTCAGATTTCAGTACCTGATGTGTTTCATGTGTCCTTGAAATAAAGTTCAAGGATATTGGTGAAGCCCTACTTCTGTGTGATCATAAGATCATGGATGTAGTGCTGGAAAAAGATAAGCCCTCCATTCTATAAACTGAGTCCCAGTAAGGTTAATTGACTTCCCTGAGCTCACAAAAGGTAGTGACAATAGCAGAATCTGAACCCATGTCCTCTGACTCCGAAGCCAATACTCTTCCAATTTTGCATCTCAGTGCCTACTGCCTCATGCAATCTCAATGAGAATGGTCCAGAAGCACATTAAGAGTGCACCTGATAAAAATATGGGAAGGGAACAGATAAGCTTTGACAGTCATTTTTCTATAGCACAGCTCATCCTAAGTCACCCACTTAACTGAGAGTTCCAACAGATATTCTTTTATGTTGGTTTGTGGATTTTTTTTAAAGTAAGGAAGTATTTGACTCAGTAGACCAACACACAGCATTGCATTCTCTCCTGTAGTAAGGTGTGTCTTGTGTATATGTTAAAATTATCCAACATTTCTTGACAAATTCTACCACAGAGATAACTGACCAACAATACTCTACCTATCAACCTTAAGAAAATCATGGGAGGAGATGTCCAACTGATGAAGAGATTCACAAGTTCTATGGGAGATAGAACACCTCAGGAAGTTTTAGTTTGGGGGTTCTTAAGAGGATGTCTATGAACATTTTTTAAACATTTTGGTAACTTTTAACATAACGTGTTTCTTTTGCAATACTTCGTATTTTAGTTTATACATTTAAAAATATTGTTCTGAGAAGTGACCTATAGGTTTCACTAGATTGTTAAAGGAAGGGAGTGTGTTGACACATAAAAGATTAAGAATCCTTATTCTTTACCAATAGAGTCAAGGATGCTTGAAGTATCGAAATAATGTTGAGTAGCTCTGTGTGAGAGACATCACAGTGTCCTACCTGGCACAAAATATTTAATATTTTCTCCTAGGCCATGCTGCCTTAAATTTCCCCCATTAAAATAACACCATTTAGTTAAGGCATTGTCTCAAGGAGGCCCATATTAAAACACAAATTTACTGCCTGAGAGCTAAATGTTATCACATTCATACCTATTATTAATGCTGATTAATTGATTGGTTTAGCTTCCTGTCATTTAACAAAAAAAGTGCTTAGGGGAGGAGGCATAAGACATTTAAGTTTTGCTAAGGAGAAATGCTTATAAATAGTGCTATGCAAATGTTATTTTTAGGTTAAAGCATTTTGAAATTATAAAACCGCATAGGAAGGGGGATATATAATTTGCTATTTGTAGAATGATAATGCTATATGGTTGTGTGTCCTTACCAGTCTGCTGACTTTTTGATTCTGTCTCTTTCTTTCTTAGTCTCTGCCTATCTCTGTGTGTGCCAGTCTCTCTATCTCTATTTTTGTGTCTGCTATGTTTTGCTTTGTGCGTCTATTTTTGTCTAAAGTTTTATGTTACTGTTTTTCATCTGTTTCTTTGTTTCTGTCTCTTTTTTAGTTTGCTATGTCTGTCTGTATATCTCCTCCTGTCGGTTCTTAAGGGGTTTTTTTGGACTTTCTGTGCATCTTGTTTTATGTCTGTCTTTTTTCAATTGTTTTTGTATCTTTGCATGTTTGTTTCTCTTTTTGAAGTGCAAGGTTGCTTTAATAGGAAGAATATTATGCTTGGAGTCAGGAGACCTGAGTTTGATTCCTGTTTCAATTGTAGGCTCTCTAATCTAAGCCAGTCACTTAATCTCTCACAGCCTCTTTTTCCTCATCTGTAAAATGGGGATAATAATTAGTTGCAGTACTTTCCTTGTGGGATTTTTTTGATGAAAAAACTTTGCAAATCTTGAAGCCATCCTTAGAGAGATGGTTTTAAAGTCACTATATGACCTCTATGGAAAAAAAGCTGGACATTTTTTTTACATGTGGAATTATTAGACATCACATTAGACATTACAACTTAATGAATTTTAAATTGCTCTGTGCGTTATCTTTGACATGCATGCCGAGGGGCATCAACCTCTATCATAGAGGATGGGCGGGCTAAGGTCACTTTACCACTACTGAAAGGAGTAGTTTGGGCATCCTACCTTCTTGAAACTCTTAACAGTACTGAGTTTGATAATGCATTTGCTTACAGCATGCTTATTTGTGTAAGTATTTTAGCTTCCTAATAAGGCCAACAAGGTGACATGGTGACTGGAATACTGACTGGACTTGGAGAAGGAAATATGTGAGTTTGAATGTAGTAAGTTGCTGACTAGCTGTGGGCAAGCCGCTTTTACTTTATCTGTTAAATGGGATAACAGTTACTGTGTTTGCCTCTCTGTGTTGTTATGAGGATCAAATGAGATTGTATGTGTATTTTAAAACCTTGAGAAGCGGTATGTCTATTATTGTCATTGTGAAATTACAGGTTTTTAAGCTCCTTGATAGTTCTTATTTTTTTTTTCTATTTCCATCACCCATCATAGTGCCTTGTATTGAGTAGACACTAAGTGAATGTGTGTGGAATAGTTAAGTGGAGACTAGGAGAAGTTTGGACCTTTGCAGATAATGAGGGAGAGCCCTGCTAATTGGAAGGTAGAGAGATGGTTAAAAAGTCAGACGGTATATAGTCAGAGGGGCTAGCGGGATACCAAGTAATCCTAGAATGGCAGTATCTGAGAACTTAGTGGATCCTTACAGATCATGCATTCCAAGCATGTCTTAAAGAGAAAGGGAACTGAAAGCTAGAGAAGAGAACTAGAGATATCTGAGTTTGGATTGGTACCAAGTATTTTGGACTCCTGATTCAGTGCTCTTTGCATAGCACAGACTTTTAGAATTATTTGTGTATAAATAATTATTCCTACAGCTAGCATATCAGTATTGTAGGTATTTTTTTTTATTGTAAGTCAGAAATTAATGAACAAATAGAGTTCAGAAACATATCACAGCAAGAAAGGATAGAGAAAAGTAACTTTTACATTTTTATATTTCCTAAAGTCCAGTACAGTTTCTCCAGTGTGCCTGAATTGGACAGGGAGGTCTCTGTGTCTATATTACTGCATAAATCTTATGTGGATATGATCGTGGAAGCTAATTGGCAGAATAATTCGATAGGAGGTTGAGCCTAGAGTCAGGCAGATCTGAATTCAGATTTGACTCTAGACATTTACTAGTTGTATAACCTTGGGTAAGTCATTTAAATTTGTTTTCCTCAATTTTCTTGTATTAAATGGGAATAATAAGAGCTCTTATCTCTCAGGATTGTTATGAAGATCAAATGAGATAATAATTGTAAAGTGTTTAGCACAACGTCTGGTGCCTAGTACACAATGTAGAAATGTTAGTTATTTCTGCTGTTGGTGCTGCTGGTGCTACTTTGGAAGCCCTCCTTCCTCTCTGTAGAGGAAAAAAAAAAATCAAAGATTTTGCTCATGAGTGGAATAGTGGAAAATCTAATTGGATTTAAAAACAATAGATTTAGAGAATTCATGTGATTTGGAAATTGGGAAGAAGGAATCAATTATAATTTTAAAATATGAAAAAGTTTGAACTTGTGTACTCTTTCAGTCAGAGCTAAGAATGTCATATAATTAATGTCAGTACTTAGGACATAAAAAGTTAGTAATCTATTTCAAGTATACACTTAACGGAATCTTTTGATTCCCCACTCTTCCATAGCAAAATCAAATAGAATTGAAAGAAAAAAAAACCTCTAATTCACCCGAAAAAAATTTATGTTTTGGTAGTTCTCACACTGTGGCTTGGTTGCTTTGTTACAGTTAGAGGAGGGTAATACTTAAAAAACTTTGGGAATTTCCCAAAAACATTTTGTTAGCCTCAGAGTTTATCTGAAATGTTTATTAAGGGACTGAGATACACTTAAAGGTTGAAAAGTTGAACTCCTAAATTTTCTCCCATGGAAATGAATGACTAGATCTGATCCAAATGAGGAGCTGCAAATACCAATGGACAGTAGTAATGGAGTTTGCTTCAGGGCACCCACCCCTTTGCCACACCATTTGACAATTTGAGCTATCAGCACTCAGAAACCATTAAAAGTGATGGATTAGGGAGGAGAATGGGAGAATGCACCTGGCTGAAGAATCATGTGAATGTGATCTAAGTTATCTTCAGAACTGTATTACTATAGATTAGAAAAGTAAGCAATTGAAATAATTTGCAGAAGTTTCACAAAATAAATCAAGAAAAATTATGGTTTTTTTGCCAGATGCATTGGAATTATAATATCCTTTTTTATACCATTAGATTTTTTTTAACTTTTAAAAGTATATTCAAAAATTAATATTCATGAAAGGTAGCTCATTGGGAAGAGAAAAGGGGGGATACAGTGGGAAATGTGGGTGATGTAAAAACAAAAGATTTTAAAAATCTACTTTATCAGATACTCAAATGCTTTGTGTGATATATTATCATCTTTATTTTATAATTCAGAAATCCAAGATTTAACTTGTCTTACTACTAAAATCATCAGGAAAAATCACAAGCTATTTTGTTGAATATATTTAAAGATATAGTTTTGATATATATTAAGATTGTTCATGAAACAAAAGCTTTATTATGTTTTCTTTTTTTGTACCTTATTTTACTTCTAAACCACCTAATCCTTTAATGTTCCACTTTAATTCTTCACTATGGTATAGAGTGACTCTGGCATCTTGAATGTTATGCCAACGGAGTATGCTACCAAGCCCAGAAGGCTGCCAATATGGTCCCACAGACAGTATGTGTCCATTGTCCAAAGAACAGCCAAGCAAAGTGTGAAAAGGCTCTTTGTTAGACCATTGGCCACCAGAGGACGGTATGCATTAAACTGTCTACTGAGGCATGGATCTATGACACGTAGGAGCAAGTGTAGTCCAGCAAAAGCACAGTCTGGTCGAGGGGAAAGATGGAAGTCAATGCATTTAATCCTAATCAGGAGGGTACTTACGTTCTTTCTAGTCAGCGTTACTATTCCCCACATGGAACCAGGTAGAAGTTAAGTCCTACAACTGACCAAATTTGTGGATTCTTTTTAACTTTTATAATAATCTACACTAATGATCTTCACTAGTGAGGATGATAAAAAGTTTACTCTATGTAACTGACTTAGATTCAAGCAAGCAGAAAAACAAATGAGTCTAAAAGAAACATATTTCTGTTGCATATAATTCAGTGGCAAAAATAGTTAATTCCGTGTACACATAAATAGTCCTTTTAACTTGACTGTTCATTGTTCCAGCTCTGCCATGCTTTTGTAGTTCACCCTGTCCAGATAGAAACCAGTCTTATAAAAGTTGAAACTGAAATACTACTAACTTGATCCCCTCATCTGTGTATTAGCAGAAACTTAGAAGATGAGCTAACTCCTGTTTGAAAGCAGCTCTTGTCTTTGACTTGAATTCTAAAAGGTACCTCAGTCACTTGATTATTTCCATCTGTATTAGTGCTTCTTCATAACTGAAATGAGAAATCTGATTTTATGTTTGTTGTAGTATAATTATTTTCAAAACACTGAGCATGTCTGTTTTTGTTTTCTCGAGTTTCCAGAGAACCTTGTATAGCCATAGATTATGATTGAAATTAATGCCCATTTTCTATTTAATTTTAAGTAATTTGCTGCATAATGGAAACATATGGGAACTTTTTTTTCTGAATTTTTAAGAAATAAAATCTCTTTTTATGGCATTGATCTTTAAGAGTTGGTGGTAAAGGAACAAAGAAGGGGAATTTTTTTTTTTACTTTAATTAGGTTGCAGTATCTAAGTAACTACTATGCCCATAATGTCAGTTTAAGTATTGGCATCTGATCTTAGACAAATACACTCATACCACACACAGAGCAGAACTAAAGCTCAGTATTGGGTTTTGCTGTTGACGGTGTCTTTGAATTCCTACTACAAAGCACGTAAGCTTATAACAGGTTTCTTATTGCTGGAAGCACTCTGCTGTGGGCTGTGAAATCCAGATCTGAAATTACTGAGGGAATTGGAGTCATTTGCTTCGATAGATCCATAAGTCATAATTTGGTCATGGAGTTTCATCCTATTTGTTTCCTGTTGGGCCTGATTACTCAAAACTTAACAGCTATGGAATAGCTTTTCTTTCCCTCCTTCTAATTCTTCCCCTTTCAACCCAATCTTTTCCTCCTCCCAGCCTAATGTTTTTTTTTTTTTCCTCTGCAGAGGTAGATGAATGATGTTGTAATTAGCTATAGTAACCTTGCTGTTCTATCATCAATCAGATATTGCTGTATATCTAGCAAAGATCTGGCATATATTTTGGCAGTAGGTTAGCTAAATGAAGTACTAATGAGGGGACCAAGTTTTAACCTGTGTTTGGCACCATTTATGCTTTGGTATTCAGAGTAGTTTAAAAGTTGCTAGGGAGGAGGGCAAAAAAACAACTGTGTTAAACATTGAGTTATTTAATTGTAATTTACAAGGCCAAAAGTATCTCCAAAATAGAATAAAACCTCAAAACTGGAGACCTCTACCAGATATTAAAAGGATCTCACACAAACAAGGTTAAAATGTTTCTTAGAGGAAGTAAACAACTGGATGTTGGCATAAATTTGGTAATTTTACCTCTCTGCTGCATACTAGCTTACTCTAGGAGAGATTTGACTCCTGTCAAATCATGTACATGAATAAGAGCTCTCATAGAGTTGGTGGGGGATTAAATGATCAGTATAGATAGGAAAATGTTCTGTCTCGTAGCTTTGCTTTTTCAGTGACCTGCTAGTATGTATTTTTTTCAGGTAAGTAGCCACTTTTTTTTTTAAATTTATTTACTCATTTACTTTTAATTTACAAGATTCAGTTCCACAATCACTTGAGTTTCAGATTTTCTCCCCTCCCTTCCCCCCCCCCC
>CM053591.1:137276908-137306380 GCA_028646515.1 Pseudochirops corinnae
CCCCCATGGTGGCGTGCAATCATGTATAGGATCTGCAAATACTTTCACATTGTACAATAGTTTGGTCATATAGAAGGGCTGTAACCAATGAGTGATCACTGGGAAAAGAAAAAAAAAAAAAAGCAAAACCAGACATGAAAGAGAATGATAATGAGTTTTGCTTCAGTCTCCATTTAAACTATAGTCTTTCTATATCTTTCTCTGAGTTTAAGTATCTCCTTCCTTCTTGAGGCTTGTAGAGTTGTCTTTAGCTATGCATTGTTGAGGATAGTCCAGTTTATCAAGGTTGGTCATCATAGTAGCCACTTTTTAAAGGCAAGATTTAATATTGTTTAATAATCTGCATATTGAAATTCTTTTTTGGTGTGTGGGTCTCTAATTATTCTTAGGTCACTGTAATTTAATAGTAGAAGGCTATTAGATGAATGTGGAATTTTTCATTTTAATTTTCTATTTGAATTTATAAAATCACAAAACATAAAAAAGATAATGCTTTCATCTTTATTACTTTAGGTTCACATGATGTAAGTCAACCCTGAAACTGTCCCCAAAATTCAGAATTCGCTAACTCCCCTTTGGCCTCTTAACAATTCTGGAACCATACTGAGACCAAACCTGCTGATTCCTCTAATAAACAAACTTTACGAAAGGTCTTCTTGAATTTTTTTATTTCTTTTTTTTAAGATTGCCTTTAATAGAAGGTCCAGTGAAGACATTTTTTTTTGAGGCCTAGTCTACAAGTATAATGAACAGTGTCAGTGAACCACTACTTTGCATGTCATATTGAGCTTCCTATATCTCCCTGGACACTAATAAAGTGACTTGAGATGTTGCCTTTTAATAATAAATGGAGGAAAAGAAAGAAAGAAGAAAGGAGAGAGAGAAAAAAGGCAGAGAAGTAGAAAAAATTTCATCCTAATGCCCTCTCTCCACTTCCTTATCAAAAAAAAAATACAAATTAAAAAAATGTCACATAAAATAAAAATGACCTAGCACAAGGTAAACCATTACAAACAAATGTTTTCCATTTTTTTTTTGTATTATCTAGGGTAGAAATCCTTAACCTGAGATCTGTGAACTTAAAAAAAATTGTAACCATTCCAATATAATTGATTTCCAGTATATAATCCTATGTTTTCTTTTGTTACTTTTAAAAACATTATTGTCAGAAGGGGGCCCATAGGCTTTACCAGATTGCCAGAAGAGTCAATGACACACACACACACACACACACACACACACACACACAAAAAGGTTAAGAACCTCTGATCTAAAGTCACCAACACATGACTGCATATAATTGCCATTGACTTGGTACATGTACTTGCTAGTACCGAGGGTATAATAAGACTCAATATCTCCTTCACTAAATGCTTTTTTCATTGCTGACCTGTATTACAAGTTTGTCCCAGATGTGCCTCTGATTCCAGTATTTATCGTTCATTGGGCTTATACAATCATATCTTGCAATTTGCTGTGGACTTCCAAACAAAGTACTTATAATCACTGTACTAGTTTTCTTTTGTAGCCTGAAATTCAGGATTCCTGACCAGCTATTCTTTCTGTATGTAAAGGGCTCCTTTTTCCTGACAACTTCAATAGAATGTTTAGTCTTTTGATTTTGTCCTGATGTCAATGTGTGTGTGTGTGTGTGTGTGTGTGTGTGTGTGTGTGTGTGTGTGTAGATGTGACTCTGTGTGAGTGTTTTCTCTTTCAGCCCAGATGGACAAAAAAGAAAGCACTAATTTAATTATTTACGGAAGATCCATCTTAAGGACAAGTCACTCAGAGTTGGACACGCTTTCATGGCTAGCTCAGGATTTTCTCATTTACTTTATCTGATAAAGCTGTATGATAAATTAGGCCCCAATATACACAAATGTGGTTATTTCCTTTTTCTGTACCCCTACTTGAAATTAAACTAAGGTCTTGATGTAGCCCACTGAAAGGGAGAAATCTAGCTCCACAGCTAAGCTCTGTTTATTCTCACATCTCAGAGCCAAGAGGAAAGTGACAGATCTTTGCTTAGATATTGTGACAGGAGAAGCTACCATCTTTGCATTTCCCCCCCCCTCCCCTTTTCACATTTATCAGATAAAAGGGAACCTCACAGAGATGGCCACAGTAAACTGATTCTTTTAAATATTACATATCACACATGGATCATGGAAAATTGGATCCATTAATTTTGTCCCAGTGATATATTTAGAATGTTTAGATTTCTTTACCACTGTCAGAAAAATTCAAGGGGCAGAAAAACAAACATACACACACACGGATTATATCGATAGTGAACTGTGTTAAAGTCTTTTGCAAACTACAGCAAAAGTATTTAGAAATGGAAGATATGGGGACTTTCTTGATTTTTAAGTATGCATATAAAATTATAACTGAAACAAGTGTTATAAATATTTTTTTGTTTGGATTTAATTTATACATGTATTATGTCCAGATTGGGCTGTTAGGATATTCCAAAAGTTTTAGTGCCAAAATCTTAGAGTCATCTTAAGTTCTACTAGCTCTTACAACACCTACCTCCCAGGATTGTTGTGAGAATCAAATGAGATAATAATTATAAAGCACTTAGCCTAGTACCAGGTACATAGTAGGGGCAGTTAGATAGTGAAGTGGATCAAGTGCTGGAGTTGGAATCAGAAAGACTCATCTTCCAGAGTTCAGCTCCAGCTTCAGACACTTACTAGTTGTGTGGCCCTGGGCAAATCACTTAACCCTGTTTGTCTCAGTTTCCTCATCTGTAAAATGAGCTGGAGGAAGAAATGACAAACCACTCCAGTATCTTTTTCATGAAGAGTCAGATGGTTAGTTCTTATTAGTGAATAGTATAAAACACCACTAAGACTTTTGGGACGTTATTTCCATTACATTTTGTCTTCTCAGTTCATTAAAACAAAAACAAAAACAATGGCAGTCTTTGATGGTTTAAGATACTGTGACATAAAAAGCCTTACTTTGGATCATCTGGGGAAGGGGTTTCTATATTTTTTAAAAGAATAGTGTTTTTTTTTTCCTCTGAAGACTTTGTTTATTGAATCACACTATACTACTTGGTTTTTATGTTACCTGATTTTAAGAAATAGTAATGATCATTTTAGGCCCAAAGTTTTTTAAACAAATGGAATGAAACTGTATCATATCAAGATCTAAAGACACGAGGTGAGCTCTTCATTTTAGTCATGATTCAGGCATAATGTCATTTGACCTTGAGTTAAAAGTTTGTGTCTTTGATGACTTATGACTGATGAGCTTAGCACTTGCTAAACTAAAATTTGTACTTTTGGGCCCACAGAGTTTAGGAATGATGGTGTGGGAAGAAGTTAAACTACTGATTTTACTATAGAATAAGGCACTAAGCTGTATTTAAATCCTACCTTCTTCCTCTAGTTAATTGACAAATAGTATCGATTAACCCCTTTGTGTCCAGCACTGGGCACTTGTAGTAGATTACAAAATAAATGTAGCCCTACTCTGAGTAAATATTCTAGGTTCCCCCATTTCCATGAAGCTGTTCCCAATCCCCCAATTGCTAATGCCCCCAAAACTATTGGCCTACTTTATATTTATGCTGCATCTCATGACTCTGCTTTTGCAGGGGCTGTTTGAACCCCATTCCTCAAATACTCTCCCTTCTCACTTTTGCCTGCTGGCTTCCTTCCAGATTCAACTTCAAGTTCACTCTCTAGAGGAGACCTTTCCTAGATTCTCTTGCTACTAGTGCCTCCCCTCTGAGATGACCATTGTATATTTTCAGTATGTTTCTTAGATGCATGTAGTTATTATATATATTTTTTCTTCCCTATTAGTGAGTTCCTTGAGGGTAAGAAGAGTGATTTTACCTTTCTTTCTATCCCTAGTATTTAACTTGGTACATTGTAAGAGGCTTAATAAATACTTGTTGATTGATTAATCTGCATGGAGTTGGTAGTTTTAGCCAGTAAAGATATAATGGGAAAGGTCAAACAGAACCTTTGTGGTCTCCCACTTCAGGGGGTTGTTGGGAAGAAGATTTAACTAAGGATGTGAAGGAGCTGGGTATAGAGCATGCATTATTTCTGTCTGAAAAGCTTTTGCTATCACTAATAAATAGGAGTATTCAGTTAAAACAGTTCTTATATTCTCATTGTAAGATTCACTAACTTCAGTGGGGTGGCTAGGTGGGTGCAGTGAATAGAATGCCAGCCCTAGAGTCAGGAGGACCTGAGTTCAAATCAGGCACTTAACACAAAAAAGCTAGCTGTGTGACCTTGGGCAAGTCAATTAACCCCCATTGCCCTTCAAAAAAAAGCAACAAAAAAAAGATTCACTAACATCTGGTAACATTTAATTTTGTACCTACAATTTGGGGCCTTTAATTAATGGAGGAACTCCAAGTAGCCTATACCTTTGAAATACCTGTGTCATTGCTCATCATGCCTGTCTTCTGATTGATATTCCTTTCTTAATCTATTAAATAGTGCTGGCAATAGGTTTATTGGTTTGTCCTAAACAAACAAGTAAGAATAAAAAACATGTCCATCACTTCTATCAAGATTATAGAAAAAATTCATCTTTTTTTGGGAAGCTGTTCCTGATTAATCCCCAACCATTCAATTGTTGTGACATTACCCTGCAATTGTTATTTAGAAGTCTTTTCTTATTTTGCCATTTCATCTGTACTTTTTCCCCCCTGAACTACAGTGTAAAGCGGTAACTCTGTCTTTAATTTTTATCTCTAAAAAAATTCTTGTATAATACAAAGTACCCAGTTGATAGATAAAACAACAACCCCAACAACTTGTTCCCATTTGTATTCCTTCTCCTTGTACTGTAGGTGAGACAGACATTCTTTTACCCATTTCAAGAAGAAATGAGAAAGGCTATGATGTGAACAAACTGTCATCCCAGAGTAACTGGCGGTAAATGCCAAAAACAGAATCATTAGACATTTATTTACTTTGACTAGACTCTTTTATCTCTTTCTTTTTCTTCTTCTTCTTCACTATAACTATGAGCTTTAAGTGTTCATTGTTTATCCCCTCCTTCTAGAAAACATTACACTTAAACTAAAAGTATGTGTGGGTTGGAATTGAGAGCCAAAGAGGAAGTTTCTCTCTTAGACTTTTAAAAACATAACTCTGGAGCTAGAAGTCTGAAACAAATTAGAAGGCTCATAATTACTTCATGGCCATGTCTTTGTTTTTAAGAGATTTGGAAAACAGAGTTCATAATTTTGATCTTTATCGGAAGTTTTCGTAACTTATCCAAAGTATTGTCTTTTGCATTCTTTCTATGATTTATCTTAAAATTGGCAGGGAATTTCTTTCAGTGTTGATATATTTATTTTGTTATTGTTTAAGAATTTTTTGTACACTATCAAGCAGCATAACAAAAATTTATTAAATGCTTAGTATATGCTAGGTACTGTCCTAGGTTCTGGACGCAAAAAGTCTAGTGAAACCATCTCTGCCCTCCAAGGAGCTTACTCTAGTGAATTGTTAAAGTATTATTTCCTAATGTTTCTAATTCAAATGATATCAATATGCTTAAAGTTTTTTTCATCAATTTAACAATAATTTTATTAAATAATTCCTGCATATAAAACACTGTAATAGACTCTGGATAAAAAATGTGGAGAGGAAAAGACAGTCCCTACCTTTAAAGATCTCGTGTTCTAATGGGAAGCATGCATTTACACGAATAAGCCTAATAAAAAGCAAGGTGTGATAACAGAAAAAAAAAAAAAGAATCCAAAGTCCTCTTGGAAAGCTTGAGGAGGAAAAGAACACTTTCATTATGTTTAAGAGCTGAAAGGACATGTTTTGTTGGAAAGGGAAGAAGCACCTGAAATGAGTCTTATGGGAAATTTTAATATTAACTCTACTGTAGTGATTAGAGAGGTTTGTAGAATTTTAAGAAAAATCAAGGCCAAAAGTTATTACGTCTAACAAAATAATTGTTTTTATAATTCCAACCTTTTCTAATCTTTTTCTCTGATATTTGTGAGAGTTTGTGTTTGAGTGGGACAATCTGTCTTAATGTGAAAAGGACATGAAGTTTAACTCTCCAGGTCATTCAAGGAAAGAAGAAAAAATAAAACTCCTTTTCTTTAACTATTCAGATAATTGAGGCAATAGTGGGGTTTTTAAATTTAATTTTTTGCTTGGATAATCTGGATAATTGACTCAGCTTTCTCCTTCCCTTTGTATAAATAGAAACAGCTTGATTATTTATTCAGTAGGTAGTTACTTGTGCTTCCTTTGAATGGGGCCATGGAAAAATGAGGGCCTGACACTGGTAAATGTTGGTAGAGTCAGTGCCGATTCTTTTAGTCAAATAAATGTTTGTGAATGTATGACAGAGAGCAAACCCGATGAATTCTTAAAACTTTGTGGGGTTTCTTTGTTGTGGACGTCATGAAAAATAAAAGAAACTGAATAATTATTTTATTAATTTCAAATTTTATTATAAAGTTCTTACAAAACAAAAATATTTGGATTTGTCCTTACATGTAGTAAGGAAACAAGGGAAAACATATGCTAAAATTGACAGATTAAAGCACACTGGATAAATTTCTTTGTGGGGAAAGGGCCAGTGATTTTATTCTCTACAACTCTCTAGCACATAAATTAAAACTATCCAAAGGTAGATTTTTATCTCTTTTATATTTTTCCTGGAGTTCCAAGAAAATATTTGTGTCTTTTATAGTGGATGTGAATACTGTAGTAAATAAACCAATAGCAGTAGTAGTAAGGGGGTAGATTCATTTTTAAAGGACAAACTTAAAAATTCTGTGACAAATGCTGATACATTGCTGTTTAAATATCACATTTATAATAGTCAAGTATTTTCTACCTTTTCATTAGCCATGTAAGAATAATTAAAGCAGCTTTCATATACTTGGATTTTATCAGGGATGACATTACAATATTTTCATGTCAAGGACAAATTGAACCTAAAACTGAGACCATACAAAGGGTAGCATCAAGAAAAATGATACTTATGGAGCTCCAGCATTAACTTAACAATGGCTCCCATGTTCCATGGGAGAAGCATTTATAATATTTCTGGAGTGTAGCTAAACCTTCAAATACATAATATGGAGAGGAACTCAGTGGTTACCTGCCAGGTCCTTGGGGGTTCACCATGCTTCTTGGGGCAGCCCCATCTTTGATAAATCAAAATATGAATGTGGCGCCTTCATTCACACCATGGAGAATAAAGGTGTGACACATTCTGAAGTTGCTTGTGTCAGATTCAGCTAAACAGTTATCCAAAGGTTGAAGTTCTGAGTTCTGAATTGAAACAACCATATCTGTTTGATTTTTGGTGAAAGTAGCTAGCATGGCTCTTTCTTCTTCAGGACTTAACCACAGTAGTACTTTTGAGCAGTTGATTTTCAAACCCTTTTCTTTACTTTATAAAAGGTTTTAAATTTATTTTAAACTTAGATAAAAAAATAAGAAAAGAAAAAAAATCACCGTGTACACATCAGAACATGAGATAATTCAATATAAAGCAATACATTTCCATTTCAAGAAAACCTTCATATTATTTTCAAAGTTGTCTATCTTTTCTTTGTTGTAGGTTTTCTTTTGTCCTCTGCTGTGTACTTTTTATTTTATTTTTTCCCTTTTCCTGCCCCCTCCCCCAGTATGCTACAATTTACATGTGGATGCAGACATACGTATGTGTGTGTGTGTGTGTGTGTGTGTGTGTGTGTGTATATATATATATATACACACACACACACACACACACACACAGATGGCCATACACACAGACATACATACACACATATGTATGTTATATACATACATAAACACAGATATCCATGAACATATACATATATACACATATACTCTCAAGTCATATATATAAGACTGTATTATGCTTATTTCCACTTATCATCTGTTTCTCCAAAGGTAGATAGCTTCTTTCTTCATAAGTCCATATCTTAACATTTTTTCTAAGTCTACCAGCTTTAATTGGCAAAGCATTAAATAGATAGGTTAGGTGAAATTGTTATTTAAAAAAAAATTATATTAGCTTTACCTACCCAGGCACAATAAATATTACTTCAATTATTTAGATCTAGCTTTGTATAAAAAAGTGTTTTGTGTTTATTTTGATATACTTCCTGTACCTGTTTGGACAGGTATAAACTCATATTTTTAAAATATTATCTAGTTATTTTATATGATATTAATACAGGGGTGGGGAACCTGCAGTCTTGAGGCCACATGTGGCCTTCTAGGGGCTTGTGTGTGCCCTTTAACTGAATCCAAACTTCATAGAACAAATCCCCTTAATAAAATGATTTGTTCTATAAAACTTGGACTCAGTCAAAAGACTATACCCAAGGACCTAGAAGGCCACATGTGACCTCAAGACCAAAGGTTCCCAACATCTAGACTCTAAAACTATTGATTAATGTGGCTCACATATAGTGTAGTTTCCCTATTTTTCTCTTTCGATTAAATCTGATTTTAGCTTTAACTTTATTTGCGATCATGATAACTATCCCTGCTTTTTTTTATGTAATAAATTCGACTCCTTACCTTTATTTTATGTTTGTGGGTATTTCTCATTTTTATAGCATTTTTTGAAAGCAAGATATTGTTGAATTAAAATTTTTAATCTGCTTTCAGTTTCCATTTTATGGGTAAATTTATTCCATTTACATTTTAAGCTATAATGACTTGCATATTTTCCTTTTTTCCTCATTATCCTTCTCACCCTATCCTATCCCTTCTTACTCCTCTACTTTATTTCTACATACTACCTTGCCCTCTTATACCTTAACCTACCCCACCTTCAAGAATCCCTCCCTTATCTTCTCCTGCCATCCTATCTCCTTACCCTCTTATTTCTTTCTGAGTTTAGATTTTTATGCCTTTCTAAATATATGTGTTGTTCCATCCATTCCCATTAATCTGTATAACCTTCTATACCCCCCTTATCCTATTCCCTATCTCTCCATTATCTTCTCATCCCTTTCTATCCCCTTGCACTCTTATTTCTTTCTGAATGTAGAAGACGTATAAATATATATATGTAATATTCCCACTTTAAACCATTCCTGGTAGAGTTCTAGAACTACCTGCCCTCCTCCCCCATTTAAGTCCCCTGTATATGTTCTTCCTTTCGTGCTTCATTTGTATGAGATAGTTGCTCTTTTTACTTTTTCCTGCTTCATTTTGCTTTTTAGAATCACATGCTCAGCTTTACTCCAATCTTTCTTTTGAACTACCCAGTTGTTAATGACAATCTTAGACATACAGTTTACGTTTCCATATGTAAAAAGTATATAATTTGTCCTTATTAAGTCCCTTGTAATTAGTCTTTGGTGTTTACCTTATGTTTCTCTTGGATTTTGTATGTCAGATTTTCTATTAAGTTCTGATCTTTTTGCAATAAAATCCTGAAAGTCTGTCAATTTGTTGAATGTCCTTTTTTATCATTCAGAATTATACTTACCTTTTCTGAGTTGAATATTTTCAGTTGTTAATCCCAGTTCTTTTGCTCTTCCATATATAGTGTTCTAAGACCTATGGTCTTTTAGTGTAGCTACTGCTAGATTATATGCTATTCTAATTATGGTTCCATCATATTCAAATTGTTTTTTCTTGTTCATAATATTTTCTCCTTGATTTCGAAACTTGGTTATGATATTCTTGTAGGTTTTCCTCTAAGGGTCTCTTTCGGGTGGAGTTTGGTGGATTTTTTTTTCTATTTTTACTTTTCCCTCCTGTTCTAACACTTTAGGACAGTTTTCTTTAATTATTTCTTATATTATTGTATCAAGATTCCTTTTTTATCATAGCTTTCAGATTCTTGTGTTTTCTCTTCTTGATCTGTTCTCCCAATCAGTTTTTTCTTATGTTTCACATTTTTTTCATTCTTTATATTTTTTAAAATTATTTCTTAGTCTGTCATAATTCTGCTGGCTCCTTCTTGCCTAATTCTAATTTTCAAATTGTTTTCTTCCTTAAGATTCTGGATCTCCTTTCTTTTCATACTCTTCTTGTTTTTTCTTGAATTAATCTTACTTTAAAAAAATTCCTCAGTCTCTCTTATTGATTATTGAAATATTTTTTAGAGGTCTTCTATGAATTCTTTTTGGGCAGGTGACCATTTGACATTACTCTTTGGGGCAGGAGAGGCTTTTTGTTTCAGTATCCTCTTCTAAAGATTAACCTCAATCTTCTCTGTTCCCATAGTAACTATCTATGGATTGGGTTTTTATTCTTTACTTGCTTAGTTAAAAAAAAATAGCAGCTTGTTATTATAGTCACCTCTAATCCTGAGGTGTAGGGGGATAGTGCCTCTGGCCTCAGGTCATTCTTACTGATATTTTTTGAACTTTCTCCTTGGCCCAACTTCTTCCCCTTCTTTCTCCCTCCAAGCCACAGTTAGGGACCCCCATTCACGCCTAGCACACTATGCTGGAAATGCTCTTGATCCCTGAGAACCCTCTAGTGGCTTTGACTTTCAGTTCTCCCCTATGATCTGGAGTTGAAAGCAAGAACTCTGCCCTCCTGAAAGTGCCCACAGTCAGTGGCATCACCCACCCCACCCCAATGCTTCTACAGTCACTGAGTGTTTACTACTTTCTTCTTGACTAGGGCCAACTCTCAGCAGCACAGCTGGGCCTGGCATCCCTTGTCAGCAGAGGCTCCTTCAATCTTCCCTGCTCAGATACCCAACTCTCCACACTGTGCAGGAGGTGAAAATTCCTGTGACTGAGCTCAAGCCTACCTCCCAACCCAGCTGCCCCCATGGCTTGCCACTTGCTGTATAGAGGAGCTAGCTTAGAGGTGTTTACACTTCACTCCTGTGGATTTCTTCAAATCTTTTCCAGTTATCCCTGGAGGACAACTCTTCTGTCACAAATCTTGTTTATTTTTTCCACTCTTTCTTTATGATGAGCCTTCTTTTATCTTGTTTGTGGAAGAAATCTAGAGACCTTGGAATTTTCTTAGCTACTCTGCATCTTTCCCAGAATTCTTTTTTGCCTTTCTTCTTTAAACCATTACTGTGAAACAAAAGATGCTATGGACCACCCCTACTCTACACTTACTTCTCCTATTTGACATTAAACAGACAAAAATACAAATAGGAGTGAAAAGACTGGTGCTACTTTTTATAAGATATGAATGACAGAAACCACGATTAAATTATTTTGTCAGAAACAACAATAAGATCATGAGATGGAAATTTTTCTCTCCAAAAGACTTGTCAAAACGTCATTACTACCTTTCTTATAAACTGAGGGGAAGGTGTGTATGTGGGAGAAGGACAGTCATATTTAAGCGTGTAGGGAGACTGATAGAACCCTGTCTAGGACTACATGAGAGTTGTATATTGCATTACTTCTCAAGATCATAGTAGTACAGGAAGTTACCCAGAGGGAGGAATATTCTGCAAGAGAAACAATTAGAGAAGTGATTAATTAGGGAACTCTGTCTACTTCCCCCTCCCCCATCAAATAAGGTAAAATAAAATCTTTTAAGAGATGTTCTATTATAATACAAATAAGCCTGGGGGTGGTGGTGGTAATGCTTTATATTTTATCAGTTATCCTAGTTATTAACTATGATCAGTTAAATCTTATCAGGGATTAAAATGAGTGAGAAGAAAAAGAAGAATCACAAGAGCCTAGAAGAGTAAAGTTATTAGAACTAGATGAATGAAAGGGATAAGCACTCATGGGAAATGTGGGACATACCAAAGATAAACTGTTTATTTCAGAGTCTGAGGGCCTAGTGGAGGCCTCTCTGGAAAACCACTGTACTATTCAAAAATTCATCCCTTTGATCAGTACCTATAGATGAATAATACCTAATGTAAACCATATCCTATCATAAGAAATGATACTGTAGGATCCTCTCTACCAGTACTTTGAGTATCACTGTAACTGTTGCTATTAAATCCAGCAGTTAGTTGCTTAAAAGGAAGAAAGTATCTTTCATGTAGCCAGTGGTTGCTTAGTATCTTAAGTACTTGGTTAATTTTAAAATAGGGCTAAAAGACACAGGGTTCTAATGTGAGGTCCCTGAGAATAGAAATTCTTTTATTTATTTATTTTGTGTTTGCATTCTCAGAGACTCACCCAAGGTTTGGAATAGAGTAGGTGCTTCATCGGGGCTTGTTGATTAAAGACCTGTGCAACAGCTGTGTGTTAAGAGATACAGTAAACTAACCTTTAAGTTCTAATTTCTCTATATAGTCTGCATTTGTTAATTTGTAATAATAATCACTTTATGTAGTTACAAACTATATAACCATTCTTTGCTTAGTTTAAACTATTTTTAAATAATAAATGGAACTGAATGCAAAGATTAGCATGTCTTTCCATCTGAATGGCTATAACATGTTTATGAGTCATATGACAGCTATCTCCAAGTGAAAAGAAATCAACTGGATGTTTGTCACTATCTGTAGCAGTTAAATAGCAATTTCTATAGTACAGAGTTAATGTTACTATGTATTCTTATTAATACATTAGAATAGTTTTAGATGCGATAAGTAATCACTGAAATTCTTTTATTTCTCTATATGGAGTTTTTAAAAGTATTTGGATGAAATGCTTAATATGGTAGCACCTGGTAAAATAATTATCATCAGAATGACCTTTTCTATTGACAATTTGACAAACACTTGATGGACAGCATTCTCCTTTGCTTGGCCAACCTTTTATTATCTCCTGGAAAATGAGAAGATTGTAACCCAAAGAAAATGATAAGATTCTTAATAGTCATTTGCTGCATGTCCCTTGTCATACATATCCTTACATTTTTTAAAAATCACTTTACTTTCTACTCAAGTTATTTCTCATTACCTGGAGAAAGAAGTTTTCTATGGGGAGATTTTTCCAAAACAACAGAACAGATGCTGAACCAAATTTCCCTAGTGTCTTGAGTACTCCCCGAGGCTACTTAGCAGTACTGGTGTTGTGTATTAAATAGTCCTACAGTGTCCTCTAAGAGTTAACACAGATTCCAAAAAGTACCTAATTTACAGCTAGGGAGTAACTTCAATACTGGAAGAATCTGGCTAAAAGTGTACATAAAAAAAATGGGGAGCAGGATTCATTTCCAGGTAATAGGGAATGGAATTAAGTTGTAATTTATTTTTAAATTTTGTCTCTTCTTAGTAATAGACATATTTAAAAGACTAGTATTTCTTCTGAGAACAAAAATTGTTGAAAAATATTTGCTCTTAATTCAAAACGGTGTTTTATCACCATTTTGAAGACTTAAAAATTAATAAAATATGAACACTTTTTTCATAAATATTTCCTAAAAGAAATACTTTTAAAAATTAATAGATAGGTCTTATATCTAAACAGAGGCTAGGTACTTTTCAAGGATTTGTCTTCCATATCTCCCACCCACCCCGCAGCATTTTGTCCCAGTCTTCCAAGACACTGAGACCTCTTGGTAGAAACAAAATGCCTATGTCTTCAAAGTCTAGATAGAGGGAATGTAATTGTTTGCCCCCTGTAAGCAGAACTTTGATACAATAGAAAGCCTGCTAGATTTTGAGTGAGCAGACCTAAGTTCAGATGTGAGCTCTGGTCCTGTGACCTTGGGCAAGTTATTGCATTTCCATGGACTTCCTTTACCTTGCCAGTAAAACTGGATGCCATCCAAGAGTATTTCTAGATCTAAATTAATCATTCTATTGTTTTTTTTAACATATGGGGGAAGAGATTAGAGAATGTTAATTTTTTTTTTCCTTTTGAAGGGGGGAAGGCAGGGCAATTGGGGTGAGGTGACTTGACAAAGATCACATAGCTAGTTAAGTGTAAAGTGTCTGAAGCTGCATTTGAACTCAGGTTTTCCTGACTCCAGGGCTGGTGCTCTTTTCAGTGTGCCACATAGCCTCCCCAGAGAATGTTACTTTTTTTCTGTGAGTAGGTAACTTTCATTAAAATAGTTTATTACCCAAACTTTTCAACCTCTCTGTATCACACAGACTGAAGGACTTCACAGATGAAACATAGGCCAGAAGGAAGAAAAAGGGGGTAAGTGGTTAGAGGGATAATGGGGTCTAGGAAGAAAATATGATAATGTAAGAGGGGCCTGAAATGGAGGTGACATGAAGATTTGACTGAAGAAATTCTGAGAACTAACTAGAGGAGAATGAGGATAAAATACTGAGAAAGGGAAGGAAAAAAAATTGAAGATGTAAAGACGAAGGAATCTCAAAATGAAGAGGGAATGTGAACAAGACTGGAAACAGAGACAAAATCATATGCAGAAAGATGCATATGTTATGTCCAACTTTTTGTGGCCTCATGGACCAAGTATCCATGGGGTCTTCTTGGTTAAGATATTGAAGTGATTTGCCATTTCCTTCTATGTTTTATGCAGGCAGAAGTTAAGTGACTTGCCCAAATAGTAAATATCTGAGATCAGATTTAAATTCTGGTCTTTTTTACTCCAGGCCCAGTGCTCTATCTGCTGTCGCATGTAGCTGCTCCAGAAAGATGCATACAATGGTTACTTCAATTCATGTTAGGGCGAGCACTTAAGTGCCTGTTCTTCCGTATACAAAACATTCTTCTAGTATAGATGTTAAAGATGCAGAACAACACTCAAGATAATCCCTGTCCCCAAGAAGCCTACATTCTATTATGGGGTACAAAAATTATACAAATGAATGAATGTAAAGTGATGAGACTTGTACACAGAAATTAATATGGAATGAACCAGTTCATAACCGTAACTTACCATTCGTAAAATATTTCTGAATCTCTGTATCTTGTATATATGGAAATCACAAGTGGATATAAAATTCATTTTCTGAAGTGAGATCAATTTTATAATTTGGAAAATATTTCTAAAAACTTCCAAAAAATTGGAAAATAAAGAGGAAAATTTTTAAAATTCTCTTAGTAGAATTCAGAGCTATGGAAGTTGCTTTTCAAATCAGAATGCTGTTTTCAACAGAGTGTTCTCACCCAGCAAAAGTCTGAGGGTTTGGACCTGGATAACTGGGAGAATGCTGACCACGAACATAAAGAGGGAAATTAGGAAGTTGATCAGATTTTTCAAAGGGCTATAGTGAATTGATCATGATTTCATTTGGAAATAGCTGGCAGTTGGAAAGGAAGTCCTGGAACTTGGGGGAGGGGGAAAATACCATTCCAGTCTTTGGATACCAAAGATTCTAAGATGAGGAGAAAGAAAAGGAAAATCATAAGGTCATAGAAGTGAGAAAAGACAGTATTGAAATAAGTAAGGGCAAAAGGAGTCTTGGGAATCACCTGCATAAAGGTGAAAATTGAAGTCCACAGAAGTAGATAGTATCTCTTCAGGGGAGAAGAGTACATAATATATATAGGGAAGAAGACCAAGGGCAGAGCTTTGGGGAAATCCCATGGTGGGGGAGAGAGGAGGGCAGTAGAAGGAGGGAAAAGATGCAAGGAAAGAGACAAGAAAGTGACCAGATAGACCAGAGGAGAACCAGGAGAGACAATTCTGGCATACAAAGGACAGAGAATGTCAGAGAGAAGAAAGTGATTGTCAGTTTCAAATACCAAATTGAGAAGAGATATGAGCCTTATTCTGTGTAGCCCCATAGGGTAGAATGTGATCTATGAGTAGAGATATGTTTTGGTTCACTGTGAGAAAGAATTTTCTAAGAATTAAAGCATTCTACCAATTGAATGAAGGATCTTTAATATTATAAGCTCCCTCACCATTAGAAGTATTCATTAAGAGACTATCGTAGAAGAGACTTTCATTGGTTTGGACTTTAGAAGAGACCATAAAAATTCCTTCCAACTCTTATATTCTATGATTGTGTAATACATTATTCCTTTAAACTAGTCACTAGAAAGAGATGAGAAAACATATAAAACCAGAGAAAGAGTTTTATTTTCTCTGCCATAGTATATTTTAAACTATGGCACTTGCAAGAATTTATGCTTACTCTCCTTCAAAAAATTGCATAAGATTTCCATGGTTTCATTCTTTCTAAAATTCATTCATGAAATAATCTTAGTCAGCCTCAGTGTATGTTTCCTTACAGAAGTACTATTTAAAAGATTTTTCAACTTTGTGCACATTATTTCTCAATCTCACTCTTTAGTATTGCTTAGAGTGCCACCTCTTTTCTATTCAGCAGAGTTAAGGGCATACCCCTTTTGTATTTCAAACTAATTCTGGAGTATCAATCCCCCCAACCATTCGCCTTTATTTTCTTTAAGTTAAAGTATTCTTAATTGCTCTAATATTCACTAGAAAACCATTGAAAATGAAAGTGCTCTCAGTTGAAGATGAGTATTGGAAGTGATAAAGATAAAGAGGTATTAAGAGCTACTTGATTTACTTATAACCAATTTGGGAGCAAAGTACAACATGATACATTTCCCTGAACTTTGAGAATAAAAAGACAAGATTCTTAGCATACATTTAGGACCAGGAAGACAGTTTCATCTCAATAGACTAGAGTTCAGAAAAATATTCTATTTCTTCGTAGGATACAAGAGCAAAATAAGTCCTAAGTCCTTTACAGCCATGGATTTGAAGAATTGTGTCAGTGAAGCATAAAACCACTTCTAGACTAAAAGCCGACTTTACTCATCTTGTGTCTTCTACCTGGGTAAGAAGACAGGGCACTCAAGGCCAGAAATACAGAATAAATCTAGAAGGCATTTTTGTGTTCTGCTGCTAATAACTTTATTGGAACATTGTCAGATAAATCACCCAGACCAATTGGATGTTCTGTCCTAAAGAATTTCTAAACAGTACAACAGGAACAATAAACTAACCTCCCCCAACCCCGCCAATCCTTTCTACCTCCCCCAGCAAATAGGAGTGATGCTGTGCAATCTAGCGGGTTGTATTCAGCTTGTTAAATTCTGCTTTCAATCTGGAGGTGGCCTTGCATCTTGTACCAAGTTAGGCTGCTGAGGTGACACATAAAACTTTGGCTCAATATTTATTGAGTACTTTCAGTACGCAGACGATATACTGGGCCCAGAAAGGTTTCTGATGAATTATTCATTTTTTTAAAAATGATTTTTATTTTCTTATCATTCTCATTAGCATAGTATGTCCTTAAATATTCTGTGTTCATTATAATATGTACTTTGGGAAGAAATTTTCATTCCACTGACTGAGCAGTCAAGGAGTTATGAAAGTTCATTGTTGTTCCTACTACGTGAAATTCCACCATCAGTTTCCTTTTAAATTTTTTAGGGAAAAAATGAAAAAGTATGTTAAACAAAATAAAACAAATCATTATTGGTAATATGTATCTAAGATATAAAGATAGGCTTAAAAATGTAACCAAATGGTGATTTCTTTATGTGCTGTTTATAGCTAATGACTGGATGCTTAAAAAGTGGGACCCTATCTCCAAGAGGTGAAGCAACATGCTGCCAGACCATGTCCTCCTAAACAATGGCAGTAAATCAAAGATTGCCCCCTCTTAAGGAGGTCTCATTCCTGTTTTAGTCTGCTTTGAACAGTGATTTTCATTTAATTTTGTCAAGAAAAGCATAAAACTCTTTCTCAATTTGGCAATCTGAGCTAGATTTCAAAGATGGAGTACACAGATATATCAAGCAGTTTTATACAAAGATTTATTTTTCAGGGTTGGAGCAGATTTTCCTGAATACTTAATCAAGATTTAGGGCATGCTCTCCCAGCTCTGGTTGTGTGATCTTGGACAACATTGTCCCTTGTCTCAGAATCTTTATGTCCTCTTCTGTAAAATGAGGAGATTGGATTAAATAATATCCCAATGTCCCTTTAGGCTCTCAATCTGGGATCCCAGGATGCTATGTTAATTTTTAAAATTACTCCCTCTAGGTCTGAGATGTCCCTCTCTTCTCTTACAGCTCTTTTGTTCTATTCTTAAGGCTAATGCTTTGGGATAAGAATGTTTACTCTTTTAAAAGGTTGTTAGAACTACATTACAAAAAGTATCTTATAAATCCTGGCCATATGCAGCTCTGTCCCTGAAATGTTCCTTTCCTCTCAGAGTGTGCAGGTTGGGAAGTCACCACATGAATATTATTTTTAAAGTAAAGAAAGAAAATATAATTTTTGTTGTAAAAAAGAAATGAAATCTGTATTTTTGTGTTTCGATTCAGGCCTCAAGCATTGATAGTAGCTACTTTTCATAAAATAGTCTTGCACTAATGTTATATCACTCTTCACTGTAATGAGACTTTGATTTGTATCAGTACCCTGAGAACCTGGTGACAATGCTAAGGTAATAAATAATATGAGGGCCAAAGGAAATGAAGCAAAATGGTGGCAATGCATATCCTTTGTGCAAATGCTACGTTGCCCCGGCAATGGCATATCAATAGTATTTTCATAAATTAAATTAAGATACATACTGAAACTGAATATCTCATTTCCCTTTATTATCATTTCATGTGTATGTACCCATCAGAAGTAAGAACAAAATTAGATATAAGAAACCCAGTCTAAAAGCACACCCATGCTATTCATTCATTTGGCCTGAAGTACAATCACCTTCCTATCACATCTATTTCATTTTCTCAATTTTTTCTCATTTCTCATTCCTCCCAACCCTGGATTTACTTCAGCATTGACTCAGATATACTTCCTGATACTATTTCTCTTGAATCAGGAGAGGGAAACGTACATTAGCCCCTACAATAAGAATCCTGTTGGGCCATATTTTCACAAAGTCTGAGTAGCTCTGTTATCAGTAAGCCTCATTTGGAAGCTGGGTTGATTTAATCCAGAAAAGTTCACTATACATTTAGACTTTTTAAAAAAAAATGATTTCTTATTTGAGAATAGTTTTGACCTTAAAAAGTTAATGAACTAGAAAGAAAAAAAAAATGAAAATAAAAGTTAATGAACTTTACAGAGATAGAGAAAGAGACATAGATGGATAGACAGATATCACACACACAGACACAGACACACATACACATACACACACCCCTAAAAGGCTCTCATGATGTAGTAAATATACTAAAAGAATGGAAGTTTGCATGAATTCAAGTGCCCCACCTTTTTTTAAAGCCAGGTGTTCTATTCATTTGCTTATATATATCTAAGATTTGTACTTAGTTCTGTCAATCAAAAACTGATTGGCTTTGCTTTTTGTTTTATAATCCAGTAGTGAATCTTTACGTGTATAAAAATGATTTTAAATCATTACCTAATGTTTACTGATTGGAATTGCCAAAGAATTTTATAAAAATGGAAGCTTAACTTTTAAAGTTGATTCAGAAGAATGGGACAAAATAGTAAATAAGTAGCTCAGTATAAATGAGAATGTGCTAAGGCAGCAAAACATAAACTCAGTGAATTCAAGTCATGAACTGGACAAATTATATTTTAGGGTACCAAAAGAACAAATAGTTCAATTTAATTAATTCATCTAGAATACTAAGTAAATTTCTGAGTGCCAGTATCTTAGGACATTGATAAACTTGAGTGCATCCATAAAATGGCAACTAGGTTGGTGAAGACCTTGAATCTATGACCTATAAGGTATCATAAAAGTCTTAATACAGTTTTAACCTTCAGTAGCTTAAATGAGATTTAAGAGCATAAAGCTGTACTAAGATTTTTGGTATGCTTTGAAAATGGATTAATAGAAGGCATGTTTATATTGAAGAAGAAAAGATCCCTGGGGTGGGGGGAGGGGAATATGATAGTTGTCCTTGGATTGTCATGACAAAGAGGAGAAAGAGGAGTTAGGTTTATTCCTCTTTCTGCTGGAAAGCATAAGCAGCAAAAGTTGGTGGAAGTTGAAATGAGACAAATTTAGGATTTATATTGGGGGAAAACCCACCTCCTAATAAGCGTAGCTCTCCAAAAGTCGAATGGACTACTTCATGGTATGGTAGGTTCCCCCACTCCCTTGGAAGTCACCAAACAGAGGCTAAAAGACCACAAGATTAGACAGTCCCTTCCAATTCTATAGGTTCAGCATTCTATGATATCATGAAAGTGAAGAGATGCCAGGTGGGTGATTGTACAGGTCAATGGGTTCAGATCTAATTTAATGTTTTGACAGTGTCCACCTGGGAGGGAATCTCTAGTGGGTCATTCTAGGGATCTGTCTGTGAACTTTTGCTCATCAAAATTTTTTTTCATCAATGACATTTATGTCAATATATAAAACATGCTTATTAAATTATTGTTCTTATTTTATACCTGAAGAAACTAAGATTCAGGTAGTTTTGAACAACTTGTCCAAGGGCACGTAGCAAAGGTGGCAGAGCAGAACCTCCAACTCTTAATGTCTCTTCCTAAATCTGGTGTTTTCTCCTCTGCTGTGAGGCCTAAAAACAGATTTGGGTATTTTCTTTCAAATTCACCCAGTGCATTATTGACCCAGGAGCTCCTGAGATAATCCTGAGTATAAGAGAATGAGAGAAGCTTAGCTTGGCATTCTTCTTTGTGTGTCACTGAGGTTTTCAAAGCCAAATCTGTTTCCTTAAAATTTATATTTTGCCATTTCTCATGCTCAGCATTCAAAAAGAAGAGCTTTTCCAATACTGACATGTCTTGAGCTTTTCTTTTCATTCCTTCTTATTGAAACTCTCTTGTGCATTGTGTTTCTTATCCTCCTCCACTGCTTTGAACATTTCATTGAGAACCCAGATAAATAGTGTTTCCTCTCCTAGCACAGGTTTCATTCTGCGGAAGAATTTCGAATCTCAAAAGAGACATCAGTTTAATCTGACTAATTATTTATGATATAGATGGATTGAGTTTTGGATAGAAATCTTATGCTTTTTAAATTTGTGATATAAAAAAAAGAAAAAAGAGATAGTTGCCAATGCAATGTCATATTAAAGAATAATAATAGTAACTAGCATTTATAAAGCATATGGCATAAAATATATGCCAGCAACTATGCTAAGCACTTTGCAAATATTAATCTCATTTGATCCTCACAACAAACGTGGGAGGCAGGTGCTGTTTTATTTTCCCCATTTTATTGATGGGAACTGATGCAGACAGAAGTTATGAGTTCCCCAAAAATGTCTAAGGTTGGCTAAATGAGGATGGAGTTCTCAAATTTAAGGTTAATCTTCTCTGAACTCTGTACCAAAATATGATGTTTGATCATTAAACTAGTAAAATATCATGATATGCAGTTTCATAAAAATAAATTTTATTTTAACCACCTATACATCTAATTAAAACACATTTGTGTATTTTTTTTTTTTAGTTTTCTGTATTTAAAAGTAACCATTCAATTTTCATTGTAGTACTCTTCAAAACAACATGAAAGACTACGCAATCTCCGGAGAGGTATCACACTATAGAAATACATTTCTAAAAGTAGTAAGTTTTGTTAGCTTCAGGAAAAGACCATCAAAGAATATATTTATCTTTTACATTAAAAAATTCCATTAACTTGGTTCATTCTAAACTATGATTTCCCCACTACTTTAGCTATTAATTCTACATTCATCGGTGCTAGGATTAGTCTTACCCATTGACCACGCCTTCAACCTCATCACCTAACTAATTATCCCCCTTTTTTTCCCAATTAAGATCCCAATTTAGGGCCAGTTTAACTGCTTCTGTCTCCAACTCCCACCTTATCTTTACCCTCCACACATACATGTAGCCAAAACCCATCATCCCCTGGGGATCTTATGTATCCCATCCACTCTGTAAACAGGGGTTTTCCCATAATAAGAAGAATTGAAAGGCCTCATATTTTGATATCCCATGCTACCAGCAAGTAGCTGAGCGGTGCCTTAGAGAGGTTCTAATCAACTATCTATAAAGACCTGACGTTTATACATAAACACAAAGTAATTTGTTAGAAACTTGTCTTATGATTTTCCCAAGGTCCCCATTGGTAATTACAATAATAAAAATCATTAAAGTGACTTTATATGGAAGTTTATAACTTACAAAACAGTTTATATGAATGATATCTTTTGTTTCTCCTAACCCTACGGTTTAGATAGTACCATTTTGCCACCTCCAGTTTCAGATGAGTAAACTAAGCCCAAAGCTGTTAAGTGATTTTACTATAGATGCATAGGTAGGTGAGCAGCAAAGTTGGGCTTAAGAACTTAGGTCAAGTTCATGTCTGGTTTTCTCCCCAATCTGTCCCACAGCCTTCCCTAGGGAGACAGCTTGAGTACAATGGAAAGAGGACCTTGGAGTCAAAATTTGGGTTCAAGTAGCTGATCTGCTGTAAGACTGACTGGACAACTAATTTGCTGTTCTGAATTAGTCTCTTTTCCTCATTTATAAAATGAAGCAATTGAATTGGAAGATCCCCAATGTCCCTTCCAGCTTTGTGGCTTTTCTACGAAAAAAATTTAAAGCATTTTTGTTCATTTGTTTTTGACAAGACCCACTGGTGCCACCACTGCTTCTATTTTATTTTGCTTTTTCAAAATCACTGATCACTTTTAAAAATTTGTTGAAATGTAATACGTGAAGCCTAACTTAATGAAAATAATTGATCTTGACTTGTTCCCTGGGTCAATTTGTGCTTTATTCTAAGGAGTTGATTCTTCAGCCATGCTTAGAGCATCTGGATAGAACCTTTTACAAAATGTTTTTTGCTGAAAGCATTTCTAGTCTACTTTGACTTTCAGATTTTCATTTCAGGTCAGTTCTCCAAGTCATCCAAGTTATGAACATTTCCTTTTAAGGTGAATTGCAATTACTCCTGCACCATTGAGAGGAGGAAGGAGGAAGTCAAAACACACAATACAGTGTTCATTAACATGTACCAGAGGTTTGTTTATTATCCCAGGCAAATCACTTCACCAACTAAGAATGGCAATTATACCACCACTAGCTATCAAATCAAGAAAGCAGTTAATAAAGAACTGGCAATCTTTTAGTTTTCCTAACATCTGGGCTGCTGATATTTTACTATTTAATATTTTGATTCATCAATACCTTGTTTACCTGTGTAGATTGAAAGTTCCTTTTTTTTGTTGTTAAGTCATGCCTGCCTCTTCATGACCCCATTTGGGGTTTTCTTGGGAAAGATACCAGAGTAGTTTGTGATTTCTTTCTCTTGTTCATTTTACAAATGAGGAAACTGAGGCAAACAGTTAAAAGACTTGCCAAGAATATGAGGTCAGATTTGAACTCAGGAAGAAGAGTTTTCGTAACTTTAGGCCTGGCATTCTATCTTACACAACTTAGCTGCCCTGAAAGTTTTTTGTAGGCAGAAATTTTCATAAACTTCTTTGCAACCAGTAGTTGTGGTGGTAGTAGTAGTAATTGCCACAATATAGAATTCTTTAAAGTTTATAGAGATCATATCCAACTATCACATTTATGCCTTCCAAGAACTTTGTGAAGTAAACATTAGTATCATCATTTTATACAAGCAGGTTAGTGGTATGCACATTAACTTAGATGTAGTAAAATAATTACATTTATTGACCTATAACATACATCTTACAGATTTTTAATTAAAAAAATTAATATGGAAGGTGTCACCCATTTGTGATAAGTACTTGCTTTATACAATTTTGCATTGAGTTAGCAAGATTCTGACATGTTTTTTAGTTCTTAAAGTTCTTAAAGTTCTTAGGTTGGGATTTACTGGCTAGATTCCTTCCTTCTCTCTCTCTTTCTCCCTCCCTCCTTCTCCTCTCTCTCTCTCTGTTTTCTCAAAGACCAAACCTTAAATATATTTCATTTTATAACTCATAGATTGGACAACAACAGGTCCCTGCACAAGCACCACCTAATGGCCATCCCTTGACTAACTTCCTAAAGAGAACTATTTGCTGAATGGGTGCTACCTCACTCAAAGTGAGAACCTGGAAAGACCTTAGCTCAAAAGGGCCAGGGTCTCCTTTTGCATCCTGGGCCATCTCTAGTCATCCTGATGAATATCTGGCCACTGGACCCAGATGACTCTGGAGGAGAAAGTGAGGCTCGTGACCTTTCATAGCTTCCCTCATTCAAATCAAAGTCAACTGCAAGTCATGCCATCATCTCCCTGATGTCATGGTCCTCTTTGAAAACAAAGGACAAACACAATCATGAAACCACACTTTTATCACATTTGATATGAGTATTGACAGACAGAGTCCATTTTTCCAAATCTAGCTTTGACCATAATTTATAGGTTGTCAGTGATGTATAAGTCAGATGAGTTCCCTGGACATTGAAGCAAGTTTTTATCTTCAAATGGTGAATAAATATAAATTCCTTCACCTATTATGACATATGGCAAGTTATAAGGTTGTGTTGCAGTATTCTTTCTCCACTTGGGAAGTCCTATAATTCCTGACCAATTCTGCTTCTTAGTATGTCAATATAGTATATTAGTATATCAGGCATTCATCATTCCCTCATTAGGGAAAAAACTTCTTGGCTCAATAAAAGTAAAAATTCCCTAAGATGTTTTATTTTGGTGGATGTTTTATAGTTTGGTGAAAATGCCCAGAACTTCTAGGGTCACTTATATATCTTCCAGTGGTTTTGGTATAGCCTTGAATGGAAAAAAAATAGTTTCATCAGTAAAAAAGCATCTTTTCACTAACTTCAGTATTCTAATCCTTTTTATTGTTCTTTTGAAGGTCTTGCAAATTTAAAAAACCTATGCCACATTGTAGAGGAATCAGTGACAACTATACTAACTTCTATATCCCTCTGAAGGTCTTTGCTTGTTTTCTAAGTATTAATCTTTATTTTAGCAATAGTTTGTCCACTCTTTGCATTTAAAAAAAAATTTTTTTTTACTGCATTTTGTACTTTGGTACAACTGATCATGCCTTCTTATGGGCTAGAAAAATCCATGAAATTTTTATTTTTCCACAGCAACATCCATTATAATATCTTTAATAGTTACTGAAGTATGCTCTTAAGAGCTACAAATTTTACATATTTCCTTTGAGTAATATCCATTCTTAGAAACTATAGAATTAAAAACCTCAAAAGAAAGCAATGAAACACATGTGGCATGAAATCCACTACTTAATTGACAAAGAACTAAATATAATTAGTAGGGAAACTAGCTCTATTTGATTTCATCAGGTCAGAGACAGACTTCTGAGTTAGCCTAATGTCAGTAGGAGCATATATGCCACCTAAAAATATTACTTGACTCAAGAAATTTACCCACTACTCTACTACACTATGAAAATATATCCTGCATATCAGATATTTACATTATGATTCATAACAGTAGCAAAATTACAGTTATGAAGTAGCAATGAAAATAATTTTATGGTTGGGGGTCACCACAACATGAGAAACTGTATTAAAGGGTCGTGGCATAGGTTGAGAACCACTGCGATCAATAGATAGAGATATACACATACATACAAACATATATTATTCATGTGCATATATTTGTGTGTGTGTATATGCAGACACATACACAAAACACCCCCATATATTAAGCACATGTAAAACAGATAAAAATTAATCAGTTAACCTTGGGGGAAAACTGTAGGACCAGCAAAAGTAGTTTGTTTTTGTTTTTTTGCCATATTTTGAAGGAAACTATAGATTCCAAGAGACGAGATGAGATGAGAGAATGCTTCAGATCTAAGCAATGGTCAGTGCAAACGCACAGGGATAATGTTTGGTTATTAAAAGGCCAGTTTGACTGAACCATAAAATGCATGAAGGTAAGTAATATGTCAAAGGAAGGAAAGGTAGAATGTAATGAAGTGCTTTAATTTCTTTGCAGAAGAGTTTATATTTGAACCTGAAGTTATAGGGAGCCATTGGAGTTTGTCGAGTAGAGACATGACTTAATTGAACTTATGCTTTAGGAAAATTGCTTTGGTGACTGTAAAGTTTTTCTAGGAATGCAGAGAGATGGGTCAGAAAGAACAATCGGGAGGCTATTGCAACAGATATGCGTAGAAACTTGACATAGGGACAATGATTTGAGACAGATAGGGTAACTAGTACTAGATAAGGGAAGACCAAATGCTGAAGCAGTCTCAGTCACAAGACTATGTCCAAGCAATCCACATGGGCCATAGAACAAAAGAACATTTGTCCTTCTCTTTGGCAGTCAGTTGGTAATGAATGTCAACCAATACCTGAAGGCCCATGATTAGTGTCAGAGATTGCAAACTGCATTGGAACTGCCCAGAGAGTATTGCTTTTCCTGAGGTACCATAGCAAAGCACAACATGTAGTCATTGTTGGATTGTGATCGAATGCCAGATAAGAATGTAGAAGAAAATAATGGGGCAGTTTATTCTAACTAGGGCTGTTGGCTACAACTTAGAAAAACTGGGTTTTTGCCATAATTCTGAAATTTTCAGAACATAGATGTTCATTATTTACTTACTTTTTCTCCTCTTAGTGACTCAGCCACAAACTTGGAGACTTAAATAGCTTGAGCAGTTCTGTTGATATGGATAGGGTTTAGTTACACTTGCATTTCAATTTGTTGGTTAATCTTACATGTTAAACACCAGCAGTTAAATTAATGGTTGTAGACAGTTCAAAAGTAGTGTGATTCTTTGCACCTGATACCCACTTTCCTTCTCTGTGTCACTGCTATTGTGAAGGACTTGTGACTTTTTTGTATTATAATTTATTTCATGGGTAATCATGGCCAATGAATTTATCATTTTATTGTCCTGTTAACCAATTTAAATCTAGTCGCTTAGAGAAACCATGGCAGGAATGGGGACGAGGGGACCTTTGCATCCTTATCCTAGTTCTATAATGGAAATTAAGTGTATATTTCAATAAAATCAGATCACAGCACCAAATAAAAATAGCACTTTATACACACGTGGTAAGTCAATGACATCCGAACTCTGTATGCCTTCCTTCTAGGTAACTCTGAATTTCCTGGAATTATTGCCTTAGTGATCATAGTTATTTTAGCTTCATTGCTCTTCCAACTGTAAGTGAATTTATGTCATTCTGAATTCATGATTACATGATAAAACTGTCAGAGGTGTGCTATTACTGGATTTCACAGGGGTAGAATTGTGTGCTTTCCCACATTCCCTGGGTACAGACAGGGAAGGAGTTGCAACATTACTGAGGGCAGCATCTAACTCCCACTAAGCAGGGAACTTGGATGCCTAAATTTGAGGTCATAAGGCAGTGTGCATCAAACACTTAGGGTTATCATCGCCTAATTGTTTGTGTGTGCAAATAATCTCCCCATTCTTTATTAGAGTACTGGATAGCCCAACATGTTTTGAGCAAGTTCTGGGAATGCTCATACTTTTCCTTTGCAGGAAAAGAACACACAGTCATTTATTCTCTAATTCAAGAAAGAATTATTGAGATCCATCTATTTGCATAAAACTGTATCTTAGCATGGTAGAAAATTTGGAGGATCTTATCTTTTCACCCTGTATCAGCAAGCACCCTAGTATACCCAAGATGGCTGCTAGCACGAGTTCTTAGATCTGCTTTTCTAAAGATAAGCCACTCAAAATGGGTTTATGATCTTACTTTAATCAATCAAACATATATCATTTACCTAGTTTAAGGGGAAAAGTTAACACCCTGAACTTCAGAGAATGCAAACAGAGTACAAACAGAAGTTACAAGTAGACAAAGAAACAGATTATCAGATGGGCCGGGCTTCCAGCTGTCTGACTATTACATCTATACCTAGTTAGTTACCAGAGAGGGAAGCACCAACATCTAGGTTTTCAAAACCGGGGGGCTCAACAGCTTCCCAAAGTCTCTTCTGGCCACATGACACAACTCTTTCCAAGGTGAGCCCCAAAGCAAAAATTCAAATAAAGGTATATATAGCCCTCTCCTGGGTCAGAGAATGTCACAACTCTCTTGACCCATTGACCAATCACAAAGTAATAAGGTGTGGGCATTCCTGAAAAACAAGCTCTCTACCACAAGCTCCAGGTGACCACATTCAGCCTATTGGGGGGCAGAGTATACTTGCAAATCAGGGAAGGTTCTCAGAGCTACTTAAGCTTATCAAAGGGCCTAGGGACAGGGAAGGTCTTCAGATCCCCATTACACACCCTCACACTAGGTATATATACCTATTTGTCTCTCCCTGCCAACCAGAGTCCATCAATATTCTGTTCTTTGGACATAGAAGAATGGCAGAAGTCTTTGGCTCAGTCTCTCTCATACATGAGTGTTGGTGCTGGTGCTTCATTGGTACACAGACCCTTTGCCCAGAGCAGGGGTTTTTAACCTTTTTTTTTCTTTTTTTTTTTGGAGAGGAGAGGGCAGGGCAGTTGGGGCTAAGTGACTTGCCCAAGGTCACAGGGCTAGTAAGTTTTAAGTGTCTGAGGTTGGATTTGAACTCAGGTTCTCCTTACTCTAGGGTTGGTGCTTTACTCACTGAGCCACCTAGCTTCCCCAAGAACCTTTTTTCTCTTTAAATATCATGGTCCTCTTTGGTATTATGTTGCCACTATGGTTCTTTTCTCAGAGTAACATTATGCAGTATAGAAAATAATATGTGTAAGATTACAAAGCAAACTAGGTATGAAATATTAAAAAAATTAATGAACCCCATATTAAGAACTGCTCTAGAGCTTAACCTTGACTCTTTGTCCTAGGTCCCTGTATCTAAAATGCCCTTCCTTACCTACTTTGCCTTTTGAAATGTTACCATCTTTGAAAGCTCAGCTCAAATTCACTTCACCTAGGAAGCTTTTCTTCATTAGGTTTCACATAGAACTTTGGTTTGGGAATCTCTAAAGCACTTATTTTATAGGATTCTTTAGCGCAGACAATTGTTTGATTACTTCATCCATTTTTTTTTCCATCCTTGCTCTACTAGACTGAAAACACCTTGAGAAGGGACAGATTCTTCATCTGTAAAATGGGTATAATAATAGTTCCTAACTAACGGGCTGATTGTGAGGATCAAATGAGATACTTGCAAAGGCCTTTGCCAACCTTAAAGCATTTACTAGAGCAGTGGTTCTCAACCTTCCTAATGCCGCAACCCTTTAATACAGTTCCTCATGTTGTGGTCACTCCCAACCATAAAATTATTTTTGTTGCTACTTCTTAACTGTAATTTTGCTACTGTTATGAATCGTAATGTAAATATCTGATATGCAGGATGTATTTTCATTGTTACAAGTTGAACATAACCCACAGGCTAATCTAGAGGATCTTCTACCACTTAAATGTCCTTAGGGGCAACAGTATGCTAGCAATTGTTTAGCGACTGTACTTGCTGTAGTAGGGGGAGGGTACAATGTATGCAAGATACACTTTTAAGTTTAATCTGAATTGTTAGTATTTTTTGTATCACTTTCTTAAGTCTAGACAATCAGTCAACTCATAAAAAAGGACTAAGTGTTATTATTATTTTCTAAACTTTATTTCTTCTAGTGTCTAGCACAGTTCTGTGCACATAAGGCATTTGACGATTTATTAAATTGAAATATTGAGCACATGGTGTAGTGGATAGGGCCCTGGACTTGGTATCAGGAAATCCCTTTTTAATTTTAGATATGCAGAATCGGGAGGCGGAGCCAAGATGGCAGCGTAGCAGCAGCAACATATCGCAGCTCTCACATAGCCACCC
>CM053591.1:137309380-137362623 GCA_028646515.1 Pseudochirops corinnae
CTGCACTACTATAGATGACTGCCTCATTCACATTATGCATTATGTCCCATTTAAAGTTGTATTAAATTATGAGCAGGACCACTTTGAAGTGGGCTATTCTTTTTTATTGTCATAACAAAAACATATTTATTACTCTGATTTATAAAAGTTTGCTTTTTACAGTAATTGCCTCAGGATACAGCAAGAAAATATATTTTAAAATTCAATTACACATTCAACTTAGCAATTATAGAGTCAGACTACTGCACCATAAACCATAATTATTTTAAAACAATATACCAAAATGCAATTTAAACTGATAATGTATCATCCGATTGGAGTTCAACTATTTGTAAGGTGAAATCAGTTGGAATATATGAGAAAATAAGTGTTTTTAATAAATAATCAAAAATGTCGATTTTTTGTTAAATGGACAGACAAGTAGGGAGTGCAGGTGTTCCATTAGCCATTTAAGGAGAAATTACAATTGTAATATCAGTGGATTCCTATGGACATGTACAAGTTGTGTGCGCATATATACACAGATAGATAGATAGATAGATAGATAGATAGATAGATAGATGAACATAAGATGAACTTATTAAATACCAATATCTTTGTTTTATTTTTCCTGAGGTATAATTATAAATGATTGTTAAGACATAATCAGTTTGCCTATACAAGCAGTCTGTATTTTCCTTTGCTATTCACAAAATGTCAAAAGATCTAAGAGAAGGAGACCCTTAGCCCCTTTGGTGGACTAACTAATGAAAATTTATAGTAAGAAGTGGACAAGAGTTATGCACAATGAGAAGGTAATATACAATTTTCAAGGAGTACATATGCCAATGAGATCAGGAGGCAACGTACCAATGTGATAAGCTCATAATACTTTGACCAAAAAAGACCGGAGGGGGAAGAATTAAGAAAATTTGTCTTGTATAGGATCAATCTTGCTTTTGGCCAGACAGGACAAGAGACCATTTTAATTTTCATTTGTTTCATGAGTTATTTGTAGGTGGTTTGGGAATACACATGGGTTTTTTAGTTGAGTAGATAGAATCATAAAATCTTTAAAATGAAGAAGAAAGTAGATGAAACTTTAATTTCAGGCTGTCCAAATGTGCCTCGTCAACTCATATGTTTTGCGTTTACATATGCAAGTGACTGTTTCTTGTTTGCTTTTGTGTATCTAGTGCACACCACCTATTTGGCACTAAATCAACACATATTAAATGATTGGTTTAGTTTAAAGGGATGGGAAACTGATCACATGCATGGTTAACCATTACATGCAAAATTCCAAAGTTATCACCTTTTTCAAATCTTGCAAGAATGAAAATGAGAACTTGTTTGTTTCATTATTAACTTGCTTGAAATTTATATCTCATATTTGGAAATTTCAAGGATTGCAGGTACCATCATCTTTACTGAAAATTAAAAACAATCATCAATATATCTTAGAAACAAGATTTTTTCTCAATTTAGACATAAATTTAAGATTAGTTCAATTACTATTTACATTTTAAATCGTTCTTAAATTATTCAGAATTACTTTTCTAGGTCTGAATATAAATCAACAATAAAAAATGTTCATGTGTTTTCATGTATTCACTGTATTTTCAATTGTATTGACACATAAAAGTATTGTTATATTTCTTAAATTAATTTTCAATTCTGAAATTAAATACCAAAAAAGAGCATTTCCATATACAAAGGAGAACACAAAAAAACATGAAACTATAGATATCAATTTCATAGTACTTGCTTTAAAAAACAACAACAATAAATTTCATGTTACTTTCAAAACTGTCCTCCTAGCTTGTGCTTCCTTCAGACTTCCCTCTCTTCTGTTCTCTTTTATATTTTTTTTAAATGGTTCCAATGGCTTTCACATCAATATTGCTAACTTTTCTTACTCCAACAATTTAAAAACTAATAAGAGAGAAAAAGAAAAAATTCTTTGTAACAAAAAAATCATACCCCCCCAAAAATTCAGAGTTATTGACATAAATTAGAAA
This sequence comes from Pseudochirops corinnae, assembly GCA_028646515.1. Lineage (NCBI taxonomy): Eukaryota > Metazoa > Chordata > Mammalia > Diprotodontia > Pseudocheiridae > Pseudochirops > Pseudochirops corinnae. The sequence continues at coordinate 137,311,381 of CM053591.1, forward strand.
AATAAACTATCCTATCTGAGATATATATATATATATATACACATATATACATATATATACATATATATATATGTATATATATTTAAAGCATTAAGAGTCTTTAAAAAGGTCCTAAAATGCCCATTAAGATTAGCCAGGTAGCAGCTTTCCACTCTGTCTCATGGGACTGAAAGCATTTTCTACAGAGTCCCTTAATAAAATCAAGGGGAATGACTGCAGGCTACCCTCCTTGTATTTATGCATGTCAGGGGAACTCACACAGGTATTTACAATAAATGAAACTAGAAGAGATCAGGGATAGCTGCTTATAGTCCTCACCTTGCAATGACTATATTTCTGTTTTGATATTCAGTAGGTCTTTCTTATCATATTTACAGATGTCACACATGGGCCATAGGCTATATATGTAATGGCTCCTGGCGCTAAGAGCTAGTGTGAATCTATTGCAATGTTATTCCCCTATCCTTTTAAGGGGAAAAAAAGAAAGAAAGAAACCTAATCAGCTCTTAAAACTAGTTTATCCTGTGCTGTTCAAAGAAAACAGAAAGAGTCTGGGGAAGATAAACTAATTTCCACCAGTTTCTGCTTACCACATATACACTAACTCAATTTAGATTGATCTGATAATGTCTATAGACTTACTACAAAGGCACAAGGTTACAGTATACATTTAGATTCTTTCGAAAATAGTAGGAGATGAAATGTTGTCTGTGCTCCTTTTAATTCCGTTTTAGTTTTGTCTTAGTTTTCTACTTCAAAGTAAATAAGACAACTTTGGGTCTTTTTTTTTTTTGTTGGTCTGTGCAAAGAAATGCAGAAAGTGCTCGAATCAATCTGCTTTAAATGAGCACAACAATTTTGAATAAAAGAATGCTTACTTCTAAATGAGTATAAACCTGACCTGATTAACCCAAGCAGTACTACTCATAATGCCCAAAAAGCAGATAAAATAGTCCAAAGTTTAATTCCCCTCCCTTCCTCTCCATTTACCAAGATTACAGGAAATCCAGTCCATGTATGGTAAAATAAATATCCTTTTGATAAATTATAGTTCAATGGAAAGAGCATCAGAATGACGATGAAAAGACTTCAGTTTTAGTCTGGGCTTTGCTCCTAACTGATGTGACCTTGGGCAAGTCAATTCAATTGTCAATTTCTTCTTCTCTAAAAGAGATAGACTGAATATTGCCCTCGCTGATATTAAAATTCCATGATCACCGGGAACTTTTCCCAAGCAAACCAATAAAAGGAATCAGTTCAAAAAAGTTAATCCAGTTGAGAAAAAAAAATGATAATGTGTATATTTATCAACCCAAGATAATAATTAGCATTTATATAGAATTTTAAGGTTTGCAAAGTACATTTTACATATGTTATCTTGTCTCATTTATCCTCACAACAAACCTGTGTGATAGGTGCCATTATTATTCTCATTTTGCAGATGAGGAAACTGAGGCTGTCAGACTGGACTGACTTGACCAGGATCACACAACTAAAAAGTGTCAGGATTTAAAATCAGATTTCCAAGTTGAACACTCTACTATCAACTGTGCTACCTCAATGCCTAAATTATAGTAAGATGATTTATTGGTTAATAATTAATTATAGTTTGATGATGGTTATTGATTAGCTATTTGTGGTTGCTATTAATCAATATAGGTAAAAATTCTTCCACAACATAACTTGTTTTTATTTACCTATTTTTTCCCCTGAAAAGTGATTTTCGAAAGAACCAAATGTCAACATTTTTGTCAATCAATCTCATTCTAAATCAACACAGAAACAGTAATACAGCAAAAATTAAACAGACTAGCACTTTGGATAAAGAAACAAAGCATTATTCTAGAGCAAACTTGCAGACCTCATTGAACTTAAGAGTCTGAAGTACTTGACATACCTTAATAGCTACTCTATTCCATTGATCTACCTTTCTACTTCTTAGCCAGCACCAGGTAGTTTTGATAATTACTGCCTTATAATAGAGTTTAGCATTTGGAAAGACTTGCACTTAATAATGAAGAGTGAAATGAGCAGAACCAAGAGAATACTATATACAGTAATAGGAATATTGTTTTAAGAATGACTTTGAGTGAATAAGTTATTTTGACTATTATATATACTCAAATTAACTATAAAGGACATATGAAGAAAGATGCTATCTACATCCAGAGAAAGAAGTGATCAAAAGAATATATAGAATGATTTTATAGAGAGTGAGAAAGAGAGAATGAGAGAGAGAGACGAGAGACAGAGAGAGAGAGAGAGAGAAGAGAGAGAGACAGAGAAAAGAGAGAGAGAGAGACAGAGAGAGAAAGAGGGAAAGAGAGAGAGAGACATGGAGAGAGATAGAGAGAGACAGAGAGAGAGAGAGAGAGAGAGAGAGAGAGAGAGAGAGAGAGAGAGAGAGTGTGCTCTTTTGTTTAATGGTAGTCATCTCTAGGTTGGAGTCAGTAGGGAAGGAAAAAAAAGAAATTTATGGAATAATTTTGTTGTTTATTTGAAAAGAAAGCAAGTTGTTCATAGCAGATTTGAAGTTTCATGTGTAATCATCTCTTTATTGTACTGTTATGGAAATTCTTGTTTTATTCCATAAATTAAAAATAAAATACATTTTAAAAATACTTAATAGCAAGAAATTTCTAATTTGAGCAGATTGCAATATGGGGGGGGGGAAGGAAAGGGAGTGAGCCTTTATCAACCACCTACTATGTGACATGCATTGCATTAAGCAGGTTACAAATATCACATTTGATCCTTACAAAAACTCTATGAAGTAGGTATAATTATGATCCCGTTTTAAATCTGAAGAGGCAAACAAAAAGTAAGTGACTCACCCAGGGTAACACAGCAAAGGCACCACTTGATACCATAAGTAGCTGTGTTTCAGTGCTGTGTGTGGTATGCCTTTACCACCCTCAATACCACTTCATAGAGGCTGATAAAGGTTAGCTGTCTTGTTTGGTTTCAAAGTCGGATTTCTTCTTCTACTGATAAACACCACAAGAGGCAAACCTGGAGCCAAGTTTCCAGATAATCCAAAGTCAGTTCATCAAAAGTTATTTATTAAATCCTTACTATGTGCCAGGTACTTTGCAAAGTATCCAGGAATAAAAAAAAAAAAGGTTCCTGCCCCCAGGAGGCATACATTCTACTGAAGGAAATAATGTCCAAATACCTGTATATATGCAAGATACATGCAGGGTAAGTGTAAAAAAATCTCAGAGGCAAGGCCCCAGTGGGGAAAACCTCCTAAGGAAAATGAGATTTGAACAGTGTCTTGAAGGAAGATAGGAAAGGTAGGAAATAAGACATGAGGAGGGAGAATATTCTGGCCATGGGGGACAGCCAAAGCAAAGGCATGGATTTCAGGAAATGTCACTTGTGCAGAAAATTGAGTAGGCTAGTGTGATTGGATCATGGATCAAATAAAAAAAAGTAAGTATAAGAAGACTGAAAAAAGTAGATAGGAACCAGCTTGTAAGGGACTTTAAATGTCAAACAGAGCATTTCATTTCTGATCTCAGAAGTAACAGGGAGTCATTGGACTTTACTGAGTAGTGTGGGCAACACAGTCAGACCTATACTTCAGGAAAATCACTTTGGCAGGTGAGTGGAAGGTAGATTGCAGCAGGGATCTATTTGAGGCAAGGAGACCAATTAGAAAGCTAACATAATAGTGCAGGGTGAGAGGAAATGAAAGCCTGTGCTTGGAAAGAAAGGGGTATATGTATGAATGATGCTTTGGGGGCAAAAACAACAAAATTCAATAAAATATTAGTTATATAAAATCTAGATTATAAGAAACTATCTCAGAATATTCTTTAGGCCTGACAGTATATTAATATCACTTTAAGCCTGGGCCAGTTTATTGTTTAATCATATCATCAATGGACAAAACTCATTTTAAAAGAGAAAATGCACAGGTGTACCTGTGAAATTAATGGGGCCACAGATTTACTACATGATGGAAACTGGTGAGAGTTAAACAACACCATGACCTCTCTTTTCTTTTTTCTTTTTTTTTGCTTTTTTGGAGGGGGGAAGGCAGGGCAATTGGGGTCAAGTGACTTGCTCAAGATCACATGGCTGGTAAGTGTTAAGTGTCTGAGGCTGGATGTGAACTCAGGTCCTGCTGAGTCCAGGGATGGTGCTCTACTCACTGCACCACCTAGCCAGCGACTGTGATCTTTCTAATGTCAGGGTTACTTGTTGCAGATTAGGAGAGAGTGCCATTTAGAGAACCAATGACTTAGGAGAGCTTCTAACAAAATAGGGGAAATATTTCCAGACGTGCGTGGGTTAGATGTGAATCAAGAGAAAAACTACAAATAAGAAGAAAAATTGATTTCAAAAATTTGCATTTGAGTGTGAAAGGACAAGGGAAAGGGAAATTGCCTTAAAAGCAAATACACACACACACACACACACACGTGCATGCAGCACAGTGGAAAGTGGCTTAATACAAGAGGGACATAAGTTTGAAAGCTAGAAGAGGAGTGAGAGATTATCTAGTCTGTATTTCTTCACCTCTCTCTTTAACCCTTGTCCCCTCTTCCCAGATAATGAAACTGAGATTCTAAAGTCAGGTCACATCTAATCCTAAATCATTTATGAGGTGCAGCAGCACTTACACAGGCAGTGATGCTCTTTCCACTATGCCACTTCCTATGAGGGGTTCAGAAGACCATAGCGTCAATAGTTCATTAAGTACAACCACTTTTTTTTTCTTTTCTTTTTTCTTTTTTTTACAGATGAGGACTCTTATGCAATCAAGGGACTGGCCCAAGATCAGTCACACAGCTAATGAGTTTTTGGGGTGGGAATTGAACCTGGTATTTCCTACTCCAAGTCCAGTATCTAGTATGACACATTTCTTTTTCATTTTGTTTTGCTTTGTTTTTAGTTCTCAAGGGCTTGGGCAACTTTCTGGTAATATTTCAAACCAGCAGGTTATCATGTACTTTAGTAAAGTAACCATACCAAGACATATATTCATCCCCTTCCCCTAGAGGAACCAGGTCATTTGAACAACTTCCTATTTTAACTCTTAATTCTTGATAACTAAAAACTAAAGTTAGTAAGTTCTTCATATTTGGAATCCACAGACATGTTCAGAAGTGATATCCCTTGCAACAAACAGGTAGATTTTTTTTTTTGTGATTTGGGCCGAAAGACTGTCAGAAACTATGTCTATCCTCCTTCATTCCACCCTGCCAAACCCTCAAAATATCTTGTTATAGCTGGAAAGGTCATCTGTGATAATAGTGTAACTCCTTTATTTTACTGAGGAGGAAACTGAAGTCCCCTCCAAAAGGGGAGATGATTTATAAACCCAAGGTTATAGAAGAAGACTCATTTGACTCAATGAAATTCATTATAATATCATGGTTTTAGACCAGGAAGGGACCTTGGAAGCCTGAAAGTCAAAGACCTTCATTTTATAGCTAGGAAAACTAAGGAAGTTTAAATGATTTACCAATGGTCATACAACTAGTAATTTCCTCAGGTGAGGTTTGAACTCAGGTCTTCTGGATTCAAAGTCCAGATTCTTCTCCATGATGTCATGCTAATGAATCAATAGACTCAGAGTGTTAGACCTGGAAGCATTTTTAGACACCAACCTTGTGTTAACCACCATATTTTACAAAGGAGGAAATGGAGGCCCAGGGTAACTATCAGAACAAGAACTAGAACTCCTGTCTCCTAATTGCTGATCCAGGAAGAGTCTAAGCACCATACTCTATGAGAATAATTTAGGCAGTAAGAGAGTCAACAGATGAGACTTCTTTGAGAACTACAAGAAACACTGTGAAAGAACAACTTCTAATTTATCTAACACATGCTGAGTATGGAGAGAAGTGATTGGAATGTTTTTTTTTAAACTAATACACACACTGGAGTTGTGAAAAACAAATTAATTGTAACATTTCACAAGGCATTTAAATGTTGTGATTTTTTTCTAAAGGGACAATAAAATGGGACGCTCATCTTAAAGGGAAGAAAGCTAAAATTCAGCAAGTTCCCATTGGGATGATAAAATCTGACCTTAATCTGACCTAACATAACTTATTAATAACATTGCTACCACTAATAATAGCTAATATTTATGCAGAATTTTGCAGTTCAAAAATAATTTTACGTTATTTTATTTGACCTTCACAACAACCCCATGAAGCAGATAGTTTCACTCCACTGTATAGATTAGGAAACAAAATCAGAGAGGTAATTTGACTTGCTGAAGGTCACACAATTAATAAGTAGCCGTCTTGGGATCTGAACTGAAGTCTTCTGACTATAAAACATTTTCCTTTGCTCTATTATACACATTCTCTCTGTCTCTGTCTCTGTGTCCCTGTCTCTGTCTTTGTCTCTCTCTTTCTCCTTCTCCCTCCCTTCCCGGCCCCCACTATCCCCCTTGTATGGGATGGTAGAAGACTCAAAAAAGTCTGAGTTCAAACTCTCTTACATACTGGCTGCTTAACCACAGCCAAATTATTTGACTTCTAAGTCCAGTGCCCCAGTGCTCTAAATCAGTAAGGTACAGTTGAATTGTTGTTCTACATTGGTAGAGATTTCTCATCTGACTTTTCTAGACCAGTGAAACCACAAGTCCAGCTCCCTATCTCTATTCCTGAATCTAAGAAAAATTTTCTCAATCATTCTGACCCTGATTCAGCTGACGTAACAGCCTTAATAAGGAATGAGTAAAACAAAACAATGTCTTACTTTTTAGTATTCTCTTTGTCTGCTTCAGATTCTGACATTTGGTAATAGGGCTAACACCAAGAATAAAAGGACTAAATGTGCATAGATTGGAGAACAGCCAAACACATTGTGGTACATGTGCGGAAAGGAACATTACTGCGCTATAAGAAATAGTGAATAAAGAAGAAAAAAAGGGAGACATACATGTACTGACTCAAAGTGAAATAAACCAAACAAGCCAAACAATATACACAATTACAACAATGCAAATGAAAAGAACAAAAAAAATAGAAAGTGAGTGTTATGAGAGTTAACGACCAACCTTTAGTCCCACATAATATGAGAATGTACTTCCCTTCCTGTTTTGCAGAGGCAGGATACTCTACTCACTGCATATGATGCTGGTCTTGGTTGATGTGTTCATTATTGTGCTGGATTGTTTACCCCCTCTTTTTTACTCTTTGTTATATGATAATCTAATCCAGAAGTTAAATCGATGTAAATTAATTGTCACAAGACCGAAAGAGTCCAGGAAGCGCTTTAGTCAACATGTGGTTTACTTGCCAAGTGGAAAGAGATGACTGCCAAAGACAACACTGGGTTAGAATATAAAGTAATTTGTAAATTCTTACAAAGAAGCATGATAGATGATTGTGTGCAGTAATGTCTCATAAAGGAGAGCAAAGCAATGGAGGGTAAATCCAGTCTAAGGAAAACTTGGCAAGATAGTGAACTCAACAAAGTCATTCCAAAGACATTCAAGGATGAAAACAGAAAAAAGAACTAAGACAACAAAAATGGAAAAGATTTGCAAAAATTATTAAACAGTATCCTCCATTAAGTATACCAGAATCACTATACTTGGACTCTAACCTCACCATCTAGAAGGTGCTTACTGGGGAAATAGAAATAGCCCTACAGAAAACAAAGATGGTAAAAGCAGACCAATTAGAACAAATATATATCAAGGAGATCCATTCTGCAAGCAATACAGTTGTGAAAGAATTAGGGGGCTGGTTTACAAAGGAGGGGAAGATATGAAAAGCATGGAAAATATATTGGAACTGAATGATTCTAAAAAGGGATGAATGTGAAAACATGAACAACTACTGACTTACATGCCTACTCTCTTATCTACACAAAATCTTTCTGAGAGCCTTCTATAAAGTAATTGAGGGCATCCTTAAATGCCAGTATTAGTATGAAATAGATAGGCTTTTCAAAATGATAATCAACAATGCACCACATATTTACCATCTCACGAGTGAATGAAAGGTGTAGGTAATGTAGTTTTCAATTGTGCTTATTGTTTGAGGATTAAAAATAAAACAAAACATTTCACTCAAAATGCTACCTGAGAATAAAATTCTACCTTAGAAGCTCTTTTATGATGACTTATTTCTCATTCATACATCAATACATTCAAGATTCCATGAAAGATTTAATGACAAAAAAAATAATCGTGTCCAATAACAAGGAACCATGAGGTAAGTCATAAAACATACAAATTAATGTATGCTCGCCAAAAGTACTCACCAGTGTGATGGAGCAATTCCAGCATAGAGTCTGGATTAAGGAAGATTCTCTCTGGATGGTGGGAAATTAAGTCCAACACATTTTACAGATGATGAACTGACACCAAAGAGGTTTAATGACTTACCCCAAATCCCACAGATAGTTAAGTGGCAGGGCTAGTTTGAATTCAAGACCTCTGATTCCAAATCCAGCATTTTTCCTACAAAAATATGTTGCCTCTTTGACCCTACTCACTAGGCAAGTCACCTAAGGTCTCTGTAAATTAGTTTCCTAAGGTATCTGGTAAAACGAGAAAGTTATACTCAACAGTCTTGAAGGTCCCTTCTAATTCTAAATCTAAAATATTGTAATTTCTTTATGCTTCACTTTCTTCATCTGTAAATTGAGGTCAGACAAAATTATCTCCAGAGTTCTAGCATTTTATGTTTCTGTCTGTCTTTGACTAACAGTCATATGACAAGTGATATGGAGTAAAGGCTAGAATTTTAGAGTGTGTCTCTGAGCCAGGAAAGGTGAGGTCAAGTCCAGTCTCTGTCATATACTGACTATGCCTTAACCTCTCAGTGTCCATAGGCAACTCTCTAAGATGGCAAATTACAGAATAGTTGCTAATCTGCATTGACTTCCACACTCACAGTTTCCTAGACCAAGGAATTCAAGGTCTGAACAAAATAAAAATATTCAAATGCCTGGATCCTCCTGGAGAATTAACCAAGTAAGGTAAAAAGAAGTGGAATAAAAGCTCCTTCAATGACAAGGAGAAACAAGTTTGTCAGAATTAAGGCAAATAAGGATACCTGAGTTGATAGAAGCATGAACCCCAGGAGAGCAAGTGTAATTGGAAACGATTAATCATCTCCAATTGTACTAAAGTCAACTTTGCTCCATAAAGACAGTCAAAGTGGTCCTTTTCATTTAGTGAATTCAGAGTCCCACGTATTAAAAAGTTACAAGAACTCTTATGTTTTCCAACAAGGTTTCTCCCCTCAACCCAACCCTCATTTTTCCTCTGGACTGATCATTGTAAATATCCAAAGATTTTCTTTAGATGTTTTTTTTTTTTCCTTTTCTTTTGTTTTCATTATTGCTATCAATACTTGTTTACTGTTCACTAGATTTATTTCTTACCTTGGTCATACCCCCTACCACCACCCCCACACCCTACCCCAGAGATTCTGGCTTTCACCTGAACTCTGTTCCCCTTCAAATAATCTGGACCTTTTAAATGTCTACTCCAGAGTAAATTATCTCCAAGTGCCTTGAACCATACAAAAATGCTTCTTGCTACTCACTGGGAATTTCAATGGGGAAATGTTTACTGTAGCTTTGTAAAATAAATCATAGAAGAATCCATCTCCTTTTGGAGCCTCCTTAGTCATCTTTTCTTCCTCAAAGGTGTTGTATTCATAGCTTAATAAATGCTTGTTGACTGACTGACTGACTTAGAGAACTGAAATTCATAACAAGAAGCAAGAAAAACCACTTGCAATGCAGATACTTGATCAAGGATTAATTTCTTTTTGCAGTTATTTATTTGATTCTTATCTATTTACCAGAGAGGCAGCAAAGGGTAGGGGTGGTGGATAGTGTCCATCAAGAAGATCTAGCCTCAAGTTCAGCCTCTTATTCCTACTAGTTGTGTGGCTCTGGGTCCAGTGCTCCAAGTAACTCTCTCAGACTAGGTTACAGAACAGCTTCAGATCTACATGTGTGATAAAAGGCCAACACTAGTGAAATCACTGGAATGGATCCCTATTGCCCCTCCTCAAGGCTCCATTAAAAAAAATCCTATTTACGTATTCACCAAGCATTTTCCTCATACTTCTGGAGTGAATTACTCTATCATTCTCAAGTCTCAGTGAAACAGATACTATCACAAGTGAAAAAAAAAAACCCAGCTAATTCATTAAGTAATGAGATCAATGCCATTTACTCCTTGTCTTCATGCTGCATTGCCAATTTAAATTTTCTTTATATTTTCATGCCAACATGATATAGAATCAGAGCAGCATAAGTGGTAGACAAACAATAGCAATTTTTTCAATGCAACAGCCTCACTTTATAGAAGAGGAAATTTAAGGTAAGAGAGAGGTAAAGAGCTTAACTAAAAATCACACAGCTCAAGAACGTTGGAGCTAAAAGGAATTTCAGACATCATATCCTCCTCACATTTTACAGATGAAGAGACTGAAGCTCTGAGTTGCCTCAGATGACATAGCCTTTAAGTACTAAATCTCAAACTCAAACCTGGATCTTCTGAGTCCAAGTCCAGTCTTCTCTTCCACTGCACTGTTTCTTCAAGTTATGGGCACTAGAAGGAGAATCTAGGTCTTTCTACTCCTCATTCAATAATTTCTTCCCAGTGAACCAGAATCAAGTATCATAGACAAGGCTTTGATAAGAGCTCTTCTATGCTGAGAACCATGCTCTTACATCAGATTCAAAAGACTGTGACATGCCAGAATTTCAGGGCCATGTTACAAATAGTCCATTATTGAAGATAACCCTGACCAAGAATACATCCAAGTTAGAATCAGAAAAGTGATGAAAATAGCCCAAAAAGCCCTGGATGGATGCATCCTTCTCAAAGAGCTACATGAAGTTGATGCTAAACAATTCTGTCATGTCATATACCAATTTCTTGAATTCTTCATAGTCATGGGGTTGGATTCATCTCAATGAAGTTGTAAATAAACATTAGGTAAACAGATCTAAAATCAAAGGCATTTGGAAAACAGTGAGTTTTTAGCTTTATAAGAATTAAGCATTTCATTTCAGAAAAAAGAATTTTTACCTCAAAATTGATCACATGCCAGAATTAAGGTGTGAAAGCTTAGTAACCCTAAGTCAGCCAACTTGGAAATGGTATAGGACTGGGCCTTAAATCAGGAAGGCCCAAGTTCAAATCCATCCTCAAACACTTACTAACTGTGTGACACTGGACAAGTCACTTACCTCTGTTTGCCTCAGTTCCTCATCTATCAAATGAGCTGGAGAAGGAAATGGCAAACCACTCCAGTATCTTTGCCAAAAACAAAAGAAACAAAACCAAAGCCAAATGGGGTCAGGAAGAATTGGACATGCCTGAACAACAATTTCAATTAAAAAAAAAACAACTTTAGGACCCACCCAAAAAGTTTTGAAAAGCATGGGATAAACTATGTTAGGCTGCATGACAAAGTCAATCTCTTAAACTAGGCCTTGGTAGAGAAAAACATTTTACCCACAAAATTTTTTTTAAACTTTCATCATAAGGGGTTTAGTTATATACAAAATAGATATGAAATATTTTCAAATTTCATCAGTTCAAGTATAAGAACAACTAAAAAGAACAGAGGAACAGATAAAAAGGAACATGGGAAGAATTTTTATTCTACTTGAGATTTTATGTAAATAATTCATGAATATGCAAAAAACACATATTGGTTCCAAAATCAGAATTTTCTCTAAATTTGTGTGTGGAGCATACGGTACTTACTGTCTGCCAGCCTTAAATTTTCCAGTCTTTAGCTTATCCATATATCATGTAAAATGCAGGAATTCAAGATAACTGGAATTTTCCCTTGAAATAATCATCTCTGTAGGGATCTGAATTTCAGGCTTGATGCTCACCCTCCCAAAAACATACTGCTAATTGAGTCAAATTATACATTGTGGATCTGAATATCATTGACTAGATAGATAGGGGCTGAAACTGAACCATTAAATTCACTGAGAAATCAAAGTTGGACAGGAAAATGCCTGAACAGGTCTCTTAGAATCCTTCCCCTCCTCCCACTGCCCCCACACTGTGCTAACATGTTTACACTAAAAGAAGATGGAAAGTGACTAAAATGAGTTTGAAATGAATTATAAAAGCAGCTAACGACATAAACACCCACAGACTTGGAAGTCAGCCTCATTTTCCTTTTTTATGTTGTATATATACACTAAGAACAGATTAACTAAATCAAGTTGTTTAAAACTTAAAGGTTAATATAGGAGATGGGAGACCTATTCTTCATCTCCCCTTTGAAAAATCAGTTACCTTTAATTCACATATATACATAAACTGCCTGTGAAAAACCTTCCCCAAAAGTATGCTTCTTATGAATGAGATGTTGGAAAACTTTGGAAATTGCCCTGTTTCTTGACAATTTCTCATTCGTGGCTAAAAAATTAAGAAGGTTATGAAAGAGAAGGCCTTTAAGAGCATTTTGCATCAGTAAAGAAAAGCTAGGGGTATGTATTTGCTGTTGGAATTTCAATACTATCTACAATATATCTTAAGATTTCTTCCTTTTTTTTTAATGAAAGAAAGTTGTCCATGCTCATTTATAAGAAAGAGACAGAAGTTCTTAATACACTTGTATTCTAAATCTCAGACTTTCATTTAAAAACACATGCCGTCTAGTCTCCCTCTTTCTTTCTTATCCCACCAGTCTGGTTTTGTGGCTCCAATGCCCAGCTTCTGTCTCCTATTCTCACATTTTATGTTGGGAACCCTGCCCCAGTTAATTACAAGCTTTCTAGTTAGAAGGCTCATTTTCCACACTGGATTGCCTGAGTCACCATCCACAAAGCTGTTTCCTTAGTCTCATGTGTTTCTACAAGCCCTTCGGGGCAGGGCTTTTTGTTCCCTGCTTCCTAGATAGTGTTCAACCTAATATAAAGCTCCCTTCTGGCACAATACTGCTAATAAATAACAATGATAATGGCTGGCAGCCTGGGAGACAGAACCATTCCTCCCTGTCCCCCACTCCCACTCCATGTGGTCAAGCCCCAGACAATAGCAGACCTCATATGGGTGGCTACCCTGAATCATGCTGGACAGTACACAGACTTAGTTCTCTGTTTCCACATACTACAGAGGTTTTCCATTCCTATCAGTACACGTCACTGGCAATAACTTATCATAACTGAATTTCTTGATATTGGACCTACATTTGTCTTTCCAATAAGGAAACTGAAAAAGGAGCTAGAACTTCCTCTTTTTTTTGTAAGCATATCTGTTCATTTCAAATATGTTTCTGTTCATTCCACGAAACTTGTATTATAGTGATTAGTAATTATAAAGAACCATAAATTACCAACATTCATTATCATGTTAAATACTGTTAACATTTGTTAAATACACAAAGTCAGTGCAGTGCTGTACTGAAGCTTCAAAAAATCAACTTCTGGAATCTACTGAAGACAACAGAAGACAATCTTCTTATAGAATGACAAACAGAATTATTGGGCAATCATTGATTTTTTTTTTAAAGGCAGTGAACAAGTCCAGAATAACACCTAGGTTCTTTAAGTACTTGATAATTTTGTATAAGAAACTGCCATAGCCTTTTGAAAATCCGTAAATGGTGACAAAGTTACTTAGCACCATATTTAAGGAATGAAATTGATGATCCAATAGGATATTACCATTTTGGTTAAAAACTAAGTTAAAATAAAAGGTTGGGGGGAGGAGTGGTAGAAATGTGACAAGACACAAGGATAAGAGTGGTTTCCTTGTCTGTTTGTTTCATTAGAAATCCAGCAGGTAATTCCAAGAGGAATTCCAGAAGTTCTCTGAGCACTTGGAGTGGCATCTTTGGAATACTTAAGTGCAGCTTCCCTCAGGTGCCTACTTTGAAGGATGACACACATTTGGATCCCACACATGTGAGATGTGTGTTTTAAAAAAAGTATCCTTAATTTGCAGTCACCAGAGTCCTACAAAATTGTGTTACTGTAAAATATTTTAGACAGATACTTTAAGGCAATGGGGAAGATGGCTACTATTTCTAACTAGACATGTTCTTTATGAATAAAAATGTTTTGAATTGCAACAACTTTCATGAGCTTTGATTCAGTTTATGCATACACAAATATGCTTCACAATGGAAAATATGATTATCTAAATTAGTTAATAGTTAACCCTATTTATTATATTATAATTCTGGAAGGATCATTGCCTACCATGAACCTCGCCAGAATTTGAGGATATACAATTTGAATCTTTGTTGTTGTCATTAAAGAAGGTTCGTTCAGGAGCAGCATAAAATTTGGCAAGTCTTTTAACCTGACTGAGCCTCAAATGTCTCATCTCTAAGTGACAGTGGCATCAAATAGAATTGTTTCTATCAGAACATGCATTTCCGGTTCTAAATAACTAACAAAGAACTTTTGCAACACAGCCCACTCACAAGCTGAGCATTGCTTATTCAGGGCATTGCCACCAGAAGCAAGATATATAATAGATTATGGAAGCTGTTGTCATATAATGTATTATGTATATAATGTATTATTTACACAATAATAATGTATCCTCTAGTTCTACTGAAACTCTTAGAGTAAGAGTTCCGAAACCAAGTCAGACAGCATAAATAAATAATGCCTAACTTTAATTAGACAATGCAAATAAAATGAAGGCAACTATTGATGCTACTTATTGTGGGAGGTCAGATATTTTGGCAAGTCTATGGCCATCACCATAGGATCACAGACAGAGGTAGAAGGGTTCTCTAATTCAAACCATACACAAAATGATTTCCCCTCCAACAAACCAAAATAGTAGTTACCTAGCCTCTGCCTGAAGAGCTCTAAAGATAGGGAAACCACCACGTCTTGAGTCACTTTTGGACAGGGATAATTCTAAGGAAGTTTCCCTCCCTCGCTCCCCCCATATGTAGCATATGTTTGCCTTTTTATAACTTCCACCTATTGCTCTGGATTTGGACCTTCAGGGCTAATGAAGTAAATCAAATCCTTTTCCATAAGATAAAACTTCAAATAACTGAAAACTGCTATCAGGTCCTCTGGAATCTACTCTTCTCCATTCTAACCATGAATCAATGATACAAAAAGCACCTGCTTTGTACCAAGCAAGAACTCTTAGGGACATAGATTTTTTAAAAAAAATATGTATTTCTTGCCCTCAGGGAATTTACAGAATTTCTTGTCCTCAGAGAATAGGGGAGTAGTGGTCAGGGAGGGGTATTCTAATTAAGAAAATTACAGGGGATGATGTGTGAAACTACACAGAGAAGTAGCTTGGCACACTGTTTCCAGGAATAATCACAAAGTTGACTGGATTATGTTTCAAATTTGGTAAGGTGTAGGGAGTGGGGAAATCCAAGAGGAAGAGAGGGAAAAATTGTAAGATGGCTGGGTAGTAGAGCAAAGCCTGGCTTGGGCTGACCCTAGATGTAGTGGGAACCTAATATAATCAGCCATCAAAACATGGTCACTCAAGGTGGGAGTTTCTAGTCATGAATGGGTTAAGTACTCCAGGAACATTTTCTGGCTTGGATGGTAAGGATCCTGGTAAGAAGATGGTGGGGGAACATGCCTTAGTCTTTCAGTCAATCTTCATATGACTTATGAGAATATATGTTCTCAAGGTCCTTTACCAACTTGCTTGTCATTCTCCCAAGCTATGCGTTCATCACATAAATACTATCAACAACTACTGTCATTTCTTTTTAGAGTTCTATCTGAGTAACAGAAGAAATAACTAGAATTAAAAGTAGTAGAAAAAATGAATAATTCATTTTAAGTGAGCTAAGCCCATTGATTCTTTTTTTTTTTTTGGCTTGAAACAAATTTAGTCTTTCCTTTAGACTCTCAGGGTTGTGAAGGTTGTGTGATTTACCGAGTCCTTACAATGAAGCCAGGGAATTTTGCATGGAAAAATCTGAAAAGTTAGGAAGAGATTGCCAGCTCTGTCAACCTGAAAATCTGAAGCCAGTTGCAGGCAAAAAGATTTGCTAAAAGTAGCAATTTTTATTGGTTAAAAGTCTGTCAGATAGCTTTGGCTTCTGTAGCGCCTCACACCAATAACTTTAAAACTAACTCACTCCAGATGTTCCTGTGATCTTCTAATCAGACATCAAAAGCTCTGTAGTGACAAGCTCACATGCTGATTACTCTATTTCCACAAGTATAACACACACACACACACACACGCACCCATATGAGTAGCTACTTTAAAACATGTTTCATTTAAATTAGAAATCTATTTTAAAGTACAGAATGGTTAAGAAATTCCCTCTAGAGGGGAAATTCTTTTAAGCTTTTCAAATGTTCTGTTCTGCTTTCACTCTTTGGTCAGATTTTTGAAAGCAGAAACACTAGTGGTCTTTTTAGAGTTTATGTTGTTAAAAAAAAGTCTTCAATTTCACCTCCAAAAATCTCCCCACTAAGAAAGTAAAAGCTATGACTTTCCCCTAAATGTTAGCCCAAATCATAGAACAACCTTGTGTCTCTTGGGGTACCCACTGATCAACATTCTCTCTAGCCTCCCTCCCAACTTAATCCTTTCCAAAGGCCCACAGCACTCTGGAAGATTTCTCAACCAAGCATCCCAAAGACTTGCTTCAAGTTCTTCATCTTGCATTTTAAAAAGGCAAGATTCATTGACCTGTCCTTCTTTCTTTGAATTTATATAGCAGCTTTTCTCCAAAGAACACAAATATACACATTCATCTTTTTATGTGTTTTTTTTGGGGGGGGGGTAAGGGTTGTATCTGTCTTTTTCACTTGCTTATACAACAATGGAAAGGGATAATTTATGCTTTGACCAGGAGGTAATCTTTACTTCATCAGCGGTTCAAAGGCAAGGATTCAGTGGCGGAGGCAGAAAACCCAAGGTTGGGTTTCTGCCAATCTAATAATTCATGCCTGGGCTTCTAATATCTCTTGGTTTTTAAAAATAGTTAGCCTTGGTATAGTTCTTTTGAATCATATTATCATGTTGTTCTTGCAACACTTATCATTATACATAGGTCAGGTATGAAATGTTAGAGATAAGGGTGCTAAGGTCCATGAAAATCAAATGACTTGTTCAAGGTCATAGCAGCAGTCAGAACTAGAAATGATTTCAAATACATTTTGTTCCTCTTGCTAAAAGAGTAAATTAATTTAAAAAAAAAAAAACACTGGTTAAGCACTTTATGGGTTAGGCTCTGTAGGTACTAGGGATACAAAAGCAAAAACCCAACAGTCATTGTTCTCAAGTAGCACTGAGTAGATTAAAGGTGGACACAGATAAGTAAATGAAAATATTATTCATAGAAAGGAAACAGTTCACTGAGAAAAAAAAATCTTCCTATCAGGTTTCTTTGATAAAAAACTCATTTTAAAGATCTATAAACAAGTGATTCAAATTTACAAGAATGAAATTCATTTCCTAATAGATAGATGGTCAAAGGATTGTAAAAGGCCATTTTAAGAGGAGAAATGCAAGCTATCACTCATATGGGAAAAAAAAATACTTTACTTTTGTTCTCTATTAATTAGAGAAATGCGTGTTAAAGGAACTTTGAGCTTCTATATCATACCCATTAGACTGGCAAACGACCAAAAAAAAGGACAAATCTTTGACAGACTCCAGGAATATAGAAACATTAACACACTGTGAATTGGAAAAACAGTTTGGAATTGTGCTCTCCAAATCATTCAGCTTTGCATACTGTTTGACCTAGATCAGCGGTTCTCAACCCCTTTGGGAGTCAAATGACCCTTTCACAGGGGTCACCTAAGACCATCGGAAAACACATATTAAAGGGTCACGGCATTAGGAAGGTTGAGAAGCACTGGCCTAGATGGTAGTGATACCTACCTACCTACCTACTATTTATAGGTCTATACCCCCAAAGAGATGAAAGAAAGATGAAAAGGACTCATATGTAGAAGCATATTTATTGCCATTCTTTTTGTAGTGGCAAAAAAAGTGGAAACTTGGAGGTTATGGTATCAATTGGGAAATGGCTGAACAGTGTATGTTATAAATGGAATGGAATAGGACTGTGCTATAAGAAATAATGAAGGGTTTCAGAGAATCCTCGGAAGGCTTGTATGAAATGGTGCAAAATGAGGTAATCAGAACCAAAAGGACAATGTACACAATAACAACATTGTGAAGAAAAATAACTTTGAAAGTATAAAGAACTCTGCTAAATGAAATGACCAATCATGATTCCACAGGATGAAAAATGCTAACTACCCCACCACCACCACCAAAGAAGGGTGATGGACTAGACGCAGTGGTTCTTAACCTTCCTAATGCTGTGACCCTTTAATACTCGTATGTGGGCGTATCCACATGTGGGTCAACCCGCTTGGAGACAGATAGAGGAGCGGTGTCTCCATTCCTAAGACCATCGGATATATGTGTTTTCCAATGGTCTTAGGCAACCCTGTTCGGCCCCCAAGGGGTCGCCACCCACAGGTTGAGAACCATTGGACCAGAGGCATAGAATGAAATATATATTTTTGGGTTTTACTTTGTTTGGCTATATTTATTTGTTATAAATGTTTGTTTTTCTTTTTAACTGGAGGAAGCAAGGGGTGTAGGAATAGGACTCCTCCCTCCTGAAAAAAATGAAAAAACAATAGAAGACAGGTCCAGAGGAACTGTAGCCAAGCCCACAGCTTTGAAAGCTACATATTGACTTGATCATGGTACTTAAAAAGAAGAGTAAGCTCTACATAATAGATTCACAGCTCCATGTAAAATCCTGGTCTCTTCTACAGTGTACATAA
Organism: Pseudochirops corinnae; assembly: GCA_028646515.1. Classification (NCBI taxonomy): domain Eukaryota; kingdom Metazoa; phylum Chordata; class Mammalia; order Diprotodontia; family Pseudocheiridae; genus Pseudochirops; species Pseudochirops corinnae. Next base: position 137,330,125 of record CM053591.1, read on the forward strand.
AAATAATTCATTTTACTTGGTGTTTGAAGTTCAGAATAAGAAAAAAGAAAGTAGAAGATAAATAAAGGAAAAAGCCACAGGGGGGATATCTACCTATTTATCTATATATTTATGTATTATTTATCTATTATCTATCTATCTATTGATAAATACATATTATATATATATACATATGTATACATACATATGTATACTTTCTCCTTCTACCATTACACTATCTTTCTTCAGTCTTCATTATCCTTTTGATTTCTTTACACTTCCACTTATACACATATACTCTTTGTGACCCTATTTGGGGTGGTTTCTGTTTGCTTGTTTGTTTGTTTTTGCAAAGACACAAAGCTACATCTTCTTTTCCAGGTCATTTTATGGATAAAGAACTGAGGCAAACAAGGTTAAATGACTTGTTCTGGGTCACAAACCTAGTGAATGTCTGAGGCTGGATTTGAACTCATGAAATGGAATCTTACACAAACACACACACAGGGCACAGTAAATAGAGAACTAGAGAACTGGAGAACTGGGCTTCGAGTTAGGAAGACTTATATAATACATTATATATATATGTGTGTGTGTGTGTGTGTGTGTGTGTGTGTGTGTGTGTGTATGTGTGTGTATAGAGAGAGAGAGTGTAGGAATAGAACTCCTCCCTCCTGAAAAAATGAAAAAACAATAGAAGACAGGTTATGTATATATATATAGAGAGAGTATGTATAATACTATATATACATATATACACACATACATGTGCATATATGCACATATACGTACATATACATATATTACATATTATAATATAAACTAATTTCAAGATGGGTAGAGAGAGAGAATTTACAACTGGGAAGATCCTGAAATATCTCCTGAAGTAGACAGCACATTAGGTATACTCCGAAGAAAGCTGGAGATTTCAAGAGGTGGAGGTGGTGGAGGGACATCCCAGCATAGTGAATCACTACCCTCTGTTGAAATAAATTTATTATTATTATTATTATTATTATTATCGTTGTTGTTGTTGTTGTTGTTATTTCTGAATTCTACCCTAGAGAGTACCATTCACACAGTACCTATAAACCAGACAACTGATAAAGTTTTACTTTCATTTTACTTGGATCATCAAATATGAAGCAAGTTTATGATAAAAGGAAGCTGTTGGGCAGATATGGAATAGGAAGTTATTTTTAATATATTTCCCATCTGATCAAAAGTTTTGACATTTCTCTGACAGTTATCAGAAAGGTTCGGTGCTTCTAACAGTATTAGTGCCTTTATGAATGTACTATTTGGGCTAGGAGACAAAAGTCTATTTATTTAGTATATCTTCATTGTGTTTGTGTGTTCCTTAATCTAAAACTAAAATACAGATGTTAGAGATACAAAGATAAATAGATTAGGCTTAGTAAAACTGCCTCCAAAGTCTCCTTCTGCCCTTACCCTACCTTTTCTCAGTCTTCATTGTCTTTTTGACTCCTTTACACTTAATAGCAGGGGTGTCCAAAAACTTTGAAAAGAATTTAGCAAGATTCTTAACTTGGTGGAAGGAGTCCATCAAAAACAAAGTCAAACAAAGAAGAATTTGAAATGAAATCTTTAACATTTCTTAGTAGTGCAAGCAGTACAAAGAGAAAAACTAATTGGCCTAGAGTCTAAAGTTCTAGAGTAAAACTATCTGGGGAGATGAAGTATGTGCACCCAACAGACAAATTCATAACCTAATTCACGTGGAAGAAAGAAAACTTCACTTCATAACTATTTTATGAACTTATTAAGAGGCAAGATTTAGAGGCTTAAGTGTACAAAAAAAAAAAAAAGCAAAAAAAAAAAAATCCCAAAAATCCAAGAACCAAACAACCAAGCAGAAAACAGGGTCAAGGTTCTTCGCAAAACTCTGCTCCCTCAGTTTATGATGTTGCTTGTTTTTCTACCTCTCTGCTTCTTTGTCTCCTCTTTTTTCCTTTCTTTTCCTTTTCCTCTCTTCTTTCTTTATTCTACTCTATCCCCTCCCACTCACACCACTCAATCTCCAAGATATGGGTGGATTGAGGAAGGCACTGTCTCTGTGGAGCTCTCTGTTCCTTTTTCTCTCTTTGCATACTCTCTCATCCATTCTCAGGTCGGTCTTCAGTTATCACCACAATGCAGATGTCTCTCATATCTAATCTCCAATTTTAACCTCTCGCCCTGATTTCAGCCTTCTATCTCAAACTGTGAACTACAGATTTCCACTTATGCATCCTGTTGCTCCTTCAAACTCAACACATCAAAAACAACTCCCACAAAAACAGCTTCCTCTCTCAATTTCCCATTTCTGCCCATTGATACCAATTGTGTTTCAGATTCAGAATTTTCTCACTTTTACCCAAGACATCCTATTGGTAACTAAATCTTTCTTTCTTCTTTTTTTTTAATCTTTGAAAATTCTTTCATGGCTGGCTATTTCCCTCTGGCTTCCCAGAACAATTGTGCAGGTCCTTATCACTTTCCTGGTATATTAACATAAACCCTACTGATATTCTGGCCTTCAGCCTCACCTCCCTCTAACAGACCCAGCAGACTATCACCAGATGAATCATGCTAATATACTGTTTATTCATGCCAGCCCTCTACTCCAAAACCTTCAGCAGCTTTATATTGCCTGCAGCATAATGTCAGACTGGGTTTCAAGGCTCAGTATAATTTACTCTCTAAACACATATATTTATTCAAATAGCTTTCAACATTAATCGGTGAAAAACACTCCCTACCCAAATTAGTCTAGTTACTCATTCCTAATCATGCCATGCTATCCCCATTATCACTTTGAGATCCTTATGCTTCATCCTCACCTGGAAAGCCTCCCTCTTTCCCTGGGAATTGTGTCTTAGCATCACAGATTTAGATTTAAAAGGGGGCTTAGAGGTCATCTAATTTTACAGAGTCAAAATTCAAATCCAAGACTTCTGATGCCAAATCTAGTACCTTTCCTACTGTGCCATATCCATTACCAAATGTGACTGGGAAATTCATTGAACCTCTCTGGGCATCAGTTTTCTCATCAGTAATATGAGAGAATTGGACAATAGGAACTCTGAGTCCTTTGTGGCTCTAATGTGCTTTGTATATTGTTTGTTCAAATCTATCTCTGCTACAAAGTCCAGTTCAACTCCGTCTAAGATGTCTTCTTCTACATTGATCTTGCCTTTTTATAAACTTCTATAGTAGTTATTATCAATACAACTAAATCCTTTCAATTGTGTATCTCTTGTCTTTCTACCTATCTTATAAGGGGACAAAGATGGTGCCTTATGCATCTCTTATATCTAGAACAGCATTGAGTCCAGTGTTTATAGATAGAGCTGAGAAACAGTTTGGTGTCAAGAACCAACAAGATGTAGGGTAATGAGTGCTAGAGAAAAAAATGTCGGAAATCATGATGTGACTTTGGGCAAATCACTTTGTCTTTGTTTCCTCCTCTATACATTGAAAGACTAAAGGAGTTTGTACCAAAGGACCTCTAAGGTCCCTTCCAATTCTATAATTTTGTAGCTAGAAATACATTTTAAATTCAAATGGAAATCCCCTGAGTTTTTGTCATTTGCAAATAAAGCACAATGGAGAGGGTGTCCTATTTGCTACAAGTTCAACCAACCTCTGAAGCTGATTATCAGTTCCCTCATCTGTAAAGTAAGGGACAATGATCCCTGAAGTTCTGTTTAGTTTTATAATTCTGGTATCCCACAACTTATTATAAAAGTGATGGCTCTTTACTGACAAATGCAATAGTCTTTTCTCAATGATCCTTCCTAATTTCTCTGTAGCCTAGTATTCACTCTCTTCTGGATATTCTTCCTTCTCTTAGTTTTCATGACTGCTCTATTCTGTTTCTTCTCCTTTGAGTCTTTCTCAGGTCCCTTCCAGATCTTCATCCCGGTTATACCCCCTGAGAATGAGTATTCCCCAAGGCACTGCACTAGACTGACTTCTCTTTTCCCACTATACTAGCTTTCTTGGTGACATCATTAACTCTCCTAGATTCAATTCTTGTCTTCTAGTTCTATATATCCAGTCTTAATCTCTCTCCTGAGATCCAGTCTCCTATCACCAGTTGCCTTTTGGACATTCTGAATTGGATGTCTTGTAGACACACCTTAAATTTAGTTTGTCCAGAAAAGAATGCATTATGTACTGCCCTCCATAAACCCTCTTCTTCTCTGAGCTTCCCTATTATTACTGAGAGAACTACCATTTTCCCAATCAAGCAAACTCTCAATCTCAGTACCAACCTTGACTCTTCACTTGAACTCACCCCATGTGTCCATTTTGTTGCCAACTTTTGTTGTTTCTACCTTCACAGCATTTCTAATATATGCCTCTTCTTTCCAATCTTCTTACACCTTCTCCTACCTCATTCACGTATTCTGTGATTTAGTGACAGTAACCTCCTTGTATTCCTCCAAGAAGACACTTCATCTCCAGACTCCAGGCATTTTTATTGGCTATCTGTCCCCAGTGCCTAATATGCCTTTCCTTCTCATCCTTGCCTCCCAGTTTTAAGAAATAGGTCAAATGTGACCTTTGGCAGCAGGTTATTTCTGATCCCTTCCCTCATCCTCCCCACTGGTAGTATTGTACTTCTGAGAGTACCTTCCATTTACACTCTTAATATTTTATATGCACAGCTATTTGCATATTTTTCTCCCCATCAGAATGTTGGTTCCTAAAAGACAGGAACTATCTTTGTTTTTGTCTGTTTTTTTTGTATCCTCAGTATGTAGCAATCAGCCTGGAACATAGTAAATACTTAATCAATATTATTTGACTGAATGACTGATCAGGGGAGCCCTCCCTCCCTTCAAACTTCCATTGTCTTAGGCTAGAGAACACTCCATGAAGCACACTTGGAACTTGGGTCCTTTCTGGAGTCATATGCATTCCTTAGATATTCCTTATATCACCCCTTCTGGTGATATATTTGCCCCAGCCCTTTCCCTTGTACCCTTTGATAAAAGGCACACACAGCCAAAATCACTGATTGGGTTCCACATAATACGTTTCCCTCACCTTGCCCATTGGGTGAGGAATGGGAGTGTGTGGCATGTAATACCCTTACCGCCTCATACTTTCTTTCTCTGGGACTTCCTGTGAGCAGAGGAAAGAGGATTTCATATTCTTCTCTTTGTTCTGGAAGTTAAGAAAGTATCAGACATATATGCTGACAAAGTCAAGTTGAGCCTAGGCCTCAGGTCCCTTGTGGAGTCTTCTGTTTTATTTATATCCCCAACCATTGTTGATTGAACAGCAACTGAAAGATGGATAATCTCAGCCTTGAAAGCATATGAAAGCATATGAAAGTTCCTGGGCCCCTCAATTGGTGCCAACTGTACAGTAGGAGAAATCTTTTATAATTTTACTCTTCTAAGAGAATATGACCACCAGGAAAAAAAAAAAAAGAGCACAAGGCATGGCCTGGAATTTCAGAAAACATGGACCTAGAGGTGGCTAGGTGGCACAGTGAATAGAGCATTGGCCCTGGAGTCAGGAGGACCAGAGTTCAAATCCGACCTCAGACACTTTACACTTATTAGCTGTGTGACTTTGGGCAAGGCACTTAACCCCAAATGCCCTGTCTTCCCCTCTCCAAAAAAGCAAGAAAAAAAAAAAAAAGAAGGAAAACATGGACCTGGAGGAAATACTTTATATAGGGCAGCACCAGGGTGAAGGTGAAATGCCTATTCAATATTCCTATCAATAATCCAGTGTTGAAAGTATTCAGACTCTCAGGAGAATATAAGAAGAATTATAAGTTACTGCCCCGTGTTTAGTTTTTCTAACTATACACTTTGTGTCTTTTTGTTTTAGGATTTTATTTTTTATGGAGGAAATAGAAGTCTTTCTTCTGCCTCACCCACATTCTCCATTGAGTAACTTTTTACTCCACTCTTTGGGGGAGATCCTAGGCATAAGCCACGCCTAAGCTTTCAGGGATTCTCCATGAAGTTGAGGTTTGGGGGTGAGGGTTTGGGAGTCAGAATATAAAGAGCCTGAGGGTTTCAGGAAGAGCCCAATATACCACTCTGTTGAGGCAACTCTGAACATGGATCCAGAACTAAGAGTCCCTTCATAAGGAGAAAGTGCACTCCCCAGCCCTATCTTGGGCTCAGTAGCAATTTTGTGTTGTTACATAAATAAAATCTTAAAATGTCCTTCTGGGGTTGACCTAAAATTTTAAGTGGAAAAAAAGGATCTTTTTTCAAAAAGGTACACAAGGTTCACATTTCTAAACTTCTGTACATAATGATATTGAAGTCATTCAAACAATTCCAGTTCATTTCACAAAGTGCTCCAGGAGATAGCAAAGAGCTCAAGAGCAAAGTAAATCTAGCTCCTAGATTTTCAGCCACCTGACTAGAGAGCCTCACAAGCATAACAGCCTCTGAAATTAAACTGCCTGAACTTGAAAAAAAAATAAGTAAACATTTGGCCTTGTTAAACACTGGATGGCAGGTTTATCTCTTAAAAACAAAGCCATATGAAAACCATCATTGCAATGGAGTCTCCAAGCCCTGGTCTTATCAGCACACAGCTTGAAGAGCTGGGGTTACAAATTGTATGTCTACTATTAAATCACTGCGGCAGAACTCTTTTGTGGCCTTCGGTTTTTCTCAGCAACACAATTATATATTACATACCACTCTACCCTCCCTTTCTCTTTATAATGTCTGTCTCTCCTTGTTGGAAGAGAAATGGACAAAGTCCTACCACAAATCCACACAATGAGTGTCTGCAATAATTATTTGGTGCCTGTTTTTCCACAGATATAGCCAGTTACAGATGATATATACGAGTTGGATCAATGTATTGCTTTGGGGTAAATTTCTGATATTTAGTCCAAAAATTAGGTTGTAGTGAACGTGGGGCATGTGGGCAAGTATATATGAGCATGAATATTTCTTGGTTGTTTTAAATTTTTTTGCTTTAAGGATCTGTTATTTATGTGATAGCAAAGCAAACTGGGTTTAGTGGAAGGGGAAAGGGAAAGGAAGGGAGGAAGTATTTATATAGGGTCTACTATGTGACAGGCACCGTGCTAAGTACTTTTAACGAATATCTCATGGTATTGACTAAAACAGAAATGCCAGAAACTCAATAACATTATAGCTCTAAGTAATCTAAATTGTAAACCCAAATCTAGCATTTTTCCTCTGTTATTATTTCATTTAATACGAAGCGTCCTCAGTGGGGACGATCTTAATATACCAAAGAGTGCATAAGACAGACTAACTCTAAGTACAGTCATCCCTTCTACAATGCAACTTTCTCCAATGCAGTTTCAATATATCACAGGTTGGCATAAGACATTAAATGGGAATTTGGGGGGAGTTTTGTGGAATCACAGACAACATGCAAAGGCCAGCAAATGACAGAGAAAAAGTTTAGCAACTCAGAAATGCATAAAATATGTGTATGGTATTATGTAATGTCAACATATTTTATATAATAATTCTGACTTTTTCTCTGGTAAAAAGGGAAGGTCAAAAAATTTTACGTGGATTTTCCAGATTGTGGGGTTGCCATGCCCCTAACCCACACAAAGTGTAAGGCATGAGTGTAAAAGGAATAACAATCTTCCACTTCGCACAAATTAGAATGGTGAGCTTAAAATGCATTTTATACAACAAACTGTATTTTCCAAGGGGTGCGACTTCCTATCAAACTTACATTAGTCACTAGGGAAACCCATTAAGCTACCTCTGCTGGGTGCCATGGAGGCTTGCATCTCAATCTCTTTGGGCTTCAGTTTTCTCAACTCTAAGATGAGTATAATAATATTTTCACTTCCTACTTTTTGTTGCTGCTTTGTAAACTCTGAAGCACAATATATATATATATATATATATATATATATATGAATTATTATTTTTATTTTATAATGTGTTATGGGATCTCATAAACAGGTCATTAATTTGTGTTAGATTTTTGAAATTAATCCTTTCTTGAGTATCTTTGACAAGCTTCCAGTTCAGAAAAGATGTATGAGAACGATGAAGGTGTCAGCCTTATTTTTTTAATTGAACAGCAAAAATTGTTCATTTTCTCAAATCAGGTAGTAATATCAGGGATAAAAAAATGTAGATTTTTCCATTTTTTTAAAAAGCAGGGTAACTCTTTTACTTTCGTATCTTACAGACAAAAACTGGATCTGGGTTACTTCTCTCCTCCTTTAGGTTCCTTCACAGCTATGAGTAACTATCCCCCAACAATTTTCCAATTGTACACGCGTAAACATTTTCTCTAAATCTTGTTGCCACCATTTCTGCTTTTCTATTTCTGTTAAGGACATGACCACCTTTCAAGGTTCCTGTGCTTGTAGCTATCTTAGATCCTCCCCTCCCCTTCTTCCTTAACCCCCATATCCATTTAGCTTCCCTCTCTGTTTATTCTCCTGTCACATCTCTACAGTTGCATCTTTTTCTCCACTGGCAGCGCCACCCCCTTGCCCATAGTCCCCAGCACTTTCTGACTGGACCACCACAGCAGCTTCTTAACTGGCTTCTCTGCTTCACTTCTCTTCTCTCTCAAATTTATCTTCCACATAGCTGCCAAAATAACCTTTCTAAAGCATGAGTCTGACATGGCTCGCTCCTTTTTCAGACACCTTCAGCAGCTCCCAACTGTCTATAGGATAAAATGCAAATGCATCAGCAGGGTGTTTAAAGCCTTCCATCCTCTGGATCCAACCTAATGATATCACATGCTTGGTATTCTAGGATACTAGATGAGCTCTAAACTCTGTATTTCATTTCTGATTTCTGCATCTTTGAACAGGTCGTCTTCCATCCTGAGAATACCCTCTCCTTCCTTCAGCCTCTGAGAACACTAATCTCACTTCAAGGTGAGCTGGGAGTGCATTCCAGTCACCAAACAAAGCCTTTTAAGATCCTCCTTCACCACCAAGTTGTGAGTGCTCTTCTTCCTCAAATTACTTGAAGGTAGAAAGATATGGTCAGTGGAAACAGTAGCTGCATATGAAATCATAGTACTTGAGTCTGGATGCCAATTCCATCACTTGATAAACTTTAGCCTAATCACTTGACTTCTGTAGGTCTCAGTTCTCTCATCCGTGAAATGAAAGGGTATAACCAGGGAGGAGGGAAAGGAGAGAGCAGGAGGGTGGGGTGGGGTGGGTGAGGTGGCATTTCATAAGTGTTTACTCTGTGCCAGGGTCTGTGTTAAATACTGGGTCTAGAAATACATATATAGAAGACAGTCCCTACTTTCAAGTAGCTTACATTACAAAGGTGAAGACAAAACACATAAGGATGCTGGAAACTGGGGTTTATAGGAGATGATATAAAAGGTGAAGGCAAAGGGGTGGAGTCCAGAGAGCTGAAGGGAAAAGTGAGATGAAGCATGGGTGAGGTCTTCCCTAAATGATCTCTTGGGTCCCTTCTAACTCTGAATATATGAATCTTTGTGTTTACTTCTCTTTTTACATCTTGTAGTATCCAAACAGAATTCTAACTCCTTAGTGGTAGGGAATATTTTATTTTGCTCTCTCTGTATCCTCACTGCTTAGAACACTGTTTTGCACATAGTAGTGACTGTATTTAATAAATGTTTGTGGAACTGAATTTTCTTGCCACCACCTGGGGATTTACTTATTTGTCGTCCTTTGACAGACATCAGTCATAAAGCTTTAACTTATCGCATTAAAACAAAATGCTTAATTCAAATTCTATTTACTATGAAAAAGAGAAAGGAAGATTGAAATATTTAAAAAGGCTTCTTTTTGTATACACTTCATTAACCATCTCTATTGTCCTAAGTCTCTCTCCATATTATCTATCATTTTACCAATCTATGAAAATCACTGCTTTCCATATCTTATTTATTTTTCCTTAAATAGGGATCCCCTCTCTCTCTCTCTCTCTCTCTCTCTCTCTCTCTCTCTCTCTCTCTCTCTCTCTCTCCCAATGATTTCTTAAGGTAATGGCAATGCAGGATAGACATGAGGGAATGACTCTGGAACATATGATTATATTTATTATCCAAGAACAAATTTAGAATTGTAATTTCCAGAAACACCCTTTTTAATTTACTCACCCTTCGTGATCAATTTGCCTTAGGGAACAAATGCAAAACTACAGACATTCATTAAAGGGTAAAAACAACAGTACCAATTAGCAGGGTAGCTTAAGAAACCACCACAAAACACAGTTACTTTAGAATTTTCCCTTCATTCTCAAATGAGGAAATGACAACTTAAGGTCTAGGGCTCACAGCATGTCCTAAAAGTCAACCCAATAATATTTAGTCATATTTCTCCAAAGTATTTGGGGTTACAAGGTACTTTCCTCAAAAAAATAAATCCTATAAAGCAGGTAACACAAATTTTACAAAATCACCATTTCATAGATGAGAAGATTTGTCAAAATTATTATTGCTAGCAAGTGCTGAAGCTGGAACTATCAATCAATCAAATGAGAAACTAAATAAAGAAAATTAAGCAACCTCTACTTGCAAGGAGTTTACATTCCAATGGGCAAGACCTCTAGGACATATGTAAACATAGTGAGAATAAAATAAAGGTAGTTTGGGAGTAAGAACACTGACAGGTAAGGGTAGAGATCAGGAAAGTTATCATATAGAGAATGGCATTTCAGATACATCTTGAAGGAAGAGAGTGATTCTTTGAGGCAGAGATGAGATCACATATTCCAGGCATTGAGAGTGGCCAGTATAAAGGCACAGAGAAAGAGGATGGAGGACTGGGTGTGAGGAAAAGAGAATATCAGTTTTGTTAGATCACAGTGTGGGAGGGGAAAAGCAATATTCAATGAAGCTAGAAAAATGGTTTGGGGTCAGGATATGAAGGACTTTAAATGCTAAAGTGAAAATATTAAATTTTATACTATAGGAAATATAGGAACCATTGGAGTTGACTGAATGTGGTCAGATTTCCTTAAGAAAATCACTTTGGCAGTAGTGCATAGGATGGTTTAGATAGAGTGGTTTCTCAACCTTCCTAATGGCATGACCCTTTAATACAGTTCCTCATGTTGTGGTGACCCCCAACCATAAATTTATTTTTGTTGCTACTTCATAACTGTAATTTTGCTACTATTATGAATCGTAATGTAAATATCTGATATGCAGGATGTATTTTCATTGTTACAAATTGAACATAACTCAGGTTGAGAACCGCTGGTTTAGAATGATAAGAGACTTGAGGGAAGGAGATCCATCAGGGGACTGCTGTAATACTCTGGGGAGGAGGTGAAGGCCTAAACTAAAGAGACAGCCCTACAACTAATGAAAAGGGGGTAGATGTGAAACTTGCTGTAGAGACAGAAATGGGAAAATCTGTCAACTGATTTTATATGTGGGATGAGGGAGAGTGAAGAGTTAATAATGCTAAGTTAAAGGAGGGTAAAAGGATGATGATGTCTTCAACAGATGCAGTGAAATTTGGAAGAAGGGATGGTTTGAGGGAAAAGATTGCAGGTTTAGTTTTGATATTGAGTTTGAGATGCCTCTAAGAGATCCAATTAACAACTGATACAGAACTGAAACTCAGGAGAAAGACTGGTGCCAGATGAATACATACGTGTGTCATCTGCAGAGAGTTAAACCCACGAGTTGATGGATTGTTAAGAAAGAGTGAATATAAGGTGAGTCAAAGAAGGCCTAAGACAGAAACTTGAGATATATTCACAATTAGAGGGTCTGATATAGCTAATGCAACTAACAATGCAAAAATACAAATACAAAATGAAACCAACTGTATTGAAGTGAATATGCATTTTACCCTCATTCAAGTTTATAGATTCCCTGAACTCTATCTACAGACAGGGCTTTATGGACCCCAAGTTGAGAATTCCTGATTCATATAAATGTCATGGCACCATGATGCAAAGCTAGCATCATTGCCAAGAAGATCTGGGTTCAAGTCCCACCACTGACATCTAAAGACACTGTAACTACAGGCAAGTTATACAATCTCTGTCAGTGTTCCAGGCAACTCTGTAAGACTATAAGCTGCAGGAAAGGTCCTGCTTGCATTGGTAGAGAGTTTCCTCTCTTGGGGGTTCTTTATTTCAATGAAACTGCAGGTCTAGTTTTGGTCTCTAAGGAGAGTTAATTTCATTTGCTTATTTTCTATAAAAGAGCTAAATGTGTCTATTTGTCCCCCACTCTGGACATTTTTAGGGAGGATATAATCTCGAATTGCTATTTTGCTGTTAGTAAGCTGACCAATGGAAGTTTGCCAGCTTTACAATTTTATATCTCTGGGCATCAAAAAAAGCCCACACCAAAACCAAAATCCCAAAACAAAAGCTCAAACCTCTTTTCCTGAAAGTAAACCTAATAAAGTAAAATTGAATATATCCATCATTAACTAGTTCTAAAGCTAATAATTCAACATAATCAAGTGTTTCAAATATTTATCCTTGCAGTCTTCTATGCTTTGGTTTATAAGCTAGCTTTATTTCTCAGGAATGATTGAACATAACCCATTTGGGGCTTTGCCGTCTGTCAATTACTTACATTTGAACCCTCAAGTTAAAGAAATGGACATTTTAATTTTTTCCCTCCCTCCCAATATGGGTTTGAAATGTGCTGCAATGTAATGTGGCTTTTTTAAACACATATTTTTCCTATTAGGTACTGCAAGACCATATCATCATAAACTCACCAGATTTGTCTTCATCGATCACAATTTATAGGATGTGACTGCTGTGCAATAGCTACTCTTGATCAAGTACCCAAAAACAATTAGAGAATTTTAGAGTTAGAAAGAAATTAGAGGCCGGAACCACGTAGTCCAACCTCTCTCCCAATGCTATGATTTACCCTGCATCATCCTTGACAATGGATTGTCCAGTCTCTAGTATAACAGCTTTCCTTCACATTCTCCTTGCCACATTCTTCTCCATCACCCATCTAAGAACTAAAAGATTAGCAACCAATCATTAAAAACATCTATACTTATATACCATTTGGAACTAAAATCATTTCACTGCTTTAAACACATCCATGAAATCTTCCCTGATTCCTTGCTAGTCCCTATAGACCACTCCATTCCCAGTCTTGGTAACTACCTTCCGCATTTGGACTTGGCACACAGCATTTTGCTGTTTTCTAAAGGGCCTATCATGGAATATTATGTATTATATTTATTGGTGGTTGTATCTTATTTCTTAAAAAGATGTTTTATGAAAGCAGGGACTGTGTGTTATCAAATGTACTCCACACCACTCACAACCTGATATCATTCTTATTCAGTAGGCACTTGTTGGCATCAATGTTTATTAGCTGAAAGAACAAAAACATGAATCTTACATTGTCTAAATGGTTGGTAAATGAAGTTATGGGGGGATCTCTAGGGGAAAGGTTGTGTCAGATGGACTCCAAGCATTTCCCTTCTCTCCCTTGTAGGCTTCACAAATGCCTTTTATTGGCTTGCTTACTCTGCCACTCCCCACACCTTCTCTTTGACACAAGTAGAGGTGGACTCATCCCTTCTCAAGGTATGTGACTCTGTGTTTCCTTTAGGAAAACAGGCATTTGTTAGGAGGCCTGTACTTCGTGCTCTTTTCCTAGGGAATAGGGAGCAAAGAGCATAGAACCCCAAAGTAAGACCTTCCAGAGATATGAGTCGTCAAAAGGAATTTAACCCTGTTGCTTTAGGGAGGAGGAAAAAGCACTATGTGAATCTTAAATGTTACAGAAATCAGAATTACTGCTATCATCACAGAATGCTGCATCTGGATGGTCCCTTCAAGACCTACTTCAGCCCCTTTGGTTGACAAATGAAAAAAAAAAAAGAGAGACTATCTAAGGGGAGGTGAATTACATCTCTAGAATCATATAACTAGACTGCAGAACCAGGACTAAAATTCAGGTTTCTACATCTGAAGGTCAAGGGGCTTTGTACCTAATCCTATGAAGAAAAAGTCAATAGAGATAAGAGTCTTTGAAACTTCCCTACCAGCCCTCCATACTGTTCTTCTAACAATACATAGTGGTGTGTAGTGATTTGCCTAATTATTTGTGGTTGGTTCAACCTTAGAAACCTGGATTATTAAGGCTATTACATATGATGTTTTCATTTAAAATATATAGACAGTCACCCTCTTACCCTGTCTTTAATGCCATTAATGCCGTGCTTTGGTTGATTTGATTTGATTAAATATCAAAGATCAAAACACCTTTCCTATAAGAAATATTATATAATAAATGTAATAAAAATAACATAATTAATATAATATAAAATAAAATAAATATAAGAATAGCAGAACATGTGGTATATGATTGTGATGGAATGGTACTGTGCTATAAGAAATGATGAGCTTGTTGATTTTTGAGAAACATGGAGAGACTTGTATGAAATAAGGAAGAGTGAAATGAGAAAAATTGAGAGAATTTTGTATATAATAGTAATATTGTTTTAAGAGCAACTTTGAGGAAATAAGTCATCTTGACCATTATAAATACCCAAATTAATTACCAAGGACATAGGAAGGAAGATGCTATCTGCATCCAGAAAAAGAACTGATAAAAAGAAGTATATATAAAATGATTTTACAGATATATACATATTTGTGTCTGGTGGTAGCCATCTCTGGGAAGGGAAGGGAAAAAAAAGGAAAATAAAAGAAATTTACATGATAATTTTATTATACATTTAACATGAATAGCAAGTTGTACATAACAGATTTGCATTTTGTGTGCAATACTCCTTTTTATTATACTACATTATGGAAATGCTTATTTTATTTCATAAATTTAAAATAATATAATTAAAAAATTTCAAAAAAAGTTCCCATAAGGCTAGGGGAAAAGTGACCTAAATGGAAAATGGAGAATTAGTGGACTTCCTGAAGTATATATTCTTATCTGCCACTTTCTCACTTCCTTTTGGGCTAACCACTCTAAAATATTTCACCTACATAATACGTGTTCACTTCTCGATCTTAAGGAACGCGTTCTTTTAAACAATTTGCATGATAGTAGCTCTAGAAACTCTGTAAAATTATTGCTTCTGGTCAGTTTTAATGGTTTGTAAATGTGCTCATCTACTAATGACATCCCAAATGTTTAATTTCCGACAGATTAAAGATCCATGGCATGTCCAAAAATATTAGGAAAATGACATAAATTATCACATAATCTTCATACTAATTTTCACGAAAATGAAGTTACAAAAGGGAAAATACAATTTTCTCTGTTATTTTATAAGATGCATTTGAAAGGAATGTGGAATATATGTCTCATATATACATATATATGCATAAGTGTATATTTCTTAGGGATTAGGGAGCAAGGAGCAAGGGAGACACTGTATGCATTTAATGTACACACACACACACACACACACACACACACACACACACACACACAGACACGATTATTACCAAATAAGCTAACTGGTCTGTAACCTTTTCTATAAAAAATGGGAACTGCAGGACACTTACTGGTACAACAGGTTTCAGATTCTGGTCACTGGGGTGTGAAGCACCTGGATGAGAGTCAGCAGGTGGGCCCAGTGCTGGGTCACTGCTCCTCCTTACTAACAGTGGTGTGCCTGTAAGACAAAATAAGAGGTGAAAGGTCAAAGGAACCTCAGGGAAAAAAGCACATGGCACCATGCAATTTAATTAAAAGGACTCACCACGTTCTTCTGTGTAAAAGTATTCAAGTTCTAGAGGTGCCTGTAATTTATTCAATTTGATGACATCGTGTCATTTATTATATAGGGACACATGGAACCAGAACGGTGGAATGTTGATCTTTTCCAATCTATATTAACAAATTACTCAAGGCAAAACTTTTGGGTGATATAAAAACTAACCCCACACAATGTGAAACGGACTTATGAAACAAATATAGATATTAAAGAGGATAATTATGAAGTAATCACATGAACCATTTGATAATGTCAGTATAATTTGAAATTTGGGTAGAGATGGAAACAAACAAAGATGTTACTGCAAGTTACCATCATATTATATTTTCAGAACCCATAGGATATATATGCATATATATATATATATATGTGTGCGTGTATTTGTGTGTATTTTATATCTATCTATCTATCTATCTATCTATCTATCTATCTATCTATCTGTATGTATGTATGTATGTATTACACACATGGAAATACGATTTTAGTTGAGTTCATAGTGTTAATGTTTTTTTAAATAAACAAAGGGGATTGTTTGAATTTTTGCTTGTCTTTTTAATAAGGCTTGACAAAACTGATGAGAAAAATAATGTAGTCCTTTAAAAATACTCTGATTCCTTTTCAATTTAATGAAAGATTCTACCATTAAATATTTGAAAGTCACTTATTAAATTCTGAAAGATGATCTTTCTAATAGGAAGTCCAAATGAAATCCAAACATAGCAAGGCTAGTAGCTTTACTAGTTTCATTATAATTAGGCTGAAAATAATTTATTTAATATGAAATTGGCAGTCAGAAAAGGAAGTCTTTGAAATATATTTTTTTCTTATGGTTGTTTTGGAAATCATTTCGTAATCATGAAAATTAACTTTTATTTGCTCTTTTAAGAATTTGCTTTGCAAATAATGGGTAAATTGCACTCTCCCATTTTTCTATGTTCTAAAAATAATGCCCAAACACTCTCAAACTACTGCAGTTTAAATTAGTATTTTTCACGTTTCTTTTTTCTTTTTTTTAAGCATGGTGCACAGCTGGCTTAGAGAAGAAATCCCTTTTGTTAGCATTTACAACTCCCTGTTCCAACAAATTCTGTTCCTTTTGGCAATCCACCCCTGGCCACCACACAATCTGGTTAAAAAAGAAAATAAAGTGTATCTCTTCCTATAATCAGAAATTGACTGAAATAGTACTCTGGCTATAGTGGCTAGCCCCAAAGAGCAATGTGAAGTTTAAACTCATATTATTCCCAATTCCATTTCTATTCCTAGATGCATCATTACATGATTTTCCCCATCTACCAAAAAACCCAACAAATCTAAGAAGTGGTCATGGCTGTGCTGGTCTCCTTTTGCTCCTTGACTGAACCATCCTCAAGGAGGAGGAAAAAAAAATTGTACCATAAGTGGTGCTTACTACAGAACTAATGCGAGGCACAGATTATGGGCTAGAATAGCAGAAACAAAACCAATGACAGTTGAGTCCCAATCCCATGCCATATGTTTTGGTCAGGTGGTCTGAAAAAAAAATGGTTATCCAGCCCTAAAGAAAAGCCCCCACATTATCCCAGACACCAAGGAGGAATCTATTTAGGTAGAGCATGGTATTATACATACAATATATTATACATATATACATTATGACTAAGAAAGGCAAAGGGGAGCTTCACATTTGCTTTCAACTCTTGTCTCCAAGAATTTTATTCCCAGGCACAAGGCAATGCTCTATTATTGAGGGAGGAAAAATCTCCTTTTATCCATGAAATGTTGCTTCACAGATTCAATCCACCCCATTTCAGTTACTGATAATGTTCATTATCACATTGTTATTGTTCTGACATCTTATAAACATTAAAAGAAAATCTGAGGGATACATGCTCACAGATATGAGGAAAGTATTGTGGCTTGTTAATAAATATGATGACTCTTTTAATCCCCAAAAATACAGTATAACAGAATTTTCTTCACTCATAAGAGGCAATAGATATTAGCTATTTATAACTCTATAATAGATGTTAGCTATTTATAACTCAGGCAACAAGTATGTGGTGGTTTAGATATGACTTTTTAAGTTACTTAAAATGCAAAAAACCGTAATGACATATATTTCAATCTGATTCTTCTCCAAGAGGGCTATAATTTTATCACTGTGGGGATCCTTCCATAAAAAGCATGCTATAACCTCTTTCTCCCAACCCATACATCACACCTCCTCACCTCCAGATGACTTCACAGGTTGCTGTGGCCTTGCCAATTTCATCTCCTGATGACCAGCCTTCTAGAAATTTGCTTCTCAGGACTGGACTAAACTAGTAGTCGAGTGATAGGCATTGCAGCCCATTGTCTGCTGGGATTTAGAATCCTGGCAATTTGGTAGTATCTGCTAGAATTTGTATTTTGCTGGTATAGTGTTTAAACCCAGGGCTAACTCACCAACACCACCATGCCATAATGAGACATGGGAGAAGGAGTTCAGTGAAAATTGATTATCAACTATAGTATAAACAATTATGAATCAATATTTTTGATCATTATCCATGTCCTGCCCGCTGACTGGGAGTGTGGTCCTGGGCTCTGTCCTGAGTTCTAATCTCTCCTCTCTGTATGTTTTCTCTAGTAATCTCATCAACTATCATTACTTCACTTATCATCTCTATGCAGATATTTTAAAACATCAATATATATTGGGATGTTATCTCTTTTTTCCTGAACTCCAGTCCTATATTTCCAACTAACTAATAGATCCAAGGGCAACTTAAATTCTTCATGTCCAAAACAGCATTCATTCTTTTTTCCCTTAAACCCATCCCTCTTCCTAACTTCCCTATCTCTGTCATGGGCACCATTATCCTTCCAATCAAGATTTTAAAATCTCAAAGTTATTCTCAAGTCATTGTACTTGCTTTCCCTACAAATACACTCAATTTCCAAGACCTAAGGGATCTTCTCCTCCACATCATCTTATATCTGTCATCCTGCAGGAAAAAAAAAATCCTACCAGAGTGACTTTAGTACAGGTCCTCATTACCTCCTCCCTGTATTATTGCAATAGCTTCCTAACTGGTCTCCATCTTCTTTCCTCTCACATATATTCTCCACTTGGGTGCCAATGGATATGACATTCCTAAAGCACAAGTCTGACCTTGTCATTCTTCGGCTCAGACAGACATAATTCTTGCTCATTTTTCATGGTCTGGCTCCAACCTACCTTTCCAGACTTAACACACATTACTCCACTTTACACACTCTATGGTCCTGCCAAACTGACTCTCACTCTCTCTCACACAACATGCCATTTCCTGTCCCAGGGGGTCTTTGTGTATTTTCTTTTTATCTCTGCTTCTTAGAGTCCCTAGTTTCTGGAAAAGCTCAGCTCAAGCTCCATTCCTTAGTGAAGATTTTTCTATTACCTTAGCTAGTAGGGTCTTCCTGTCTGACAAAGATTACCTTCCATTTAACCTGGTATTTTGGGGGTTTTGTTTAGTTGTTTCAGTCATGTCCAACTCTTCATGACCCCCTATTTGGAGTTTTCTTGGGAAAGAGGCTGGAGTGGTTTGCCATTTCCTTTCCCTCATTTTTGCAGATGCGGAAACTGAAGCAAACGGGGTTAAGTGACTTGCCCAAGGTCACACATCTAGTAAGTTTCTGAGGCCAGATTTGAACTCATGAAGATAGTCTTTCTGACTCTAGGCCCAGCACTCTGCACTATGACACCACCTAGCTGCCCTAATTTTGTATGTATTTTTCTATTTACTTATGTTTGTACATGCTACTTCCCTCAACTGAATAAATGATATCTTGAGAAGTAAGCCTCTTAAGTGCAAGGATAGTTTTGTTTTTTAATTATATCCCTAGGGCCTGGCATATTGTGGCACATAGTTTGTCCCTATTAAATGCTTGTTCATTGACTGAATAATGATGCATTAGTGTTGCCTGGAAACTAGACTTAAAACTGGCTAATGGAAATATAAGACCACTGTGTCCTTCTAACCACAGATAGGAAAACTGTATACATAAGCTTTCTGAAGCAATAATCAACTTTATTTCCACAGCATTTGATGTATCTCCATTTCTTAGAACTCATTACATAAATGACATTGTTGCTATACTACCTTTAAATTCCTTTATGTCAGTAATTCTCTGGGCATAATTCCAGATTGCTCTACAAAATGGTTAGCTCAGTTCACAATTCCACCAACAATGAATTAGTGTCCCAAGTTTTCCAAATCCTCTCCAACATTTGTTGCTTTCTCGTTCAATCATTTTATCCTGATAAAGTATAAAAAGGTATCTCAAGGTTGTTTTAATTTACATTTCTCAAGTCAATAATGATTTAGAGCATCTTTTTTTCATATGACTATAAATTATTTTGATTTCTTTATCTAAAAACTTCTTTTTCATATCCTTTTACCATTTATCAGTTGGGGAATGACTCATATTCTTTTAGATTTTACAAAGCTCTTTATATATTTGAGTTATGAGATCTTTATCTAAGGAACTGTGGGGGGAGAGTGTGGGGGAAGGAAAAAAGAAGATAAAAAAGAAATTTAAAGAATAATTTTATTATATATTTAAGAGGAAAAGCAATATGTATATAATAGATTTGCAGTTTCATGTGCAATCATCTTTTTTTATTGTACTCTATTATGGAAATGCTTGTTTTATTTCATAAATTAAAAATTAAGTAAATGAAAAATTTTTTAAAAGTTCCTTTATGTCTAGAATATAAATTCTTTGATTTTCTATGGAAACTCCTATTATGTTTTATAACAATGACGAATCATTCAAGAGTTTCACATTGATCAAATAACCCTTGTACTGATACCTAAATTTTTAGATATTTATTTTTGTAATGTAACTTTTTTTGATGAATGTAATTTGAACTACTTTTTAAATTTTGCATCTTAGAAAGATGGGCCTAGTTTGGCTTCACTATAAAGCTAACTTTAGTTAACTGAATTCCTCGTGGGGAAAAAAAAAATAATTAAAAATAAACCACAAAGGCTCCAAATAAGAAAACTATGTTTATTGGAACAAAATCCCAGTAGAGCTGAAAAGTGACTGCAAAGGTAAATTAAAGGTCATTTGTCACAGTTTTTAAATTGGCAATGATTTGCCTTAGGAAATTCTGAGATGCCTAATAGCTTATGGTCTGGTCTTTTCCAGAAGAAAACAAGCTGTAAATTCATTGCTACCTTTTCACCACAGGAACTAGTCATTCTACTCTGGTCTCAGACTTAGAATCATATGGAAGTTTTGTTCGAGGGGAGAAAAAAGACATAATCACTGTCTGCAGATGTTTCAAGAGTTGTCATAGGGAAGATGAATTAATCATATTCTGTTTGACTCCAAAGGGCAGAGTTAGCAGCAGTGGAAATTATAGTGAGGCTGATTTCAGCACAATACAAGGAAAGACTTCTTAATAATTAGAGCTATACAAAAGTAGAATAGGTCACTTCTGGGAGCACTGAATTTTGTCACTGAAGCTTTTTGATGGAAGATGGGTTGTGATAGAAAGGAAATGTGACCAGACTTCAGTCTAGCTGGTTCCTTTCAACTCCAAATTTCAATGGTTCATAAACATTATCTTATTTAATTCTCACAACCATCTTAAGGGTGACAGGCCTAGTATTAACCCCCTTTAACAAAAGAGGAAACTGAGGCTCACTACCTCCATCTACAAGTCCCAAAGCCAATATGGTAGAACTGGGATTCAAACCTTTTGACTCCAACTCTAGCCATCTTTCTACCATATCATTACATATTACACATTTTGTGTTGAGGTCCCACAGCATGCCTTTTCCCAAATGGGTTAATGGTCTTGCTCAAATCCAAGAATATCTAGCACCATTTAAAAACCTTAGGAAGGTTGGTTGTGATTTCCTAAACAAACTCTTTTGTCGTTGCTTGGCCATTTCAGTCACGTCCAACTCATTGTGACCCCATTTGGGGTTTCCTTTGGCAGAGATACTGGAGTGGTTTGCAATGTCCTTCTCTAGCTTGTTTTACATATGAAGGAATTAAGGCAAACAGGGTTAAGTGACTTTCCCAGAGTCACACAGCTAAGAAGTATCTGTGGCTTGATTTGAACTCGGGAAGATGAGTCTTCCTGACTTCAGGCCTGGCCCTGCATCCACTGAGCCACCAAGCTGTTCCCAAAAGACCCTTGTTGTTGTGCAGTCAGTTCAGTTGTGTCAGACTCTTTGCAACCCTATTTGGGGTTTTCTTGGAAGAGAAGTGTCTAAGGCTGGATTTGAACTCAAGAAGGGCAGTATTCCAGATCCCAGACCCAGTGTTTTATCCACCCTAGTCTGATTCTACTTTACTCCACCTAACTCCAATTTCTCAAAGCCTGAATATCTCATTGAGAACCTTCTAATGGGTTTCATTATGTTAATAACTAGTGTGTATAACCTCCCATTTGCATCACTAATAGACCTCTTTCAAACAGAGCTGACATTTTCATTCAGTTTTGAATGGTCCTTAATGTTTCTGATCATAGCCTATTTGAAGATAAGCTGATATTAATATAAGGAAGGGGTTTTTTTTGGAGAAGACTAGGCTACAATTTGAAGGCTGAGATGGATATAGGATGAGCACATTTTCTTTACAGGTCCAAAGTATTCTAGAAGACTTGAAAAGAAGCCTTGAATTGGAAAAAGGAGCATCATGTTCAAGGAGCAGCCTGAGACAAACTACATGAAGCAACTCAGGTAGTGCATAGAGCACTAGGCCTGGAACTGGGAAGACCCCAGTTCAAATTCCACCTCAGACACTTAGTAGCTCTGTGACCCTGGACAGGTCACTTAACCTCTGTCTGCCTCAATTTTTTCATCTGTAAAAATAACAGCACCTAGCTCCCAAGGTTTCTGTGAGTGGCAAATAAGACAATGTTTCCAAAGTCCTTAGCGCAGTACCTGGCACATCATAGGTCCTTAATAAATTCTTGTTCCCATCTCTTCCCCTTCCCACTGGAATAAGAAGATGAAAACACTAGCAAGGGTAGGAATACTACGAAAGAACTTTGAAGGAAATGATAAAAAGTCAGAACCTGATCCTCACATTAACGGGAGATACTAGATGGCTTTGAAGGACATATTTAAAGTAATAGCAATTTATAGCATCCTTTTAGGTAGGAAGAAGCTTTGAGACTTGTAAAGATGTACAAGTACAGGCAATGAGACAAATGAGAATGGGTATATTTCAGTTCTGCCTCAGAAAATAAAATTACTGAATGTTAGACAGAGGAAGTAAAATATAGTCATTTTAACTTTACTTGTTTAAGTGAACATTAAAATGACAAAATGGGGTATTGAGGATGGCTTGGGGGAGAATTGCTGAAATTCTGTCTTTGATATTAGAATGTAAAGTAGTAAGGAATACAATTAAACAAGCTCTAAAGTTGGTGAGAAATATAGGACTTCATTTAAATTAGGAATTGACAGCTTTATTGAGATGGTATTTGAAACTGAAGCCAGAGCACTCTCTTGGAAATTGGAAAATCTGTGTTCTACTTGTAGATCTGTCACTAAGTGGCTAAGAAGCACTGGCCAACCTATTAAATTTCCTTGTGTCTCAGTTTCCTTATCTGTAAAATGAGCTTAGAAAAAGGACTGCTAAGCTCCTTTTCATGTCTTAAATTCTGGAATTCTAAATCAATTTCCAGAGGGAACAAGTCCATATAAAGGTAGAGGTGGCAAAAATGTTGAAAGACCAGGTAAAGGGAATGCCAAGATTTTACACTGTCACAGAATCCAAGGAGGAAAAAAATAGAACCAGAAGAGGTGGTTGACAACGTTAACACTGAGTAGAATTCTTAAGAGGCTGAAGGTATAGAAAGAGGCTCTTGGAATTGATTTCTCAAAATAATGTTCTTTAGTGCATAAAGTAAGATACATAAGATTACAAAAGCAACTGGGTCTGACAGATTTTTAATCATCTTCCAGTTCAATGAGGCCTCTACAGAATAGGAGGAGGTTTGGAAAGCTGGCAATAGAGAAGAGTGGAAGAAAGTAGAAGTGATAAGCCAGTTACTTGGAAAGCAAGAGTTGAAGGAGCTCTGGGACAAGGACATGGGACAAGATGACCCTGGCATATATGTCTGCTGGGATTACAGGAATCTGCACTAAAGCCCATTTCCACTATTGTTGATGACTCCCTTGTCTCCAAGCATTCCTTTTTCCTATGACCACTGTCAACACTTAAATAAGAATAAAAGAGATATCAAAAAAAAAAAAAGACTAGCAAAAATGGTCCATGATTTATTTTGGGGGACAACACTTGATTTTCCTTGTTTGTAGTCTTAATGGGCTTCAGATGGGACTTTTCAACTGGTGCCTAAGCAGCCCCAGTGCACTGAAATCTGGAGATCCATAAAACGCTGATGGTGATATCAATAAGAGTACAATTTATGTCAAAGTACCGATAAGAGATCACTTACTCTGCAGGAGTTCCTGACCTAGTTTGGCGCCTCGCTTGTGATGAATGCAGCAGCTGTGGCATACTTGAGGGCAGTGTAATGGAAAAACCACACAAAAGAAATGAACTGAAATCTTAGCAGAATTAGCTGTCCAAACACTATGCTCAAATATTTCTTCATCAGGGAACACACGTGCTTTACAAGGAGCAAAAGATTTCAAATAAACCAATATTTTGTAAAAACAATTTTCTTGATGCCTGTATCATGTAGGAGTTAAAATGAAAAACTACTGTCAATATACTCATTAACCACAAGATAATGTATGTGAATAATTGGGATGTACTCTAAAACTCTGTTAAAAAACAAACAACTTGAGGGTGGGGGGTAGGGAAGCTTTATGGTCTAGTACCACTGCCTGGGATTTTTATCAGGAGTTGTGATTTTTCTCTGAAAATAGTCACATATCCATATCAGAATATATTGTTGTAAAGATCCTGAGGATACGTGCCTTCAGTTGAAGAAGCCCATTTTTTTAAATACAGAAATTAAATCTTTAAATAATCCATGTATAAAATTGTGTCTAATGATACCATTCAAAAGTTCTTAAAATGGAGTCTAGTATCAATTTAAACATGGTATGAAAGGTTATTGCTTTTCTGTACCAAGTTGATTATTGTACCTTGTCTTTTCTTCTCAAAGAGGACCATGATATCAGGAAGGTGATGTCACGACTTGCAAGTGCATTGGTTTTAAGTGAGGGAGAGTTGTCCCAGGTCACCAGCCTCACTTTCTCCTCCAGAGCCATCTGGGTCAAGTAAACACTGAGTGAAAAGTAGGTGCTCCCTGAGGGCAGGGACTGCTTAAACATTTGTAGTCCTAGCAGTCCTTTGCATCCTAGAAGATGCTTAACCAGTGTTTGCTGAATTTAATCAGTTAGGCTGAGCACTCTATCAAGTTAGGAGAGTAGGGGGTAGACTGGGCAAGTGAAGAAGGTCAACCTTCCCTTTAGGGAATGCCAATTTTAAAAACAGCCAAGACAGATCCAAACGCAGATAAAGACACATGAAATATGATAAGAATGGTAAATTGTCTACACATACAATAAATATATATATAGGATATATACATGTGCTAAATTAAATTCCTAGTATGGTGGAATGGTTATAGTATGGTTGATTACGCATGAGAAGGCTTCAGGTAGCCCATGAGTTTGAAGCAGCATTCCCAACACCAGGGACTAAAAGGAAGGAATGTGGTGCATCAGGGAGGTGGAAAACACATACACTGGCCTGAAGATGGTGAGCTCCATGTGGATATGGAAGAGAGTCTGGTGAATGGAGAGCAAAAACTGAGGAAATGAGGACAGTCAGGTAAAAGAGAAAAAAAGCCTCCAAATGTAGCAGTTTTAATCTGCTATAGGTAGCAACTGTTTCCAAAGAGAGTTGAATAGGTATTTCATATAAGAACACAATCTTTAGCATTTCCTAATCACTGAATAAGCCAGTTAAACCACTTTTTCAGAAGAGGCATTTATGGTCTGAGAAAATGTGATGAAAGTTTGATAAGAGAACACTGTTCATCTCAGTGAAATGACTTTTCCCCTCCTTTCCTTTTTTTAGGGCCCTTTAAGAAGCATGGGAGTGTATCTTAATATGTATCCTATTATGTAGTTTTAAAAAGTTAGGAGCTTTTTTCATTTCAGCACAGCCTGATTTAGGGGTGGTCATTTACATGGAAGGAATCACTAAGTTTTGTGAAGCAAAGGAATGGTGGGTGGTCTGCTCCCCCAAACAGAATGCTTATGTTTGCGGGGTTCACAACTTCCTCCTCCATTTAGGGCACATCTTTTGGTGAAATGAAAAAAAAATGCCTACCCCTCCACCCCACCCCCTTTTTACTCTTAGCTAGATGAGAGAAGAAGAAATCAGTACCCCTTCAGGGCCTGGTTCAGCAGTTGCAAACAATTACTGGCAACATCAAAGTTCTAAATTCAAATCACCAAGACCAAGCAGAGATGAAAACCATCCACAAGCCTATTTTAGTCAAGCTTGACACAAAGCCCTATGATTTATCAGCTGCTCTTGATGCCTTCAATTACTCTATTTTAGTGGATTGGTTATAATCCCTGGCTAGACTGGAAGAGAAGTGACAGTCTTTAAGGGGCTGCCCCTAGTACTTAGGGAAATTCTCCTAGGGTAGGTTTGTGTTAAGGCACATCCAACCCCCAAAATGATCTTTGTTTTAGTATCAGAGGGATGTGAATGGCGCCTGACACTCTCTTCTTCTGATTCAGGAGACTGAGTTCCTTGAATTATTTTACATGGATTTTAGGCATGGCAACCTGACCTGAACTGAAGCTCCAGCTGGACAGGCTATGACGGAGACCACGCTCATTCAGGAACCCCTAAAGGAGAAGGGTGCCAAAGGAAAGCAAAGATCTCTCAATTACGGAAACACTTCCTAACCTTTTGCCACTTTGTTTTTTGACCTCAGTTGCTTTGAACCATGAAAGCTCCTGGAGTCTCAAAGGGGAAGCTTTGACCTTCAGCACCTCTCGCCTTATGCTTTTGGAAAAGAAGCTGTGATCATCTGTGCCTTGGATGTTGAACTAGCCCCAGCTGTCCAAGCCTTTGTGACCTCACACTAGATAACTGAAATCAAACTACTTGAAAGTACCTTGAAAGACCACCCAGGCATTTCATACAGAGGTCATGCTATTAATTTGTTACGCAAGTTGGAGTTCACAATACCAATAAGCCAATGTCAGCACCACATTGAGGCAATGATCATTATTCGCTTCTCAGTGCCATGTGGTGGAGACTTGGGGTCATTTTCAATATGCCAAATTACATAGACACAAACCTAGGAAACTTTGTGAATTCTGATTTCAAAGTGTTCATACTGTCTTAGGTTAGCAAGAGGCTCAACTGAGTTAATACATAAACTTAACTGCTAAGTATGGCATTATATTAATTCATTATTATTGCCATTATTTTTTTAATTTTCAACAGACAGAACATTTTATCTCAAAGGCTTAGTCCTAAGGGGAAGGGGAAACATGTTTCCTTTGTCCTTCAGTCTGCACATCATTATGCTCTTTCTGAGAGGTTGGCATGGCTTAGTGGATGGAGAAGTGGCTTCTGAGCCAGGAAAACTGCATTCGAGTCCTTTTGACAAATACTGGTTGTATGACCTTGGGTCAATCCTTTAACCTCTGAGGGCTTTAGGAAACTCTCTAAGACTATAAGTTGCAGACTTGCTCTGGTAAAAAGAGTTTCCTCACCTGAGAATTCCCTGTACCAAAGAGAAAAATCACGGTTTCCATCTGTATTCCTACCTGATCACTGTATTTGTAGGAATGGGCTGCACATGACTATGGATTGAAATGTTAAGTAAATTTTTATTTGCTATTTTGAGGGCCTAGGAGCACATGTAGTTTGTTGTGACCATGTTCTTTTTCCATGGATTCTAGTGATGGCAGAGTATGTGGAAGAGAAAGAATAATGGCAGCCTGGTAGTCCAGTGCATAGAGAGTTGGACTTTGAATTAGGAACACCTGAACTAAAATTCTGTCTCAGATACTTACTAGTTATAGGACTATGAGTAAATTGTTTGAGCTTTCTTGACCTCAGTTTCTTCATGTATAAAATGAGGGAGTTGTCCTTGACCTCTAACATCTCCCTCTGTGCTTTGAATTGATGATACTATGATTAAGAGTCAGGACACAGGTTCTAATACCAGCTCTCCCCTTAACTAGAGCTGATATTCCCTGAGTAAGACAATTGATATCTCCAACCCTCAGTTTCATCTGCAAAAGGAATCTCTATAGCTCCTTTCAGTTCTTTCTACCAATGAATAATAAATCTGTATCAGCAACTCAGACGGTACAATTCCATATTTTCCTTATGTCATAACAGCATAACTATGCTACTGCCTGTTATAAGCAACACATTGTTTGAAGACTGTCATATGCATTATTGATGAGCACAAATATTTTCAAGCAATACCAAATTCTCTCTACTCAAGACAAATGTCACATTGTAGCAGGGCAAGGACTCTGAATTCTGCCAAGCCATGCCAATGGAGCATGTGCCCCAGAAAAGTCCTACCAAGCTGGAAAGGTTTCAAGTAGGGGCCTGCCGACAGACCACAGATCTTTCATCTGAAGACCACCCTTACAGAAATTCAAGGTTGACCTCAGTGTGATTTTTTTTTAATTTTTTTTTTTTTTTTTAGTTCCAGCAACCCTTAGAAACCTGCTACTATTTTTGAGAAATTATGATGTGTCAATGAGGAGAGTGCCTACACCAACAAAATCAGAGACCCTTAAAGTTCCGAAGTATAATACTAGAATAATACTAAAATCACTCTGAAATGATTATTGTTCCCCAGAAGTCCCAGAAAATCAAGTTAATGATCAAAAGGAACTTGATTATAAATTTACCAACTCAGATAAACCACTGATGAAAAGCACTAAGCTGACTACAAAAGAGGGAAATACAGTATTTGGGTCAATGCTTAAATTTGATCCAGTTGTTTCTGAGAGAAAAACACACATGCACATACGCTTTCACTCAACCGGAAGAATAATGCAGGTACATCTCATATAATACTGCCTCAACTGAAGTTTTTTTGACATAACATCATTAAAATATAATAACCAAAACCCATTTATTGTCATTCGGCTGAATGCCCAAGATTAAAATTAAAACATTTTTCTCATGGAACTAATTGCTTCCTATAACATTAATTCATCTAAGGTTATATGTTCACACAATCAGTCACATTGAGTGGGAACTGCCTGTAATCTCATCTTTCAGGTTTTCTCAGCATCAGGAAAACCAATATAACAATATTATTTTCTTAAAAACTCACACAGCCTTACCATAGGAGGAGGTTGGCAAATATTCCTCCTTTGTTATACCATTAGGGGATGGGATATGACTTCCTTCCCAAACTGTGAATTTTTCTCTTTCCTAATGACAAAGCCTTTATTCCAGTGTTATATCCAACTAGCTGTTCTCCCGGACTTAATTATTCTTTCCAGAGACTCATCTTTCTGCAATATCACATCCACTCTGAAACTCTTATCTCCTTAGTACCTGTGCCACTGTATCCCCTCCATCCCTCTTATCAGAGAGGATGGAGGGTGGACACTGGGGTGCTCCACCAAGATTCTCCATTAAAGGAAGGAGCCCAGGGCTAGAACTGCATCATTTTCCCACCAGTTTGCAGGACTTCATTACGCCACCTGAACCAGGTACCCTGTCCCCCTTCCCTTTGCAGTGTCTTTTCATTAGCTCACATTAGATTGTGAGCTCCTTGAGGTCAGAGACTTATCTTTTCCCTTTCTTTGTATTCCCAGCACTTAGAACAGTGTCTGACACCTAGTAGGTGCTTAAAAATGTTTACTGACTAGAAATGAAAAAAGTTCAAAGTTGAGTCACACATTTGTGCTAATAACTAAGCCATTAAAAGAAACTTGAAGTAGATGCCCATTGACTGAGAAAGGTTAAACAAATTACTGTATATGAACAGACGGGAAAATCACTACGTCATAAGGAACCATGAATGCAAACAATTCAGAGAAGCTTGATAAGATTTATTTGGATGGAATGAAGTAAATAGAACAAGGAAAACAATTCTGCAATGACTACAAGAATACAAACAGAATGAACAAAAAAAATGGAACTGAATGCTATGTAATTATGATGTTAAAACTTATACCAAAGGGAAGGAGACTTTTTTTTTTAAAGTCACTTTTATAGAAGGGATGGCTTTTTGGACAAGGGAGCAAGAAGGTAACATAAAACAGCAATAAAAATAAGATATAATGAATGAATGACAAAAACAAAAGAGAGATTCAAGTCAAGGAACTTTTATTAAGTACTTCCTATATTCTGAGTATTGTACTAAATGTTGAGAAGGTGAGAGGCAAAAACGGTCCCTATCCTCAAAGAACTTACAATCAGAGAAAGAAAAATGAGAAATGAGCTACTCAGTATTTGTCTGTCTATATCCATAGAGCTTCTCCTGGGAGCCACATGTCTTTCCTAAGAAAGGAGAGCCAGATGGAAACAAAGATCAACAGAGTCACACAGACTGAACCAGAGATCACAAAAGAAAGAAGGAGTCATCATCAGACGGAGATATGACAGGGGAAAGGGATAAGTACATCAGGAAATTGTGATGTGGAGGAACAACCAGATCGATTTCTTTTCTGTCACTCTATTATGAACTTAAGACATAAACATTAGGTCAGTAGCAAATTACTTTTTTACTCCCTAGCAATCCCAACTTCTTTCTCCTTGAAGGGGGATAACACTGAGGACAGTCCTATAAGCTGGGAACAATGAGGAGGTTTCTGGTGAAGATCAAGATCCATAAGTAAAGAAAAGGTTTTGACTTTTCATGAGCTCTAGTAGGAATTCTTTGGGCATTAAATGAACTCTCCTAGAGTCAATGCCTGCGTGGTACTGGAACTGAGGTCTTTATCTTTTCCTTAAGTCATGATTTGACCATGTAACTCCCCTTCTCAATAAACTCCAGTAAGTTTTGCTTCAAAAATAAATTATAAATAAAGACTTGACTCTTTTTCTTTGCCTCTAGAATAAAATACAAATTCTTCAGTTTAGCCTCAATCTAGTTTTCCATCCATATTCCTCATTATACATTATTCCAATACACCCTCCTCCATTCTGCAAACCAGCTAACCTGGTCTTCTCTCTGTTCCTTATACCCTCTGTCTCTTTGACCTGGTCATTATCTATACATTCCTGAAATGGACTCCCTCCCTGCTTCCACCTCTGAGAGTCTTTTTAGGGATATTCCAGTATTGTCTTCTTCACGGGACTTTCTCTAATCTCCCATAGGCCAGTTTTCTCACTTACAAACTATCTTGTAGATAATTACTTTGTATGTATCTGTATTTATTAACTTTTATTCATGCTATATATACCTATACATGCTACATATAATAATATACTTGTAAATATAAAGGAAAACTTGTTTTCTGCCTCATTAGATTTTGTGAGCAAGGATGGTTTGATTTTTCTTTTCTGTATTTATATCCTCAGTGTCT
The DNA here is from genome assembly GCA_028646515.1 of Pseudochirops corinnae. NCBI lineage: Eukaryota > Metazoa > Chordata > Mammalia > Diprotodontia > Pseudocheiridae > Pseudochirops > Pseudochirops corinnae. Next base: position 137,361,286 of record CM053591.1, read on the forward strand.
GGCTCATAGTAGGTGCCTAATAAATGCTTCCTGATTATTTAATTGTTCCATATTCATAAAAGCACTGGAGAATAACAATAATAACAGCTAATATCTAAATAATGCTTACTATGTGCCAGGCACTGGCCTATAAACACTTCATAATTATTGTCTCATTTGATGCTCATAAAAATCCTTGGAGTAGGTACTGTTATTTTTCCCATTTTACATTTGAAGAAACTGACAAAAACAGAGGGTAAATGATGTGCCACATCAAACAGATATTAGATGTCTGAGGCTGGATTTGAACTCATGTCTTCTTGATTTTAGGTCCAGAGTTCTATTTACAGCGCCACTTATCTGTCTCAACCCTGCTTATGGGCCAAATGAATCATCTGAAATTACTTAGAAAGAAGACCTGGTTTGTAGCATCCCAGATCTTTCTTGTGTGGTGATATGAAACATGGGTTACTGAAACAATTACACTCATAAATCATATATACTGATATTAGACCTGTCTCTGTTATACGCTTGGCCAAATCATCTTCTGGTATAATATTTAAAGAGGCAGCAAGAAAACTTGTTTCACTAAAAGATGTTAATTCAGTAGTCAAACATTTAATAGGTATTAATTTTCATAGGTTGTTACTTAGGTAGATCAGTAATATTACTAAATAATTAACTTAAATTTTCTGATATGCAAAGGAGAACAGGTTATCTTATTAGTACTTCTTTAGTTTGCACTGAAATTTCGGGTTCTGTTTTAAATTGTATTTAATATCTTCACGAAGATTATTTGCGGTTGTTATGCACACATTCTAATCAATCTCAACTCTGGCACATATTCCTCTTAAGGGAAGATAAAATACAACAGTTTTAGACTTTGAGTTTATACACAGCAGAGAAATAAAAGTTAATATCAGGCTACATTAGAATGGCAATTATGATAATATATAAACATCATTTTTATTTCAAAGAAATATTCAATTGCATTTTGATCAACATTATAGTATGTTCCAGTATAACATTTTCCAGTAAACATTTCCTTTCTAGAATAGAGGGTATAGGAATTGATCTTTTCCAAACATTTAATCTTACCCAAATGAAGTATATAATTCAAAGTATATCAATCAATATGAGAATATAACAATATATGAATGAAGTATATCATTCAAAGAGGTATCTCATCATACATAAGCAAAAATTCCTTTAGAAAAAAAAAAAAGAAATTCTGATTATATAATCCTTTTTAACAGCCTATGATGGCCCAACTGGCAATTATGCTTCAAGGCCATAAGCAAAGTCATTACTGCTTTTTCTTAATGTTGGATGATTTCTTTTCTTAATGATTTCAGTGCT